>CM061750.1:248926520-249526520 GCA_030979885.1 Lolium multiflorum
CCTCCATGCCATCAGCCGCCTAGAGTAGGTGGCACAGCGGCCGGATAGGGAGAAAGGGGCGCCGGCCTAAGGAAGAATTTTGGCGATGGGGAGGAGGAGAGATGAAGGTGAATCGGGGCACCACTTTCGGCCATCCGCCTTGGTAGCCTAACTTGAAATTGTGATCACTACCGAGAAAGAGATCCACCTTAATAGAAAAGAGAGAGAGGCCAACAGCCGGTGGCAGTTGCCCACATGCCCCCCAAAAAAAAAAGACGGAAATCAACTAACTGAGCAAACGATGGAGTGAAAAAAGAAAAGAGCTACGTGTCAGCCCAGTAGCTGGCTGAAAGTGGATAAATACCATATCTACGATTAGCTAAAACATTGTAGCGCCGGTCTGCTCAGCTTTTATATAGGGTTAATGCTTGTCACTTTGTTCTTCATGAATTTATTTGTGTACAAGATTCTATGCATAGGAAGCGGGTTAGGCTTAAATGTGTTTTGAATTTGCTTTTTGATGCTCTCTTTTGCTTCAACTCTTATTTCTAGCATCATTAAAATTACTGAGCCCATCTTAATGGCTATAAAGAAAGCACTTCTTGGGAGATAACCCATGTTTTTATTTTGCTACTGTTTTATTGTGTCTTGGAAGTTGTTACTACTGTAGCAACCTCTCCTTATCATGTTTATTTCGTTTTTGTGCCAAGTAAGTTTCTAATAGAAGGTTGATGCTAGATTTGGATTTCTGCGAAGAAATAGATTTGTTAGCTGTCACGAATTCGCGTTTTTCTCTCTGTAGAAGAATCAAAAAATCAGCAAAAATTCATGCATGATCCTCAGATATGTGCGCAACTTTCGTTAGTTTTGAGTTTTCCATCTGAGCAAGTTAAGTGCCTCAGAAAAAATTCGTCTTTACGGACTGTTCTGTTTGACAGATTCTGCCTTTATTTCGCATTGCCTCTTTTACTATGTTTGATTGGATTTCTTTGCTCCATTAAATTTCAGTAGCTTTGAGTAATGTCCAGAAGTGTTGGGAATGATTTTGTCCTTGCTGAACATGTGAATTTTTACTATGCACTAACCCTCTAATGAGATTGCTTTGAGTTTGGTGTGGAGGAAGTTTTCAAGGATCAAGAGAGGAGGATGATATGGTGTGATCAAGAAGAGTGAAACTAAGCTTGGGGATGCACCCGTGGTTCATCCTGCATATTTCAAAGAAGACTCAGCGTCTAAGCTTGGGGATGCCCAAGGCATCCCCTTCTTCATCAACAAACTTCGGTCACCTCTAGTGAAACTATATTTTAATTAGTCACATCTTATGTGCTTTACTTGGAGCGTCCGTGTGCTTTTATTTTTGTTTTGTTATTTTCATTCTCTGAATAAATCGGATCCTACCATGCTTGTGTGGGAGAGAGACACGCTCCGCTTTTTCATTTGAACACTTGTGTTCTTCGTTTTACTTTAATATTCATGGCGAAAGCTGAAAGCCTCAGCATTGATTGTTATTTTGTTGGAAACAGAAAATGCTTCATGTGGTAATTGGTATATTATCTTGAATAATTTGTTTTGAGCTCTCAAGTAGATCATGTTTAAGCTCTTCCATCATGTAGTTTAAATCTATTAGTGGAGAACTACCGTAGAGCTTGTTGAAATTTGGTTTGCATGATTGGTCTCTCTAAGGTCCAGATATTTTGGTAAAAGTGTTTGAACAACAAGGAAGACAGTGTAGAGTCTTATAATGCTTGCAATATGTTCTTGTGTAAGTTTTGTTGTACCAGGTTCATACTTGTGTTTGCTTCAAACAACCTTGCTAGCCAAAGCCTTGTACTGAGAGGAAATGCTTCTCGTGCATCCAAAAACCTTGAGCCAAAACCTATGCCATTTGTGTCCACCATAACTACCTATATGTGGTTTTTTTCTGCCATTCCAAAGTAAATTGCTTGCGTGCTACCTTTAAAATTTCATTCCTTGTCTTTGCAATACATAGCTCATGGGAAAGTAGCCTAAAAAACTATTGTGGTAATGAATATGTTGCTATGTATCTTAGTTCTTATAAGTTGCTTGTTGAGCGGTAACCATGTTTCTGGGGACGCCATCAACCTATACCTTTGTTGAATATCATGTGAGTTGCTATGCATGTTCGTCTTGTCTGAAGTAAGGGAGATTTGCCATGAGTTGAATGGTTTGAGTATGCATGTTGTTAGAGAAGAACATTGGGCCGCCAACCAAAGCCATGTATCATGGTGGAAGTTTCAGCTTGGACATTAATCCTCATGAGAATATTATTTGTTGTTGAATGCTTTAAGCATTAAAAGAGGAGTCCATTATCTGTTTTCTATGTTGTCCCGGTATGGATGTCCTCAAGTTGAGATCTATCAAAATCGAGAAATCAAATGCGATTTATCTCCTTGGACCTTTGTACAGGTGGCATAGAGGTACCCTTTGTGACCTTGGTTGAAACATATGTAATGCAATGATAATCCATGGAAATCCGTGCTAATTAGGACAAGGTGCGGGCACTATTGGTATTCGATGCATGAGGCTTGCAACTTATAGGAAGTTTTATGCATAACACATATGAATTATTACTACCGTTGACACAATTGTTTCCATGTTTTCAAAATAAAAAGCTCTAGCACATGAGTAATCCCTGCTTCTCTGTGAAGGGCCTTTCTTTTACTTTATGTTGAGTCAGTTTACCTACTTCTTTCTATCTTAGAAGCAAGGGATTTCTATTTTCGTGCCCTCGGGTCGTTAGTTGTACTCAGTTTTCCCCAGCCCCTTAGTTTTTCCTCAGTTTTCCCCTCCCTCTAGTTTGAAACCCGCAGAAGGAGCTCAGACGGAAGGAATCCGTTTATTTGGACGTTCTGTGCTGGCGTGTTGCGCCGCGTCGTCTGTGGGGCCGCGTCGTGTGGGGCCGCGTCGCGTGGGGCCGCGTCGCGTGGGGCCGCGTCGCGTGGGGCTGGTAGAAAGGGACCGCGTGGGACAGGACGAGAAGCGTTTGGTTGCACGTGAGCAGGAGCTGGGTTTTGTCTCTCTCGGCCCAAATTGGCATTTTTAAGAGCACCTTTTCCCCTCTTTCTCTCTCTGTCTTTTTCACCAAATTAGTATCAAATCTAGAGAAGCTTCTATTTCTGTCTTTCTTCAATATGGCAGCAAATCTAGTAGCAAATCTCTGGGGTTATTTATGCCTTTTGGCCCTCGTTTTTTGCCCAATATGGCAGCAAATCTAGTACCAAATGTAGAAGCTAGTATATGATAAATTGACAACTGCATAATCAGAAAACTAAGTATAATACATAGGGAAACTGCATACAGCAGCCAAAAGCAGCCAATAACGTTGTAATATACAAGACGCACGCAATGTATGGACAACAAGAAGATTATGATGAATGAATTTGTTCTTCATTCCTCCTCATATATTTCGTCGTTGCTCCAATCGTGCATTACCCGAAGGAAATATTCATTGAACTCCCTCCGTCTGCAGTGTGCGGCCAATACATCCTCCAAACGGTATGGCTTGTGTTCATTTCTCATACCGTAGTTTCCTATTCTATCCACACGTTCTGGCCACTCATCCCAGGCCTTTGTATCATGAGAGTACTCTCTGATATAACCCAAATCCGTGTAGTAGATGCAGCCAGGTCGAAGTGTCGGGTACACTCTGGTGTCGACGGAGATACACCGGATATAATTCACGAAGAAGGCATTACTGCCAATGTTACTGACCGGATGGAGAGAGCGGCTCTGAGTGTCCACACGGTACACCAATGGTCTGCCCGCCAAAGCCACGCTGACCAACAACACAAGCAGCAGATCACCATCCGACTTCACGAGGTAGAACTTCTGATGTCCAAGTTCTGGAAATGAAATTAGTGTCTCCATCTTGACAGTGCTCGCGCGCTGCTGCAACTGTACATTGGTGCACACTATTCTTCCGTGCTCTAAATTGTCCACAGCTAGTGCATACAGTTCACCATTGAACGGTGTAATGCAACGCAGACAATGGTTCTTGATCGAAAATCTGTTTTCCCAATCTTTATCTATATCCTTAGTTGGAGTGCTCTCATCGACCCAACCAATTTCCGACGGGTAATGTGCGGTAACGAAGACCATAGTCGGGGATTTGATCACAGCGACTGATTTCAGGAAAATAGATGGCATCTGCGCCTCAAACATAGTGTTCGATTTCTTTGTGAGTGGGTTCAGAAGCCGTATCTTGTGCGGCGGGTTCTTCTGGGCAAGCACGATGACGCCACGGCAAAATCCGACAAAGTAGTATCTGGGCAAGCACGATAACATTCAGCACTAAGATGTTTAAGATTGAAAATAAAGAGGTAGATATGGAGGAAGTTGAACCTTGTATGAACTTCCGATAGATCTATGGTGACGTAGCATGATGTGCCGAGTTGGAGGAAGGTGAACTCAGCGACGTGTGGAAGGGCGTGGTCTAGCATGATCCATTCGTCCAGGTGCACGTCGGGCTCAGGCAAACCTGAGCGCCAATTTCTACAGAAGGCCCACTATCCGAAGAATAAGAAGATTCGGAGCCCAAGATATATTAAGGAAAGTAGAGTTGTAATAGGAAGTGTTATTTGTAATCTGGCGGGATGAGTTAGAAACCGTCCCGGACTCTGTAACTTGTACAATACGAAACCCTCGGCTCCACCTCCTATATAAGGGGGAGTCGAGGGACAAAGAAAGGATCGAATCTACTGTCAACATAACCCTAGTTTTTATAATCGTCGAGTACTTTTCGCCTAAACCTTCGAGATCTACTTGCCCTCTACTTTTAGCAAAACCCTAGTCTACAATCTGTAGGCATTGACAAATTAATCCTTTGTCAATTGGCGCCGTCTGTGGGAACTAGAGGTTGCAAGGAGCTGATCTCGATGGCACGTTCAAGATCTTCGACTTCGTCGACAGCAAGCAACGCGATGGATCGAGGTAACAAGGGAAAAACTGATCTATTCAATTTTATTCCTCACCCGCCCTCCCGTATGGATGCATGTGCCTATCTGGAGGAGCCCATCATCATGACGTTCGGAGAATTCCGATTTGGCGTCAACAAGGAAGGATCCTACCGTCTCGAAGTTCCGATCTCGTCGGAATTTTCAGCGGTCGATTCTAACTTTTCGTCGAGTGACGAGGAGTTTTCGTCGCCATACTTCGTCGACAACAAGGCAAGCGGAAAGCTCGCCAAGATCTTCAGCAACACATCCTTCGAGTCGTCTGCGGACTCCTTTATAAGCAGCGACTCCGACAGCGTCGACAACTTCAACTTCATCGACAAGTCTGCTGCCATCGGAAAGGTCTTCACCACTCTATATGATGGTGTCACCAATCCTGATAAAAATCAATGCGCAAAATATCATCAGATCTATGTGATAGAAGGGGCAGGTACATCAGAACCACAAACGTCAGAGGCTTTCGACGAATTGGGAAACCCATACGTCGATCCCGCTGATCTCAGACATGGTTTAGGCACTAAATATGCCAGATCCTCAACTCGCGCAAGAGTACAGCTCCCACAAGAAGCGTGGGATAGGGCTGCGAAAGCCATGGATGGTTCAGAACCTATGACCACCACTGCTACTGTACAAGAACTTCAAGCATATCAATATAGACTTGCTCGAGTAAGCAGAGAGTTGGAAAAACAGACAGCATCCTTGAATAGGAGGAAAGAAGCAGCTTCTGCATCAAGCAGACGCCGAGCAGAGTTAAGTCGCCTTTCAGGAACAGAGAAGCTCGGAGAAGAGCAATGTCTCGGCTGCAAAACATACCCGAAGCAGAAAGAGGAAACATAATCCAAAATCTCGACATGTCCTTTATGTCGATTGATGAAAGAGGAAATATCATCCCAAAAACGCCAGAAGCAGGTTACATGGCAACACAAGCGTACATCTTGGCGTCTAGACCACCTCCTGGGGACCCGAGAGAACCATTATTCAATATGGCGATGGCCGGAGTAGGAGTAATGGGAACAGCGTTTGCAACAACGCCTCCCGAAGAAAATCCTAGGCAAAATAGTCCACGACCCAACACAGCAGTCCAAGATCCCCCAAGGACAAGTGGAGCGAGAGACACAGCAGTCCAAGTAAGGGTGGACAGAGCACGACAAGAAAGAAGGGAGCGCCAGCACTCACCAGAGGTTGCCGATGAAGATATGTGTGGGCTCCCGTGTTTCACGAGAAGAGTTCGAAAGACTCGAGTCCCTAAAGGGTTCAAGCTACCCGAAAATTTCAAGAAATTCGACGGCCTGCAAGATCCTGAGGATTGGCTCGTGGATTATCTCGAGATGGTGAAGCTGGTAGGAGGAACCAGAGCAACAGCTATGCAAAGTATTCAAGTTCACCTGAGCGGTGCCGCAAGATCTTGGATAAAGAAACTCCCCCTAAATTCCATCGACAGCTGGGATAACTTTGAGGACATCTTCGTGAAAAACTTCCGATCCACCTGCAAGAAACCTGCGTCATTGGAAGAGTTGAGGGCGTGTCGACAAAAACACGACGAGTCGATGAGGAAATATATACAGCGGTGGAACATCATAAAGAACTCGGCAGAGGATATATCTGATGAGAGGGCAATAGATGCGTTCGTGGCAGGAGTCCGCCGAGCAGATATCCTAAGACCATATCAGCACTCATGGAGATAGCCAATAAATGGGCAGATGGAGAAGACGCAATATACAACAAGCGACACAGGTCGCCAGAAGAGGATCGTGGTCGAAGTTATCAAAATAGAAGGCGATTTTCTCGCCAGTTCTACAACAACGATGCTCCCGGCCATATATCGGCTGGTTTTCGAGGAAATCCTGGAGGAAATAGTCGAGATGATTATCAAAGTAGTAATGAGCAACAAGGCGACAATAGAGGTGATTTTCGCGGCAACAGGCAAAATAGTGGACCCAGGATTCAAAGACCTTACGTGTCTCCCGAAGAGATGATGAACGGTCCATGTCAAATGCACTTTTACCTCGACAACAATGGAAAAAGGCAGTCAGGACACCTCCAAAAGACTGCCGTAATTTTCAGGCAATGCTACGAGCCGCAGGAATTGCAAATGCTCAAGCAAATAACAGAAACCCTCGGGAGCCAAGGAGCGAGATCCACCTTCCACCTCCTCCCGCAATTACCGACGAAATCGACACCAGCTCAGAATAGCGGCAGCACCACACCCACCTCCATATGTTGATCCTAATTCTAACGGTGTGGTCTCGATGATTCAGAAAGCTAGGCCATCCAACAGGGCGCAGAAGGTAATCTCTCGACAAGTGTTCATGGCAGAGAAGATCCACCAACGATCGAGTACTTAAATTGGTCGGGGCAAGACATCGGCTTCACAATCGCAGACCATCCACAGCAAGTCCCTCGACCAGGACAATCAGCACTCATCTTACCCGCCGTAATTGCTGGTTTCGACGTGTCGAGAGTTTTCATAGATGGCGGCAGCAGCTTAAACCTCATGTATGCAGATACATTGAGGAAGATGAACATATCCCTGGCAAACTTGAAACCAACTGATACACGTTTCCACGGGATTACACCAGAGAAGCCAAGTTACCCATTGGGCAAAATCAACCTCGACGTTCGAGTTTGGAACCCGAAAGCTACAGGATAGAGAATCTGGAGTTCGAAGTTGTGGATTTCCCGTCGCAGTATCACGCTTTGTTGGGACGACCAGCGTATGCTAGGTTCATGGCAGTGCCGCATTATACATATCTGTTGTGGAGATTGCCTGGGCCTAAGGGACCTATCACAATCAAAGGAAGTTTCGCGTTATCTGATAAATGCAACAAAGATTTTCATCGACTGTCAGAAACCTTTGGGATGCAAGCAGAATATGCGGCGCCACGGTTCACCGATTATGATGTACTGCCAGAGGTAGGGAGATCTTCTAAGGAGCCAACTTTCAACACAAACAAGGATTCAAAAGAGGTACCGACAGATCCAAAGAAAACAACGTCCATTGCCGCAAACATGGATGTCGCATAGGAAAGCGCGCTCGTGTTCCTCCGTGAGCACCGGAAAATCTTCGCATGGTGTCCAGGTGACATGCCAGAGTACCCAGGGAACTCGCCGAGCACCACCTCAATTTGGATCCTCTTGCAAGACCAGTCAAGCAGCCTTTACGGCGTTTTTCGGAACCTAGCCGCAAAGCAATGTTATCGGAAATAGATCGACTCAAAGACGCTGGTTTCATCAGAGAAATATCTACAGAAGCCACATGGGTAGCAAACCCAGTGATGGTGCCGAAGAAACACACAATAGTCCTTCGCATGTGCGTCGACTTCACGTGTCTCAATAAACATTGTCCTAAGGATCACTTTCCCCTCCCAAGGATCGATCAAATCATCGACTCCACGGCAGGATGCGAACGTCTTTCCTTCTTGGACGCATATTCTGGTTATAACCAGATCAGATTAAAAGAAGAAGATGAAGCCAAGACAGCGTTCATCACACCTTATGGCGTGTTTTGCTACAAAACAATGCCTTTTGGTTTGAAAAACGCGGGAGCAACATACCAGATGATGCGAAGTGCCTAGCAACACGATTGGAAAAATGTACAAGTCTACATCGACGATGTCGTAATAACATCAAAGAAAGGGTCGACTCTGATCGAAGACTTGAAGGAAACCTTCGACAACCTCGACAAGTTCTGCCTCAAGCTAAACCCGACAAAGTGCTCTTTTGGAGTTCCTGCAGGAGAACTTCTCGGGTTCTTAGTATCAGCAAGGGGGATTGAAGCTAATCCCGAAAAAATACAGGCCATCGTCACTATGAGAAAGCCAACAAAGCTGAAAGAAATACAACAGTTAACGGGGCGAGTCGCAGCTTTAAGCAGATTCGTCGCCAGGCTAGGAGAAAAGGCGCTGCCGTTCTATGCATTGATCAAACAGGGGGATAAATTTCAATGGAACGAGGAAGCGGACAGAGCCTTCGAGAACCTCAAGCGAGCAATTTCGACACCACCGATACTGGTGGCGCCGAAAGAGAAAGAACCTCTCCTGTTGTATATTGCAGCCACACCTCAGGTGGTCAGCACGGCCCTAGTGGTCGAGAGAGAAGAAGAAGGCAAGCTTCATGGAGTTCAAAGGCCAGTATATTTCATCAGCGAAGTACTGTCGCCTTCAAAACAGCGGTACCCGCAATATCAGAAACTGGCATACGGAGTATTCACGACAGCAAGAAAATTGCGGCACTATTTTTCGGCGCACCCGATAATAGTGGTCAACGAGGCTCCCTTATCAAATATACTAAACAACCCAGAAGCTACGGGTCGTGTCTCCCTTTGGGGAATAGAACTTTCTCCTCGGGACATCACGTATGAAAAAAGAAAAGCAATAAAATCACAGGTCTTACCGGATTTTATTGCAGAGTGGATGGAGCTCCAAAACACGGACCCCAGATTTATCGAGAACCTGGACCATGAACTTCGACGGGTCCAAAAGACTGGAAGGTGCTGGAGCAGGCGTGATATTGGTATCACCGGAAGGCGACAAGCTGAAGTATGTTTTGCGGATGACGTTCCCAAACGCGTCTAACAATGAAGCAGAATATGAAGCT
Source organism: Lolium multiflorum (assembly GCA_030979885.1). Taxonomy (NCBI): domain Eukaryota; kingdom Viridiplantae; phylum Streptophyta; class Magnoliopsida; order Poales; family Poaceae; genus Lolium; species Lolium multiflorum. Next base: position 248,936,069 of record CM061750.1, read on the forward strand.
CTCATACACGGGATGAAGATGGCGAAAGCTTGCGGTGCAACCCGACTAAAAAATTTCGGCGACTCACAATTGGTAGCACAGCAAGTCATGAACCAATGCGATGCAGTCAACGAAAGTATGATAGCATACAAAGAGGTGTACAATGAGCTGGAGAAGTTATTCGACGGTTGTGAGGTAAACCACATCAGCAGGATGAGCAACGATGAAGCCGATGTTCTTGCAAACATCGGGTCCCAATGTCTCGCGATTCCTCCAGGCGTGTTTTGGGAAGAGATAAGCGAAAGATCAACAAAACCAGCAAAAGCAAAGAAGGAGAAGAAAGAGAAAACCTCGAGTATCACCAAAGACATAGCAGAGGAAGAAGAAGAGCAAGAACTAGTCATGATGGTACAAGTCCCATGGATGCAGGCTTACATATCATATATCCTAAGGAAAACGATACCCGACGACCCAGTCGAAGCAAGGCGAATAATCGGAGATCAAAAGCCTTCACTGTAGTAAAGGGGAGCTGTACAAACAAGTATTTCGGGTGTGCTACAACGATGTGTTACACCCGAAGAAGGAAGAATCATCCTGAAAGATGTGCACGAAGGAATATGCGGGCACCACGCGAGCAGCCGGGCTATTGCGGCTAAGGTTTTTCAGAGCAGGATTCTATTGGTTGACAGCAATCGAGACGCAAAGGAAATAGTGAGAACTTGCGACGCGTGCCAAAGATTTGCCGCCAGACCTCACTCTCCTGCAGCAGAACTTATGCCAATCCCATTATCTTGGCCTTTTGCTCAATGGGGTCTCGACATGGTGGGAAAACTACACAAAGCTTCGCCAGGAGGTTATGAGTATATGCTGGTAGCTGTCGACAAATTTACAAAGTGGATAGAAGCAAAGCCGATAAATTCACCGGATGGCGCATCGGCGATTAAGTTCGTAAAAAGCATCGTTTTCAGATTTGGAGTTCCTCATAGTATTGTCACAGACAACGGCAGCAACTTCACGTCCAAGGAGTTCAAATCATACTGCGCAGAAGTGGGCATCAAGCTGAGTTTGCGTCTGTTGCACATCCACAGACCAATGGACAAGTCGAGAAAGCCAATGGCATTATCTGCAACGGCATCAAGTCTGCTAGGACCACTAGAAAAAGCTCGACATACTTGGCCGGAGGAGTTGCCGAGCGTTTGTGGAGTATTCGAACAACACCAAATACGGCGACACAAGAGACGCCGTTTTTTCGGTCCATGGCGCGAAGCATCCTGCCGATAGAAATCGAGCATGATTCCCCAAGAGTTGCCGAATACAATGAAGAAATCTCGAGAGAAGCACTGCAGACGACGTCGATGCACTTGACGAAGCTCGGGATGAAGTCCTGTCACGAGTCGCTAAATATCAACAGGACCTGAAGAATTACCACAGTCGACGATTGCGGCCAAGATCTTTTCAAGTCGGTGATCTAGTTTTGCGACTCAATCAAAAAAGTCATGAAAAACTCGAATCACCATGGCTTGGACCCTACATCGTCACAGAGGTAATCGAAGGAGGAGCATACAGAATTAAAGACAAGAAGACAGGGATTGCGGAGCCAAATCCTTGGAACGTGGCACACCTTAGGCGTTTTTACGCTTAGAAGCCGAAATATAGTCTCCTGTGTAAACATACAATGTACTGAAACGCCCGCGAGTTTTCAGACGCACTATTTTCCTTTTTCGGGGCACAGTGGGGGCCGGAGAGAGGTTTTTAATGAGGCGGGCTCGCGGTGCTGCAATATAATAAAGATAGTGTCAATATAACTTTTCTTTATCGACATGCTCAAAGTCTTGACCCGACGAATGCCAATATAGTTGCTCGAAAAAAGAAAAACCTCGCCTTAGTATTAACATACTTCGTGAGTCAATAAAAACACAAAATAGTACTCAACAAGGCAGCTCGGAGGTTGATTTCAGACAAAACTACATAGTAAATAAATGCCTTGGTTTAAAACCTCGCATTATACAAATACAGCGAGCAGCCACCGAAAATACTCGGGGGCTAGACAAATATAGACATATGATGATTGCTTCACAATATAGTCATAATCATGATTTACAAGGGAAAATTATCTACCAAAGGAAAATAATTAGTCTTGATTCAATATATCATCAAGGGTAACTCTGTTTTCCTCAGGAGCAGCGCCAAGAAAATCAGCATAATGACCGTCTGCAAAAAAGTCGGCATCCATCCGAAGAAGGTCTTCAATCATTTCTTCGGCTATAGGTGAAACCTTCGTGTTAATACGATCGACACCAACTCTTCGGCGCCGTACCTTCTCGTGAACTTTCTCAACAACTTGGGTCAGATCAAGCTTCGAGTGGCAGATCTGAAGCATGATAAGGGCAAATCTGGCGCCAGCCACCAGTTGAGCTTTGACAAAGTTATGGATCCTGTGGGCATCCTTAAACTTCTCCACTAACTCGGGAAGAGTTTTTGGTTGAATGTTCCGAGGAAACATAGAGTTATACACCATAGACAAAGTCCTCGTACAGAAGTCAAGATACTCGCGAACCTGAAGCGCGCGATCTTGAAATCTTACGATTTGGCGAGTCCGTTCAGGTGTGCCCCAAAAAGTCGACCCATGTTCACGTGCAAGCCGAAGAAGAACATTGGAACGAGCCTCGACACGTTCATCTTCAGTTGCAGTATCCAAAAAAGCACCTATTGTTTCATAAAACAAGTCAGTGGGTAATAAAGAGGCAAGCAGCAAAGGAAAAGAAGAAGCAAGGCAAAGATAATGAAACTTACCCGCCATATCCAAGCTAGCATCCATTAGGAGTTGGAGCATAGAGTTTTCTCGAGACGTAGCTGCAGCAGCCTCAGTAACAGCGGCGTCCTTTTCAGTCATGGCATCTTGAGCTCGTTGAAGTGCAATTTTCTCCCTTTGAGAAGATTCTCGAGATTGCTCCATAAGCATAAGCGATTGTTTCTTCGTGGACTGAAGTTGTTGTCGAAGTTCTTGTAAATCTTCCGACAAGGGTGTGCTGGAAGAACCTTCAAGGCAATTGTCATCGGTTCTTATTTTCTTCGACAAGGAAGACGCGGGAGCAGCATCGGGAGAAGAAGGATTCGTTGAATAATTATCAAATATCAACTGGAAAAGAAAATCCCCGAATCAAAGATAGCACCAAAAGGAATTTCATTGATTGTAGAAAATTTACATGGCCATTACAAAAGAAGTTCTCCTAAGGGACTGGCAGGGAACTTGTCGCCAAGACTAGAATGGCGACAATAGCAAAGGAAATAAAGAAAGCAAAAACTAGACCTCCGGCCTTGAAGAGCTAGGAGTCGAAGATGGCTTGATCCCGAGATAGGCCAGGATCTTCTTCGTGTTAAGCTTTGCCGCCTTGATCAAGGATCGCCATTTTGCTTGCTCTATTTGCTCCGTGTCGCCAACTTTGGCCCAGTCAATAGTTTGTTGACTGTCAGCAACTAGAGCAACAGTGCTTTCCACGGCAACCTTCATGTTCTCATGACGCATCTTCAGCCCAAGATCTTCGGGAGGATTAAAGCATTTGGCAAGACCAAGGAAAGTTGCGGGCTCCTCTTTCTTCGGGAAGAAGTAGGGGAAAAGCTTCGACAACCCCGCCCTGGCTTCATCCATGCCTTCACGCGCTTCCGTCCCGTGAAACTCAAGGAATGAAACGGCGTCAAGAAGAACATCGTTGTCGGGATCCTCAAGTTCAAATTCTTGTGAGGTCCTATCTGACAAAATAAAAATAGAAATTTTTGTCAACAAACAAGTGCAAAAAAGGAAAATCCAAAGGGTATGCAATGGTGCAGACGCTTACCGACAAAGCGACGACTTTGCGTCTTTATGCGTTTGGTGATCGCCGCTTCGCGAGCAGATTGCGCAGTTATGTGATCGCTTAGTGAAGCCTCGGCGTCATGCAGACGTTTCCGAAGATCTTCGACACCAGCAGCATCGGCCTTAGCCCTGTCAGCTTCTTGCCTAGCTTTAACCGCATCTGACTCGGCCTTCTTACGAGCCTCTTCACATTGCTCTAACTTTAGAGCAAGCGTGTCAGCACGTTCGTTGGCTTCTGCCAGTTTCTCTGAAAAAAGGAAGGCAATATTAGCTATAAACGTCGACAAGTCATGCAGAAAGGAAGCAAAAAATAGTCAGGCATTACCTTCAGTCTTGCTGGCGTAATCACGGTACCCAACGAATTGGGCACCGATGCGAAGAAGCTCTTTGATCATAGGCTGTCAAGGGAAGACAAAGAAAGAAAATGTTGGCATGGGAAAAATGAAAACACATAGAAGCAAACAGAGAAAATATAAAACAGCGACAAGAGTGTTAGCAACTTACATCATCCAAAAGAGGGTTAGAAGAGCTACTCGATTGAAGAGTAAGCTCTGGATTTATTTCAACCCTTGCCCTTTTTGGTGAAGGGACAAGGGGGCTTGCCGGAGGAGTAGCAGCGCCGACATTCTGTCGAGGAGGCGACGTTTCTTCTCTTTCGACTGGCGTATCCGAGGCGACTAATGTATGTGACGTGCTCGTTCGAGCAGCCACAACAGCAGTTGGTACCCCTTCATCATCACTACGAGCAAGCGTCGACAATATAAAAAGCAAGATAGACAAGAATCTTCGAGTACAAGTAAACAAGAAAAAAGGTACTTACGAACTGATGAGAGACTCGAGGTATGGATCATAGCCTGCCTTCTGGTGCGAAGGAACAGCTTCGTCGACTTTGGAGGTGCCGGAATCTTCGACATCATCCCTTTTCCTCTTGTTCCTTGGAGAAACAGCGGGAGGAAGAGATTGTGCCGACGCAGTGGCTTCAGAGACATCCTCTTTTTCGTCGGATCCCGCAGATTTTCGAGATTCTGCGGGTTCATTTGCAAAGGAGGGGGCATCTGGGTTATCATCGGAGATAACAGCCCTTTCTTCGACCTCCCCACCTTCAGAGGGGGAAGTGAAACAAGATTTGGGTGGTCCTATATAAAAAGAGAGAAGGATGTCAGAAATGAATAACAACATAAAAAGCAAGGCAATAGACAAATTACGCAACAATGTTTACCTTGGGAAGCGCATGGGCGGCGCTGTATGGTTTTACGCGATAAGTGGAAGGGATGGAGTCTTTCTTCTTGAGGGATGAAATCCTTCGAATAAGCTTATCCAAATCCTTGGCTTCCAGATTCGTCGACAGGCGATCCGTGTCTTCATCGCCAGCATAATTCCAGAAAGGGTTTTTGCGAGCCTGAAGAGGCTGCACCCTAGTCTTAAGGAAATATGCCGTAATTTGGATGCCTGATAATTCTTTTCCACGAGTATTTTGCAACTCATGGATGCGAGTCATCAGGGCCTCTGTCGAAGTTCTTTCTTCCTCGGTAGCTTCTGCATCCCAGGAACGGCGGCGAAGGATTTTCTCGGCACCGTCAAAAGGAGGAATATTGTCTTCGGCGCAGCCATTGTTTTCTTCACGGATGTACAACCACTTCTTGCGCCATCCTTGAACGGAGTCAGGGAGTTTGACGTCGAAATAGTTGACAGAGGAGCGAACGGAAATAACAACGCCGCCTATATTATAGGCGACATTGGCAGAGCCATTTCGGCGACAAAAGAAAATGCGCTTCCATAATGCCCAGTTAGGCTGGACACCAAGGAAGGCTTCGCAGAGGGTGATAAAGATAGAAATGTGAAGGATAGAGTTGGGTGTGAGGTGGTGAAGTTGGAGACCATAAACATAAAGTAATCCCCGAAGAAAAGGGTGAATGGGGGCGGAAAGACCGCGGATGAGATGATCAACAAAACTTACCCGATACCCCATTGGAGGGGATGGGTAGCTCTCTTCACTGGGAAAGCAAACCGCTTTGGGTTTCTTGGTAATCCCCAGCTTCTTCATCAGATTGAGGTCCTGGTTCGTGATCTTGGACCTCTCCCACTCCGCCGCTCCTAGATCCGCGGCAGCCATCGATGAGTCAGGTGTGCTGTGCCTGGTCAATCGACGCGGTGGCATCAACAATGGCGGAGGGGTGTAGCTACAAAGGGAAGAGCTTTGAGAGATGAGGAGCGCAGGAGGAAATTTTGCAGAGGACAGCAGGGGGACGGCGTGAACGGAAGTGTTCGAGGAAGAAGAAGACCTTATATACAGGTGCGGTGAAACGACGGAACCGTTGGATGAAAAAAGAATGCAGCAGATGATCGCCACGTGGATACAAGGGCACAATGGTATTTTAACATTAACGAGGTTACAGAACGTGCGCCAGAAAAAGGGGAGAACATGTGTCCCCCACTTGCACGACGTGTCCGACAGATCAGGAATTGGGACCCACAAGGCAGCGAAACAAGGGGTAATGGTCAGTTTCCAAAATAGAGATCGTGGCTATCATCAGCAATGACGTCGTCAAGATAAAAGAAAAATTCGACTGCGAGTTTTCAAGAGTTTATCGACAACGCAAGGTTATCTCGGGAGCCTTTGATCAAATACAAGTTTTTGCCCAAATGCTCGGGGGCTACTTTGAAAAATAGAAAACTTCGAGTATGACAAGATAGAAATGGCGAGAGCCTATGATCAAATGCAAGCATTTGTTCATAGCCTCGGGGGCTACTCCCATCGGGAGCGCTGGTCGCGCACCCGATAAATATAAAACTGTCGAGAAAGATTATAAATATAGTGGCAATGGATACTAATCTGTGGAGCCTACACCCAAGCACAAGTCCTTGGATGTAGCCTCGGGGGCTACTCCCATCGGGAACGCTGTTCGCGTGCCCGATGAATTTTATCAAAATAAAGAAACAAAAGTGAGTATATTTCGAGTTACACAGATAACTCTACATATACTCCCATCGGGAAGACAAAATAAGTCATCAAATATGACTCGATAAAATGTGCTATTCCAAAGGCGAAAAGCACTCGACAATATATTCTCAGAACGCCAAAGTTGCGATCAATTTCTGAATGCCGCAAATTTGCGAAGGTAAGACCCCAGATCCGTTCTGCTGGGCGTGGCATCGCCAAAGACTGCGCTCTGCTACTTTTATCCGTATCAACAGATACGAAGAAAATCCTAACGGACGCGTTAGGTACCCGATAAATTTGACTGGGACTTGACAGAATGGTAAGACCTTAAGCGGCACCTGTCGAAGTTTACACCAGTATCCCGAGATCATGTCCAGGGACGTGATCTTGAAGTAGGTTTTTGCGGATTGCCACTAGAGCAGTTAACTAGTACCTGATCCGTCAGATGAACTAGCCCCAACTACCATTATCCCTGTACAATATAGAATTTTATGTGAAGGAGTATGGATAAAAGCTCTCGAATAAAAATAAACGGGATTTACTGAAGGCCCACTATCCGAAGAATAAGAAGATTCGGGAGCCCAAGATACATTAAGGAAAGTTAGAGTTGTAATAGGAAGTGTTATTTGTAATCTGGCGGGATGAGTTAGAAACCGTCCCGGACTCTGTAACTTGTACACGAAACCCTCGGCTCCACCTCCTATATAAGGGGGAGTCGAGGGACAAAGAAAGGATCGAATCTGTCAACATAACCCTAGTTTTTATAATCGTCGAGTACTTTTCGCCTAAACCTTCGAGATCTACTTGCCCTCTACTTCTAGCAAAACCCTAGTCTACAATCTGTAGGCATTGACAAATTAATCCTTTGTCACTCAGGCAAACCTGAGCGCCAATTTCTACAGACTTGCCTCATGGCAGAGTAGGTGTCGGCGTACTCCTCGTTCGCCAGCAAGCATTCGCCGATCTTGTGAAGTGGTCCATCAGCCGAGAGAGAGGCCCAGTTCACGGAGGAGCCGCGCTTGGATGCGCCGCCCTCGGAGGCGACGCGCTCGGCGGCGACTGGCTCGGCGGCGACGGGCTCGGCGGCGACTGGCTCGGCGGCGACGGGCTCGGCGGCGACGGCGCGGAGGCGACGGGCTCGGAGGCGACGGGCTCGGAGGCGACGGCCGCCGGCGCATTCTTCTTCTCCATCGCCGGCAGGGTAGCGTGCGTACGGCGGTTGGGGTTTTTTCGATTTGGAGAAGTTGATGGGACGTGAGAGGGGTGGTTTCGTGCGTGAGCGAGAATGAGACGACTGTGTGCAGAGGGAGGGAGGGAGGGGCTTACGCGTCCTAAATGCGACCCGCGTCCTACGCGTCCACTATTTGCACGTCTGCACCGCGACACGCGTCAACAATGGCACGTCTTCCACTTCTGCACCGCAACACGCGTCCTCGAGTCTAACCCTGGAAATTTAGATATACTCAGGTATACCCTCGAGTCATATACTAGCATTTTTTGTGTGCTCAGTTTTCTCCTTGAGTGCTAATACTGGCTAGTGCAATATACTCAGTTTTACCCTCAAGTGGCTGGTCAACAGAGAGTCAACAAATGGGATTAACTAGTTAAATGAGTTATTTAATGTGCAAAAAAATCCGAAAAAGAGTGGCACTTACTCATGGAGTCTTTACCACAAATTGCCACTTCTCAAATCATAGATAAATCATAGATAAATCAAGTTTCACCACAAATTGCCACTTCTCAAATCACCTAGTAGCTATGAAGGTGCATGGTTTTCCATAATAAGCCCTACCCAAAACAACTTTCCCCAAAACATACTTTGTCTGAATGAGGCCATAATTTTCACACTCGTGTAGATTTGTATTACAGATAGTTTGAGGTAGGCCAAGATGGGTTTCATTGTACAAAACACGCATTTTCCAATTTTTAAATCTCATATTTCAATCCCTTAGTCTGTTTACTACTCACTTGCCCTTGGTTTCTTGATACTACTCAGTTTTGCCCTCTCCCTTCACACACTCTCACAGACGCCGAACATTGCCCTGATTGGTCTAGCCCATGTCACGCGGATCGTGCCCGATGACCGTTGATCGTATGATCTAACGGGCAGGATAATCCCTATCTCTCTCTCTGGTCGGGGCCACCACCCTCTCTCTCTCTCTCTCTGTCGTCGGTTAGCTTCCACCCTCTATGTATGCGAAAGGGCGGTTACCCAGTACGCTAAAGTTTGGTTTTCTGCATTATTTTTCACGAGCTAAATTATAAACTCTTTTTAGGCATTATTTTTCACGAGCTAAATTATAAACTCTTTTTAGGCATTACTTTTCACGCAAAAAACGATAAACCATCGCCGATTTGTTGTAGCCATTACTTTCCACGCAAAAAACGATAAACCATCACCGATTTCTTGTAGCCATTACTTTTGTTTTAGCCATTACTTTCCACGCAAAAAAATGATACACCATCACCCATTTCTTGTAGCCATTACTTTCCACGCAAAAAATGATAAACCATCACCGATTTTGTTGTAGCCATTACTTTTCACGCAAAAAAATGATACACCATCACCCATTTCTTGTACCCATTACTTTCAACGCAAAAAACGATAAACCATCACCGATTTTGTTGTAGCCATTACTTATCACGCAAAAATATGATACACCATCACCCATTTCTTGTACCCATTACTTTCCACGCAAAAAATGATAAACCATCACCGATTTTGTTGTAGCCATTACTTTTCACGCAAAAAATGATACACCATCACCCATTTCTTGTACCCATTACTTTTCACGCAAAAAACGATAAACCATCACCGATTTCTTGTAGCCATTACTTTTCTTTTAGGAATTACTTTTCACGGTAAAATGATAAACTATATCACGAAGTTCCATTTCCGTCAACATAGTCCGCATTACTTTTTTTGTTGAGATATATACCCCCACAACGGTCGTCTCCTCCTTAATTTATTGTGTATAAACCCCCACAACGGTCATCTCCTCCTTATTTTATTGTGTAAACCCCTACAACGGTCATCTCTCCCTTATAAACACCCACACGGCCATCCCTTGTGTCAATAGGTTCTGCCTCTCTCTTCTTCGTTCACATACACTTTATCCATTGCCATGGCTTCCACGTCTCGGACGCGGACCGGAAGGGGAAGGGGAAGGGGAAGGGGAAGGGGAAGGGGAAGGGGAAGGGGAAGTGGATCATCATCATTGCCACCACCACCGTCAACACTGCCATTGATCATAGAGGAGTTCTTCATCGTCGTCTATGAAGACCCTTTGGTCAAGAAGGTACGTACGCGTTCCCACATATATGATGCATGTGATTAATTATGGGCATGTTCTAAAAAACCTTTAATTTCAAGGGTTCCCTAATTTCAAACGATCGGCGCTCGATCTCTTTGCAGGAACTCCCAAAAAAATTTGCGGACTATCTTGACGGCAAGGAGCCAGCTAAGGTGTATCTGCGAGCAGCTGACTGCGGTCCTCGTCTCTGGACCGTGGAGGTCCTATTTGACGGACAAGGCCGGATGTACCTCGACAAGGGCTGGGAGAAATTCGCCATCGCGCACGGTGTGGATTTCGGCTGGTTCGTACACTTCAAATATGAAGGCGATGATGTGCTCACAGTGAAGGTGTTCGACGGAACAATGTGCAGGAGGTACTACTACTCAGACGACGAAGATAATGACGATGAAAGCGACGACGACGTGAAGCCATGCATCCATCCCCTTTAGATAATTAAGGGGATCATGACCAAGAATATATATGTAGCTTCATATGCATCGATTTAGAGATCTAGCTATTTTCTATATATTATGCATGTAAAAAATAATATCGCATTTCCACTATTATTCGAGCACCACATCCTCCAAACGATGCCGATGCCGATGCCGATATCGGCATGGTCAGAACGGCTATGCTCGCCGCCACTGCTAGGTCAACGCCGGGATGCACAATGTTTAGCATAAAAGTCACTTTAGATTAAGCTGCGAAAATAGTCACCTGCCATGGGCTGAGGCGGCCCCTACAGAGCGGCTCTATATTATATTCTCTAAATAAAATAGACGACCACAACGGTCATTGACTGCGGAGGCCCCACAGAGCGGCAATATATAATTTTCTATAAATAAATAGACGACCCACTGGTCATTGGCTGCGGCAGCCCCATAGAGCGGCCCCATTTGTCATTGGCAGCACCGCGTATACAATCAGTAAATAAAACGGCCCACGCGTCAGCGGTAGATGGATCCACCCGTCAGCACGAGACGGTCAGCGAGGAACTGACCTCACGGTAACGGTAAGGCCTCTGACCTGACGGCAACCCGCGTCTTCGATGGGTTTCAAACTAGAGGGAGGGGAAAACTGAGGAAAAACTAACGAGCTGGGGAAAACTGAGTACAACTAACGAAGCAGGGGCACGAAAATAGAAATCCCTAGAAGCAAACACTTGTGTCAACTGTGTGCACTGATTCTTACATGTTTACTTATTGCACTTGTTATATTACTTTATGTTGACAATTATCTATGAGATATACATGTTACAAGTTGAAAGCAATTGCTGAAACTTAATCTTCCTTTGTGTTGCTTCAAAGCCTCTTATTAAGAATCTATTGCTTTACGAGTTAATTCTTATGCAAGACTTTTTGATGCTTGTCTTGAAAGTACTATTCATGAAAAGTTTTTGCTATATGATTCAGTTGTTTAGTCATCATCTTTTTGTTAGCAAACTATAGATCATTGCTTTGAGTCACTTCATTCATCTCATATGCTTTACAATAGTATTGATCAAGATTATGTTGGTAGCATGTCACTTCAGAAATTATTATTTTTATCGTTTACCTACTCGAGGGCGAGTAGGAACTAAGCTTGGGGATGCTTGATACGTCTCCAAAGTATCTATAGTTTCTTATGTTCCATGCTAGTTTTATGACATACCTACATGTTTTGCTCATACTTTATATCATTTTTATGCATTTTCCGGGACTAACCTATTAACAAAATGCCGAAGCGCCAGTTCCTGTTCTGCTGTTTTGGTTTCAGAAATTCTACACAGGAAATATTCTTGGAATTGGACCCCACGAAGACAGAAGTCAATATTTTGCCGAGACGGACCTAGAGAGCCAGAGAAGAGCCAGATGGGGGCCAAGGGGGCCCCACACCATAGGGGGCGCGGGTGGACCCCTAGCCGCGCCCAGATATGGGGTGGGCCCCTCGAGACCCCTCCGAGGCTGCCCTTCCGCCTATATATTGTTCCAATCCCAAAAACCCTAAATCAATCGGTCTTCCTCCACGAAAAGTTACGTAGCCGCCGCCATCGCGAAGCCAAGTTTGGGGGACAGAAATCTCTGTTCCGGCACGCCGCCGGGACGGGGAAGTGCCCCGGAATCCATCTCTATCGACACCACCGCCATCTTCATCGCCGCTGCTGACTCCCATGATGAGGAGGGAGTAGTTCTCCCCGAGGCTGAGGGCTCTACCGGTAGCTATGTGGTTCATCTCTCTCTCCCATGGTGTGATCTTTATGTGATCATGAGCTTTGTAATCTAGTTGAATATGTAGATGTTACTCTTGTCTATTATGCACTCTAGAGGTTACTTTAATATGAACTCCGGAGTTACTCTCCACGGTGTGATGGTGACAGTGTGCGCATCGTGTATGATTCTTTTATGAAGTTGTGGAGCTTGTTTACTCCGGCTTGAGGGTGCTCTTGTAGCCCTACACATTGAATGTTGTTTGTTATCCAACAAGAGAGTGTTTGAGAGTAGCATTTATTTATTCAATTATGTGATCATTGTTGAGAGTGTCCACTAGTGAAAGTATGATCCCTAGGCCTTGTTTCTAAGCATTGAAACACCGTTTCCAACAAGTTCTGCTACATGTTCGCTTGCTGCCATTTTTATTTCAGATTGCAATTACTACTTATAATCATCCATATTACTTGTATTTCACTATCTCTTCGCCGAACTAGTGCACCTATACATGTGACAAGTGTATTAGGTGTGTTGGGGACACAAGAGACTTCTTGTATCTTAATTGCAGGGTTGCTTGAGAGGGATATCTTTGACCTCTATCTCCCTGAGTTCGATAAACCTTGGGTGATTCACTTAAGGGAAACTTGCTGCTGTTCTACAAACCTCTGCTCTTGGAGGCCCAACACTGTCTACAAGAATAGAAGCACACGCAGACATCAGGCCCTCTTATTTATTGTGTCTGAACTTTTTCAGGGTGTTGTCAGTGTTCAGGAGGTGCGAGGTGCGAGCGAGGCCGATAATGAGAGAGATGTTTTTTCTTTTCTTGAGAGAGAGAGGGACAACCGAAGGATCCTGAAGGACTCAGACTTCCAATACGCACCAGAGCACAGTTTACAACAAGACACAGTATAAACAGGAAATTACATCCAAATCCCTAACTTTTACATGGAAGACCCCACGCTGAAAGCAAGAAATGCGATCGGGTCCTTAACAGCCACCGCCCAGATTGATCCTCGTCGCAGCCGGGGACGAACCACTTAGCGCGACCAAATCGCCATGGCTACAGTGCGTGCACACCATGGCCTCCGAGCTGAGCTAGAAACGCCCTGCCAAAACCGGCAGCCAGAGGTGGATAACTGGAGAGAGAGAGGGAGAGAGAGAGAGAGAGTCTTGATGCGTCTTCTCTTGACAAAGAAGATGGGAGTTTGCCTACCTACCACACATGACTTGTGCTCACTGAAGTGTGGGACCTCACGCATGGGAACCACACGTAAGTGACAGACCTGTTGGTGTAATAACTCGGGTGATCATTATACTGTATTAGTACAAAGTTTCCTATGGATTCAAGGGTAGGAAAGCCAAGTTAACTCATTTACATGACATTATTTTTTCCATGAAGCCAAGTTAACTCATCTACCAATTGGTACATTTTGGTTATATTCGAAATTTTACTTGAAACTTGTTGGTCATGCCATTTTACTACTCGCCTAACACTTTTTCCGCGCGTGAAGGGAGGGGGGTAGGCATGATGCTACCCCGAATTTGTGTGACCCCCAAAAACTAGCAAATACGAGAGAGGCTTACCTTTTCATTTTCATGTTTTAAACTTGTTTAAATCCTGGTCAAAACTAGGATTTGACCAAGATTCAAATGGGCATAAAAAATAATAAAAGCACATAGCCTTTTTTATGTCATATAATGAGCATTCAAGTTGATGGTCTAGACATATTAAAACTAGAAAAAGCATGTATCTACCCTGGTCCTAACCCTAAACTCTCTTATGAAGTCAAGCCTGGAGAGAAATGGTTTTGGGTTTCAAACATGGAAATTTCAAAAACCTCCCAAAAGCTTCATTTTAGAGTGACTAAGAAGGATCCAGGCTTGCCTTTTCATTTTGATCTTTTAAGCTTGTTTAAATCTTGATCAAACCTAGGATTTGACCAAGATTCAAATGGGCATAAAAATTCTGGAAAAATTAAAAAATTAAAAACCAAAGCACATAGTCTTCTTACGTCATATATATATAGTAAGCATATTCAAGTAGGTAAACAAGGTCTAGACATATTCAAAACAGACAAATCTTGTATCTACCCCCTAACCCTAAACTCGGTCTTATGATGTCTAGCATGAAGAGAAGTTGTTTTGGGTTTGAAACGTTTAAGCCAAAAGCCCCATTTCATATATATTTCAAACTTATTCAAATTTGAAAGACATACAAGTTATAGCACACATAGTGCATACATGTTCACACATACTGCACTAGATGCTAATTAACCCTATAGTTTGAGGCCATTTGGCTGAGGTCGAAAAAATTATTGGATTAGAAATGGGGTTGTTCGAACCCCGCAGTTGGATTTTTTTGAACTTGATCTGTAGTACTGGGCAAAACCCTAGTTTAACCTATTTAATTATAGATTCATAGGTCAATTTTTCTACGGAGTACTTTTTTATTATTACTATGCAGCTGCTGGCGTGTGGGAGTTAGAAATCCCTGAGGTGTAACGGCGCCAGAAAAGTAGCTTCCTTGTGACGGTAAAGCACACGTCCGTTGGGAACCCCAAGAGGAAGGTATGATGAGCACAGCAGCAAGTTTTCCCTCAGTAAGAAACCAAGGTTATCAAACCAGTAGGAGATGAAGGCCACGTGAAGGTTGTTGGTGGAGGAGTGTAGTGCGGCGCAACACCAGTGATTCCGGCGCCAACGTGGAACCTGCACAACACAATCAAACTACTTTGCCTCAACTTAACAGTGAGGTTGTCAATCTCACCGGCTTGCTGAAAACAAAGGATTAAACGTATGGTGTGGAGAATTATGTTTGCTTGCAGAAAACAAAGAGAACAGTGATTGCAGTAGATGTATTTCAGATGTAAAAGAAAGGACCGGGGTCCACAATTCACTAGTGGGGTCTCTTCAATAAGATAAATAGCATGTTGGGTGAACAAATTACAGTTGGGCAATTGACAAATAGAGATGCATATACATATCATGATGACTACTTTGAGATTTACTTAGGGCATTACGACAAAGAACATAGACCGCCATCCAGCATGCATCTATGCCTAAAAAGTCCACCTTCGGGTTAGCATCCGCACCCCTTCGAGTATTAAGTTGCAAACAACAGACAATTGCATTAAGTATGGTGCGTAATGTAATCAACACAAATATCCTTAGACAAAGCATTGATGTTTTATCCCTAGTGGCAACACATCCACAACCTTAGGGGTTGTTGTCACTCCCCCAGATTCAATGGAGACATGAACCCACTATCTAGCATAAATACTCCCTCTTGGAGTCACAAGTATCAACTTGGCCAGAGCCTCTACTAGCAACGGAGAGCATGCAAGAACATAAATAGCACATATATGATAGATCAATAATCAACTTGACATAGTATTCAATATTCATCGGATCCCAACAAACACAACATGTAGCATTACAAATAGATGATCTTGATCATGATAGGCAGCTCACAAGATCTAAACATGATAGCACAAGAGGAGAAGAAAACCATCTAGCTACTGCTATGGACCCGTAGTCCAAGGATGAACTACTCACGCATCAGTCCGGAGGCGGGCATGGTGATGTAGAGCCCTCCGGTGATGATTCCCTCTCCGGCAGGTGCGGAGGCGATCTCGAACCCTCCGAGATAGGGTTTGGCAGCGGCGTCTCGGTAACTTTCCGTATCGTGGCTCTCGGTACTAGGGTTTTCGCGACGGAGGGAATAAATAAGCGAAGGGGCAGCGTAGGGGGGCGCCCGAGGGGCCCACCCCATAGCTGGGCGCCCCCCCCTCTTGGCCGCGCCGCCATGTGGGGTGGCCACCTCGTGGCCCCTCGCCGTCTCCTCGTCGGTGTTCTGGAAGGCTCCGTTGAAAATAAGACCGTGGGCTTTTGTTTCGTCCAATTCCGAGAATATTTGTAAACTAACTTTTCTGAAATAAAAAACAGCAGAAAACAGGCGGCACGGCATCTTGTTAATAGGTTAGTTCAGAAAATGCATAAAAACACTATAAAGTATGAACAAAACATGTAGGTATTGTCATAAAACTAGCATGGAACATAAGAAATTATAGATACGTTGGAGACGTATCAAGCATCCCCAAGCTTAGTTCCTACTCGCCTCGAGTAGGTAAACGATAAAAACAATAATTTCTGAAGTGACATGCTACCAACATTATCTTGATCAACATTATTGTAAAGCATATGAGATGAATGAAGTGATTCAAAGCAATGGTATGCTAACGAAAAGATAATGACTAAACAACTGAATCATATAGCAAAAACTTTTCATGAATAGTACTTTCAAGACAAGTATCAAAAAGTCTTGCATAAGAGTTAACTCATAAAGCAATAGATTCAAAGTAAGAGGTTTTGAAGCAACACAAAAGAATATTTAAGTTTCAGCAATTGCTTTCAACTTTCAAAATGTATATCTCATGGATAATTGTCAACACAAAGTTATATAATAAGTGCAATAAGTAAACATGTAAGAATCAATGCACACAGTTGACACAAGTGTTTGCTTCTAAGATAGAAAGAAGTAGGTAAACTGACTCAACATAAAGTAAAAGAAAGGCCCTTCGCAGAGGGAAGCAGGGATTACTCATGTGCTAGAGCTTTTTTTTTATTTTGAAAACATGGAAACAATTGTTTCAACGGTAGTAATAATTCATATGGGTTATGCATAAAACTTCCTATAAGTTGCAAGCCTCATGCATCGAATACTAATAGTGCCCGCACCTTGTCCTAATTAGCTCGGATTTCCATGGATTATCATTGCATTACATATGTTTCAACCAAGTGTCACAAAGGGGTACCTCTATGCCACCTGTACAAAGGTCCAAGGAGATAAATCGCATTTGATTTCTCGATTTTGATAGATCTCAACTTGAGGACATCCATACCGGGACAACATAGAAAACAGATAATGGACTCCTCTTTTTAATGCTTTAAGCATTCAACAACAATAATATTCTCATAAGAGATTCTGAGGATTAATGTCCAAACTGAAACTTCCACCATGATACATGGCTTTGGTTGGCGGCCCAATGTTCTTTTCCAACAACATGCATACTCAAACTATTCAACTCATGGTAAATCTCCCTTACTTCAGACAAGACGAACATGCATAGCAACTCACATGATATTCAACAAAGGTGTGACAGGTTGATGGCGTCCCCAGAAACATGGTTACCGCTCAACAAGCAACTTATAAGAACTAAGATACATAAACAAAATATTCATTACCAGAATAGTTTTTAGGCTACTTTCCCATGAGATATATATTGCAAAGACAAGGAATGAAATTTTAAAGGTAGCACGCAAGAAATTTACTTTGGAATGGTAGAAAAATACCACATATAGGTAGTTATGGTGGACACAAATGGCATAGGTTTTGGCTCAAGGTTTTTGGATGCACGAGAAGCATTTCCCCACAGTACAAAGCTTTGGCTAGCAAGGTTGTTTGAAGCAAACACAAGTATGAACCGGTACAGCAAAAACTTACACAAGAACATATTGCGAGCATTATAAGACTCTACACTGTCTTCCTTGTTGTTCAAACACTTTCACCAGAAAATATCTAGACTTTAGAGAGACCAGTCATGCAATCCAAATTTCAACAAGCTCTACGGTAGTTCTCAACTAATAGATTTAAACTACATGATGCAAGAGCTTAAACATGATCTACGTGAGAGCTCAAAACAATTGCCAAGTATCAAATTATTCAAGACAATATGAAGCATTTTCTGTTTCCAACCAAATAAATAAGTGCTGCGGCTTTCAGCTTTCGCCATGAATATTAAAAACGAATAACACTAGTGTTCAAATGAAAAAGCGGAGCATGTCTCTCTCCAACACAAGGATTGCTAGGATCCGAATTTATTCAAACATAAACAAAAATAAAAACAAACAGATGCTCCAAGTAAAGCACATAAGATGTGACGGAATTAAAATATAGTTTCACTAGAGGTGACTGATAAGTTTGTTGATGAAGAAGGGGATGCCTTGGGCATCCCCAAGCTTAGACGCTTGAGTCTTCTTGAAATATGCAGGGATGAACCACGGGGGCATCCCCAAGCTTAGACTTTTCACTCTTCTTGATCATGTCATATCATCCTCCTCTCTTGATCCTTAAAAACTTCCTCCACACCAAACTCAAAGCAATCTCATTAGAGGGTTAGTGCATAATCAAAAATTCACATGTTCAGCAAGGACACAATCATTCTAAACACTTCTGGACATTACCCAAGGCTACTGAAATTTAATGGAGCAAAGAAATCCAATCAAACACAGTAAAAGAGGCAATGCGAAATAAAAGGCAGAATCTGTCAAAACAGAACAGTCCGTAAAGACGAATTTTTTTGAGGCACTTAACTTGCTCAGATGGAAAAACTCAAAGCTAGTGAAAGTTGCGTACATATCTGAGGATCATGCATGAATTTTCGCAGATTTTTTTTTGATTCTTCTACAGAGAGAAAAACACTAATTCGTGACAGATAAGAAATCTGTTTCTGCGCAGAAATCCAAATCTAGTATCAACCTTCTATTAGAGACTTTACTTGGCACAACAATACATGAAAATAAAGATACAAAGGTATTGATACAGTAGTAATAAGCACCTTGACTCAAATATAAAACAAAAATGCAGAAATAAAACAATGGGTTGTCTCCCATAAGCGTTTTTTTAACGCCTTTCAGCTAGGCGCAGAAAGTGCAAATCAAGTAACATCAAGAGAAGAAGCATCAACATTATAAGTTTTCTTAAAAACACAACTTGTCGCAAAGGGTACCTTAGATGATCCATTATCTAAATTTCCCATAGTGGTACTAAGGGTTTTATCAATTTTAAGCTCGTAATGATTCTTTGGCTTTGGTCTCTTAGGGACATACATGAATTTTTGCTCCTTACCCACATAAGCTTTCTCCTTAAACTTAAGAGAAGAAAAAGTTGAACCGAAGGTTCCCATAGCTTCCTCTAGTTCACCAATCCTATGGGTTTGATTATCATGGATAGCACAAGTTTCTAAAACATCAATTCTTTCATTAATTCCTCCTAGGGATTTATCAAGTTTATCAGTATTATCAAGTAATATCCCCATTTTAGTCTCAACACTTGGAAGATTTTTCTCTATGGCTTCCAACTTTTTCATGACATCTTCAAGAGAGATTTCAATTTTAGCTTCATTAATAGGTGGTATTCCAACTAGACTCTCAATGATGCAACTAGCTTCTAAAGCAAGAGTACCTAGAAAATTACCCCCGAAGAGTATCAAGAACATACCTATTCCAGCTAGAGATACCAACATAAAAGTTCCTAAGGAGGATAATAGTGGAGTGTTTCTTAGTGCACCTATGATGAGCATCACTAATTCTGTACCAAGCATCTTTAAAACTTTCTCCCCCTTGTTGCTTAAACGAACGAACTTCAACTTCAGGATTACTCATTTTAGCAATAATAAAAAAACTAAGCAAACCGAATTAAATAAAGTAAAACAAGTAACCAATTTTTTTTGTGTTTTTGATATAACGAAAGCAAACAAGACAGAAAATAAAATAAAGCAAGACAATAAACAAAGTAAAGAGATTGGATGTGAGAGACTCCCCTTGCAGCGTGTCTTGATCTCCCCGGCAACGGCGCCATTGAAGTAGCTGCTGGCGTGTGGGAGTTAGAAATCCCTGAGGTGTAACGGCGCCAGAAAAGTAGCTTCCTTGTGACGGTAAAGCACACGTCCGTTGGGAACCCCAAGAGGAAGGTATGATTAGCACATCAGCAAGTTTTCCCTCAGTAAGAAACCAAGGTTATCAAACCAGTAGGAGATGGAGGCCACGTGAAGGTTGTTGGTGGAGGAGTGTAGTGCGGCGCAACACCAGTGATTCCGGCGCCAACGTGGAACCTGCACAACACAATCAAACTACTTTGCCCCAACTTAACAGTGAGGTTGTCAATCTCACCGGCTTGCTGAAAACAGAGGATTAAACGTATGGTGTGGAGAATTATGTTTGCTTGCAGAAAACAACAGAGAACAATGATTGCGGTAGATTGTATTTCAGATGTAAAAGAAAGGACCGGGGTCCACAGTTCACTAGTGGTGTCTCTCCAATAAGATAAATAGCATTTTGGGTGAACAAATTACAGTTGGGCAATTGACAAATAGAGATGCATATACATATCATGATGACTACTATGAGATTTACTTAGGGCAATAGGACAAAGAATATAAACCGCGATCCAGCATGCATCTATGCCTAAAAAGTCCACCTTCGGGTTAGCATTCGCACCCCTTCCAGTATTAAGTTGTAAACAACAGACAATTGCATTAAGTACTGTGCGTAATGTAATCAACACAAATATCCTTAGACAAAGCATTGATGTTTTATCCCTAGTGGCAACAGCACATCCACAACCTTAGGGGTTCTGTCACTCCCCCAGATTCAATGGAGACATGAACCCACTATCTAGCATAAATACTCCCTCTTGGAGTCACAAGTATCAACTTGGCCAGAGCCTCTACTAGCAACAGAGCATGCAAGAACATAAATAGCACATATATGATAGATCAATAATCAACTTGACATAGTATTCAATATTCTTTGGATCCCAACAAACACAACATGTAGCATTACAAATAGATGATCTTGATCATGATAGGCAGCTCACAAGATCTAAACATGATAGCACAAGAGGAGAAGACAACCATCTAGCTACTGCTATGGACCCGTAGTCCAAGGATGAACTACTCACGCATCAGTCCGGAGGCGGGCATGGTGATGTAGAGCCCTCCGGTGATGATTCCCCTCTCCGGCAGGGTGCCGGAGGCGATCTTCTGAACCCCCCGAGATAGGGTTTGACGGCGGCGGCGTCTCAGTAACTTTTCCGTATCGTGGCTCTCGGTACTAGGGTTTCGCGACGGAGGGTCTAAATAGGCGAAGGGGCAGCGTAGGGGCGCCCGAGGGGCCACCCCATAGCTGGGCGCGCCCCCCTCTTGGCCGCGCCGCCGGTGGGGTGGCCACCTCGTGGCCCCTCTCCGTCTCCTCTTCGGTGTTCTGGAAGGCTCCGTGGAAAATAAGACCGTGGGCTTTTGTTTCATCCAATTTCGAGAATATTTGTAAACTAACTTTTTTGAAATCAAAAACAGCAGAAAACAGGAACTGGCACTGCGGCATCTTGTTAATAGGTTAGTTCCAGAAAATGCATAAAAACACTATAAAGTATGGACAAAACATGTAGGTATTGTCATAAAACTAGCATGGAACATAAGAAATTATAGATACGTTGGAGACGTATCAGCAGCACATGTGTGTTTGTCCGTCGAGTGAAACTCGGAGGAAGAGGGATCACTCGGAAGGGGAGAAGGAGGGATCACTACAAGAATTCCAGTCTACTGCAACAAAATCTATTGCAACAACATTTTTTTGTTGTAATAAATTGCAATATTACCACAAATTATCTATTTCTGGCAATAGGGCGCGTGTATTGCAACAATCACGGAACATTGCGTTAAATAAGGCTTTCGTCGCAATAGAAACTAGTTATTGCAACAAAATGTTAGATTGGTAAAACATCTAGGCAATGAACAAGTAGACAAGCGGTTCGACTGGTAAAACATCGAGATATGATCAAGTGAACCCGCGGTTCAACCGGTATAAAACTAGATCGACGGTCTCACCACCGCTCTGGTTTTTAAATATGGAAAAGAAACAGCCAATCTTGATTTATGAACATTTCTTTT
Source organism: Lolium multiflorum (assembly GCA_030979885.1). Taxonomy (NCBI): domain Eukaryota; kingdom Viridiplantae; phylum Streptophyta; class Magnoliopsida; order Poales; family Poaceae; genus Lolium; species Lolium multiflorum. The sequence continues at coordinate 248,958,052 of CM061750.1, forward strand.
CAGCCAATTAGAAGACAGAACCAGACTACCCATGAATCACGTCACCGAAGCAGATCTCAGGCTCTCAGCCGCTTCCTCCATCTAACGCCCGAATTTTTATCGTGCGGGTATAATCCCGCGCAGCCTCGCTGGCTCTTTCTTTCCTTTTTGTTGAGAATTCCCGCGCTGGCTTTTGGCTGAAACGCTGCGAAACAAACGTGAAAATGGGCCGACCTGCCCAGCCTGAGCCCCAACCCCATCGAACCACTCCATATTAAGAGCATCTTCACTCGTTTGCCCTCCCCACGCCGAAATCCGGGGAAATTTACGTCCGGATTGGACGTAAATTTGGCGTGGGGAGGAGTAGTTTCCCAGCCGCGATCTCAGGCGAAGACGGCGATCTAAATTTGAAAAACGAAAACTTGACAAACTACGGCATAAAACGGGCGAATTTAAACTAAATTTAATGATATTTACTATATAGAGGGCGAAGTTCATACATAGAGGCCGAATTCGACTATATTTCGAATTCGGCTAGGGGAATACAACTGTAAATATTAAAACACGACGCTCTACATGCCGAAATGGCGGTAGAACACCGTGTAGTCCATGTCGCCGTCGCCGCCATCGTCGTCGGAGCCGTCGTCGTCGAACTGCGGCGGCGCCGAAGCCCCCTGGCTGCTGCCTTGGCCGGCGTCTCCCCACCGGCCACTGGTGCGAGGCGGGGACGGCGATGGCTTGTACAGGTCGTCGTCGGAGGATTCGAGGTCGACGACGGGGACGGCGGCGCCGGATGGAGGAGTCGCAGGCCGGCGGAAGCGGGCGACGTCCTGGAGGAGCCTCGCCTGCCGCTCCGCCTCCTCCTTCTCCCACCGCTCCCTCTAGCGGGGACGAGGTCCTGGATGGACCTCGCGATGACGGCCTCGAGGATGGCCGCGTCCTCGGCGCTCTCGGCCTCCTCCACCTTCACCTTCGCCGGCTTGCGCTTCCGCTCGCCGGAGGTGTCCTGTTCGCGCTTCGGGAGGAGGCGTCCTTGTGCCGATGAGGGCTCGCGGATGACGATGCCGCCACCGCGCGTGCGGTTGCTCGGCGGCGAAGCCGGCTCCTTTTTCACCGGCGCCAAGGATGGCGCCGACCTGGAGAGCGACCTCGACACCGTGTCGGAAGACGACGAGCTGGCAGCCATGCGCCGTGGCTGCCAGCTGTTTCCCCGGCGGCGGTAGACCAATGCCCTCGATGGAGGGGGTATCGTGAGCGCCGGGGTGTTGCCGCCCTCGATGTGCTCGAGGACGTTGTGGAGCGTCCTATTCGGCGCGCTCCACCATCGCCGGCGACCCGCGGCGTTGTTGCGCGGAGGCGGAGGCGGCGGGCCGTCGTAGGACGCCAGTTCCCGCTCCCACCGCCGGAGGAAGAAGGAATTCCACCTCGTAATGTTGTTGGGGTGGTGGCGCGGGTCGGCGCGTTTTTCCTCCATCATCGCCATCCGAGCCTCCTCGATGGCGGCGTCGAGGGCGTGGCCCTGGGGCGGCGGCGGGATTGGCAGGCCGCCAGCACTTAGCCGCCACCCGCCGCCGGGAGGCCTGGTGTCCGGCGGGCAGGGGTACCCCGCCTGGTGGAGGAGGTGCCCCTCCCATGCGTGCAGCGACCGGCGGGGGAAGCCGCTGTTGGCTGCGCCGTCTTCGTCGTTGAACGTCATCGGGAGAGTGTAGGAGAGTGGAGGGAGAGTGGAGGGAGAGTGGAGCAGGGATGCGCGTCGCGGCGAGCGGAGCGGCGTATATAGGCGCGGCTGGCGCCGGCGATTAATGCCGCGTGGAATGCGACGCGTCCACGGCGAGCTGACCGGCGGCAGCCTTTACTGCGCGCGGAAGACGATGCGTGCGCGGAAAACGATGCGCGTGTCGCTGACCGGTCGGGGCCACCTCCGCGACGAAAGACGAAATGAAAGCGCGGGAGAGATTTCTCGGTGTTTCGCGCGCTTTCGCTTCATCCTGAGTCCCCGAGCGCTCCCCGGTAGGCCGGGGTTGGCGTGGGCTCGCCGGATGGATGAAAGCCCAAATCCCGCGAACGAGGAACCGAGGGCGCGGCTGGGCCATTTTTCGACGTCCGGATGAAAAAATGGCACGCCGGGTGCCTCTTCGGCGAGACGAGTGGAGATGCTCTAACCTACCCTTCATAGCGCCTCCTCCCCCCTTTCATTCACCTTCGCCGCCGGCCTAGATCCCGGCCAACTCCGGCCACTCCCTGCCCCGCCGACCGTCTCCCTGCAACCCCATCCCCCTCTCTCTATCCCCACCTCGCTGAACCACCAAACCGCACCTCCAACACAAACACTTGCCCGGGATCCTACATGTGCAAAGAGGAGCAGGAGGTCCCTGGCGCCGGCGGCGCCTCGGCAGCAGGTTATGGTGACCAGGATCGGCGACCAGATTCATCCCGCGAGGTAGATACGGCCGGACCTGACACTGAAGGATTCGGCGCCGAACCTGTCGCTGCCCGGTTTGCGTTCCTGGGTCGCATCAAGGCGCTCTTCGAACAGGAGTGCCCCGGCATCGTCTCCTGCGCCGACGTCCTCGCCCCGGCCGGGCGCGACGCCATTGGCGTAATCTTAAGTCGCACTTTCCCCTGCCCACCAGAATACATCGTAAACACAAGGTAGCACAATTGAGTGAGTACTGAGAGGACTAGATCGATATCTTTGGCCAAATATGTGCTTTTCCTGTCCTGGCGGCAACTTGCTGTCAAACTTTTCTTTTTAGGATTAAGTGCTCTCATACTGTTCATTGCAATACAGGGTAGCACACTATTGCACGGACAATATATTTTGTTCTTCAGAATGAGAGAGTTTTTTGAATTCCTGCATGTTTACATTGGTTTATTAAATCCTGCATGTTCATATTGTCAATCACAAAGTTAAATGTGTTCTTCCAATGACACAAACTAATGCAGAATTTTGCACTAATTTAATACTGAACTACTGGTATTCTTCCAATGATATTGAACTACTGGTATTCCTGTGGAGAAAAGGAGAATATACTGTCTTATTCTTGCTGAAACTTTGCTTGGTTGCTCTTGCAGACCCGATGGAGCGCATCAACCTTGGCTATGGTACACATGCGTGCAGGCTGGGAAGTAAATCTATACACAGGCTTTTTTCGATTATATACTAGACCATCTTAAGTCAGTTCATTCTTCTAATGTCTTGATGAGAAAACTGAAAAGGAATGTTGTTGAGTGATAACAACTCAAGCCATCCACCGGTTGTATTGTTTATTTGATCAGATCACGTAATCAACAACAATAATTTGGGAACTCAGTTTGTGTTTCAACAAAAATAAATTGGTTTATGTTTATAGCATAGATTTCAATCATTGGATAGACTGTTTGGTTTTTTTTAGCCTGGCATCCAGAGAAATAACATAATTATATTTTAATAGCTGATAATTTAAAAGTAAATTGCAGAGTGGCATATGTCAGTAGTTCTGGTAATATGGTGATGTAGCATAACCATCTCTCAGATCACATGATGCAGTACAACCCTATGCACTTATGTGCATCCACCTGAATGTTTTTTTCCCATATTACTTTCCAAGATGCTTCCAAAACTTTGTTGTACAGTAGATTTGAAGAGCAAATTTCAGCTTATACTTTCCTTGATTTATCCCTAGATGTTCCTTCTTTTGCTGTTGTGGACTATTATTTAACTAAATGAGTTAGACATCGTCTTTAAGATTAAGAAACAATTTCCTAGGAAAGAAATAACAATACCTTTATGGGTAAATCATTACTTTTAGCCATTTTCCACATGTCTGTAGCCATGCTAAGCTGTTAATTACCTATGATGTTGTATAGTGCCTGATGAGAGAATTAGTACATGTACAATCTCTTAACAGCGTAACTTCAAATTACTAAGGATACAACTATTGCCACAAATTAGTACATATTGCGACAAACATTTTCGTTGCAATAGACCCAAATCCTTGTAGTGAGAGCAGTCACGGGACCCCTCTTATTTATGGTGTCTCATCTTTTTCGGGTGATGATGTTGACTGTTGTGCAGGGTTTGTCAGTGAGCAGGAGGTGCGGCGGCGAGTCGGCGGGCCGAGAGAGAGATTTGTTTTTTTTGTGAGAGGGACAACCGAAGGATCCTGAAGGACCCAGAGACTTCCAATACGCATCATGATGCGTCTTCTCTTGATAAAGAAGATGGCTTGGAGTTTGCGTACCTACTGCACTTGACTTGTGCTCACTGAAGTGTGGGACCTCACGCATGGGCACCACACGTAAGTGACAGACCTGTTGGTGTAAAAACTCGGTTGATTATTATAGTGCATTAGAACAAAGTTTTCTATGGATTCAAGGGTAGGAAATCCAAGTTAACTCATTTACATGACATTAATTTTTCCATGAAGCAAAGTTAACACATCTATCAATTGGTACATTTTGGAGTGACTAAGAAGGATCCATGCTTATTCGGGGGATGGAGTTTTGGCTCCCGGGTCCAGATGATTCTGTAATCTGGACCACAGAAACTTGCGTGGAGATTGTTCAATTGGGAAGAAAAGCCTGCCATACGAGCAGCAATTAATATGTTATACAATGTCAGGTTTGTGTACGTTCCTATAGATGGCCCACATTACTTGACGATGCCGTGACGGTGGGGAGACGGGGCAAATGACGGAGCTATCAGCGCAAGAACCTGGACCCGCGGAACAAAGGATGTGGACTTGTCTTGGACTGGACATGAAGCGCTGTACAGAGCGCATCTCCGGCGAGCGCCGGCGAGCGCGGACTTCCCTCTTGATCCAGTGGGCAGTTCAGTACGTGTGAGATTTTGTTTTCGAGTCTCTGCAATTGCCATTTCTTCTCCCCTGCATTGACTCGGCTTCGTGTGTCCTCGAGTCTGCCCATCTACGATGGTACATCGGAGCCAGCCCCTACTACTGCGGCCGTGATAGAAGGTTCGTCCATGGTAGGATCTGTTGAGGCTGATTCGTCCATGGTGGGCATCGCCCAGGCAGTTGCCGCCGCGGCTGACCGCGAGGCAGATGGCAAAGCTGAATCCGCGAGAAATTTGGAATCACCTGAGCCGAAATGTACAAAGAGGTAATGTTCTTTGCATTACGCCGCAGCGGAAACTACAGGATTTTGTGTCTGGACTGATACTCCCTTTTGTGCATGCCTATGACAGTTGAACACACGCGTAAAGTTCTGTGTGAGATCTTTTTAATGAAATTAAGAATTGATAATTTGTTTTAGCAAATCTGCTTGGGGGTGGGCTGTATTTGGGTGTTACTCAGTGCAAAAACAGTGGGCAGGAACATGCTGAGAAGAGAAATCCATTGCCATCAGTGGGCGTATGTAGTCTGAAACAAATGGTTCAGAGCATCAGGAACATCTCCATGCTTACAGATAGTTTTGGAATATTATGTGATGCAGTTGCAGGGTGTTTGCAGAAAATCTGTAATTCAGTTTTCGATTTGCCGTTGAGGACATTAGCTTTGTTAGTGATCTGTAATTCAGTTTCCTATTTGCCATTCCGGACAAAAAAAAAGCTCTGTTACTGGACTTTAGTTTGCAAATATCACAGGTTGCAATGCTTGTAGCAGTTGTTTGCAGACGTATTTGATCAAGCAGTTTTTGAGAAAATTACAATAAATATGGTAGGATGGACAAGCGTACCATAAGGTGAATACTTGGAAGGCATGCCAACACCCCATGAATTTGAGGGGCAGATGTTTAAACCAGTAGAATCACATATAGTGGATTTGATGTGCACGAGTGGGGGATAGAAGGAGAGCTCTGAAGAAACCGATCATGGCAGCGCCAGACTGGTCTGCCTCTGCTAGCATCACCTCTGAAGGTGTTTTACTCATCCTAGAGCAACGCAGAGTCCCAGATGCAGAGGTATGGACTAGCAAAGAACTTGATGATTGATTTTGCCGAATCGTTGGTCATTCTGGTAGCTAACCACCTTACTGCTTGGAACCATGTATGTACAGCCAGATCAACGGAACAACTGGGAGTGGAGTGCATTTGCCGATCACATAAGCTCCGGCAGGGAGTGCGGCATTGGGGTCAGGCGATGGCGGCGACGGTGCTCGATTTGTGGGAGAGCGGTGTTGGGTCCTGGAATGGTGGGCTTATCTAGTTGACGCGTGCTGGCCCCAGCAAGCCGTTGGGCCTGTCAACAGTCGGTACAAGACACGCGGGCGTTAGTCCAGTTCGTTGGTGGCCCGTATGTACCGGCGTACGACCAAACGGCATCGTCGCAATCAATGTGCCGACCACTGGGACCGAAGTACTGTTCAATAATCGAAGTACCTGGACACATACGACGGGAATACTCGCAGGCACATCGCTCTGGACGCGATTGATTGGTCCATATAACAAGAGCATTTGAACCCGGGAGCCAAGACGGATTTCCGGCTTATTCGTTTTCACGTGTTAATTTTTTTTAAATCTTGCTCAAACCTAGGATTTCACCAAGATTGAAATGGGCATGAAAATTCAAAAAAAAAATGAAATACCAATGCACATAGTCTTCTTATATCATATAGTAAGTATTCAAGATGATAAACAAGGTCTAGACATATTCAAACCAGACAAATTATGTATCTACTCCCTAACGACCCTAAACTCCGTTTTATGAAGTAAGGCATGAAGAGAAGTGGTTTTGGGTTTCAAACATGCAAATTTCAAAAACCTCCCAAAAGCTTCATTTTAGAGTGACTAAGAGGGATCGAGGCTTACCTTTTCATTTTCATGTTTTAAACTTGTTTAAATCTTGGTCAAACCTAGCTAGTATTTGACCAAGATTCAAATGGGCATAAAATTCAAAAAAAAAATCAGAAAAATGAAAAACTGTAACATCCCAAGTTTTCAGTAATAAATAAAGAAGAGAGATATTTCAATTACTCAAATTTCACAACAAACAAAAACTTTTCTCATGCATATAGTGTTACATATAGTTTTATGCATAGGGTGCTTTTCTTTTGTGCAATTGCCATGATGAGTGTTTAGTGATGATCAAGTGTGCTTAAACCCTAAACCAAGATCACTCAACCCTAATTTGAGAAGAGGAAAAGAAATAGGAATTAATTCAATTCTCACTCACATACAACTTTGCTCAATTATTCAAATCATCACCAAAGGCCACCATTGCTTGGCTTAAGGTTTGTAAAAATCTTATATAACAAAAACAAACACAAATGCATAGAAGAAACAAAATTCAAATCAAAGGAAATCTCAAATTTAACATACATATTATAATGGTCATATGACCCATTTATAAAATCTTCACCTCTTTGCACCCCTGCAATTGAATTTTCTTAAACCAAACTTGGTCAACCCTTGACACCTCATCCAAGACCAAGTCAAGGTGGACAACTTCTCTGTTGACCATCCCTGCTGAAGTTGACCAGGTTGACCAGAAATGATTTGACAAAATAGGACTTTGAAACAAAGAGAAGATGACCCCCAATTTGAAATTTTGCAAACCTTTACCAAAATGGACACCACCACCACCATTCCATCACATTAAATATATGAATGAAGTTCACCAAAAAGAATTTCGAAATTTGAATATTTTTCTCTTGCGGCCATTTCATCAAACACATGGCAGGCAGCATCTCAGTTTTGTGTTACACCTCATTATCCAGTGGGTTTTGGCCTAAACCACTTTTAACTCGTGATGATCATCAACTCCTGCAATCCCTGCATCAAGCCTAGTACTTGCCTTGGTCGATTAAAGTGAAGCAATGGCAGCAAAAGCTCCATGCCGTGCACCATGCCGGCCTCAAAGCCATTGATCGATCCAGCTCTCCCCTCTCTCTCTCACCTTGTCTCAGAGCATCTCTGGATCACAAGGACCCTGACCATGCACGGCCCAAGCTCACCCATGCACGGCATTGGCCAGAACGCGCACGCCCAAACCATGCCAGTGCACGCCAGAGCACGCGCTCACCGCGCTCTGGACGCGCCAGAACGCCAAGCGCTCGAGCACCCTCGCGCTCCCCTGCAAAGCCTACCACTGCGTCGAGCATCCCCTCGCCACCCTCTAGCCAGTAGACAACCTCAAGTGCACACGCCCACGCCGTCGCTGCCGTGCTCATCACCTTTCGGCCGCGCACGCCGTGGCAGACACTGCACGCGCCCGAGCCATTCCATCACGCCCTGGACGCGCTAGCTGCACCTCGAGCATCGCCATGATGTCGCCTACAAGATGCCGTCCTTACCTTGCCCTTTGGAACGCCGGAGACGCCGCGCCATGATCGCTCCTCCACAGCACCCACGGCACCCTCACCCTCCTATAAAAGGAGCACTCCCTCGACCCAATCGCTCACACCATCGTGCTCACCTCTCTTCCTGCCTCTCCTCGCACCACTAGCTCATCCAATTGACGCCGGAGCCGCCCCAATTTGACGATCGGAGCCGCCAGTACCCGGAGCTCATCGTCGACGATTGACGCCACCCCACGCCTCGCCGACGATACCAGGAGCTTCCTCGTCCTCGACAACGACGCCTAGCACCTAGCAGAGCCTCGCGGGAACCTCGGTACGCCCTCCGACCCCCTAGGCTCGCCGCGAGTTCGTCGGGTTCTCGCCGGAGACGACGACAGTCGTGCGCCGTTGATCTCCCTTCTGATCCAACGGATCTCATCGCGCGTACCGTTTCGCCCTTTAAGAACCACTGACGGGTGGAGCCCACGCCGTCAGGCGGCCCGCGTGTGCGCGTCACACTGCTGGGCCGGCCCAGCTCATTTTCGTCGATTTAGCCCGTTTAGCTTTCCCGCGCGGCCCAAAAAATTCAAATTGGATTTAATCTATTTAGTTCAAATTCAATACTGATATCAATTTCAAATTCGAATAGTTTAAAATCTACTACACCAAATTTAGCAAATTTTATATATTCAGAAAGCTCATGAAATTATCTAAACAATGCCACTGGCCTTATTTCCAAATTCGTAATTAAATTTAAATGACAAAAATAACAAGGCAGGGCCTTTTATAACTTCAAATAATTATTAAAAATGATCTACAAATAATTTTGAGTTGATTCCAACTCTCATAAATCACATTTGATATACTCTAATTTATTATGCCAAAATATTGTATAGTTGTTTTACATGATCATGAACTAGAACTAAATAATGACTATGGAGCTATTTCTAGTCCATTTAACACATACACCTAAATTATTTAAGTAGTATGAGAGCTACTATCTCATTTAAATTGTGATCCTAAGTAATTCAAGTAGAGGTACTGACCTTGGTCTAATAAGCCTCATGCTTGGTTACTTAGAGACATTAACTCACTATCATGCTAGTATTAAAATGCATGAGGTGTAACACCTCATTTAATTTCAACTCTCAAATAATAGATATGAAGTGTTGAACTTGGTCAACTAATATTCATACCTTATTATTATTTGAAGAGATTAAATCTTAATAAGATTCAATGAGAGGAAATTATTTCCTCCAAAACATTAAAGAGCTATACTATTAAATAATAATAATGAGAGGAAATTATTTTGTTTAACATAAACAAAGCAAATCACTATGCTAATAAGATGTGATGCTAGCATAGGATTGTGTGCATTTTTGTTGTGTTTAGCTTAGCACTTAAGTTTGTGTGGTGATTGTATACCTCGTATTCGTGTATAGACGCTAGTAACGAGGAGTATCGAGAGGAGGAAGACTACACCCAAGAGGAGGAGGAAAACTTTGACTCCTACCCCAACCAAGGCAAGCTAATATTCTTGCAATCCAACTTAACGCAAAGCTCTTCATGAGCAAGGCAACATTACATGTTACATTATGTTTAAAATCCTATCCCATGTTTTGCCTTATTATTATTTTTACCTATGGTATTTCAAAGTTTACTTTTTGATTCATGATTTACTGGGTTAAAATAGAACAAGAGTATCAAATATAGCCTAAGCAAAAAAAGCTAGATAGCACCCCCTCCTGACTAGTTGCTATTGCTAAATAAATAAAATTGACTACTCTAGATGGGAACAAGGTGAAATGAAATGACTTTGAAAGATTTTGAAGGTGAATGTGACTTGAATGACTTGGTGAAATTTTGTGAAAACTGATGATTGGGTTCGGATGCGATACCCTTCCAATTATACAAGTACCCCCACAATACCTGATTATGGGTAGGGCGTAACTAGAAACTTATGTAGTTTAGTATGGGTTCCCTCTACACAAGCATCATAGGGGTTATGCTGAGGCTGCCTCCGTTACAATTGACATGATGTGAATATGAGGTGAATGTATGACCCAAGCCCTGTGCAGTTCCCGGGTTGACAGTTGGTTTTCACCGGGAGGCCAAGCTCATGGGGAGAGGTGCCTATACTAGGTTATTTAAGTGAAAGGTTATGGTTGATGATCCGCGTACTGAGTACGATGATTCGGGGTTATCCGACGGATGTAATCAAAAGTTGTGGCACAAGAGTACAACCTCTGCAGAGTGTTAAACCTATTCGAATAGCCGTGTCCACGGTTACGGACGATTGGAAAGGCCATACTGTTCCGTTGTCAGAACTTGTCTTAGAAAGGAATTTGAATGGTGACTTGAAATTTGAAAACACAACTGATGTTGTGGGAATGACACTAATGTTCCCACTTGAGTTAGTCTAGCAATTCAAGCATCTTTACTAAATGTTTATGAACTAAACTTGGCTTTACGCAAATAAACCTAGAGCTTAGCAAACCATTAAAATGGATAACTACTTACATTAGTGTTAGTTTGCGAGTACTTAAAGTACTCATGGCTGTGTCCCTGGCTATTCCAATGCCAGACTATGAAGAGGAGCAACACTATGAGGATGATGGTCAGCAGGACGTCTACCAGAACTAGGATGCTTCTAACGTCAAGCGTTGGCCTGTGGATAGCTAGTTCCACCTACTATGACGCTTCCGCTACTTATTTATGTTTGTTGATCATTTAGATCAACTATTTGTGTAATATTGGATCATGTGATCTATGGATGTAAGACTCTACGTGTTGTAATAAATGATGACTCTGTGATATTCAACTATTATGTCTCGCAACAACATTATTTCTGGGATTGTGATGTACGACATAATAGGCATCTGGACTTAAAAATCCGGGTGTTGACAAGTTGGTATCAGAGCCATTGTTTGACCTTAGAAGCCCCTAGTTTAGAATGGACGTTTGAAACACTTAGATTTAAAGATAATAAAAGAAATAGTTATAAAAACATATTCACACTCTTACCTTTGAGATCCTTTGCAAAATAATAAGTTCATGTTTCCTTCTTACAATTAAATTAAAATTTTGAACACTCACACTTCTCTAACTTACTCATCCATACCTCTACAGATGGAGCATTATGCCCAGACGGAGTCTTACCAGCTGGGAAATGGGGGAAGTTTGGTTTTCGAGCGAGACTTGGACTTGGTGTCCGAGGAGCTTGAACGCCCACCTCCCGAGTTTCACGGAGTCCGGATCCACAACCAGCCCGGAGGGGAACCGCAGTGGATGATTACCGCTGACTTGAAGGGCAGGATGGAGCCTCCAATTTCTGAGAGGATCCTTTTCTCCTTCAAGGCAAGCAACTGGATGGACGGACTTGCTCGTGCCCTTCAGGAGTGTAACGGCCCAGGGTAGGACCCCTAATAGATTTGTCTGTTCCTTTCTTTTATGCATCATCATGGCATATGCATCATATCATCCACATGATTTTAACAAAATAAAAATATTTTAAATAAAAACTATTTTTGTTTCCTCTTCTCATATGGTTTTATTTGATAAACCTCCTCCTTCCCTGGCTCCCTTTTTCTCTTCTGGCCGTCCTCCTTCCTCTCTTCTCCCTCTGGCCCAACACCGTGCGGCCCGTACCTCTTCGATCCCTTTTGTTTCCCCTTGTCGTCATCCTCCACCGAGAGCGTGAGGAGCACGCACATGGCGCTGCCCGTGGTCCTCCCCCTCACCTGCTCCCTTCCCTCTCTCTAAAAGCCAAGCCGCGCCTCACCAAACCCTAACCATCTCCCTCTCTACCGCCGCCACCAGCTCTTCCTCCTTTTCCCCTTTTCTTCTCCACCACCGAGAGCCACCACCACGGGTCAGCCATGGCGCCGCTGTTTCCGACCACCCCGCGCGCCGCCGAGAGCACCAGAAGATGCACCACATCACCCTGAGCATCTCCACGAAAGGAATCGAGCCGCGGAGCCCCGCACGCGACGCCATCTTCTCCGACGTCTGCCACGGCCATCGGCGTTCTTTTCCGATTCCGACGACCACCGTCCATCTCCGGCCACGACGAGCTCTCCGTCGCCTTCCTGGTACCCTCGCGAACCTCCTGGACATGTTCCTCTCCCTTTTGCTTCCTGGTTCTCCTCTTCACCGTGTTGCCGATCCGTGCCCCGCAGATCCTCGCCGCCGTCCTTCCTCCGGCGTGCTCCAGGCCACGACGCCGCCCTCCTCAGATCCGCGCCGACGAGGCGGTTCCAACGCGCCCGGCCTCGCGTCCTGGGACGCCTCCTAGCGCCGGCGAGCTTCCACGCCGCCCCGCAGTGGCCGCCGCCCTCTGGAACGTGCCTGGCGTCGAACGCCTTGCGCGCGTGCCCGCATGGTTTGCCAGGTTGGCGCCACGTCGTCATCCGGGCCCCACCTGCCAGTCTCTGTGGCTAGCCCAGCCCCGGTGAGAAATCTCACAGATCCAATCTGGATCTGATCTTTTGCATCAAGCCCCCTGTAGTTCCAGTTCCCTCAACCCGCGGCCCCTGCTCCTGATGTTTTCCTAAAAACCCCCCTGCAGGTTCTTGTACCCAACCCGGGGCCCCCTTCTGTCCCAGTCAGCGCCGCGCCAGCCCTTGGCCCCAGCAGTCAGCCTCCGCGGCTAGCACAGCTTGGGTGAGAAAAGTTTTCTCCTTTTTCCATGTTTTGCAGAAATTGCAGAATATGTGTATATCTCGTATAAATCATATCTTTTAAACCGTATTTCGAAATAAAAAGTGTTCTATATGAAAATTGATCAGAAAAATGTGTTGAACATGAATATGCCATCTATGCACCTGTTTGCATCTCGCATCATATCGAACCATGATAGTTATGCATGTTCACCTCACATATATGCGGAGTATTTCGGATATCCACCTAAGGTTTTCCCCGCTCCGTTTAATTTTGAAGTAGCGCACCCTTGCCATGTTATGCTATGCTAATCAACACTTAACTTTGACGGTAGAAAATGCAACTCCAACCTAATTTGCTTGTCCGGGGTTCCGACTCCGATTAATATGGATAAGTTGCACCGCATCATCCTTGCCATGTCATGCATATCATCTTGAGCATGCTGGTTCTTTATCTGTAGTAGTAAGATTGCATACGTTGTGTGTTCCAGCATTTGCTTCTTCCCGGATAGGATCACGAAGTGGTGATGTGAGGTACGACGAGTGCTCCGACAAGTTCTTCTGCAGCTTTTCACAGGCGAGCCCACCCCTTCACCTATTTTACATTTTACATGCTCTTTTGATCTATTGCTACCCTTATGTTGCGATTCTGTCGTGTCACGTGTCCTATCCACCTGTTACCTATATGTCCGAGATACACCTCCTCGCCCTACCTTTTGTTTGTTGTTTGCCAGCTTTGCGAGTCGTAGGCGAGTTTAGGGTTTTGTTGATATCTCGAATTGTTCGGCATATCTTGTTGGGAGGTTATCACATGCTATATCATTTGTTGGAGATAATCACACTTTACTTTATTGTTAACAACTAAAATTGTAAGCAGAGGCATCTGTGAGCCCCTTTGCGAAAGCATCGGAACTTTGACTCGCTAATGTCCCCTAGGACCCGAGTTCTTGTTATCTGTTCCGAGATTGAGCGCTCTACCCGTACGTGGGGACGTTTATTGGGACCCCCTCACCCATTACCTTTTCTCAAGTCAGTTGAAAAGGGGGCCACAACCTTGGTTTTATTTGCCTATGCCATGTATGCCATGCTTTACTTACTGTTGCCTTCGGGTGTTTACTTCATGTTGCCTTCGGGTGTTTATATTCTGTACTGTACCCCGCGGAACGTTTAGCGAAGCGTGTGGTTTGCACGCCTAGCCGTTAACGCAAACCCTGAGTCCGCTTCGGAGTACGGCCGGACTTCGTTACGGGTAGCTTAGTCGGGTGGCCCCCCTAGACTTTCTTGTTGAACTGGGAACGGTCTTGTTGTGAGACATCCACCTGTCGTAAGTGGGTCGAGCATGCGTATGGTTACATTTGGGCAACCCCTGCAGGGTGTACATCTTATCGATAAGCCGTGTCCGCGGTTATGGACGACTTGGAATTGTATAGCTCGATCATAGAACAACTTACACCTTTATGTTGTTGATAATAATTTGCTAATAACTTGATTAGTAATATAGCATTACTACAACCGATACCTAATAAAACTTGTCCATCGTTGAGTGCCTTTTACATTGCCTCTTCGCTTTGTTGAAGGGGATATGTGTATTTGGCTGGGTTATGTTTGTGTAGTATTTATCTGTTACCTTGTGCGCTCTCTTATCTTCTCTGAGTAGACGGATGTTGTAGCGTGTCTCTATTGGATAGTAGCTTTGCTGCCGCTAAACTCCACATATAGCCGGGTGAAGTTTATACCGCCCACCAGCGAGCATAGCTGGTCTTGTCTCGCAAGTACGTGCCAATGGTACTTACCCTCGCCTTCCTTTCTTTTTGTCTCCTCCCCCTTTTGTCGGCAACCGATGGCCCGACTTTGACAGGTACGAGATGACGACGTTAGCAAGGTTACCCTTCCGGCTTGGCCTGGGCAGGGTTATGGACGCCACTGGTTATCTTCAGGACTCTTAGTCCAATTTGTATCTTGTCCGTACTCGGACGTATTTGATCTTCTGTATGATTTGGATCTTTGTATGTATCTATTTGTATCTTGACTCGTTGGAGTCGTTGTTGTAATATATGTATCTTGTGGGCTCTATTGTAATCCTGTTGTAATGTTACCGCTCGTGTTAATTCCTCTGGCATCACGTGTGTGATTCTTCGCGCACGTCGTGTCGAATCGATATCGTGCGGATTTCGGCGGGATCGCTGGAATCCTCATGGTACCGGTTTCGGGGCGTCACAAGTTGGTATCAGAGCCTCAGGTTGACGGTACCCCACTAGTCCAGCCTGTAGGATAACCTTGCCAACGGTCGTTGAGTTTAGAGTGTCAAACCTATTTTCTAAAATTCGTTGGATAGATCTGATTAGCTCTGATTTTTTTCTCCTTATCTATATTCTTTCTCATCTTACCTTTGCGACTTTTTGGGTCTTCTCTCTTATCCGAGTTTCTCTGAGTCTTAGGTTTCGACGTGGGTTGGACGATCTATGCCTTTCACCTAATAGGACCGATCTCTGAAGACTTTCCGACAGAAGAACATCACCGCCGGCTAATCTTTGTCTTCTCCGTTTGACATCATCTTTGTTTATGTGATCCTTCTTCAAATCTTGTGCTTTGATCCCATCAAATCTTCGTTGACAACGCTTGTCAAGGACGCCAATCTGATTTCCTGGAGTTGGTTACACGATTCTCCTATTCATGTGCAGAGTAATACTTCGAGTGCGGGATGGAGTCATGACCATACTGACTACTCTTATTATTCGCTCTTGTTACAATGAATCGGTGGGTCCACATGACTGTTACCCCTTCCTTTGTTTCTCCGGAGTCATCATCATCGACTTGAGCAGCAACCCTTGTTGGTGGCGTCGTCGATCAAGATGGAGAAATACTTCTTGTTAGTGGTGTCGAGGAGCGACACGTCGCCTGAAGACCCGATAGTTCACCTCTCTCCCCCGTACCATGGCGTGGAACCTCGGGGCGAGGTTCCTTGTTAGTGGTGTCGATTGTAACGGCCCAGGGTAGGACCCCTAATAGATTTGTCTGTTCCTTTCTTTTATGCATCATCATGGCATATGCATCATATCATCCACATGATTTTAACAAAATAAAAATATTTTAAATAAAAACTATTTTTGTTTCCTCTTCTCATATGGTTTTATTTGATAAACCTCCTCCTTCCCTGGCTCCCTTTTTCTCTTCTGGCCGTCCTCCTTCCTCTCTTCTCCCTCTGGCCCAACACCGTGCGGCCCGTACCTCTTCGATCCCTTTTGTTTCCCCTTGTCGTCATCCTCCACCGAGAGCGTGAGGAGCACGCACATGGCGCTGCCCGTGGTCCTCCCCCTCACCTGCTCCCTTCCCTCTCTCTAAAAGCCAAGCCGCGCCTCACCAAACCCTAACCATCTCCCTCTCTACCGCCGCCACCAGCTCTTCCTCCTTTTCCCCTTTTCTTCTCCACCACCGAGAGCCACCACCACGGGTCAGCCATGGCGCCGCTGTTTCCGACCACCCCGCGCGCCGCCGAGAGCACCAGAAGATGCACCACATCACCCTGAGCATCTCCACGAAAGGAATCGAGCCGCGGAGCCCCGCACGCGACGCCATCTTCTCCGACGTCTGCCACGGCCATCGGCGTTCTTTTCCGATTCCGACGACCACCGTCCATCTCCGGCCACGACGAGCTCTCCGTCGCCTTCCTGGTACCCTCGCGAACCTCCTGGACATGTTCCTCTCCCTTTTGCTTCCTGGTTCTCCTCTTCACCGTGTTGCCGATCCGTGCCCCGCAGATCCTCGCCGCCGTCCTTCCTCCGGCGTGCTCCAGGCCACGACGCCGCCCTCCTCAGATCCGCGCCGACGAGGCGGTTCCAACGCGCCCGGCCTCGCGTCCTGGGACGCCTCCTAGCGCCGGCGAGCTTCCACGCCGCCCCGCAGTGGCCGCCGCCCTCTGGAACGTGCCTGGCGTCGAACGCCTTGCGCGCGTGCCCGCATGGTTTGCCAGGTTGGCGCCACGTCGTCATCCGGGCCCCACCTGCCAGTCTCTGTGGCTAGCCCAGCCCCGGTGAGAAATCTCACAGATCCAATCTGGATCTGATCTTTTGCATCAAGCCCCCTGTAGTTCCAGTTCCCTCAACCCGCGGCCCCTGCTCCTGATGTTTTCCTAAAAACCCCCCTGCAGGTTCTTGTACCCAACCCGGGGCCCCCTTCTGTCCCAGTCAGCGCCGCGCCAGCCCTTGGCCCCAGCAGTCAGCCTCCGCGGCTAGCACAGCTTGGGTGAGAAAAGTTTTCTCCTTTTTCCATGTTTTGCAGAAATTGCAGAATATGTGTATATCTCGTATAAATCATATCTTTTAAACCGTATTTCGAAATAAAAAGTGTTCTATATGAAAATTGATCAGAAAAATGTGTTGAACATGAATATGCCATCTATGCACCTGTTTGCATCTCGCATCATATCGAACCATGATAGTTATGCATGTTCACCTCACATATATGCGGAGTATTTCGGATATCCACCTAAGGTTTTCCCCGCTCCGTTTAATTTTGAAGTAGCGCACCCTTGCCATGTTATGCTATGCTAATCAACACTTAACTTTGACGGTAGAAAATGCAACTCCAACCTAATTTGCTTGTCCGGGGTTCCGACTCCGATTAATATGGATAAGTTGCACCGCCGCATCATCCTTGCCATGTCATGCATATCATCTTGAGCATGCTGGTTCTTTATCTGTAGTAGTAAGATTGCATACGTTGTGTGTTCCAGCATTTGCTTCTTCCCGGATAGGATCACGAAGTGGTGATGTGAGGTACGACGAGTGCTCCGACAAGTTCTTCTGCAGCTTTTCACAGGCGAGCCCACCCCTTCACCTATTTTACATTTTACATGCTCTTTTGATCTATTGCTACCCTTATGTTGCGATTCTGTCGTGTCACGTGTCCTATCCACCTGTTACCTATATGTCCGAGATACACCTCCTCGCCCTACCTTTTGTTTGTTGTTTGCCAGCTTTGCGAGTCGTAGGCGAGTTTAGGGTTTTGTTGATATCTCGAATTGTTCGGCATATCTTGTTGGGAGGTTATCACATGCTATATCATTTGTTGGAGATAATCACACTTTACTTTATTGTTAACAACTAAAATTGTAAGCAGAGGCATCTGTGAGCCCCTTTGCGAAAGCATCGGAACTTTGACTCGCTAATGTCCCCTAGGACCCGAGTTCTTGTTATCTGTTCCGAGATTGAGCGCTCTACCCGTACGTGGGGACGTTTATTGGGACCCCCTCACCCATTACCTTTTCTCAAGTCAGTTGAAAAGGGGGCCACAACCTTGGTTTTATTTGCCTATGCCATGTATGCCATGCTTTACTTACTGTTGCCTTCGGGTGTTTACTTCATGTTGCCTTCGGGTGTTTATATTCTGTACTGTACCCCGCGGAACGTTTAGCGAAGCGTGTGGTTTGCACGCCTAGCCGTTAACGCAAACCCTGAGTCCGCTTCGGAGTACGGCCGGACTTCGTTACGGGTAGCTTAGTCGGGTGGCCCCCCTAGACTTTCTTGTTGAACTGGGAACGGTCTTGTTGTGAGACATCCACCTGTCGTAAGTGGGTCGAGCATGCGTATGGTTACATTTGGGCAACCCCTGCAGGGTGTACATCTTATCGATAAGCCGTGTCCGCGGTTATGGACGACTTGGAATTGTATAGCTCGATCATAGAACAACTTACACCTTTATGTTGTTGATAATAATTTGCTAATAACTTGATTAGTAATATAGCATTACTACAACCGATACCTAATAAAACTTGTCCACCGTTGAGTGCCTTTTACATTGCCTCTTCGCTTTGTTGAAGGGGATATGTGTATTTGGCTGGGTTATGTTTGTGTAGTATTTATCTGTTACCTTGTGCGCTCTCTTATCTTCTCTGAGTAGACGGATGTTGTAGCGTGTCTCTATTGGATAGTAGCTTTGCTGCCGCTAAACTCCACATATAGCCGGGTGAAGTTTATACCGCCCACCAGCGAGCATAGCTGGTCTTGTCTCGCAAGTACGTGCCAATGGTACTTACCCTCGCCTTCCTTTCTTTTTGTCTCCTCCCCCTTGTGTCGGCAACCGATGGCCCGACTTTGACAGGTACGAGATGACGACGTTAGCAAGGTTACCCTTCCGGCTTGGCCTGGGCAGGGTTATGGACGTCACTGGTTATCTTCAGGACTCTTAGTCCAATTTGTATCTTGTCCGTACTCGGACGTATTTGATCTTCTGTATGATTTGGATCTTTGTATGTATCTATTTGTATCTTGACTCGTTGGAGTCGTTGTTGTAATATATGTATCTTGTGGGCTCTATTGTAATCCTGTTGAAATGTTACCGCTCGTGTTAATTCCTCTGGCATCACGTGTGTGATTCTTCGCGCACGTCGTGTCGGAGGGCGTCTCTGAATCGATATCGTGCGGATTTCAGCGGGATCGCTGGAATCCTCATGGTACCGGTTTCGGGGCGTCACAAGGAGGCACTTGCTCGTGTGTGCGGACAGAACATCGCTGCACTCCAGGGGACCCGCTTCACTCACTTCGCGAGGCATGACACCGTGGGAGAGCCCATGGCACTCTCTTCGCACCCGATGCTCAAGCATCATGTGGAGCATCTGGACTTCATGCTTCACGAGACCCGGAAGGATCTGGAGCATGCACGTGTCCACACCCACCGTGCTCAGATGGCTTTGGCTCACCATGCCGATGCCATCAGGCTGCTCGCCAAGGACCGCAGGTCACTCCGCCTGCAACGCGCCAAGAAGGACGCTACCATTACGCGTCTCCGCGCGAAGATACGCACCTTGGAGGCCACTGTCCGGTCCCAAGAGGACCAGCTGCAGGAGATGGAGGAGGACGGAGAAGACATCCAGGGAGGCGAGGCCTTCCTGAGTGACGACAACGACTATGAGGAGGATGGGTTCACCGAGGAGGAGGACTACGAGTTTCTGGAGTCTGGAGAGGATGGGATCATCCCCATCGATGTGGATGAAGATGACGAGGAGTAGTTGCACTAGTCACTTGTGTAGGTGTGAGTTGTACCCTCGCCCATTGTATCGTAGTTTGGTGAAAGGGTTCTTCAAACCCTCCGATGTGTTACCTTGTACTGTTTGCATCATGAATGAAATAAAAGTATGTTTATTTTCAACATGTCAAGAACTCAAGTTTTAAATGTTGAACTTACCCAAAATAAGCCCTAGAAATTTCCCTCTCATCTCATGATCTATCTCAATGTTCAGATGGCACCTCCGAGCCGTGCATCGCATGATGCTATGATGCAACTGCTGCAGACTCTAATGGCAGATAGAGAGGCTGAAAGAGCTGAAAGGCAAGCCAACATCGCTGCACTACAACAGATTGCCCAGAGCTTACAGCATGAACCCCGCAGAATTAGTGGAACTGAAGAAACAACTGGATGATATGCTAGCCAAAGGTTTGATTCAATCAAGTGCATCGCCCTGGAGATCGCCAGTTTTGTTTGTGGACAAGAAGGATGGTGCAAACCGTTTATGTACGGATTACCGCAAGCTTAATGATGTCACCATCAAGAACAAATACCCCTTGCCAAAGATAGAAGATCTGTTTGACCAGTTGACCGGTGCCACGGTGTTTTCTAAGATTGATCTTAGGACAGGTTACCATCAGCTGAAGATCCGTGCATCGGATATCCCAAAGACGGCATTCACCACCAGATATGGGTTGTATGAGTACAACGTCATGTCGTTTGGACTGACCAATGCCCCCGCTTACTTCATGAATCTCATGAATAAGATCTTCATGAACTTCTTGGACAAGTTTGTCGTCGTTTTCATCGATGACATCCTAATCTACTCCAAGTCCGAGGAGGAACATGAGAAACATCTGGAGATCATCCTAGAAACCCTTAGACAGCACAAGTTGTACGCCAAGTTCAACAAGTGCGAGTTCTGGTTGAAGGAAGTAGGATTCCTGGGACACATCTTGTCAGCAGGAGGAATTGCCGTTGATCCCTCAAAGATTAAAACCGTTGCAGAATGGAAAACCCCAACCACTCAGACTGAAGTCCGTGCTTTCATCGGATTGGCGGGATATTATCGCCGATTCGTTGAAGGATTTTCAAGCATAGCAAGACCCATGACTCAACTGCTGAAGAATGACAAGAAGTTTGAATGGACCAACAAATGTGAAGAGAGCTTCTAGAAGCTCAAGACCAAGTTGACCACAGCCCCAATACTGATCATGCCGGACATCACCAAGCCGTTTGATGTGTACTGTGATGCTTCCAAGATTGGTCTTGGATGTGTGTTGATGCAAGAAGGCAAGGTAATCTCATATCTGTCCAGGCAACTGAAGCCACATGAGCAGAATTATCCGACCCATGACTTAGAACTTGCGGCAGTAGTGTTAGCTTTGAAAGTTTGGCGTCATTACCTCATGGGTAATCGATGCGAGATTTATTCGGATCACAAGAGTTTGAAGTATATCTTCACTCAGAAGGAGCTGAATATGAGGCAAAGAAGATGGTTAGAGTTAATCAAGGATTATGATATGGAAATTCACTATCACCCCGGCAAGGCCAATGTGGTAGCGGATGCTTTGAGTAGACTGCCGTGTCAGTTGAACTCCATGATCGCGGAAGAGCAACCTAGCCTGCACCAAGAGTTTGAGCAGTTTAGAATGGAGCTGGTTAGCGAAGGTTATCTCGCCAGCATAGAACTACAACCTACCTTGATTAGTCAGATCAAAGAAGCCCAAAAGGGAAATGCTAGTATTGACGGAATCAAGAACCAAATAGCTGCAGGAAAAGCACCAGGATTCACCGTAGATGAAGAAGGAGTACTTTGGTACAACAGACGCTTGTGCGTGCCGTCAGATTCTGAGCTAAAGCAGGTTATTCTGAAGGAAGCCCATGACACCCTTTACTCCATCCACCCCGGAGGTACCAAGATGTACCAGGACTTGAAGGAACAGTTTTGGTGGCATGGAATGAAGCGAGAAATCGGGAGCTACATCGCCAAATGTGACATATGTCAGAGAGTCAAGGCCGAGCATCAACGACCCGCAGGACTGCTACAGCCCCTGCAGATTCCCGAATGGAAGTGGGATTCGGTGGGAATGGATTTCATCACCGGACTGCCCAAGTCTAGTAAAGGAAATGATTCTATCTGGGTAGTGGTCGACAGATTGACCAAAGTCGCCCACTTCATCCCCTTCAAGACCACCTACCAAGGACCAAAGCTAGCAGAGCTGTACATCTCCAGAATAGTCACCCTGCACGGAACCCCAAAGTCAATCGTGTCAGATAGAGGATCTCAATTCACCTCAAGATTCTGGCAGAAGGTACATGAAGGACTAGGCACCCATCTAAATTTCAGCACCGCCTACCACCCACAGACGGATGGACAGACGGAAAGAGTCAATCAGATACTAGAGGATATGTTGAGAGCATGTGTGCTAGAGTATGGATCCAAATGGGAAGACTGTCTACCGTACGCAGAATTTTCGTACAACAACAGTTACCAAGCTAGTTTGCAAATGGCCCCATTTGAAGCATTGTACGGAAGGAAGTGCCGTACCCCTTTGAATTGGTCGGAAGTCGGAGAGAGCCAAGTGTTTGGACCAGATATTCTCCGAGAAGCCGAAGAGAAGGTACACAAGATCCGAGAGTACCTCAAGACTGCCCAGTCAAGACAGAAGAGCTACGCTGACAAAAGACGCCGAGAGATGACCTTCGAGATCGGAGACTTTGCGTATCTCAAAGTGTCCCCTCTTAAAGGAATGCAAAGATTCCAGCTTAGAGGAAAGCTTGCACCCCGCTATGTTGGACCCTTCAAAGTCCTGAGTCGCCGAGGAGAAGTGTCTTATCAACTGGAATTGCCGGAAGAAATGGCAGCGGTGCACAATGTGTTTCACATCTCGCTACTTCGCAAATGCTTGGAAGTGCCGGAGAAGACCGAAGTGTTCAAGAACATCGATCACAGATCTGTGGACATCAACTCAGATTTGACCTATCGCGAAGTGCCGATTCGCATCCTAGAAGAAGCTTTCCGAACCACTCGCACCAGGAGTATCAAGTTTCTGAAGATCCAATGGAGTAATCACACCGAAGAAGAGGCCACTTGGGAGAGAGAAGACTTTATGAAGACTGAGTACCCAAATCTCTTTAGTACCTAGTTTTCTTTAAGATCTCGGGACGAGATCTTTTGTAAGGGGGAAGGGTTTGTAACATCCCAAGTTTTCAGTAATAAATAAAGAAGAGAGATATTTCAATTACTCAAATTTCACAACAAACAAAAACTTTTCTCATGCATATAGTGTTACATATAGTTTTATGCATAGGGTGATTTTCTTTTGTGCAATTGCCATGATGAGTGTTTAGTGATGATCAAGTGTGCTTAAACCCTAAACCAAGATCACTCAACCCTAATTTGAGAAGAGGAAAAGAAATAGGAATTAATTCAATTCTCACTCACATACAACTTTGCTCAATTATTCAAATCATCACCAAAGGCCACCATTGCTTGGCTTAAGGTTTGTAAAACTCTTATATAACAAAAACAAACACAAATTCATAGAAGAAACAAAATTCAAATCAAAGGAAATCTCAAATTTAACATACATATGATAATGGTCATATGACCCATTTATAAAATCTTCACCTCTTTGCACCCCTGCAATTGAATTTTCTTAAACCAAACTTGGTCAACCCTTGACACCTCATCCAAGACCAAGTCAAGGTGGACAACTTCTCTGTTGACCATCCCTGCTGAAGTTGACCAGGTTGACCAGAAATGATTTGACAAAATAGGACTTTGAAACAAAGAGAAGATGACCCCCAATTTGAAATTTTGCAAACCTTTACCAAAATGGACACCACCACCACCATTCCATCACATTAAATATATGAATGAAGTTCACCAAAAAGAATTTCGAAATTTGAATATTTTTCTCTTGCGGCCATTTCATCAAACACATGGCAGGCAGCATCTCAGTTTTGTGTTACACCTCATTATCCAGTGGGTTTTGGCCTAAACCACTTTTAACTCGTGATGATCATCAACTCCTGCAATCCCTGCATCAAGCCTAGTACTTGCCTTGGTCGATTAAAGTGAAGCAATGGCAGCAAAAGCTCCATGCCGTGCACCATGCCGGCCTCAAAGCCATTGATCGATCCAGCTCTCCCCTCTCTCTCTCACCTTGTCTCAGAGCATCTCTGGATCACAAGGACCCTGACCATGCACGGCCCAAGCTCACCCATGCACGACATTGGCCAGAACGCGCACGTCCAAACCATGCCAGTGCACGCCAGAGCATGCACTCACCGCGCTCTGGACGCGCCAGAACGCCAAGCGCTCGAGCACCCTCGCGCTCCCCTGCAAAGCCTACCACTGCGTCGAGCATCCCCTCGCCACCCTCTAGCCAGTAGACAACCTCAAGTGCACACGCCCACGCCGTCGCTGCCGTGCTCATCACCTTTCGGCCGCGCACGCCGTGGCAGACACTGCACGCGCCCGAGCCATTCCATCACGCCCTGGACGCGCTAGCTGCACCTCGAGCATCGCCATGATGTCGCCTACAAGATGCCGTCCTTACCTTGCCCTTTGGAACGCCGGAGACGCCGCGCCATGATCGCTCCTCCACAGCACCCACGGCACCCTCACCCTCCTATAAAAGGAGCACTCCCTCGACCCAATCTCACACCATCGTGCTCACCTCTCTTCCCTGCCTCTCCTCGCACCACTAGCTCATCCAATTGACGCCGGAGCCGCCCCAATTTGACGATCGGAGCCGCCAGTACCCGGAGCTCATCGTCGACGATTGACGCCACCCCACGCCTCGCCGACGATACCAGGAGCTTCCTCGCCCTCGACAACGACGCCTAGCACCCAGCAGAGCCCCGCGGGAACCTCGGTACGCCCTCCGACCCCCTAGGCTCGCCGCGAGTTCGTCGGGTTCTCGCCGGAGATGACGACAGTCGTGCGCCGTTGATCTCCCTTCTGATCCAACGGATCTCATCGCGCGTACCGTTTCGCCCTTTAAGAGCCACTGACGGGTGGAGCCCATGCCGCCAGGCGGCCCACGTGTGCGCGTCACACTGCTGGGACGGCCCAGCTCATTTTCGTCGGTTTAGCCCGTTTAGCTTTCCCGCGCGGCCCAAAAATTCAAATTGGATTTAATCTATTTAGTTCAAATGCAATACTGATATCAATTTCAAATTCGAATAGTTTAAAATCTACTACACCAAATTTAGGAAATTTTATATATTCAGAAAGCTCATGAAATTATCTAAACAATGCCACTGGCCTCATTTCCAAATTCGTAATTAAATTTAAATGACAAAAATAACAATGCAGGGCCTTTTCTAACTTAAAGTAATTATTAAAAATGATCTACAAATAATTTTGAGTTGATTCCAACTCTCATAAATCACATTTGATATACTCTAATTGATTATGCAAAAATATTGTATAGTTGTTTTACATGATCATGAACTAGAACTAAATAATGACTATGGAGCTATTTCTAGTCCATTTAACACATACACCTAAATTATTTAAGTAGTATGAGAGCTACTCTCTCATTTAAATTGTGATCCTAAGTAATTCAAGTAGAGGTACTGACCTTGGTCTAATAAGCCTCATGCTTGGTTACTTAGAGACATTAACTCACTATCATGCTAGTATTAAAATGCATGAGGTGTAACACCTCATTTAATTTCAACTCTCAAATAATAGATATGAAGTGTTGACCTTGGTCAACTAATATTCATACCTTATTATTATTTGAAGAGATTAAATCTTAATAAGATTCAATGAGAGGAAATTATTTCCTCCAAAACATTAAAGAGCTATACTATTAAATAATTATAATGAGAGGAAATTATTTTTTTAACATAAACAAAGTAAATCACTATGCTAATAAGATGTGATGCTAGCATAGGATTGTGTGCATTTTTGGTGTGTTTAGCTTAGCACTTAAGTTTGTGTGGTGATTGTATACCTCGTATTCGTGTATAGACGCTAGTAACGAGGAGTATCAAGAGGAGGAAGACTACACCCAAGAGGAGGAGGAAAACTTTGACTCCTACCCCAACAAGCCAAGATAATATTATTGCAAGCCAACTTAACGCAAAGCTCTTCATGAGCAAGGCAACATTACATGTTACATTATGTTTTAAATCCTAGCCCATGTTTTGCCTTATTATTATTTTTACATATGGTATTTCAAAGTTTACTTTTTGATTCATGATTTACTTGGGTTAAAATAGAACAAGAGTATCAAATATAGCCTAAGCAAACAAAGCTAGATAGCACCCCCTCCTGACTAGTTGATATTGCTAAATAAATAAAATTGACTACTCTAGATGGGAACAAGGTGAAATGAAATGACTTTGAAAGATTTTGAAGGTGAATGTGACTTGAATGACTTGGTGAAATTTTGTGAAAACTGATGATTGGATTCGGATGCGATACCCTTCCAATTATACCAGTACCCCCACAATACCTGATTATGGGTAGGGCGTAACTAGAAACTTATGTAGTTTAGTATGGGTTCCCTCTACACAAGCATCATAGGGGTTATGCTGAGGATGCCTCCGTTACAATTGACATGATGTGAATATGAGGTGAATGTACGACCCAAGCCCTGTGCAGTTCCCGGGTTGACAGTTGGTTTTCACCGGGAGGCCAAGCTCATGGGGAGAGGTGCCTATACTAGGTTATTTAAGTGAAAGGTTATGGTTGATGATCCGCGTACTGAGATACGATGATTCGGGGTTATCCCGACGGATGTAATCAAAAGTTGTGGCACAAGAGTACAACCTCTGCAGAGTGTTAAACCTATTCGAATAGCCGTGTCCACGGTTGGAAAGTCCATACTGTTCCGTTGTCAGAACTTGTCTTAGAAAGGAATTTGAATGGTGACTTGAATTTTGAAAACACAACTGATGTTGTGGGAATGACACTAATGTTCCCACTTGAGTCAGTCTAGCAATTCAAGCATCTTTACTAAATGTTTATGAACTAAACTTGGCTTTACGCAAATAAACCTAGAGCTTAGCAAACCATTAAAATGGATAACTACTTACATTAGTGTTAGTTTGCGAGTACTTAAAGTACTCATGGCTGTGTCCCTGGCTATTCCAATGCCAGACTATGAAGAGGAGCAACACTATGAGGATGACGGTCAGCAGGACGTCTACCAGAACTAGGATGCTTCTAACGTCAAGCGTTGGCCTGTGGATAGCTAGTTCCACCTACTACGACGCTTCCGCTACTTATTTATGTTTGTTGATCATTTAGATCAACTATTTGTGTAATATTGGATCATGTGATCTATGGATGTAAGACTCTAAGTGTTGTAATAAATGATGACTCTGTGATATTCAACTATTATGTCTCGCAACAACATTATTCCTGGGATTGCGATGTACGACATAATAGGCATATGGACTTAAAAATCCGGGTGTTGACAAAAACCAAAGCACATAGCCTTCTTATGTCATATAGTAAGAATTCAAGTTGCTAAACAAGGTCTAGACATATTCAAACTAGACAAATCATGTATCTACCCCTAACACTCTAAACTCTGTCTTATGAAGTCAAGCATGAAGAGAAGTGGTTTTGGGTTTCAAACATGGAAATTTCAAAAACCTCCCAAAAGCTTCATTTTAGAGTGATTAAGAAGGATCCATGCTTACCTTTTAATTTTCAGATTTTAAACTTGTTTAAATCTTTGTGAAACCTAGGATTTGACCAAGATTCAAATGGGCATAAAAATTCAGGAAAAAACCAAAAGAATGATAAACCAAAGCACATAGCATTCTTATGTTATATAGTAAGCATTAAGGTTGATAAACAAGGTCTAGACATATTCAAACTAGAAAATCATGTATATATCTGCCCCTAACCTTAAACTCTGTCTTATGAAGTCAATAATGAAGAGAAGTGGTTTTGGGATTCAAACATGAAAATTTCAAGAACATCCCAAAAGCTGCTTCATTTTAGAGTGACTAAGAAGGATCTAGGCTTACCTTTTCGTGTTTATATTTTATACTTGTTTAAATCTAGGTCAAACATAGGATTTGACCAAGATTCAAATGGGCATAAAATTAAAAAATAGAAGAAAGAAAAACAAAAGCACATAGTCTTCTTATGTCATATAGTAAGCATTCAAGTTGATAAACAAGGTTTAGACATGTTCAAACCAGACAAATCATGTATCTACCCCTAAGCATAAACTCGGTCGATCTTATGAAGTCTAGCATGAAGAGAAGTCGTATTGGTTTCAAACATGGAAATTTCAAGAACCTCCCAAAATCTTCCAATGGGCATAAAATTCAAAAAACCATAAAAATGAAAAACCAAAGCACATAGCCTTCTTATGCCATATAGTAAGCATTCAAGTTGATAAACAAGCATCTCTAGACATATTCAAACCCGAAAAATCATGTATCTACCCCTAACCCTAAACTCTGCATGTCTTATGAAGTCAACCATGAAGAGAAGTGGTTTTGGGTTTCAAACATTGAGATTTCAAGAACCCCCAAAAGCTTCATTTTAGAATGACTAAGAAGGATCCAGGCTTACCTTTTCATTTTCATGTTATAGACTTGTTTAAATCTTGGTCAAACCTAGGATTTGACCAAGATTCAAATGGGCATAAACATTCAAAAAATTAAAAAATTAAAAACCAAAGCACATATAGTCTTCTTATGTCATATAGTAAGAATTGAAGTTGGTAAACAAGGTCTAGACATATTCAAACCAGACAAATCGTGTATCTACACCTAACCCTAAACTATATCTAATGAAGTCAAGCATGAAGAGAAATGGTTTTGGGTTTCAAACATGGAAATTTCAAAATCCTCCCAAAAGCTTCATTTTAGAGTGACTAAGAAGGATCTAGGCTTACCTTTTCATTTTCATGTTTTAAACTTGTTTAAATCTTGGTCAAACCTAGGATTTGACCACGACTCAAATGGGTATAAAAATTCAAAAAAAAAATCAAAAAATCAAAAACCAAAGCACATAGCCTTCTTATGTCATATATAGTAAGCATTCAACTTGATGAACATGGCTGGTCTAGACATATTCATAATAGAAAAAACATGTATCTACCCCCTAACGCTTAACTCTGTCTTAATTATGAAGTCAAGCATGAAGAGAAGTGCTTTTGGGTTTCAGACATGGAAATTTCAAAAACTTCCCAAAAGCTTAATTTTAGAGTGACTAAGAAGGATCCAAGCTTACCTTTTCATTTTCATGTTTTAAGCTTGTTTAAATATTGGTCAAACCTAGGATTTGACCAAGATTCAAATGGGAATAAAATTTTTGGAAAAAATAAAAAATTAAAAACCAAAGCACATAGTCTTCTTACGTCATATATATATAGTAAGCATATTCAAGTAGATAAACAAGGTCTAGACATATTCAAAAAAAATCCTGTATCTACCCCTAACCCTAAACTCGGTCTTATGATGTCTAGCATGAAGAGAAGTCGTTTTGGGTTTCAAACATTTAAGCCAAAAGCCCCATTTCATATATATTTCAAACTTATTCAAATTTGAAAGACATACAAGTTATAGCACACATAGTGCATACATGTTCACACATACTGCACTAGATGCTAATTAACACTATAGTTTGAGGCCATTTGGATGAGGTGAAAAAATTCTTGGATTAGAAATGGGGTTGTTCGAACCCCGTAGTTGGATTTTTTTTGAACTTGATCTGTAGTACTGGGCAAAACCCTAGTTTAACCTATTTAATTATAGATTCGTAGGTCGATTTTTCTACGGAGTACTTTTTTATTATTACTATGCAGCACATGTGTGTTTGTCCGTCGAGTGAAACTCGGAGGAAGAGGGATCACTCGGAAGGGGAGAAGGAGGGAGAGCAGTCACGAGGCCCCTCTTATTTATGGTGTCTCTCCTTTTTCGGGTGATGATGTTTCTGTTGTGCAGGGTTTGTCAGTGAGCAGGAGGTAAGAGCGAGCGAGTCGAGCGAGGCCGAGAGTGAGAGAGATTTGTTTTTTTTGTGAGAGGGACAACCGAAGGATCCTGAAGGACAGACTTCCAATACGCATCCCGATGCGTCTTCTCTTGACAAAGAAGATGGCTTGGAGTTTGCGTACCTACTGCACTTGACTTGTGCTCAGAAGTGTGGGACCTCACGCATGGGCACCACACGTAAGTGACAGACCTGTTGGTGTAAAAACTCGGTTGATTATTATAGTGCATTAGAACAAAGTTTCCTATGGATTCAAGGGTAGGAAATCCAAGTCAACTCATTTACATGACATTAATTTTTCCATGAAGCAAATTTAACAAATCTATCAATTGGTACATTTTGGAGTGACTAAGAAGGATCCATGCTTATTCGTTTTCATGTGTTAAATTTGTTTAAATCTTGCTCAAACCTAGGATTTCACCAAGATTGAAATGGGCATTAAAATTCAAAAAAAAATGAAATACCAATGCACATAGTCTTCTTATGTCATATAGTAAGCATTCAAGATGATAAACAAGGTCTAGACATATTCAAACCAGGCAAATCATGTATCTACTCCCTAACGACCCTAAACTCCGTCTTATGAAGTAAGGCATGAAGAGAAGTGGTTTTGGGTTTCAAACATGCAAATTTCAAAAACCTCCCAAAAGCTTCATTTTAGAGTGACTAAGAAGGATCGAGGCTTACCTTTTCATTTTCATGTTTTAAACTTGTTTAAATCTTGGTCAAACCTAGCTAGTATTTGACCAAGAGGCGATCAAGATTTTCAGCAATGGTCCTAGAGTTCTCCTGAAGGCATCAATTCTGGAGTCTTGCCGATTAAAACTGACATTAAGCTCAGGGGACTTAGATTTCCAAGATTTAAGGTGTGCGCGATTACGATTTGGTCCTGTTCGACTGAAATTTGAGGATCGACTAGGATTCATGTTAAATGGCTCTCTCTCCCACCCACCCACCCCCCAAGCCTTAGGTCTCTTCTTCGCCGGCGATCTCCCGGGACGGTGGTGATCTTGGGATTCTGATCCAATCATCTTCACCAGCGTCGTCTACTCATCAAGGTGATATCCATGTCTCCTTCTCCCACTCCTCTCGGCCGATGGAAAGTTTCTTTTGAAGCGCTTGGTGGTGTTGGTAAGAACAAGGCTGCCCAAGGGTTCCTTTTGCTTTGGCCCAAGAATTGGTTAGCTTTGGTCAATAACAAAGATGCACCAATTATTGGGAAACACTTGACAAATGGGGAGGTTTTTTACTCTGGTTCTTTTGTGAGGTTCCCCTCTCACATGGTTTTTGTTCAAGCTTGTTTGGTTTCTCCACCTGGATTTTCTTCTTTCCCTGAGGCTTCTCCGATTAGATGGCGTGTCACCTATGCTCTCCTAGGTTCTTCCTCTGGGAGCCCTGATTCGAAGCCTGATTTTGCCAGATCTGCCTTTCTCATCCTCAAACCACATGCTCAAAGGATCGTTTTATTAGACTCCAAGGAACAAGTGATTGATGCAAGGTTCTTGCTTATCAATGAAAAAATAAGAACTGGTTTTATCTTGGACATTAAAATTTGTACGGTTCTTGTGGGGGAGAGGATTATTTCTGACTCTTTAGAGCAAGGTATCAGCATGATCAATGAAGGGGCAGTTGATAATGTGAGAACAGATTCACCTTTGGCTAGCCCATGCAGTGGCATTTGTCTGGATTTTTCCATTGGTAAAAGTTTTGAGGATAGTTGCATGAAAAAATTTGGTCTTCCTATCGTGAGAAACAAGAATTATTCAAGAAGAGGATTTATATTAGTGGTTTCATTTGGAAGAGCAAGGTTCAAGCTTGATGTTCATACTGTTGCTATTGCCCTACAAGCATGTTTTGGAGGGCACGCAAATCTCTTTGATGTCAGATTCTTAAGGGATAGATCTTTCAGCTTCTCAGTAACTTCAAGTGCTATTGGGTTCGAAATCTATAATTTGTGCAAATTCTCTAACACGGATTTTGAGTTCTTTGTTAGCCTATGGGGCAATGGTGGTCCTAATTGGATAGCTGAGGAAAAGAAATTTTATCGAGAGCAAGATCAAGAATGGACTTTGATACAGAAAAAAATGTGTCACGAGCTTCGGTTTTCCAACGGCTAGATTTTCCTTCTACTGCTCCACAGGTCCGACATGGTTCTTCTGTTTCCAAAGGTAATGACATAATTAATGCCTTTGATGAGTGTGGTGTTATTGAGCGTAATTCAGGAGAATTTGTTACTCCTTTGAACATAATAAATGGTTCAGTTAATGGGCACGGTAATAGCTCTAATTTGGTTGAAAAGGAGGCGTCGTTGCCGGGCCTCTTACCTTTTTTTCCGTTCCCATCTTTCCCGCATCTCTCGTGGCCTGATGATTCTTTCCTTGTTTGGTTCAAAGCCCATGGGCCTGCCACGCAATTAGAGGAAGTTTCTTCTTTTGGGGAATTTTCTTTTTTCCCTTCTCCGACAGTACACACTGTAGCTGCCTTCTCGTCTTCTTCGCCTCTGTCTCTCTCCTCTGAAAACCCTGGTCTCGTGGAGAAAAATCATCTTCCACCGCTCTCTCCGCCACCTTTGCTGCCCATGGCCAATATTCCCATAGATCCTCGTCAGTTCGTGCCTCAGGGGTTTCAGATTCTGCACGTTCCAGGACGCGTTGGAGTGAAGCGGGTGGTAGTGCCAAGAAGACCAAGGAATCATGAGCACTACGCGATTGCTACCATTGAACCAGTTCCTCCAGGTCAGATTCCTTTCGAAAACATCAATGAGGTGCTTTCTGAGTTCCTCACAGAGCAAGAAAATGTGCGGTTTGGTAGTCTGCAACCATGCCCTTTTGGTGCTGCATATGTTCAGTTTAACAATGTCAGCGACAGAGATAGGCTCATTAGCTCTAGTCCAATTGCTTTTGGTAATGTCAATGTGTCCTTCATTAAGCACAATGAGGGGCCAAACTGGAGAAGGTTCAATTTCAACAGAGATGCTTGGGTTTTGATGGTAGGGCCTCCCATTGATCATATTTGTACTGAAGATATCAATGCTTGTTTTGCTGATATTGGCTCTGTGCTGCTTTGGGAAAGGGACCCCACAAACAAAGGTAGACTTTTGGCAAAAGTAAGAGTTTCTGATTTGGAGGATATTCCAAGGAGTGTCAGGTTAACTGAAGGTAACAGTGCAGAGGCTGAATCTTGGACTTTTCTGGTTGAGGTTCTGCAGCAAAACTTGCTTGGAGGGGGCCCACAAGATGAGGACCCACTTCCAGCTGAAGGTGTGGACCCACATCCTCTTCCTAACCTGGGTGGTGGCTTTCCTCAACAGCCAAATCCTTTTCCTGATGATGATCAACATCAGCCTGATGCAGAGCAAGACCCTGATACAGCTAAAGTTGGTTGGGGACATTGGGAAATGGGAAATCATAATCCTCAGGTGGAGCAACATTTGGAGGTGGACATTGCTCCTAATCCAGCCTTTCAGGAGCTGTTAGATGCTATTCAAGCAGAGGAGATGGATGTGCTTCCTGGAAATGCTCCAAACAACAGCAGCAGCAATGTTACTTTCTCTGTAAACAGTCCTGAAGGAGCTCTTTCTAATGATTCTGTGAATAATATGCAGCTGGTTGTGTTTGACATGCCTGTGGAAGAGGAAGTTAATCAGATGGAGGTTCCCTTGGGAGATGGTTTAAACAATCTCATCAATGCTTATCATGATGATGAGGAAAACCATGATGGAGATGATATGAATGGTATGGTTCATGACTTGGGTGAGGATATGATTGTTCCCAATAACTTCAATATGCTGCCTCCTGAAGAAGCTCACATTGTCCTAGGCAGAGTAGAAACTTTCTTCTTCTCTGCTCCTGAAGAACATAATCTGCATTCAAGATTCTCTAAGCAAGGCATGGATATTTGGGAGAAATTCTTTGCTCCAAACCTTCTTTCAAATGACCCTGAGGGAAAAACCAAGATGCTTCAAATTCCTGTAAGTTGGTTTAATTTTGTCACCCTCATGCTCATGACTCCTGAGAAATTTGATTGGGCAAAAGAATTCCTTCATTCTCAACTATGGGATATTATTCAAGAACCTGTATCTGCAGAACCCACTATTTCTTTCTGTATTCCTGATAAATGTGTTGTGTCCCAGGCTCCCTCTTGTCTTATGCTTGACTGTTCTACTCAGATTTCCCCACCTGAAGTTTCTGGTTTGGGGCTTATGGACTCCCCCAAAAGGAAAAGAAGGGAAAGTAGGATCCCTCTGGTTGAGTCTGAGGTAAGAAGAAGTCCCAGACTGGTTTTACTAAATGAAGGATTTAAAAACCATGCCTCTTGCAATAGTAGAAATTGTCTGACTTGCAATGCTTCTC
Organism: Lolium multiflorum; assembly: GCA_030979885.1. NCBI lineage: Eukaryota > Viridiplantae > Streptophyta > Magnoliopsida > Poales > Poaceae > Lolium > Lolium multiflorum. Next base: position 248,992,247 of record CM061750.1, read on the forward strand.
CCCCTATGATTAATTCCAAAGTGGTTAAAAATCTGGCTTCATCTTTCTGTAAGGTTGATGAGAAGGAAGTTGATAAGAAGTTGTTGAAGAGAAGCAGGACTGCCACTGGAATAAACAAAGCCCCAGGCCCATCTGCATCAAGCCATGGAGGAAATGCAAACAAGAACAATATGAAGAAGGGAAAAGAAATTGCTAGAAAGGCAGAAGTTTCAGACAAAGAGAAGAAAGAGGGAGCTGCTGGTGGGGCTGCTCAGGGGGCCAAAAAAAAGGCCTAGCAAATAGTTGCTCCTTATGTATCACAAATCAAGAGCTTTTGGTGTTTGGGGGGTTGGAACCTGTGCTATAATGGTCTGCAGTTGGCATGTGACTTGTAATAAAATTATGCTTTTGTATCTGACTTGGTCATCACTTGCCTTTCTTGTTTGGGCTGTATGCAAGATTTGGATGTTCATCATCTATCCCTTTTCTTGTATTATGAATATTGTCATCTCCTATGCCATGTGCTTTCTGCTAGAACAATGGTTGTTTCTAGCCATATTTAAAAGATACATCTGGTTTCCCAATGAATAGACAAAGAAAATGGAAAATTATGAACTGGAATTTGAGGGGTATTAACTCTGAGAAAAAATGGTTAGCTCTCTCCAACAAATTAGAAGAATCTGGGTGTGATATTATTTGCTTACAAGAAACAAAGAGGGAGAGCTTTGACCTAGAGTATTTGAGGAAATTCTGTCAAAGAAAATTTGACAAATTTGAATTTGTGCCTTCAATTGGAGCATCAGGTGGCATTATTATAATTTGGAATGGCTCTGTCTTTTCTGGTGAACTTGCCTTCTCCAATGAATTCTCACTTTTAGTCAAATTCACTTGCAATCTATCAGATGATACTTGGATTCTAACAAACATTTATGGACCTTGTCAGCATGATAAAAGAGCTGGTTTTATTGATTGGTTTGCAAACATTGACATGCCTGATGAGTCTGATTGGATTATTATGGGAGACTTCAATCTCATTAGAAAACCTTCTGTTAGGAACAAGCCTGGGGGCAATGTGAATGATATGCTAAGTTTCAATGAAGCAATCAGCAATTTGGGTCTCATTGAAATTCCCTTAAAGGGCAAGAAATTTACCTGGAGCAACATGCAGCAGGACCCTCTTCTTGAAAGATTGGATTGGATTTTTACTTCAGCTTCATGGACAAATTCTTTCCCCTCTACCTTTGCCCATGCATTGACAAAACCAACCTCAGATCATGTACCTTGTGTAGTCACTATTGGCACAAATATTCCCAGATCAAATATTTTTAGATTTGAAAATCACTGGTTGCAGCACAGTCAATTTAAAGATATAGTTCAGAATGCTTGGAACATTCCAGTGGGATTTACTGATAGTGCCAAGATGATCAATGCCAAGTACAAAAATTTGAGAAGAGCTTTGAAAATATGGGCAAAAAATCTACCATGTTTGAAGAACCTTATTGACAAAGTTAACTCAGTTATTAGTCTTCTGGATACTTTGGAGGAATTCAGGACTTTATCCATGGAAGAATGGAATCTCAGAGATATTCTAAAAACCCATGTGATCTCTTTACTTCAGAATCAAAAATCTTGTTCCAATGCCACAAATCACAGGAAGAAATTGTTCTTCTCAAATTGGACTTTGAAAAAGCCTTTGATAGGATTGAACACAAATCCATTTTAAGAATTTTAAAAGCCAAAGGCTTTGGTGAAAAATGGATAAAATGGAGTGAAATCATACTGTCATCTGGAACTTCCTCTGTTTTACTAAATGGTGTTCCTGGGAAAAAGTTCTACTGCAAAAGAGGAGTTAGGCAAGGGGATCCTTTATCTCCCCTCCTATTTGTTTTGGCTGCAGACCTCTTACAATCTGTCCTCAATAAAGCTATGGATCAGAGCTTAATCTTAAAACCAATCCCATGTGCTTGTGAAGACTTTCCTGTGATTCAATATGCAGATGATACCCTGATTATTTTAAAAGCTGAGGCAATGCAATTGGTTAGCCTAAGGGCTCTGCTACACACTTTTGCTGAATCTACTGGTTTAAAGGTGAATTATCATAAATCCAATATGATTCCTATCAATATAGATAGTGAGAAGCTGAATCATTTTGCTGCCACAATAAATTGTAGGACTGGATCTTTTCCTTTCACCTATCTTGGATTACCTTTGTGCATTACAAAGCCTTCTATGGAGCATTTCATTCCTATAATTCAAAGAGTTCAATCAAGATTGGGTGGCATTGCTGACTTTCTTAATTATGGTGGAAAGCTGCAGTTGGTCAAATCAGTTCTTTCTTCTCTACCAATCTTCTTTATGTGCTGTTTTGATGTACCCATCACTATAAAAAATCAAGTGGAAAAATATATGAGACATTGCCTTTGGAGAAAGAAAAATGGAGATGTTCAAGCAAGGGGATCAGCCCTTATTTCATGGAAAAAAGTCACAAGACCCAAAAATCAAGGTGGTTTAGGAGTATTAGACCTGGATACACAAAACAGAGCACTTCTGTTAAAAAATTTGGACAAGTTCTTTAATCATCATGACATTCCATGGGTTACACTAGTGAAAGGTGCTTACTATAATAATGGTAGTCTCCGAGGAACTTCAGTGGAGGGATCTTTTTGGTGGAAGACTCATTTGAAACTTGTTGATACTTTTAAAGGTTTGGCAAAATGCAGTTTAGGTAATGGAAAATCAAGCTTATTCTGGCAGGATATTTGGGATGACAACTGTATGAGACACAGTATGCCTCATCTGGTCACTTATGCAAGGAATCATTTGGTAACTGTCAGAGAGGTACTGGACACAGAATTCTTAGAAGATCTTTTCCACCTACCCCTTTCACAGCAGGCTTATTCTGAATTCCTACAAATGGAAATGACCTGTCATATTGCTAGAGGGAAAATAAATGATGATGAATCTGATAAATGGAGCTATATTTGGGGAAGTGACACATTCTCTGTACAGAGAGCATATAGTTCTTTAATTGGATATCAAGAGGTACAGCCACATTTTAAATGGATTTGGGAATCATCTTGTCAACCAAAACACAAATTCTTCTTTTGGCTTCTTCTACATGATAGGCTCAATACCAGAAACTTGTTAAAAAGGAAAAATATGACTCTATCCTCTTATTATTGTGTCCAAAATCAGTGCCATCAACAAGAGGAAGATTTGGTTCACCTTTTCTGGAGTTGCAACTTTGCTCAAGTTTGCTGGAATTACATTTGCCCGCAGAGAAGAAGAGACGGGACCATTTTCCAAGCATTCTCTGACATAAAGAAAAAACTGAAGTTTCCTTTTGCAATGGAAATTATAATTTTAACAGCTTGGGGCATTTGGATTTCGAGAAACAATAAAATCTTCAACAATCAGGAGCCAAGCTTTGAAACTTGGAAAGTTATCTTCCTTCAAGAAGAAATGATGCTCACCTACAGAATGAAGAAGAAACATGCAGACTCTTTTAAAGAATGGCTACAATCTCAGATTTAGATTCCTTTTATTTCTTTTTTCTGTTTGTTTTTTGTTAAGAGGATCTCCCTCTGCCTTGTACTGTTATAAACCCTTATTAATATAAAAATTGCAGTGGGTTTTCCCACTGTTTCACCTTCAAAAAAAAAGTATTTGACCAAGATTCAAATGGGCATAAAATTAAAAAAATCAGAAAAATAAAAAACCAAAGCACATAGCCTTCTTATGTCATATAGTAAGAATTCAAGTTGATAAACAACGTCTAGACATATTCAAACTAGACAAATCATTTATCTACCCCTAACACTCTAAACTCTGTCTTATGAAGTCAAGCATGAAGAGAAGTGGTTTTGGGTTTCAAACATGGAAATTTCAAAAACCTCCCAAAAGCTTCATTTTAGAGTGACTAAGAAGGATCCATGCTTACCTTTTAATTTTCAGATTTTAAACTTGTTTAAATCTTTGTGAAACCTAGGATTTGACCAAGATTCAAATGGGCATAAAAATTCAGAAAAAAACCAAAAGAATGATAAACCAAAGCACATAGCATTCTTATGTCGTATAGTAAGCATTAAAGTTGATAAACAAGGTCTAGACATATTCAAACTAGAAAAGCATGTATATATAATAACCTTAAACTCTGTCTTATGAAGTCAATCATGAAGAGAAGTGGTTTTGGGTTTCAAACATGAAAATGGGCATAAAATAAAAAAATAGAAGAATGAAAAACAAAAGCACATAGTCTTCTTATGTCATATAGTAAGCATTGAAGTTGATAAACAAGGTTTAGACATGTTCAAACCAGACAAATCATGTATCTACCCCCTAACCATAAACTCGGTCGATCTTATGAAGTCTAGCATGAAGAGAAGTCGTATTGGTTTCAAACATGGAAATTTCAAGAACCTCCCAAAAGGTTCAAATGGGCATAAAATTCAAAAAAAACCAGAAAAATGAAAAACGAAAGCACATAGCCTTCTTATGTCATATATATTGTAAGCATTCAAATTGATAAACAAGCATGTCTAGACATATTAAAACCCGACAAATCATGTATCTACCCCTAACCCTAAACTCTGCATGTCTTATGAAGTCAACCATGAAGAGAAGTGGTTTTGGGTTTCAAACATTGAGATTTCAAGAACGCCCCAAAAGCTTAATTTTGGAATGACTAAGAAGGATCCAGGTTTACCTTTTCATTTTCATGTTTTAGACTTGTTTAAATCTTGGTCAAACCTAGGATTTGACCAAGATTCAAATGGGCATTTCAGAAAAAATCAAAAAATTAAAAACCAAAGAACATATAGTCTTCTTATGTCATATAGTAAGAATTGTAGTTGATAAACAAGGTCTAGACATATTCAAACCAGACAAATCGTGTATCTACACCTAACCCTAAACTATATCTAATGAAGTCAAGCATGAAGAGAAATGGTTTTAGGTTTCAAACATGGAAATTTCAAAAACCTCCCAAAAGCTTCATTTTAGAGCGACTAAGAAGGATCCAGGCTTACCTTTTTATTTTCATGTTTTAAACTTGTTTAAATCCTGGTCAAAACTAGGATTTGACCAAGATTCAAATGGGTATAAAATAAAATAAAAAACGCACATAGCCTTTTTTTGTCATATAATGATCATTCAAGTTGATAAACATGGTCTAGACATATTCAAACTAGAAAATCATGTATCTACCCCCCTAACCCTAAACTCTGTCTTATGAAGTCAAACATGAAGAGAAGTGGTTTTGGGTTTCAAACATGGAAATTTCGAAAACCTCCCAAAAACTTCATCTTAGAGTGACTAAGAAGGATCCATGCTTACCTTTTCATTTTCATGTTTTAAACTTGTTTAAATCTTGGTCAAACCTAGGATTTGACCAAGATTCAAATGGGCATAAAAATTCAGAAAAAACAAAAAATGAAAAACCAATGCACATGCATAGTCTTCTTAGGTCATATATTAAGCATTCAAGTTGATAAACAAGCATGTCTAGACATATTCAAACCCGACAAATCATGTATCTACCCCATAACCCTAAACTCATCTGTCTTATGAAGTCAACCATGAAGAGAAGTGGTTTTGGGTTTCAAACATTGAGATTTCAAGAACCCCCAAAAGCTTCATTTTAGAATGACTAAGAAGGATCCATGCTTACCTTTTCATTTTCATGTTTTAAACTTGTTTAAATCTTGGTCAAACCTAGGATTTGACCAAGATTTAAATGGGCATAAACATTCAGGAAAAAATAAAAATTGAAAACCAAAGCACATATATAGCCTTCTTATGTCATATATATATATATATATATATATATATATATATATATATATATATATATATATATATATATTGGGTTGCACTATTCCGCAACTGGTGCTCAGAATATTATTCTGAGCACCACAGCCGTCTATAAGGATGCGAACGCGATATGCGCTGGAAAAGCCCCATGGTTCGATTAGAAGAAAAGTCAACCGCCCCCACCACCTACCTTTCCCATCCCTACCGACTTCTCTCCTCGATGGACTCCGGCCAACCACACCTTCGCTGCCGGCCAGGCCCGCCGCCGGCCAGGCTACCTCTCCAGCCCCGCCACCTTACCCTGCTGCCGGGATCCATCCCCGCCGCCTTCCGCTGCCGTTGTCCGGTGCCCCTGCTTCACCGGGCTCCGGTCGCGCCGCTAGCCGCCGCCCCCAACCTCTCCTCCCGCCGCTCCTGCAAGCCCACGAGGCGCACCTCCCGCCGGGTAACCTCCCCCGCCGCGCGCGCCTGTCATCCCTGCCTCCCCCGCCGGCCCACCCGCCACTGTCGCCCCAGCGCTCACACGCTGCCACCGTCCAGAGCTCGTCCAGAGCTCTTCCCGCCGTGGCTGCCCCTGATTCCACCAACAGCCGCCGCCCCAGGGTCAGCCCCCTCGATCCCCGCCGCCGACGCCATGGGTTTGACCACCGCCGCCATTGGAGCTCCCGCGCCCCAACACTCTCCGGCGAGAGCGGCGCCTCCCGCCCACACAGACCACCTGGAGGTCCACGCGCCGACGAATGGAGTTCCTCGCGCCCTGCGCCCCCGCCATCGATCTCCAGACCACGGGACCTCACTTGCAGGGAAGTACAATTGGTGCAAATATTATTATCTTGTTTTTTCTTAGACCTGAACTTTAGTTAGTAATTGACTTGTACTTCTGGTACGAACCACTCTATTCCTCCCTTGTGATGAACACACCTTACCTCTGCTTCTTGGTTCATGACAGTCACCGTCAGTTGTAGTTTTTTTCCTGCTTGTATTACAGTGCTGCAGAAAATGTCCTAATCTTGCTGGAAGTTCAGTCCCAATGAAACCTAGTGATACGGGGTGGCCTACGGACACCGCCGCCTCAAGACCGACAAGCCCTCCTCGTGGTCCAATGACACGAGCTCGAGCCCAAGCACTACGCCAAGAGGTGAATTCGCTCCTCTCTACCTATGACTTTGACACCCCCTTGGATGGCTTGCTACTTCATGCGAATACCCTATGTTCAATCAGGTACATCGGTCAAGACACAAGCCATGGAGACCAAGCCAATGGAGAGAGAGCTGGAAATGATGAAGATGGAGCTACTGCGTCCAGGCCGGAACTTCCGCCCTCCAGGACCGGAACTTCCGGCCAGATTCCTTCAAGATGCCCCCAAGATGCCCTCCAGCGCGCAGGAAAAAGCATCGGACCGGAACTTCCGCCCCGAGGGACCGGAACTTCCGCCCGGTCGGAACTTCCGCCCAAGTTCCGCCCAAGCTCCGAAAGTCCACGAAAAGGCCCCTGGATGCTACTGCAAGGAAATGGACGACTTTCGGAACTTGGCCGGAACTTCCGGAACCTGGCCGGAACTTCCGCCCCCAGGACCGGAACTTCCGCCCCTGACCGGAACTTCAGCCCAAGATGGCCGGAACTTCCGCCCCGCGAACTTCAGCACAACAGCACTTTTCAGCATGTAACTTAACTCTTCGCCCCCACCTATAAATAGCCTAGTTGGCTCAGATCTGAGATTAGACTTGATTTTGAAAGAAAACCTGAGCTTAGCTCACCCTTGTGGGAACCCTACCTTGATCTATGATCTTGTATCGCCACCCGGGCTCCTATCGACTCGTGAAGATCTCTTTGGTGACTTCTACCGTTTGTTTGATCTTTTGCTTGCACTTCTACCTATTTGGTCTTTTGCTTGCACTTCCATCAAACCTTCCGGTCTTTTCACCCTTCTAGATCTCCCGAGCTTCGATTAGTCGATCTCTTTGCGGGACTTCTACCGGAAGGTCTTTTCCTGCAATCTCTATCGAGTTGGTGTTTCGAGCCAACGAGGGAAAACTCGAATTGTATCCGTGTGTGTGTGTATCCCCGCGTTTCCCCCACGTGTTCATCGCGTTCATCCACCTACCCCCACGAATCCCTTCAAATCCGTGAAGATCGGGCACATCCCTGGGCTTAGCCCTTATCATATGGTATCAAGAGCTCCTTGGTTGCCACGGATTTGACCCCCACACCCACCAATTCCACCAATTTCGCCCAAAAATTTTTCCAAAAAATTTTCCCAAAAAATAGCCCCAAATTGGCCTTGGTTGGATCTCGCGATTTGTTGAGTTTTTGGTGGTTTTGGTCCAATAGAAACTTGTCTTTGGTGTTGATCTGCAATTCCCCCACCTTCCCACCGCTCTTAGTGCCAAATTTTCCACGAATTCGAAGATTTTCGGCCCGGATTTCCGCCCAAATCGAAGAACAGCCCGCAGATCTGATTGCGACCGGAAGTTCCGCCCCGGACGACCGGAAGTTCCGCCCCCGGACCGGAAGTTCCGCCCCTCAGGACCGGAAGTTCCGCCTGGCCGAAATTTTGACAGCATTCTTCGTTTTTCGTTTTGGCACTAACCCCTTGTGTTTGGACTTCGTTGTGTGTGCCATTTCAGCTACCGCAAAGCTTCCGCAACATCATCAACGACGACGGCACCCCGAGGATCCAAGCGGCTCATTTGACACCTTCCACCATAGCAAGTTCAACATCGTCGGCCACCGTCATCAAGTGGTATAACTTGCCCCCTAACTTGTAGCCTTAGCTTCCTTTGCGTACCTTTCCTATCGAGAGTGGCTTTCTAGTGTTGCGAAGCATTGCGCAAGCGTCCCGACCGTGAGGGTGTGCGTGTGTTGAGCAAAGCTACGAAGCAAGCTCGTGTGAAAAGATAGGCAAAAGAAGTGTGACATACTTACATAGATAGTGAGAAAAGAAAGCTTCTAAGCATACAAAAAAAAAGGAGAAAAAGAAAAAGAAAGAGTGAGTGACACCTATACACAAAAGAGTCCAAAGCTTATAAGCAAAAGAGAGAAAAGAGAAGAGAGGCGTCTTGCGCAAATCTTGTTGCTTCTCAATTTTGCAACCAAGCCACGGTCTCTCTTGCGTTAGCGTGACACCGAGCTAGTAGTCTTCGTTAGGACCAATTTTGTTCGTGCTCATTTTCCGTCGCGCTAACCCCATTTTGTCCCACGCGTGTGTTCCACCTTGTGTATGCCTTTTGTGATCACCGCCTTTGACTTGTGACTTTTGGATCTTACCCACTTTTGACAATAGACTTTTCGTTTGGTTCTTCCATTTGGCTTTCCACATCCATACCTAACACCATATAGAGTTTTGTTTTGTGTGTGTGCATACATATCGGTTGTTCCTCGACTTGAAACACCTTTTCGATTTTGGTTTGCAAGTTTTGACACTCTTGGTAGTCTTTCCTAACCACCCACCACATAGTTCTTGTTTTAGTTGTAACCATGTCTAGTGGAGAAGGGAACCAACTACCGATGACGCGGCACCAACATTGGATAGCTACTCAAGCCGTCCACGCCAAGCTCAATCAATTTGAAGCCATGCTCAAGGATACCAACGTCCGCTATGAAGAAAGAGCTCAAGTGCAAAGGATTGACCTCAACAATCAAGTTCAAGAACTCAATGAGAAGATTGAAACTCAAGGCAATGAGTTGAAGGCAACACTCGCCATACAAGGTCAAGAAACAAGAGAAATGAAGACGGCGTTGGACAACATCCTCCATACACTCAACCGTCAAGAAGATAGAAGACAACATTCAAGGTCTTCGCGCTCCCATAGCTCAAGGTCACGAGCTCCTACATCGTCGCATCATGATTCCAATCAAGACCCACGCCACCATAATGTGGATGCTCAAGTGCTTCAACAACAAGCTCAAGAAGCGGAGCAAGCACGACTTCGCCTTGTCCAAGAACGTCTACGCCTTGAAGAAGAACGCATTCAACAAGAACATCTCCATGCTCAATTCCAAGAGGAACAACAACGTCTTCGCCATGATCAAGATCTCCTTCATGCACGTGAGCAAGAAAGGCTCCGCCAAGAGCAAGAGGCACGTCAACATCAAGGGCAACCTCGCCCATCTCAAGTGGCCAATGCTCAAAGGCACCACCATAATGCCGAACAAGAAGTGAACCAAGACCGCCGCATCATCAATGTTGATCAACATCCTCGTGATAGGGCACCACGCCGTCAAGGTCAAGACAACCGCCGTCATCATGATGATCGCCCTCATGGTAGAAGACCACCTCATCAAGCACGAGATGTTGAGATGGAAGAAGAATCAAATCATCACCAAGCATCAAGTGAAGAAAGTGTGAGGCCTCATCAACGCCACAACAATGATGATCAAGATGAAGGTCATGAAAGACCACCTCCTCCTCAACAACAAAGAAACAACCATGAAGATGCTCAAGGTCCACAACCCCAACAACGCCAAGCTCATGGTGAAGAAAGACCACCTCCTAGACGCAATGACCGCAATGAGGAAGAAATCTTTGGGAAGCTCAAATTCACCATGCCCAAGTTCCAAGGAGAGGAAGATCCCGACGCATACTTGTCTTGGGTACTCAAGGTTGACAAGATATTCCGCATCCACAACTTCTCCGAAGCAAAGAAAGTTGCCATGGCATCACTTGAGTTTGAAGGATATGCAAATGTTTGGTGGGAAGAGGTAAACAAGAAGCGTGAGAAGGAAGACTTAGCACCCATTGACACATGGGAAGAGATGCAAGAAGTCATGCACACCCGCTTTGTACCAACTCACCACAAGCGTGACCTCTTCAACAAGCTCACTCAACTCAAGCAAAGCTACAAGTCCGTTGAGGAATATTACAAGGAGATGCACATGACCATGATGAGTGCAAATGTGGATGAGCGAGAAGAGCAAACTATGGCAAGATTCTTGAATGGCTTGAACATCCCCGTCAAGAGGATAGTGGAATTCTTGCCTTACAAAAACATGGTTGAGCTACTCCACCAAGCAACAAGGGCCGAGCGCCAAGTGCGAGAAGACTTAGCAAGTGCAAAGACAAAGACCTTCTTCGCCGCAAGAAATGCAATGAATGCCTCCTCAAGCATCAAGAACACAAGTGCACTTGCCTCCAAGGATCCTCCCAAGCAAGCAAGAAGTACCATCAAGACAACAAGCTTCAAACCGGAGCAATCAACCATGTCCTCCAAAGCTTCCACCGGATCTAGCAACATCACTTGCTTCAAGTGTGGTGCTCAAGGACATAAATCCTTTGAATGCAAGAACACAAGAGTTATGATCACTCGAGATGATGGAGATGTGGAGTACTTGAGTGAAGGTGAATATGAAGCCTTGGTACAAGCCGCAACCTCTCATGAAGATGATGTCTTGGAAGACCAAGAGCAAGTCCTATGTGTGCATGATGCAAGCCCTTCTCTTGTGGTGACCAAAGTGTTGACAACCCATGCACTTCCCAATGAAGACCAAAGGTGCAATATCTTCCAAACAAGAGCCGGAATCAATGGCAAGTCAATAAAGGTTATCATCGATGGAGGGAGTTGCCACAATCTTGCAAGCACCGAACTATGCACCAAGCTCAACCTCCCGCTCCGGAAACACCCCCATCCCTACCATGTGCAATGGCTAAGCGACAATGGAAATGTGAAGATCCAACACACCGTCACGATATCCTTCAAGATTGGCGCTTATGAAGACACCATTGATTGTGACGTCGTGCCTATGACGGTGTGCCACATGTTACTTGGTCGCCCTTGGCAATATGACAAGAAAGCCAACCATGATGGCTACACAAATGCCTATAGCTTCAAGGTCAACGACAAGACCTACATCCTACGCCCAATGACTCCTAGCCAAGTAATTGCGGACAATGCAAAGGCTTTAGCGAGGGCTAAGGAAGCCACTATCACTAGTGAGTTGAGAGGTGAGAGAGTGATCCACCAAAAAGAGAGTGAGCGCCACAAACCATATGTGAGTGAGATGAAGAGTGTCCTCCTAGCTACCAAGAGTGAGATGAGAGAAGTGCAACACAACCCATCCACCACCCTACACTACGTGCTCATTTGCAAGGGCCCCTCGGAGGAGACTAATGACTTAACCAACATTCCTTCGTCTTTGTTGTCTCTTTTGAAGGAGTTCCAAGACGTCTTCCCCGACGAGCTACCCCATGGACTACCACCGCTTCGGGGCATCGAGCACCGCATCGACCTCATACCCGGCGCTCCCCTTCCAAACCGAGCCGCCTACCGCACCAACCCCGAAGACACAAAGGAGATTCAACGCCAAATACAAGACCTCCTCGCAAAAGGGTACGTTCGAGAAAGCCTTAGCCCTTGCGCCGTTCCCGTGATTCTTGTGCCTAAACCGGATGAGACGCAACGGATGTGTATGGATTGTAGACCCATCAATGCCATTACCGTCCGTTATCGCCATCCCATTCCGCGTTTAGACGATATGTTGGATGAATTGAGTGGTGCCACGATTTTCTCTAAGATTGATTTGCGTAGTGGCTACCACCAAATTCGCATGGCAATAGGTGATGAATGGAAGACGGCATTCAAGACCAAACTTGGTCTCTATGAATGGCTTGTCATGCCATTTGGTCTTTCAAATGCTCCATCTACTTTCATGCGCCTCATGAATCACATCTTGCGACCTCTCATTGGCAAGAGTGTGGTTGTCTACTTCGATGATATTCTCATTTATAGCAAAAACCTCGAGGACCATGTACAACATGTGAGAGAAGTTTTGTGCATCTTGCGTCATGAAAAGCTTTATGCTAACCTCCCCAAGTGCACATTTGCTCAAAACAAGTTGGTTTTTCTTGGTTTTGTGGTTTCCGCCAACGGGATTGAAGTTGATTCTTCCAAAGTTGAGGCCATCCACAATTGGCCCACTCCCACAAATGTTGGTCAAGTTCGAAGCTTCCATGGACTCGCCGGATTTTACCGCCGCTTTGTGAAAGATTTTAGCACCATCGCTTGCCCTTTAAACGAGCTTACAAAAAAGAATGTTCCGTTTGTTTGGGGCAAAGCACAACAAAAAGCTTTTGATGAATTGAAAAAGAGACTCACCGAGGCACCCCTACTAGTTCTTCCCGATTTTTCAAAAACATTTGAGATAGAATGTGATGCGAGTGGCCTTGGCATAGGTGGTGTCCTCATGCAAAATGGAAAACCCGTGGCATATTATAGTGAGAAGTTGGATGGCGCACGCCTCAACTATCCTATTTATGACAAGGAACTTTACGCTTTGGTTCGTGTTCTTGAAGTTTGGCAACACTATCTTTGGCCAAAAGAGTTCATCATTCACTCCGACCATGAATCTTTGAAGTATTTGAAAAGTCAACACACTTTGAACAAAAGACATGCAAAATGGGTTGAGTTCATTGAGTCCTTTCCATATGTAATCAAGTACAAGAAGGGCAAGGACAATGTCGTTGCGGATGCCCTTTCCCGCAAACTCACCCTTTTACTCACTCGTTTGGATTTCCATGTGTTGGGTCTTGATGAAATCAAAGAACAATATGCCTCCGATACCTTCTTTGGCCCAATTTTTGCAAAGTGTTCCATTGAAAAGGGCATCGATGATTTCTATTTGCACCAAGGATTCTTGTTCAAGGGCAACAAACTTTGTGTCCCAATGTCCTCGCTTCGCCTTTTGCTCTTACAAGAATCGCATGGTGGTGGTCTCATGGGTCACTTTGGACGAGAGAAGACATATGCCATGCTATCCACTCACTACTATTGGCCAAGAATGTACCGAGACGTGGAACGCCTTTGCCGCCGGTGCACAACATGCTTACAAGCTAAGTCCTCTTCCAATCCATGTGGTCTTTATACACCGTTGCCTATTCCTTATGCTCCTTGGTCCGATATAAGCATGGACTTTGTGCTAGGATTACCTCGAACTAAATATGGTCATGATTCAATCTTTGTGGTAGTGGATAGATTCTCAAAAATGGCTCATTTTATACCATGTTCCCGAACGGATGATGCTTCACACATTGCCTCCTTGTTTTTTAGGGAAATTGTGAGACTCCACGGTGTACCAAGAAGCATTGTCTCCGACCGAGATGTCAAGTTCATGAGTTATCTTTGGAAGACACTAATGGCCAAGTTCAACGTCAAGCTTTTGTTCTCATCATCATCGCACCCCCAAACCGATGGGCAAACCGAAGTGGTGAACCGAAGCCTCTCCACACTACTACGAGTCCTTGTCAAGAAGAATTTGAAAGCATGGGAAGATTGCATCCCACACGCGGAGTTTGCCTACAACCGCGCCAAGCACTCTACAACAATGAGAAGCCCCTTCATGGTCGTCTACGGGTTTGAACCACCTACGGCGATTGACCTCCTACCTCTTCCGCTACATGAGCAAGTGAACATGGACATCGACAAGCGAGCACAATACATGAAGAAACTCCATGAAGACACAAGGGCAACGATCGAGCAACAAGTTCTCCGTCAAGCCACAAGACTAAACTTGAAGAAAAAGGCACGGATCTTCAATGAAGGCGACCTAGTGTGGATACACCTTCGCAAGGACCGCTTCCCTCAAGAAAGAAACTCCAAGCTCAAGCCCCGAGGTGATGGTCCCTTCAAGGTCCTCAAGCGCATCAACGACAACGCCTACGTCATCGACATACCAACATCCAAGTACTTGGTGAGCAACACATTCAATGTGTCCGACCTTTCACCATATCATGGAGATGAGGAGAACATAGAGTCGAGGACGACTCTTTCCCAAGGGGGGGAGATGATACGGGGTGGCCTACGGACACCGCCGCCTCAAGACCGACAAGCCCTCCTCGTGGTCCAATGACACGAGCTCGAGCCCAAGCACTACGCCAAGAGGTGAATTCGCTCCTCTCTACCTATGACTTTGACACCCCCTTGGATGGCTTGCTACTTCATGCGAATACCCTATGTTCAATCAGGTACATCGGTCAAGACACAAGCCATGGAGACCAAGCCAATGGAGAGAGAGCTGGAAATGATGAAGATGGAGCTACTGCGTCCAGGCCGGAACTTCCGCCCTCCAGGACCGGAACTTCCGGCCAGATTCCTTCAAGATGCCCCCAAGATGCCCTCCAGCGCGCAGGAAAAAGCATCGGACCGGAACTTCCGCCCCGAGGGACCGGAACTTCCGCCCGGTCGGAACTTCCGCCCAAGTTCCGCCCAAGCTCCGAAAGTCCACGAAAAGGCCCCTGGATGCTACTGCAAGGAAATGGACGACTTTCGGAACTTGGCCGGAACTTGGCCGGAACTTCCGGCCTGGCCGGAACTTCCGGCCCCCAGGACCGGAACTTCCGCCCCTGACCGGAACTTCAGCCCAAGATGGCCGGAACTTCCGCCCCGCGAACTTCAGCACAACAACACTTTTCAGCATGTAACTTAACTCTTCGCCCCCACCTATAAATAGCCTAGTTGGCTCAGATCTGAGATTAGACTTGATTTTGAAAGAAAACCTGAGCTTAGCTCACCCTTGTGGGAACCCTACCTTGATCTATGATCTTGTATCGCCACCCGGGCTCCTATCGACTCGTGAAGATCTCTTTGGTGACTTCTACCGTTTGTTTGATCTTTTGCTTGCACTTCTACCTATTTGGTCTTTTGCTTGCACTTCCATCAAACCTTCCGGTCTTTTCACCCTTCTAGATCTCCCGAGCTTCGATTAGTCGATCTCTTTGCGGGACTTCTACCGGAAGGTCTTTTCCTGCAATCTCTATCGAGTTGGTGTTTCGAGCCAACGAGGGAAAACTCGAATTGTATCCGTGTGTGTGTGTATCCCCGCGTTTCCCCCACGTGTTCATCGCGTTCATCCACCTACCCCCACGAATCCCTTCAAATCCGTGAAGATCGGGCACATCCCTGGGCTTAGCCCTTATCACCTAGGAAGTTTACAAGTGAGGTCAGTGGTTATAATCGCAAAGAAGCACCAAGAATAAAAGGAGCCCTGCATAACAAGTGCACTTTTACTTATGTTTGAGAACCAACACGAAGTGCAATTTTTCTGTTCTTTGAGTGTGATCCTGGTGCTTACATGTGATGGTCTAGTATTAACAATATTTATGTATGACAAAGATATCCCCGTCAGTGCAATTTTCATTCGCTCGTTTTTTACATAGTTCAGCTGGGACGATTTGGGCAGTGCAACTATTGTACTTAGGCAGTACATTCAACAAGAGAGATTTGCACTTTCTTTTCCTTCAAACACGAGGAACTATCAATTGCTGCCCTCGTTGCACGGATACGAGACGAGGCGATCCTCTGGAACATGGCAGGAGCGAAGATCCCCTTCCACCCGGGCTGAGTTTTTTTTGCTCTTGTTTCTGTTTTGCACTTTCTTTTCCTTTTGCGTTGGCGACTAGGGTTGTTCACGCCTTAGTTATTACTTTTTGTATAACGCAACTTCTATCTAATCAATGCATTTAGCAGCTCTCCTGCTAACATTTAAAAAACAAGAGAGATTAAAAAAGGATTCTAGGAAGTAGACGTACGCACTTTGTTGTTTGTTGTTTTCTCCCGACAGTACAAATAAAACTGTCGCTATTTGTAACTGCCGGCTCGCTTTTTTCTGTGGATAGTAGCCAGCTGCGTTTAGAGCGATAGCAGGAATCTGATGCAGAGAATTTGCACACGACCACGTGTTTCTCTGTATGTGATTTCTCTCTGAAAGCAGGCAGTACATTTATTGTGTTAGTCAGCAGTGCAGTATTTTAGCAGCAGGCAGTGCACGTCCTGGAGGAGTGCTGCTCCATCATACTGCCGCCATCATACTGCCGCTCTCTGATTGATTCCAAGAACTAGCTTGCTACCTAGCTCTCGCTCTTTTTTTCCCTCCCTACTGCTCTTGGTTCCGTGAAGTACACACATACCTTTCAGACCTTTCTCATATGTAAACAATTTGGTTCCGTGAAGGTCAACTTTTCCTTTCCGAGAAAACTGTATCCTTAATAGACTGATAGGACACGCAATTCAACCTTCATAAGCAGGCAGATCAACCGTCACGGATAAGTAGTTCACGCGAAAAGTAGTCATTTTGCGGATGTCAACCGCAACCGTGGCAAATCACCGAGCTCCGTTTGATGCATCCGCAGTGGCACAGCCATGGCTAGAGGCTAGCGATTTATTTTTCTCCGCCCTCTTTTTTTTCTTTTTTTTACTTGCAGCAGCTGGATAGCTTCGGATTACAGTAAATGAGTATTTTGAAATTTCCATGTAGTGTACTGCTTGGTATAAGAAGATTCACATGAAAAAGTGCAAGCAATTGCTATAGATAAGTACACGAATTTGGTATGGAGAAGTGCAGGATATTGCTACCATAAAGCACACAAGTTTAAAAACATTGTCGGTAAGTACACGATGAAGGCTGGGAAGTTCGAGTACTCTGTTTTTAAAACATTATGTTTTTACAAAATATCATGTAACTTTATCATTCTTAAAATGCCCGAAAGTACACATTTTTGGTTCAAAAAGTTCAGAAAATATTAGTAAAAAAAGAACAACCAATTTGTACAAATAATGTCGTTGGGAAGTGCAAAGTTTCAACATCAGGAAGTACAAGAGATCAGGCTTAGGAAGTATATGTAGTAACATTGGTAAGTACAATAGATCGGTCTTCGGAAGTACACGGTCCACGTGGAAGTGAATAAAAATTCTAAAAAACCATTAACCAGGAAGTAAAAGTACTCAAGATGGGTAAGTGCATAAGTTCGTTTTGAGCTAGTATAATTTATTAGAATTTTTTATCCCGCGGGAAGTACAACCGCTGACCACTGGAAGTACAAGCTGTGACCACAAGAAGTACAAGATGCGAGTACATGTGTAACAAACAAAAAAAATCCTTCATCCGCGAGGAAGTTCATATCCTTGGCAATGAGAAGTACAACCGTTCAACACGAGCAATACACCCACTTAATATAGGAAGTACAAGAAACCCGGCGAAATCTAAATATAGAAAAACAAAATAATCCCGTCATCTGCAGGAAGTACGAGCAGTGATTCCGAGAAGTACAGGCGGAGACAACAGGAAGTACAAGCGGTAATTACATGAATTAAAAGTGTTCAAAGAAAATACTCCCACATAAGTCCACATAGCAAAAAACAATAATAATCCCATCACCCTTAAAGAAGTTCATATACTTGACAATGAGAAGTACAACCATTCGACACGAGCAATACACCCACTTAATATAGGAAGTACAAGAAACCCGACAAAGTCCAAATGTAGAAAAAACAAAATAATCCCGTCATCTGCGAGGAAGTACGAGCAGTGATTCCGAGAAGTACATGCGGAGACAACAGGAAGTACAAGCGGTAATTACATGAATTAAAAGTGTTCAAACAAAATACTCCCACATAAGTCCACATAACAAAAAACTTTGGGCGTGGAGAAGCATTGGGAACCCCAATATCTTTCTTCGGAGCTGTTTCTTTTCCCGTCCCCTCGCCCCGGCATAGCGCTTCGCTTCCGGTTCTTCGGAAGAATCAACTGACTTCTCCCTTCTTCATTGATCCGGGGGAAAGGGAACCGTCTACCAGTTGGGAAGCTAGACATCAAGGTTGTGGCTTGATGAGGATAACTAAGCTGACACGCCGGAGTTGGCTGCTGGCACAACAGGGTGGTGCCTTACCGCACCGCAGGCGCACGCGCGGTAGCGTTCGTGGTGGTGCTTCAGGATTCCAATGTACTGCGTCCAAGATCAGAACGAGAAAAAATGATAATCCCATCACCCTTAAAGAAGTTCATATACTTGACAATGAGAAGTACAACCATTCGACACGAGCAATACACCCACTTAATATAGGAAGTACAAGAAACCCGACAAAGTCCAAATGTAGAAAAAACAAAATAATCCCGTCATCTGCGAGGAAGTACGAGCAGTGATTCCGAGAAGTACATGCGGAGACAACAGGAAGTACAAGCGGTAATTACATGAATTAAAAGTGTTCAAAGAAAATACTCCCACATAAGTCCACATAGCAAAAAACAATAATAATCCCATCACCCTTAAAGAAGTTCATATACTTGACAATGAGAAGTACAACCATTCGACACGAGCAATACACCCACTTAATATAGGAAGTACAAGAAACCCGACAAAGTCCAAATGTAGAAAAAACAAAATAATCCCGTCATCTGCGAGGAAGTACGAGCAGTGATTCCGAGAAGTACATGCGGAGACAACAGGAAGTACAAGCGGTAATTACATGAAGAAAATACCCCCACATAAGTTCACATAGCAACGTTGTGAAGTTCAAATATTAAGATACGAGAAGTGCATAATCTCTTAAATAGAATATGGGGACAATCTAAAATTATCATTTCAAAGCACACATGATAGTTTTTGTAAAACACACTAGTATCAAAACATTTCCAGGAAGTACAACCACGAAGGCCAAGAAGTACAAGGACATGTCGCGGGAAGTTCAGATGCGCGTGGTTGTGCTGAGCATTTTGTGTGGTTGTGGACCTCAAACGGACACCGTATGAGAAACTTATAGTCATTTTACTGAACACTTTCGTGAAACAGCGCCGAGAAGTACAACCACATTTCCCTAGAAGTGCAAGTTCGTGTCGAGGGAAGTTCAATGCTCTGTTTTTACGGGGCGGAAATCTATTGTGCAAATCTCATCGATTTGATCACCAACCACTTCAATCATTGTCACCAAAAGCTTTATATGATAGAGTATATGTCTAATTTCATTACCTACAACATTTTACAACAAATAAATGGATCTAATCCACCAAATTGAAATCGTTATCCCACAAAATATATCGAAAACATGATTTCAAAACTTGTAAACTTAGTTTTAAACCATTCGGATTTGGCAAAAATGGTAAATACGAAAAAGATGCGCCATTTTGACACCTTTCCAACCGTATATCATTTCCATTGTTTAAATATTCCGAATGGAAATCGCGGGGAAATCATTCGGTGCCCGTCACATAAAACGGGCGGACAGTAATTCGTGTTTTTCACTTAAACTGTAAGGAATTAGAGAAAACAATTGAAATAAGAAAGTTGCGCCTAGTCCATAGCTTTCCAACGCCATATCATTTGCATCATTCCGACATACGGTTGAAACAAATCATCCAAATTACTGTCCGCTCGTTTTTTGAGTACGTCCGAATTTCGGTATTTTCAAAATTGTTCAAAAACTGTGAGGATTTAGAAAAAACGTAAAACATGAAAAAGTTGTGCAATTTCATTATCTTTCCAACGGTATATCATTTACACAGTTTCGATAAGCGATTCGAAAATCAAACTAAAAGTTCGTTTTCTGGCCATATAGAAGCGTTTTCGTATTTTCAAAATTAAATTTAAACCGTGCAAAATCTGTGAAAAGTGTGAACATGAAAAAGTTGCGGTTTTTCATTATCTATCCAACGGTATATCATTTGCATAGTTCCGACAAATGGTTGAGAAACTCGAGGTATAATCAGTACCTCTGAAGAAAACGGGAAGTTCAGGTAAGTTCGACAGAAAGTTGAACCCTGTTATCCGGGAAGTACAACCTTGTGTCCAGGAAAGTACAAGTCGGTGCTCAGAATATTATTCTGCAACCGGTTGGTAAGCATTCAAGTTGATGAACAAGGTCTAGACATATTCAAAACAGAAAAGGCATGTATCTACCCCTAACCCTTAACTTTGTCTTATGAAGTCAAGCATGAAGAGATGTGGTTTCGGGTTTCAAACATGGAAATTTCTAAAATTTCCCAAAAGAATAATTTTAGAGTGACTAGGAAGGATCCAGGCTTACCTTTTCATTTTCATGTTTTAAGTTTGTTTAAATCCTGGTCAAACCTAGGATTTGACCAAGATTCAAATGAGCATAAAAATTCAGAAAAAATAAAAAAAATGAAAACCCAAAGCAGATAGTCTTCTTACGTCATATATATAGTAAGCATTCAAGTTGATAAACAAGGTCTAGACATATTCAAACCATACAAATCATGTACTCCGTATCTACCCCCAACCCTAAACTATGTTTTTGGGGGATTTCTTCGACGAAGTTATAACACCCCCACATTTCAAATTGGAATTACTTTCAATAAATCAGCATAAAGTCGTTTAAATGTGCGAAACTATCTTGAAAGCACTAAAACCGTAAAAGTTGGGAATTGGCACTAAAATATGGCGTAATTTATCTAAAAAATGTAGAGTTGCCAGTTTGACCCGTATCTTATGTACACCATTCACAAAATAAACATATTTTGTCATCTAGAAAATGAAAAAAATATTTTTTATACCGAAAAGTTGAAAAGTCTAGTCATTAACATTGTTGGGAATGGCAAGATGCACCACCATGCCCAATTTGGGCACATTGTAACAAACTGTGCCACAAATATGGCCATAACTATATCATTTGGCTTGCAAACCATGAATCTTCATACACGATAGTCCGCTTTGTGAAGACATTTTGTTTTTCACTACCCTATCACATGTTTCTTATTTTCCCTGTCAACTAACACATACAAGCACACTCCATGCAGAAGGGTTTATTTTTGAGGTTTTCTTCAGTTTCATTTATTTATTTCCAAACCAGGTCAAAATGGTTGACAGGTTGAATATTTCAGTACTATCACTGGTTTCTATATATAGTAAGTAATATGTATCTAAAAATGATTTATGGGGACTTGTAGGACCAAGTTATAACACACCTACAATTCAAATTTGAATTACTTTCAATAAATCAGCATAAAGTCATTTAAATGTGCGAAACTAGCTAGAAAGCACTAAAAACCGTAAATTTGGGAATTGTCATTAAAATATGGCCTAATTTATTTTAAAAATGTAGATGCGCCATTTTGACCCATATCTTTTCTACCCCATGCACAAAAAAACATATTTTATCATCTAGAAAATGAAAAACGATTTTTTATACCGAAAACTTGAAAAGTCTAGTCATCAACATTGTTAGAAATGGCAAGATGCACCACCATGCCCAATTAGGGAACACTATAACAAACAATGTTGTCCAGGGATAATCAAACTTGGTAATATGAACTATGAGATTGAACAAAACGTTATATTTGGTTTACCCTTTGAACCTCCTAACTTACCACAACATTGACTTCTTATTTTTATTTACAAATAGATATTTTAATATCCCATTGTTGTGCAATAATATATGTTTTTATCTCAAATCAATTAGCATTTGATTTTAAAAAACTACCATAATAATTCATGAGAAAGCGTTGAACAAGTTTCAGAATGTAATTTTATACTTGATATGACCAATAATAGACTTAAATTAAATTGGATTTCAAAGTTCAGATTTTATAAGCGAATATAGTTTCATGTTGCAGACTATGTATTAGCTTGAGGGGCACCCCTAGAATAAAGTAGGTCGGTCACTTACGTGTGGTCCCATGCGTGTAGGTCCCACACATCAGTGAGCACAAGTCACGTGCGGTAGGTAGGCAAACTCCCAGCAATCTTCTTTGTTAAGTAAAGACGCATCGTCAAGACTCTCTCTCTCTCTCCTTTTTGTCGCTGAAAAAAATGAATATTAGACGGGCGCGTAGCCTGCACTGCAGGTCTACATAACTGAAACCCTGTGTGCCAGTCAACATCACTCACCGAAAAAAGTGAAGCATTTCTTTTCACCATAAATAACAGCGGCCCCGTGAGGCACTGCTCTCCCTTTCTCTTTCTCCTTCCGTGTGATCCCTCTTCCACCTTTTATCCTTTGCACGATCGAAACTCCACTTATTGTTGTCATTGTTGCACAAAACACTCACTTAACCTGTTCTTTTGCACATATCACCAACTCATGTATTTGTTGCACAAAGGTCTAAATCTGTCGCTAAGCTACTTTACTCTAAATCTGATGACCGGGACCTAGAAGGTAGTGATATCCATTGTCATTGTGTAGTGTGTTTTTTAGAACTCTAAAAGAATATGAAAATATTTTAGCAATTGAAATAATATAAATTAACTAATATGGGATCGATAGTCATGAAATATATTTTCTACTATCCGGCCAATAGCAAGTGTCATGAAATATATTCATTGTAAACTTAGTGATAATCACTCGAGTTTGATATGAATGGCCTAGCTAGCTATGGGCATCTCCCACTATATATGTTGTCCACACGACCAACCAACAAGCAAAAGGTATTCCATGAGGAAAGTTTCTTATGGGTGACTTTCATCTCTGCCGCAAAACACGCGCCGAAATTGTTGGCGCGTCCCATTTTCAAGCTACCCCAAAACCTGCGGTTTGCCCGTCGGCCTATAAACATCGGTCCACAGAGGATATTTCCCTGTAGAGCACAATTCGAACACCACATCTTTCTCATGCTTCTACCAGGCACACTCCCACGACGACGGCCGTGCCCCACCGCCCCTCCTCACCATCACTGCCTTCTCACCGGCCACCGTAGTGACCGACCATGTTTTACCGGCTCCCTTGCTGCCTAGCAAGCCGGATTAGCTTCCTCGACGCCGACGTTCACCGCGCCATATCTCCTCCGGATCTGCTTCCCCGACTCTGTAGTCCACCTCACCGGAGATCGAGATGGGCAAAAAACGCGGCCCCAAAGTCGACCACCCCCAACCAAAGAGTAAATCCGCCCTGGCCTCAGACGAAGGTTGATGAATACTTTACATGTCCGCTTTTGTTATATGCATTTGATTTCTGACACTAGTTTTCGTTGCTTTCTTGCAATGCATTCTTGCTGATATTAGATCAGTGTAGATAGTTGTTTGCCGCGTAGCTATATGAGATCTTAACCTTACATCTGCTGATCGAGAGGAAGATCGAGGTTATGTCCGCTTTCGTTATGCATTTCTTTTCCGAGAATCACTTCTGTGTGATATGTTTTGGGGTTTTGAAGTATGCATTTTACAAAGGTTATGATAGCAGTCAAGCTAGCAGAGCAATTTGTTGATAGTATTAAACTGCCTGTATTTTTTTTATCTCGGAACTCTGCTGATCGTAACCTTACATCTGCTGATGGAGAGGCAGAGCTTATGTCCGCTTTCGTTACGCATTTCTTTTCCAAATATCACTTCTGTGCGGTACTTTTTTGGGGTTTGAAGTATACTACCTCCACCCCAAACCTGAAGGCTTATTTATAAAAGTCAAACCAAGTAAAGTTTGACCAAACTTTCAGAACAATCTATCAAGAAATATAATATTTTGTAGATACCGTACGAAAATATATTCGTTATCTATTTAATGATATTAAATTTGTATTTTGCATGTTAATGATTTTTGATAAAAACTTCGGGATGGTGGTAGTACGTATTACAAAGGTTATGATAGCAGTCAAGCTAGGAGAGCAATTTATTGATAGTATTAAACTGCCTGTATTTTTTTCTATTTGCAACTCTGTGTGCGCCATGTGGAATTGCATGCTCTAGCCAGTTCATCCAATGAGGTTTTATCACTTAACACCAGAAGTTCAGGATTTTTTTATCACAGAACCACAACCCTAGAAATTTGTATCACAAAACACTAACATTTGGGGTAATTGTTTCGCAGAATACATGATCTCTGTTTGATAGCCCATTAGTGACCTCCGGCCACCGTCAGTTTAAGAGTGACCGCAGGAGAAAGACAATTAGACTTTATTTTGTGGTATTTGCTGTTAAACGCAAATACAAAGCTGTTTGTCAACACTAGTTGTTAAATCTTATGTCCAGACAGTTCAAAATAAAATCTTATGTCCAGGGTAGTTGTATTGGTACACATTATCAAAACCTTATGCTGGTACAGAATATATTACCCAAATCTCATGTTCTTGTGTGGTTATAATTTCTTGTGGATATTTGTCATATGGTAATTCATTTGTGTGTAGCATATGTAACAAGTGTGACTCATATTCTCATTTCCACAGAGTGTCTACAAAATTTCACACCAAAATTCATTTGTTTGTAGCAAACATGCTCACGTACTGTAAATTGGTGTCACGCTGTAGGGTCATGCTCTTGTCAAGCCGACTAATGACAAATAATGTGTTATGTGAAATAATTTCCCCAAATGTTGGTGTTTTGTGATTAAAAATCCCCAACTTGTGGTGCTAAGTGATAAAACCACTCATTCAATAGACCGAGCCTTAGGCATGTATCATTAGATATTTTTTTAGGAAGGCTGCAAATATTTATTTTGAATACTGCGTTGCTACTTGCTAGGATTTGAACTCAGGACCTTGTAGGTCTGATACCATTTCGAATTGCATGCTCTAGCAAGTTCATCCAATAGATCGATCTGTTGGAACTTGGAAGACCCTAGGCAATTATATTAAGCACACGCCATTCCATATGGTTAACCATTGGCATGAAATGACACTTATATGTGTTTGAGTCTATATGTGGATTGCTTAGCCCTTTCCATCAGTTCGGACTTTTGGTTGCGTTGGCTACTGCATGAAGCTTGACATTCATACTTATCCTAAAAATTGTTGCTGCTGCCCTTTGTTGCCCAACATAAATTATTTTTGAGCCATAATTTGTTTGCCCTTTCCATCAGTCCGGACTTCCGGTTGCGTTGGCTAGTGCATGAAGCTTGACAATATGAACATCAATTATTTTTGAGCCATAGTTTGTTTGTCATTACACCTTTTGAGCAGTCTCACTGCTACTATTAATTTGTTCTTATATGCACAGTTCCATGATAAATCTCATCTGCATTTCTCGCCAATGCATGTTAGGTCTTCCACTCGAGAATGAGTACGAAGAGCAACGGAGGCAAACTATCCTGCATAATATCCGAGTTGCAGCCTCGTTGGGCCTAACACTACATCCTTCTACAAGGTCTAGTGCAAAAACGCCACCCACCTCCCTCACAAAGGATACGGAACATTCCTCTGATTCAGAATTTGATCCTGCTGATTGTGATGGCGAGCTGACTCAGGAAGATGCCCTGGTCGACTATCCTCTGCAACACAACAAGGTGAGTTTTCTCTGTCCTGTCATCGAATTATTTGTCCCAACTTCCATTTGTTGTATCCCAGTCCTACCAAATATGTTACCCATGCCATGTTCAATCTCATTACTACAATTTTTCCTGCTTAGTTAACGCATCATATATGTTTTGGCATATGTTGCCTTACTGTTTTTCCATTCCATCTGCATATCATCATCATATAATATTGTACATTGAAATATCATTTATGTGTGACAGGCATCTGCAGATTCGGGCAAGAACTTTTCAAGAACGAATAGGAGGAAGAACACTCAACAGGAACCTCAGGCTGATACCGGAGGATGGGTGACAGTGCGTAATAAAAAAAGGGTTAAGCCTGATGCTCGTGCTGCTCCTCCTATTACAAGGTCTAACAAGAGACTGACACGAGGTGGCGAACAGGCCAAGAATGATAACAGTAAAAGGTCTCGTAAAAACCACAAACCATCGAATCAGACAGAAGTAGCCCCAGCATGTACCAGCCCACACATTCCACAACCACCAGTTGCCAATACTGTTTCTCAGCAACAATTGCCAACAGAACCAGTTTCCACAGCAAATTCTAGCCAAGAATTGGCACCATCAGGAGTGGTGGTAGGTAATAATGGCCAAGGACACATGATGCTAGTCCCAGATGATACAGCCTCAAATGTCCAAACAGTGCTGCCACAACACCAGCAAACTGGTGATGATCTCCCTCCGACCCTTAGTCCTGCGAAAGACAACTCCTCTCCCGATGACGAGACCCACGCCAAAAAAGGTAATACTTTTTTCAAGACTTGTAGTTTAATGCTCCCTTATGTATCTATATACCATGATAGCTTGATGTAATGCTTAACTTGGTAGGTTCGCCACGATCAATAAAAACGAGGGGGCCAACGGTAGGAAAAAAACTTGCAGCTAAGATTTCCGGAATGGGTTCAAGATTTCGCATCACATCTATTGTAGGTGGCAGAAGGCCACTTCATCCGCATGAATCTTCATATCTTGTATCACAGGTTGGCCATTTTATCAGGAATGAACTTCCTACCTTCCCATTGTGGAAGCAGCACGTTGACACCCCTTCACAGTTCGAGAGTTTAGTGCATAATTTACACGTAAGTCATGCTTCTCCTGGTAATGATAAATTATTCCACATTGATCTGTCCCATTTCTTGTAGCTTACTGTTGTTTCTATGCTATATAACTCACCAATCATTCCACCGTTGTGAGCAGTTAAGGTTTGAATTCGATGAGGATAATGAGGATGTAAAGTTTGTCATCGCTTCCATATTCAAAGAATTGTTGCGCCAGCACCGCTATAAGCTTAAGGCGACATACTTCACTGGCCAGATTACTGCCAATGTTCGAACAAAGTCTCCTGCACCCTGTATGACTGACGAGCAGTGGGGAGATCTTGTCAAGCATTGGTCTGATCCAAAGAATGTGGTATGGCTTATGAGGACCGTGAAACCAGATTAAATTCCGAATACTTATTTTGCGCCAGTGTCTCACTAGTCTCCTTTTGCAGACGTTGTCTAAAAGGAACCAGGCTAACCGCTTGAAACAACGTTTACCAAGCCGTACAGGATCTCGTCACTTGGTTGGGCATCTCTGGCAAAAAGTAATGCCCCGCTGGTCTGTACTGCTACATATGTTACTCGTAAATTGTGTAGAACTCCGTGTGCATGTTATATTTCCATCCTCCATTTCAACCACGTTATTTGATCTCCATATGATTGTACAAAAATGCAGAAAGTAGATCATGCAAACAACATGCAACCAGACAAAGAGATGACTCTGGCAGAGCAGTTCGAGGCATGCCATAAGAACAAACATAATGTGATAGGAGAACTTGTAGAAAGTGTTATTGTAAGTCTTCTTTATGATTTAATTTTTTTAACGACACACTTGCCAATTTGTAGGAGCAATAATGGGCATGTCAATATGATCTTGTAGGCGTTTTTGTGAAAATGCATTTGATGTGTAATCAGGCATACCAACTTGTAGGATTAGAAGTAGTTCATACACATTAAATCTACCGTCTGCATGTTTCTCTGTAATAACTTTTATTTTTACACGACTCAAAACTTTTCAGGCAAATATGAAATTGGAGATGGCAAAACCCGGGAAAGATGGTATGGAAAAAACTCTAGAAGAATGTATGGAGACATTTACCATGGTACTTAAAAATAAAGATATCACCAAAAACACTTTCCTGCGAAATGCTGGGTTTTTGCAGTCCAAGTCCAAGTCTTTCTCTGCACAAGTTCTGGAGGAACAAATCCAAATAGAACGAGCTGCAGCAGATGTGTTAAGAAACCAAGTTGACATGTTGAGATCGAGATCAGAAGCATGTGATGCCCTACTGCAGGAGGCCAATCAAGTTTGTTATAATCTCTCAAAGACTAATAAAATGCCATAGATAATTGGAGATGAACACTGACATTGACATGTGAGTACCTTGGTATTGTGAAATGTTTCCTGAGACTGAGGCACTGTTCCTATTTTGTTGGTGGATGCATTTATCTACGGCTGGGATCAACTTGGTAGTTGTTCCTGTGGATGTTTTATAAATTGGTTGCCTAGCCTTTTCAATCCGTTCGAACTTAAATGGTATTAGAGCCAAGGTCTCGAGTTTGAATTGTTGACGGTGTGGTTCAATTCATCCTTAAATTGTTGGTGCCCCATTGGCCCTTGTAAAGCTTCATGTGCCTACCTCCGAATCCAGTGTTGAATTTCTCTTGTCACACACGAGGATGGCTGTTAATGTGTGTATAAGTGGGTTGCATAGCCCCTTTTATATAAGGTTGCAAGTTTCCTTATTGTGTTGTGCCTTTGGGATTCAGCCTGCACTTCTGACTTTTGGTTGCGTTGGCTACTGCATAAGTTTAATATAGTTCCATGTGGTTTTTGTTGAGATCTATAATAAGTGGATTGCCTAGCCCTTTCCATCATTTCGGACCTGTGGTGTGCTATTCTGTTTTCCACGTGTTAGACCTCCTCTTCTTAACAAGACTCCATGAGTAGGAGGCACTATGATTTTTTTTGCGCATGAAATTACTCAATTAGATAGCTTAATCCCATTTGTTGACTCTCTGTTGACCAGCCACTTGAGGGTAAAACTGAGTATATTGCACTAGCCAGTATTAGTACTCGAGGGGAAAACTGAGTGCAGATATTTTTCCAGTGTAAGGCTAACTGAGTACACGTAACGGTGCAGACGTGCAGTACCACGGACGCGTGTCGCGGTGCACAGCGGTTAGGCGGTGCGCGTGTTGAGACCAAACGTCTAGCTTTTTTGAGAAACTGCCGAGACCAACCGTCACGTTGCCTGTACAGAGCCCCTCTGTCCCTCCCTCTGCACACAGTCTCATTCTCACTCACGCACGCAACCACGCCTCTCACGTCCCATCAACTTCTCCAAATCGAAGGAAAAAACACCAACCGCCCACGCGCGCTCCCTGCCGGCGATGGACAAGAAGAATGCGCCGGCGGCCGTCGCCTCCGTGAACTGGGTCCCTGGCTTGGCCACCCAGATCGGCGCACTGCTTATGGCGCACCACAGTGGCCACCACAGTAGTGTGGCCTGTGCGGCGCCATGGTACAGGAGGCCGGTCCCCACGTGGTGGTGCACGCCCTTCAGCCTTATGGCGCACGTTGCAGGTGCGCCACTACTAGGAGGTGTCCAGAGCCCCTTTTTAAGCTAGCAATGGCGCACTGCAGTGGTGCGCCACTGCTACATAGCTTACCTATGGCGCATGGCATGGATGTGTGCCACTGCTAGGAGGTGGCCAGAGAGCCGCTTTAGAGATGAGAGGCTTAGCAGTGGCGCACTGCAGTGGTGCGCCACTGCTACATAGCTTACCTATGGCGCATGGCATTAGGTGCGCCACTGCTAGGAGGTGGCCAGGGCCCCTTTAGAGATGAGAGGCTTAGCAGTGGCGCACCAATTAGCAGTGCACCATTGCTATGTCACCCTAGCAGTGGCGCACGGCTAGGTGGTGCGCCACTGCTAACCTGGGACCATTTCCTGCTTTTCACCCTCCACTCACATGTGCCACCCACTTTCCCCAAACACTCTTCCACCACCACCTCCCACCAAATCTGGATCTGGTCGTGTTGCCCCTCCTTCCCACCTCATTTTCACCTCTTCATTCACCAAAATTAAGTTGGTAAACTTAATTTTCTTCATAGGTAAGTAATGGTGAAGCTTTCTTAGCTCAATACCCTACTCAATCTCAACTTTTTACCTCATCCAACACTCTAGGTCTCGCCGTATCGGTAACTTTGTTGGTTTTATGCTTTGTGTGTGACCGGTTCCGATCGTCTTGCACACACACGTGTGTGTGCACATATGTTATGCGAAGCTCATGTGTTGTGCGCATGCGCGAAAAGCGTCTCACGTGCATGTGTGTTGTATGCGAAGCCTCCACATGTGTTGTATATGCGAAGCCTCCACACATGTGTTGCATGTTTTTGTTTGCAGGGATTTGAAATGCGATGGAGTTGCCAATATTTTGCCGAAACGTTGATTCATTTCCGTTTCGGCGAATAGTGGGCATACTACGCATATACATATGTCCTATTTTTAGGGAAGGTCATGCCAAAATTTTCTTTTGGTATGCTAAGATATCCATTTTCTCTATACCCGCAGGCGACCATGGTCCGCATGATGAGCGAAGGCGTTGTGGCTAGGTTTTTGAAAGCCGCGACAGCCGAGATGATTAGAAATAACCAAAAGGAGATAAGATGTCCGTGTCGAAGATGCAAGCTGACGAGCCTTATGGACCCTAAAGCCGATATGGTGCGGGACCACCTTCTCATGCGTGGTTTCATGGATGGCTATCGGTGGGAAGGCGACGAAGATGATTATGAATTTGTCCATGGGATTTCAACAAGAAATAAGGAAGGAGGTGATCAGGATGTAGAAGATCTCGGACATGATCAGGATGTAGAAGATCCCGGAGATGATCATGATCACAATGTAGGAGATCCTGGACCTGATGATGAGGAAGATCAAGATGGAGGTCATCATGACGATCATGAAGATGAAGACGATGGACCATCGTCGATGGACTGGGTGCAGGACCCTTATCTTCAAGAGCTGCTTCTCAAGCAGACGAGTAACGCAAGAGCTGCCGCCCGAGAGAAAGCCAAGATGGATCAACTGGAGGTAGACGCGGTTACTCCATTGTATGAAGGATGCAGGCCGGAGGATACCCGCCTGAAAGTAACGCTCATGGCTCTGCAGATGAAGGTAAAGCACAAAATGACCGACACATCCTTCAACGACAACATGTCATTCTGGCACGAACGTCTTCCCAAAGGTAACACGTGTCCGACTACCGCATGTGAAATATCATGTGTGCTTGAACGATTGCATCATTTATCGGAACGAGCACGCGGAGTGTACCATATGTCCGGAGTGCGGCGTCAGTCGGTACAAGAAGGGGAAGAAAGCTCCTCGGAAGGTGGTGTGGTACTTTCCGATCACTCCTCGTCTGCAGCGGTATTTCGCGGATCCTAAGCAAGCAAAGCTAATGCGCTGGCACGCGGAGATGAGGAAGGGAGAAGATGACGCAGATGATCCGAAGAAAAAGAAAAAGGACAGGATGTTGAGACACCCTTCGGATGCTAGCCAGTGGAATGCGTTGAACCTCGAGTACCCAGAATTTGGGGACGATCCTAGGAACATAAGGCTGGGCGCGAGCACCGATGGAGTCAATCCGTTTGGCAGCCAGAGCAGCACGCATAGCACATGGCCCGTGTTTGTGTGGATGTACAACCTCCCCCCTGGTTGTGCATGAAGAGGAAGTACATTCAAATGAGTATGCTAATTGAAGGGCCGAAACAACCAGGGAACGACATCAATCTGTATATGGGGCTTCTGAAAGAGGAGCTAGCCACGCTATGGGACGCGCCTGCCAATACGTGGGACGCCGCCGCGGAAGAATATTTCCCTATGAGAGCCGCGCTGCTCACGACGGTGCACGACTTTCTCGGTTACGGATATGTCGCGGGGCAGGTGGTCCACGGATTCAATGCATGCGTCAGGTGCATGGATGACACAACGTACCGCCAGCTAGATAGAGATCCGGGGTCCTCGAAAACGGTGTTCATGGGACATCGAAGGTGGCTTCGCGACGACGACCCATGGAGGAAACGCAAGGATCTGTTCGATGGTCAAGACGAACCCCGAAGACGGCCACGTACGAGAAGCGGCGAGCAAATAGACGAGCTATTGAAAAATTGGAAAGAGTGCCCACCGCCGGGAAAGAAGCGAAAGGCGCCGGAGCCGCTGCTTAAGGTATGGAAGACGAGGTCTGTTTTCTGGGACTTGCCGTACTGGAAGATCTTACGTGTGCCTCACAGCCTTGATGTCATGCACATCACGAAGAACGTGTGCGAGAGTCTGCTTGGTACCCTCCTCAACATGCCAGAGAGGACCAAAGATGGGCCGAAAGCAAGGTACGACTTGCTATCAATTGGGATCAGGGAGGAGCTTCACGCGGGACGCCCTAATGATGATGATGATGATGATGACAATGACGATGATGAGGCGGAGGACACGCAAAGTCGTCGCAAGGGCAAAAAGGCCAAGAAGATCGAATATTACTGCCCCCCCGCGTGCTTCACTCTAAGTCAGAAGGAGATCGAGCAGTTTTTCGACTGTCTCCTAGGAGTAAAACTTCCTTACGGTTACGCGGGGAAGATAAGCAGGTACCTAGACAAAGCGAAGCAGAGGTTCAGCGGGATGAAGTCTCACGACTGTCACGTGCTGATGACGCAGATACTTCCGGTTGCAATCCGTGGGATCATGGACGCGCACGTCCGTGAAACGCTTTTTGGCCTATGCAACTTTTTCGACGTCATCTCTCGGAAGTCTGTTGGCGTGAGGCAACTTAGAAGGCTACAGGAAGAGATCGTGGTGATACTGTGCGAGCTTGAGATGTACTTCCCGCCCGCATTCTTCGACGTTATGGTGCATCTGCTGGTACATATCGTGGAGGATATCATCCAACTGGGGCCGACGTTCCTGCACAACATGATGCCGTTCGAAAGGATGAATGGTGTCATCAAAGGGTACGTTCGCAACAGGGCACGTCCAGACGGAAGCATAGCCAAGGGCTTTCTGACCGAAGAGTGCATCTCCTTCTGCACGAGTTATCTAGAAATCGAGAACCCCGTTGGCCTGCCCGTAAACAGGCATCTCGGGAAGCTCGCTGGATGGGGTCACCGCGAGGGTAGCCGCGAAATGCATGTCGACTTCAAGGGTCGAATCGCCGACTTTGAAAGAGCAAACCTAGTCGCGCTACAACACATAGACGTGGTCGATCCTTGGGTGGTAGAGCACAAAACCTTCATCGCAAAGACGTACAGTGATCAGGGCCAACAGAGGACGGACGGAGATATAATCAAAGAGCACAACTCAACCTTCACGCGGTGGTTCAAGGACAAGATGCTGACGTACCCTATAGACGAGGATTCTTCTGCGGAAGAAAAACTCATATTCGCCTTGTCACAGGGCGCCGAACACAACCTGATGACATTTCAGGCGTACGATATCAACGGCTACACATTCTACACCGAGGAAAAGGACATGAAGAGCGATTATCAGAACTCCGGGGTAACGATGGAGTCCTACACCGGTGACATCAAGCAGAGATACTACGGAAAGATCGAGGAGATCTGGGAGCTGAGCTACGCCGGAGAGAATGTGCCGATGTTCCGTGTCAGGTGGGCCAAGAACGTCGTAAAAGAAGACCGGCATTTCACCACCATGGTTATACCCGAAGCCAAATCCAAGACAGCGGGCGCAAAGGTCACCGCAAAATATGAGCCATGGGTACTAGCTTCCCAAGTGGACCAATGCTTCTTCATTACCGACCCGCAAAAGCCCAGCCGTGTTGTCGTGAGGAGAGGCAAAAGGAGCATCATCGGAATGGATGGAGCCGCCAACGAGCTAGACTTTGACCAGTACGGCGATCCGAAGATGGAAGATGACGACGACGATGATGAAGAACCATACACAACAAGAAGAAGCAGGACCACCCTACCTAAAGGCCGTCCATTCAAGAGAAGAAGTCAAGGAGTTCCGGGGCTAAATTATTCAACCGCGAGAAAGAAGGGCAAGAAGATTGTGAAAAGATAATTATGTATCATTTTCTTGTATGAATAATGGATGTCATATTGTTAATCTACACATTGTACCGATCAAAATAGACATATAATTTATATTTTTGGATATTTTCTAGATTCTATAGTATTTTAAATATTCTACATAATTATAATTATTTATGCCTTTTATTTTGGTGTATTATGCTATTTTGGATGTTTATTATAGTGTTAAATCAATTTAAAAAGAAAAGGAAAAAAATGGGGCCGCCAGGGTTCGAACCTGGGCGGCAGGGGTTTGGCACAAACCAACCAGGGACAGAGCCAGTGCGGTACGTTTCGGGATATGTCAAATCCCCACGCGTCTGTCTTTTGACCTAGACATAAATTGGTAGTGGCGCACCCCTAGAGGTGTGCTATTGCTAAGCCTCATAGTGGCGCACCACTAGAGGTGCGCTATTGCTAAGGGTGTCTGGGGACTTAGCCAAAAATCCCTCGGCCGTCCCGACCACATCCTCCATTCCCCATTCTTCCCCAGTACAATCTCGATCCAGCGGCGCCCCATCTCCGACGCCGGCGGCCGCCCCTCCCCCGAGCAACGCGAGCTTCCGGCAGCGTCACGCAGGTACCCCTCGATTCACCTCCCCGCCGGCGGCCGCCTCCCCTCGATTCACGTTCTCTCCCCCGCCTCACGTTCTCTCCTCCACGCAGATCCTCTCAAGCTCGCCGCGGAGCAGGAGCCGCACGTCGGCAACCTCGTCAGCGACCTAGTCGGCGTCCTCATCTACGACCTCCTCCCGCCTTCCTCGTCTGCGACCTCCTCGCGACCTCGTCGGCGCAGGTTCCTCCTCGCCCTTCCTCGTCTCCAAGACCACCGGCCGCCCGCCACGCACCGAACCACACCGACACCGCTCGACGGCCTGCTCCAACCCCAATCTTGCAGGTGAATCCCGCTCAAACCGCTCAAAGGCAGTGTCTGGGACTTAGCCAAAATGAATATGTCTATGCTATGTCTCTGGTTATATGCATATCATAAAGGCAGGAACATTTCCATTGATCTTGGACTCTTGGTAGTGTAGCAAGAAAGGAAGGGGGAAAATCATGGAAAATATCATGGAATAGATGCTTGCCCTTGCAGTAGTTTTTTGCTTGCTTGCATGATGATGTTGTTCAACCATGTTGTTGCTTGCTTGCTGATGTTGTTCTGGTTCCTAGATGTTGCTTAGGTGTTGCTGCTGTTAGGTTGTTGTTCCTTTATGATTCAACTAGTATGATTTACCAGCATAAGGTTCCAATAGTTTTGAATTCATCATCCTTGGAGCAGTAGTAAAATATCTAGTGAAATTTGAACACCTTGAACTGCAAGTGTTGTTGCTTAAAATTGATTTAGTAACTCACAAGTGAAATTTGAACACCTTGAACTGCAAGCTGATGCGCGTAGATGTACACGTCCGTTGGGAACCCCAAGAGGAAGGTATGATGCGCACAGTGGCAAGTTTTCCCTCAGAAAGAAACCAAGGTTTATCGAACCAGAGGAGCCAAGAAGCACGTTGAAGGTTGATGGCGGCGGGATGTAGTGCGGCGCAACACCAGGGATTCCGGCGCCAATGTGGAACCTGCACAACACAACCAAAGTACTTTGCCCCAACGAAAAGGTTGTCAATCTCACCGGCTTGCTGTAACAAAGGATTAACCGTATTGTGTGAAAGATGATTGTTTGCAAGAAAACAGTAAAACAAGTATTGCAGTAGATTGTATGCGATGTAAAGAATAGGACCGGGGTCCACAGTTCACTAGAGGTGTCTCTCCCATAAGATAAAAGCATGTTGGGTGAACAAATTACAGTCGGGCAATTGACAAATAGAAAAGGGCATAACAATGCATATACATGATATGATAAATATAGTGAGATTTAATTGGGCATTACGACAAAGTACATAGACCGCCATCCAACTGCATCTATGCCTAAAAAGTCCACCTTCAGTTATCATCCGAACCCCTTCCAGTATTAAGTTGCAAAGCAACAGACAATTGCATTAAGTATGGTGCGTAATGTAATCAACAACTACATCCTTAGACATAGAATCAATGTTTTATCCCTAGTGGCAACAGCACAACACAACCTTAGAACTTTCTGTCACTGTCCCAGGTATCAATGAAGGCATGAACCCACTATCGAGCATAAATACTCCCTCTTGGAGTTAAGAGTAAAAACTTGGCCAGAGCCTCTACTAATAACGGAGAGCATGCAAGATCATAAACAACACATAAGTAATAGATTGATAATCACCATAACATAGTATTCTCTATCCATCGGATCCCGACAAACACAACATATAGTATTACAGATAGATGATCTTGATCATGTTAGGCAGCTCACAAGATCCAACAATGAAGCACATAAGGAGAAGACGACCATCTAGCTACTGCTATGGACCCATAGTCCAGGGGTGAACTACTCACTCATCACTCGGAGGCGATCATGGCGATGTAGAGTCCTCCGGGAGATGAATCCCTCTCCGGCAGGTGCCGGAGGCGATCTCCTGAATCCCCGAGATGGGATTCGCGGCGGCGGCGTCTCGGAAGGTTTTCCGTATCGTGGCTCTCGGGGGTTTCGCGACGGAGGCTTTAAGTAGGCGGAAGGGCAACGCGGGGCCACACGAGGGCCCCACAGGTCTTCCGGAAGCTTCGTGCAAAAATAGGACCCTGGCGTTGATTTCGTCCAATTCCGAGAATATTTCCTTACTAGGATTTCTGAAACCAAAAACAGCAGAAAACAACGGCTCTTCGGCATCTTGTTAATAGGTTAGTTC
Source organism: Lolium multiflorum (assembly GCA_030979885.1). Lineage (NCBI taxonomy): Eukaryota > Viridiplantae > Streptophyta > Magnoliopsida > Poales > Poaceae > Lolium > Lolium multiflorum. Next base: position 249,028,887 of record CM061750.1, read on the forward strand.
CGGAAAATGCGTAAATACGACATATAATGTGTATAAAACATGTAGATATCATCAATAATGTAGCATGGAACATAAGAAATTATCGATACGTTGGAGACGTATCAGCATCCCCAAGCTTAGTTCTGCTCGTCCCGAGCAGGCAAACGATAACAAGGATAATTTCTGGACTGACATGCTATCATAATCTTGATCATACTATTGTAAACATATGTAATGAATGCAGCAATCAAAACAATCACTAGTGGAGAACAGGCCTTTCGTCCCAAGCCCCTGGCAGCAAATGGCACCGCTCAGAGACAAACCGGGCCCATTGGGGAGCAATGGTCCCGGTTTGATAGACAAACCGGGCCTAAAGGCCCTTCGAACGGCACGCAGGCGCGGCTGTCGGCCGTTGGTCCCGGTTGGTAATCCAAACCGGGCCCAAAGGTCCCCTTTGGACCCGGTTTGGATTACCAACCGGGACCAACGGCCGACACAGCCTATATATCCTTGCCCCTCCCCATGGTGAGCCACACTTGGCCATTTTTCCACTTCAATACAAGAAGGGGTGTATGTTGTTTGCTCTCTTCACATGCACAAGAGGTGTTCGATGAATTGCCTAAGAGGTTTTGCCACTTGAGTTCACACAAAACAAGCCGCACTTAACTGTTTTTTTTCTTTTCTCGATCAAGGTTAATAAATTTATCCTTTCATCTATCGTTGATAAAATGCATGTGTATATATATATATCGTTTCCCTAATCGTGATTTTCTGTAATTGTTTTTGATAATCTTAGTTATATCATGCAGATGAATCGGCAATGGATGTATGTTGACCGACGCTTTGACGAGTTCACTTCGGGCCTGGAGAATTTCATCGCCGTGGCTGAGGCAAACAAACATGGTGGCTTTATGTATTGTCCATGTGTTGACTGTAAGAATATCGTAAATTACGCTCACTCGAGTACCATTCACGGCCACCTTCTGCGGGTAGGTTTCATGCCCAGCTACTATTGTTGGACCAAGCACGGAGAAAAAGGGGTTATGATGGAAGTCAATGAAGAAGAGGAAGAGGAAGATGACAGCTATCCCATGTTCCCTGAATACGGTGATGCTGCAGACAATGAAGACAATGAAGCAGAAGATCAAGAGGCACCAGATGAGCCTGTTGATGATGATCTTGGTCGGGCCATTGCTGATGCAAGGATAGAATGTGAAACTGAAAAGGAAAGGTTGGCCTTTGACCAGATGATAGAGGATCACAACAAATTGTTATACCCAACTTGCGAAGATGGCCATAAAAAGTTAAGTACCACACTGGAGTTGTTGCAATGGAAGGCAGAGAACGGTGTCACTGACTCAGGATTTGGAAAGTTGCTGGCAATAATGAAGAGGAAGCTTCCAAGGGGTAACGAATTGCCCGCCAGTACGTACGAAGCGAAGAAGGTAGTCTGCCCTCTAGGATTAGATGTGCAAAAGATACATGCATGCATTAATGACTGCATCCTCTACCGCGGTGAGTACGAGAATTTGGATGCATGCCCGGTGTGCACTGCATTGCGGTATAAGATCAGACGAGATGACCCGGGTGATGTTGAGGGCGAGCGTCCCAGGAAGAGGGTTCCTGCCAAGGTTATGTGGTATGCTCCAATAATACCACGGCTGAAACGCTTGTTCAGAAATAAAGAGCACGCTAGGTTGTTGCGATGGCACAAAGAAGACCGTAAGAAAGACGAGATGTTGAGACACCCTGCTGATGGGTCTCAGTGGAGAAAAATCGATAGACATTTCCCGTACTTCGCAGAGGATGCAAGGAACTTAAGGTTTGGTCTAAGTACAGATGGCATGAATCCTTTTGGAGAGCAGAGCTGCAGCCATAGCACCTGGCCTGTGACTCTTTGTATATATAACCTTCCTCCTTGGTTGTGCATGAAGCGCAAATTCATTATGATGCCAGTGCTCATACAAGGCCCGAAGCAACCCGGCAACGACATTGATGTGTACCTGAAGCCATTAGTCGAAGAACTTCTACAGCTGTGGTCCATAGCAGGTGTACCTGTGTGGGACGAGTACAAGCAGGAGGAATTTGACCTACGAGCGCTGCTATTCGTAACCATCAATGATTGGCCTGCTCTTGGTAACATTTCAGGACAGTCAAACAAGGGATACAATGCATGCACGCACTGTTTAGATGAGCTCGAAGGTGATTATTTGGATAAATGTAAGAAGGTTGTGTACCTGGGGCATCGTCGATTTCTGCGTCTTACCCATCCCGTAAGAAAGAAAGGCAAGCATTACAAGGGTGAGGCAGATCACCGGAGGAAGCCTGCCGACCGTAATGGTGCTGATATATTAGGTATGGTCAAGGATCTAGATGTAATATTTGGAAAGGGTCCTGGCGGACGGTCTGTTCCTAACGGCGCTGATAAACGCGTACCCATGTGGAAGAAGAAATCTATATTTTGGGATCTACCCTATTGGAAAGTATTAGAGGTCCGCTCTTCAATCGATGTGATGCACGTGACGAAGAATCTTTGCGTGAACCTGCTAGGCTTCCTAGGCGTGTACGGGAAGTCAAAAGATACACCAGAAGCACGAGAGGACCAACAACGTATGAAAGACCCCGACAAACTGCATGAGAAAGATAGAGGACTTTATTACTCCAGCTACGCTCTTACAAAAGCAGAGAAGGAAATCTTTTTTGAATGTCTGAGCAGCATCAAGGTCCCGTCTGGCTTCTCCTCCAATATAAAGGGAATAATAAATATGGCAGAGAAAAAATTCCAGAACCTGAAGTCTCATGACTGCCACGTGATAATGACGCAGTTGCTTCCGATTGCATTGAGGGGGCTTCTACCGGAAAATGTTCGACTGCCCATTGTGAAGCTATGTGCATTTCTCAATGCAATTTCTCAGAAGGTGATAAATCCAGAAATTCTACCGAGGTTGCAGAATGATGTGGTCCAATGTCTTGTTAGTTTTGAGCTGGTGTTCCCACCATCCTTCTTCAATATTATGACACATCTCCTCGTTCACCTGGTCGATGAGATTTCCATTCTCGGTCCTGTATTTCTACACAATATGTTCCCCTTCGAGAGGTTCATGGGAGTCTTAAAGAAATATGTTCATAACCGTGCTAGGCCAGAAGGAAGCATCTCCAAGGGCTATGGAACAGAGGAGGTCATTGAATTCTGTGTTGACTTTATTCCTGACCTTAAGCCGATTGGTGTTCCTGAATCGCGACATGAAGGGAGACTAAGTGGAAAAGGCACGCTAGGAAGGAAATCAATGATATGTAGGGACGGAATTTCTTTGACTCAAGCACACTACACAGTTCTACAAAGTTCCACCTTGGTGGCTCCGTATATCGGTGACCACAAGGACTTTCTACGCTCCCAGAACCCGGGGCAGTCGAACGATTGGATTAGACGTGAACACATGTCGACTTTCGGCGGTTGGTTGCATAAACATCTCCTGAATAACGAACATATTGAAGATCAGCTGTACTTGCTGGCCCAGACACCATCTTCGACTGTAGTGACTTTCCAAGGGTACGAGATAAATGGGAATACATTTTACACGATCGCCCAAGATAAAAAGAGCACCAACCAAAACAGTGGTGTCCGATTTGATGCAATAATGAATGAAGGCCCAAACGACACATATTATGGTTACATAGAGGATATATGGGAACTTGAATATGGACCTTCTTTTAAGGTCCCTTTGTTTAGGTGCAAATGGGTCAAGAAAACAGGAGGTGGGGTTCAGGTAGACAAGTTGTATGGAATGACAACAGTGGATCTCAACAATCTTGGGTATATAGATGAACCATTCGTCCTAGCCAAGGATGTGGCCCAGGTTTTCTATGTGAAGGATATGTCTACCAAACCAAGAAAAAGGAAACATAAGGAAACAGATGCATCATACGTTGAGCCAAAGCGCCACATAGTTCTTTCTGGAAAAAGAAACATCGTGGGAGTGGAGGACAAGACAGACATGTCAGAAGATTATAATAAGTTCGATGAAATTCCACCCTTCACAGTGAACATTGACCCAAGCATCAAGTTAAATGATGAAGATGCTCCATGGTTACGGCCGAAGAAGATTAAATGATGAAGACGCTCCATCATCAAGTTAATTGAAGAGAGTTCATGGCACATTGAGTATCTCAACATGGCAATCAATTTCCCATTTATTTTTGTGTAATCATAACTGTATGTAAGATACTAAAAGTGGAGATGTCATCGTTCACGGGCTTGCCGGGAAATTTTTCCGAGGCACAACTTCCGAAGATGCCGTAGGGCGTGTGCACCAACGACATCTTCGAGAAGTTGTGCCACGGGAGATTTCCCAACCCTTTCCCCCACACTGTTAGAGGAGATGTAGTCGTTCACGGGCTTGCCGGGAAATTTTTCCGAGGCACAGCCTCCGAAGATGCCATAGGGCATGTGCACCAACGACATCTTCGAGAAGCTGTGCCACGGGAGATTTCCCAACCCTTTCCCCCACACTGTTAGAGGAGATATAGTCGTTCACGGGCTTGCCGGGAAATTTTTCCGAGGCACAGCCTCCGAAGATGCCGTAGGGCGTGTGCACCAACGACATCTTCGAGAAGCTGTGCCACGGGAGATTTCCCAACCCTTTCCTTCATCCATGAGAATGAAACTCTGCTTGGCTTGTTGATCTGCTTCGGCAAGGCGTATCGATGCTCCTTTTATAGGCACTGCACCGCTTCTACTTTGTCTTGTTCTTCGACAGGGCGTCGTGGCGCTACATGCTTTATCTCATCGAGCAGTGCGTCCACCCATGCATTCTTATCCGGCCGACATCTTTTGTCCCGGTTGCACCCACCAGCCGGGACTAAAGGTTACCCACACGTCCTTATCCCACCGACAGTTTTGCCTGACTAATCCTCCCCAAGTAAGCCCCCCAGATAATGCAAAAACCAGATAAGCCTCTCCGAGATGAAGCCTCCCATCTATTGTCCCGGTTTGAGCCCCCACCCGGGATAAAAGTTTCCCGCATTTTTCTTCCCGCGCGTTCCACCTCTTCCCGCCATTTTTTCACTATATATATGTAGCCATTTACATATCACATCTCTACACTCATATCTGGAAACCTCATCACTCTGTCACATGGCTTCCATTGTATCTCTAACCCCCCGGGAGGCGGAGGCGCTTTGCGCCTTGAACTACCCCTGCCCGCCGGGCTACCGCGTACCGACCGGCTGGTTGCTGAGCGTCGGAGGCGTACCGGTCCCTCCTGTCCCTCTAGGTGTGGCGCGCGAGATGGCCATCACGAACCACTACTACTTCGAGCTCACGCCAGAGCAGCGGAGGAATCCCCAGTGGCATCCCGACTACAGCCCGACTTGGGAAAGCTTCTTCATCAATCGGCGTGAGAGTGCGCTTGCCAGGCACGAGGAGGACGGTCCGCCTCGTTCAAACTTCAACGAGGCCGGCCGTCGGCTGTGGTGGCGCGGCCGGACTCTCCAGGGCGTCATGGCCTACCGTGGCCCCCGCCTGCGCTACCCTCAGTCCCAGCCCACGCGTGCTCACCCGCCGAGGTTCGACTACCGCGACCCCGATGCCAGCTCCGATGATGACGGCGACTACGACGACTATAGTGGCGAGTACTATAGGGCTAGACACGAGTATGACTGAATGACTCCAACAGTCGAATCTGAATGTATCTTAATTTTCAGTTGAGCTCTGTACTTTAATTCCAGTTCAATCGTAATAAAATTTGCATCATCAGCCGCCAGGTCCGGCGTGTTGTACGTGCCGAGGGTGAGGCGGAAGCCACCGGCTCGCATCTCGGCGTAGAACCTACCGTTCGGACGCGCTCGGACGCCACGGAAACCGGACGAGCCGCGACGGCGCGGCGGCATCCCGGAGACGAATGAGCGGGGGCAACGGCGACGTGTGGTTGCTCGCGCACGCGGCGCTTTATAGCACGAGAAGCGACGCGGCAAGTTTGGCAACATGTGGCGCGGCGTCTACACGTCGCACGCCGGCGGCGGCGGGGCGAGGCACGTGGAAGCGACGGCGACACGTGGCACGGGGAAGGGACACGTGTGCCACGGCTTCAAATTCAAATTCATAAATTAAGTCAATTTATATTCAAATTCATATGTAAATTACACTTTTATTGGATAGACCTTCTTTTTCTGAACATTTTGATATATAATAGCCCTATTTTTGATTTGAAATAAGGCGGGAACGAAAATAGTTTAAAAATTTTGCCTTCAGGCCCGGTTTGTACCACCAACCGGCTGAAGGCTATTTTCGGCGCGCACCGAAATGGGGCGAAAAAGGCCTTCAGCCCGTTGGTGGTACAAACCGGGCTGAAGGTTTAGGCCCGGTTCATGCCACGAACCGGGCCTAAAGGGGCCGGCTCGTCTCCGCGCGGAGATCAATCGCGCGCGGAGAGCTCACGCGGCAGGCTGCCAAAATCGCCCGCCGCCGGCCGCGCGCGCGCCACGCCCGCGCACGCGCCGCCCCGCGCCGCGCGCCGCGCGCCGCGCCCGCGCGCGCCGCCGCGCCGCCGCCGCCGCGCGCGGCCGCTGCCGCCTCCTCCCTCGCCGCCGCTGCCGCGCGCGCCTCCTCCTCCACCGCCGCGCGCCGCCGCCGCCGCCGCCTCTCTCCGCCGCCGCGCCGCGTCGGCCGCCTCCTCGGTGCGTGCGCGCCCGACGTTCCTTTTTTTATTTATGTTTGTTAAAATTTTATATTGTTAGTATAGTTATATGTTAGTAAAATTGTTAGTAAAAATTGTTAGTAAAAATGTTAGTAAAATTGTTATTAATATGTTAGTAAAAATGTTAGTAAAAATTGTTAGTAAAAATTGTTAGTAAAAATTGTTAGTAAAAATGTTAGTAAAATTGTTAGTAAAAATTGTTAGTAAAAATAATTTGTTAGTTATAAATAATATATTTGTAATAATGTTAGTAAAAATTGTTAGTTAGAATTATTAGTAAAAATTGTTAGTTTACAACGATATTAATAAAAATAATGCTAGTTAGAACTCTATTTTTTAGAAATAGTGGTTAATATATGTATATGTTAGTAAAATAGTTAATATATATGTTAGAAATAATGTTAGACTCTATGTTAATTAGTTAGAACTCTATTTTTTAGAAATAGTGGTTACTATATATGTTAGTTAATATATATGTTAGAAATATTAACATGTTAGAATATAAAGTAATATTTGTTAGATAAATTTTATTAGTTAGAATTTTTTTGTTAACATGTTAGAAATAATGTTAGACTCTATATATGTTAGAACTCCAATTTCAGTTTTCTGCATTATCCTTAATTAATATCTATATATGTGATCATACATGATGCTTCCGGCCTATAATTTTGCAAGTCGTTGCAGAAAGCATGGATGGATACAGAAACGAAGAGGATGAACAGTTCATGGCTGACCTCATAGCCGACGGTACTTTTGATGATGGCGGCGACGGTATTCCGGATGATGGCGGTGACGATATCACCGCATCTTTTTTGAATGAGTCCGGTGAGGGAGCGGAGAATATTGAACGAGGAGAAGAGGGCTCCGGTGAGGAAGAAGAACATAATGGCTCCGGTGATGGAACCGTAGTTATCACCGAGGTATATAAATTAAGCCGCCGCTGCTGATTAGATGCATTAACTAATTTGTACTGACAATGAATTCTTTATTTTTTAGCCCTCCGGATCGAGCACTTCTTCTGTAAAGTCGAAGCGAGGCCCGGCCAGAATGTTGAGCGACGGTGTTAGGCGCGACATCACCGAGATCAATGCGGATGGTAAACCGATTGCTCCGGCCAAGCATGCAAAATTATTTATAAGTCAATGCGGAGTGCTTGTTAGGGACTGCATCCCGATCACCGTTCGAGAATGGCATAGGCCGAAGGGACTAGAGCTGTCTGCAGAAGAAGAAACTCAAGGTCTTTATATCGATGATGTAGCCAAACGCAGCCTTCTGATCAAGCTCATGGCACATTTCAACTTAGTACCTGCAGAGGAGGATGCCGCTAAAAAGGCAGAGATGGAGGAGGCAGTGAAGAAATTTGCTTTGAAGAAGATGGCCGAACTATTCAAGGCACACAAGAAAAGATTGCGCGGCCTTATCAAGGAAAAGAAGACTCCGAACAGTGAGAAGTTAAAAGATCACTGGAACGAATTCGTGAAGTACAACACGGAGTCAGAAGAATTTAAGAAAAGGTCGGAAACAAATAAGGCCAATGCTGCGTTGAAGAAATATCACCAAATTTTGGGCCCAGGTGGCTACAGGGCTAACCGACCTAAGTGGCAGGCAGCTGAGGCGGAACTGACCAAGAAAGGGATCCGATTAGGGACACACGGTTGGATCGATCGGATGAAGGAGTGGTTCTACGGGATTGGGGGAAAGTTACACCCAGAAACAGGGAAGTGTATCTATAACAAAGCACATCTGAAGGGCCCCGTTGAAGCCCTGGAAAAAGCACATAAGGACGTGGAGGAGGGGAGGTTCCGGCCCGATAGAGAGGACGATGAGCTGACACGCGCCCTTGGGAACAAAGAACACGGCGGACGAACACGTGGCACCGAAGGCTCCGTTCCGTGGAAGTTTGGCTTTGCTGCTGAAAGGAAGAGATTTCCTGATAAAAGCCATGAGAGGAGAAAGGCAAAGGAAACAGACCGCATAGCGTGCTTAGAGAGTGGTTTTAGCCTCATGCAAGCCCAATTGTCCAAAGTAACTGAAGTACTTACATCCCAGATGGCTCAGGGGCAACATGTAGATGCTGCATTGGTTGAAGCTATCGTTCCGCTGCAATCTCAATACCGGAAAAGCAGCGTAGCTTCCTCTCAGCAGGCCGATCATATTAATGATGAGGTGGTCGAGCCTCCTCGCTACCCCCCCGTGGATGATCTCACTGAGAGCCGTCCTTGTGAGCTACATGTTAAAGTTTTCAACTTATCCTTCAAGGCGGCGGTCGGCATTTTCTTACCTACAAGGACTTACCATTGCCGTCCGGTCCCAGATGACTTTGCTGTTGTGATGGTGGATGAAGTGATGGCAGATTATGAGCAGATGGTCCTTGAGCAACCAGCAGGTGAAGATGGGGAAATCAACGAACTGGGACAAGCCCGTAGAACCACCATTCAATGGCGGAAGGAGAACATTGTGTTTCCAGGTTCGAAGCCAAGCATGCCACCTCCTCGTTTTAAGCCTCCTCCGCGTGAGAATACTCCGCCGCCGTCTCCTCCGCGTGAGAATACTCCGCCGCAGTCTCCTCCGCGTGATGATTCTCCTCTGCACGATGATGATTCTCCTGTGCGTGATGATTGTCATGTGCATGAGCCGTCTCCTCAGGCTTCGCCGTCTCCTCAGGCTTCGCCGTCTCCTAAGCAAAAGAGGAAGAGTAGTACCGCGGCGTCAAGTATTGAAGCGCGCGGAAGATCATCAGCTCCAAACAGACCATCAGCTGCGAAGAGGGCCAAGACTCCACAGTTGTTACCAAATCAGATGACTGATGAGCAAAAGGCGTTTCTTGCGCCGAAGAAGCCTCCAAAGGTTTTTATAGCACCGCGTACAGTGAAGCACTTTGCCGAGACGAGACAAAAGAGAGCTGAGCTGAGAACTGATTATGACCGCTCTCTTGGACAGTCCCATAGAGCGGCCAAAGCAGCGAAAAATGTCCCCCTGCTTGGACAACAGGAAAAGCAGTCCATACCACACTTCGTCGTGCAGCCCTACGATGATCCAGAGACGGTATCGATGATCGAACGGGAGGCTAGAGGTCAGGGAGCAGATGTTCAGTACCAAGATTACTATCCAACGGCTCAAGTCGTAAACAAGTATAGATACGGACATGATCTCGTCAAACCTGGCGAGCTCGCGCGTATGGGGACTCAGATGCGAAGGTTGCATGAATGGTACATGCGAGCCTGTCGAAAAGGTGATCGCTACCTCACGGTCTCAATTAGAGATGAGCATTACTTCCGGGGGAAGGAGGAGATAAACCTTGAGCTTGAAGAACTATTTCAGTTATTCAATCAAGACGCCCTCGACAAAGCTGTCATCAGTTGCTACTGCCTGTAAGTGATTTATTTATGTAATTAAGTCTGTAGCTCAGCTCATGCATTTGCACTAGCAATTATCCTCACTATATTCTTTGTGTACGCTATATGCAGAATGAAGAAGCTCGAATGCAAAAGAGGCAAGCTCGATCCCATCGGGTTCATTGACCCAAACACAGTTCATGTAGTTACGGTTCGAGACTACCCCAAGGACACAGAGGACAACATGCTAATGTTTTTACAGAAGCAAGCAGACAAAGAGGATATATTTTTTCCCTACAATTTCAAGTGAGTGTTTTAACATACATTATTATGCTTCTGTATCTTCCACTTTATTCTCCTAATCATTGAGCTATGCTTGTGCAGCTTTCACTTTATTCTCCTAATCATTCAGCTTAAGAAAGGAGTCGTACTTGTAATGGACTCGAAACGTTATGAACATGCGGAATGGGAGAACATGGCTAAGCTGCTCCAGAGGTAATTTCAGTCAATCTCTTATCGGCATCTTCATATGTTCTCCCTCGACGATATCATGAACTAATCAATAACTCATTTACTTATTTTTTCTTTGCCGGGCAGGGCTTGGAAACGGTTCATCAATGTTGTTCCAGGTGAATGGAAACCGGAGCTTACATTTGAAGATTATCCTGTAAGTAGTACTATATATATATAGCTATGTCCGTGCATCTCTTTGATATTTTGTTTCAAATACGATGCTTGATTACTAGTTTGATCGAACTATTTTTTCGTAAAGTGTATGAGGCAGGAACGCGGGAATAACTTATGTGGATACTACGTTTGCGACTTCATTCGTGAGATGGCTGTTTACAGGGATGCGGAGGACGCTATACACCACTCTCGTGTACGTGAACAAATATTCACAATTAAGCTTATTACCATCAATTGTATTGAGTTCCATTCATATATATTGATATCCTTTTTTTAATATAGATGATAAGCTTGCGGGACTCTCTCATAACGGAGGCTCGCATACGAGCAATCCAAGAGGAACTCGCGGGATTCTTTCTTAACGAGGCCCTTTCGCCAAAAGGAGAATACTATCGGCAGTACATAGATCTTACTGACACAAAGAGGACCGACATTAATGTACTGTAAACAATGCATGCATTACGTGTACTGTTGACGATGTCTATATATTCATGACGATCTTTTGTGGTTTCTTGAAATGATGTATATATATGTATGCATTGCTGAAACTCAGCCGCGGCAGAGAAACGCCCAGTTTCTCTGCCGCGGCAGAGAAACGCTGCTCCACCCTAAACCTGTGCCGCGGCAGAGAAACGCCCAGTTTCTCTGCCGCGGCAGAGAACTCCAGGCCCGGTTCGTACCACGAACCGGGACCAAAGGTCCTCCACCACGAGCCCCCTGGCTGCACCACGTGGCGAGGCCTTCTGACCCGGTGCTTATTTAAACCGGGCCTGAAGGGGTGACCCTTTAGTCCCGCCTTGCTAGGCCCGGTTCCAAAACCGGGCCTGAAGCCCCTTATGAACCGGGCCTGAAGGCCCTTTTTCTACTAGTGAATGGTAATGACATGAGTAAACAAATGAATCATAAAGCAAAGACTTTTCATGAATAGTACTTCAAGACAAGCATCAATAAGTCTTGCATAAGTGTTAACTCATAAAGAAATAAATCAAAGTAAAGGTATTGAAGCAACACAAAGGAAGATTAAGTTTCAGCGGTTGCTTTCAACTTATAACATGTATATCTCATGGATAGTGTCAATGTAAAGTAATATAACAAGTGCAATATGCAAGTATGTAGGAATCAATGCACAGTTCACACAAGTGTTTGCTTCTTGAGGTGGAGAGAGATAGGTAAATTGACTCAACAATAAAAGGTAAAAGAAAGGTCCTTCAAAGAGGAAAGCATCGATTGCTGTATTTGTGCTAGAGCTTTTATTTTGAAAACATGAAACAATTTTGTCAACGGTAGTAATAAAGCATATGAGTTATGTAAATTATATCTTACAAGTTGCAAGCCTCATGCATAGTATACTAATAGTGCCCGTAGCTTGGACTACCGGATCATCGCAATACACATGTTTCAACCAAGTGTCACAAAGGGGTACCTCCATGCCGCCTGTACAAAGGTCTAAGGAGAAAGCTCGCATTTTGGATTTCTCGCTTTTGATTATTCTCAACTTAGACATCCATACCGGGACAACATGGACAACAGATAATGGACTCCTCTTTAATGCATAAGCATGTAGCAACAATTATTATTCTCATATGAGATTGAGGATATATGTCCAAACTGAAACTTCCACCATGATTCATGGCTTTAGTTAGCGGCCCAATGTTCTTCTCTAACAATATGCATGCTCCAACCATTAAGGTGGTAGATCTCTCTTACTTCAGACAAGACGGACATGCATAGCAACTCACATGATATTCAACAAAGAGTAGTTGATGGCGTCCCCAGAAGCATGGTTATCGCACAACAAGCAACTTAATAAGAGATAAAGTGCATATGTACATATTCAATACCACAATAGTTTTTAAGGCTATTTTGTCCCATGAGCTATATATTGCAAAGGTGAATGATGGAATTTTGAAGGTAGCACTCAAGCAATTTACTTTGGAATGGCGGAGAAATACCATGTAGTAGGTAGGTATGGTGGACACAAATGGCATAGTGGTTGGCTCAAGGATTTTGGATGCATGAGAAGTATTCCCTCTCGATACAAGGTTTAGGCTAGCAAGGTTATTTGAAGCAAACTCAAGGATGAACCGGTGCAGCAAAACTCACATAAAAGACATATTGTAAACATTATAAGACTCTACACCATCTTCCTTGTTGTTCAAAACTCAATACTAGAAATTATCTAGACCTTAGAGAGACCAAATATGCAAATCAAATTTTAGCAAGCTCTATGTACTTCTTCATTAATGGGTGCAAAGTATATGATGCAAGAGCTTAAACATGAGCACAACAATTGCCAAGTATCACATTATCCAAGACATTTTAGAATTACTACATGTAGCATTTCCCAATTCCAACCATATAACAATTTAACGAAGAAGTTTCAACCTTCGCCTTGAATATTATGAGTAAAGCCTAAGGACATATTTGTCCATATGCAACAGCGGAGCGTGTCTCTCTCCCACAAAGTGAATGCTAGGATCCATTTTATTCAAACAAAAGCAAAAACAAAACAAACCGACGCTCCAAGTAAAGAACACAAGATGTGACTGAATAAAAATATAGTTTCAGGGGAGGAACCTGATGACGTTGTCGATGAAGAAGGGGATGCCTTGGGCATCCCCAAGCTTAGACGCTTGAGTCTTCTTAAAATATGCAGGGATGAACCACGGGGCATCCCCAAGCTTAGAGCTTTCACTCCTCTTGATCATAGTATATCATACTCCTCTCTTGACCCTTGAAAACTTCCTTCACACCAAACTTCAAGCAAACTCATTAGAGGGTTAGTGCACAATTAATAATTCACATGTTCAGAGGTGACACAATCATTCTTAACACTTCTGGACATTGCACAAAGCTACTGGACATTAGTGGATCAAAGAAATTCATCCAACATAGCAAATACGGCAATGCGAAATAAAAGGCAGAATCTGTTAAAAACAGAACAGTCCGTAAAGACGAACCTGAAAGGTGCACTAGACTTGCTCAAATGGAAAAACTCAAAACTAACGAAAGTTGCGTACATATCTGAGGATCACGCTCGTAATTTTGCAGATTTTTTCGAATTTTCTACAGAAACTTGTGCCAGAATTCGTGACAGACAGCAATGCTGTTTCTGCGCAGCGATCCCAAATATAACATCAACTTTAACATATAAACTTTACTTGGCACAAAAACATGATAAGGAGAGGTTGCTACAGTAGTAAACAACTTCCAAGACTCAACAAAACAAAAATTTCTGTAGTAAAAACATGGGTTGTCTCCCATAAACGCTTTTCTTTAACGCCTTTCAGCTAGGCGCAGAAAGTGCAAATCAAGTATTATCAAGAGATGAAGCATCGACATTACTTTTCTTGCAAACACAACTTGTTGCAGAGGGTACTTTAGGCGCTCCATTATCTAAATTTTCTATAGTGGTGCTAGGGGTTTTAGCAATTTTAGGCCTATAATAATTCTTTTGTTTAGGCACTTTAGAGGCATACATGAATTTTTGCTCTTTACCCACATAAGCTTTCTCATTATACTTGAGAGAAGAAAAGGTTGAACCCAAGGTTCCCATAGCTTTTTCAAGTTCATCAATCCTATTGGTTTGATTATCATGGACAACACAAGTTCCTAGGACACTAATTCTTTCATCAATTCCTCCTAGGGATTTATCAAGTTCATCAGTTTTATCAAATAACATTTCCAATTTAGTTTCAACACTTGGAAAATTTTTCTCTATGGTTTCCAATTTTTTCATAACATCTTCAAGAGAGATTTCAATTTTAACTTCATTAACAGGTGGTATTCCAACTAGACTCTCAATGATGCAACTAGCTTCTAAAGCGGGAGTACCTAGGAAATTACCTCCCGAAAGAGTATCAAGAACATACCTATTCCAACTAGATAAACCAACATAAAAGTTCCTAAGAAGGATAGTGGTGGAGTGTTTCTTAATGCACCTATGATGAGCATTACTAATTCTATACCAAGCATCTTTAAAACTTTCTCCACCTTGTTGCTTAAAAGAACGAACTTCAACTTCAGGATTACTCATTTTAATAGTAATAAAGTAAACTAAGCAAAGACAAGTGACTAATTTTTTTGTGTTTTTGATATAGAGAGCAAGACAGTAAATAAAGTAAAACTAGCAACTAATTTTTTGTGTGTTTTGTTTAGGTGCAGCAAACAAAGTAGTAAATAAAATAAAGCAAGACAAAAACAAAGTAAAGAGATTGAGAAGTGGAGACTCCCCTTGCAGCGTGTCTTGATCTCCCCGGCAACGGCGCCAGAAAAGTGCTTGATGCGCGTAGATGTACACGTCCGTTGGGAACCCCAAGAGGAAGGTATGATGCGCACGGCAAGTTTTCCCTCGAAAGAAACCAAGGTTTATCGAACCAGGAGGAGCCAAGAAGCACGTTGAAGGTTGATGGCGGCAGGATGTAGTGCGGCGCAACACCAAGGATTCCGGCGCCAACGTGGAACCTGCACAACACAACCAAAGTACTTTGCCCCAATGAAACAGTGAGGTTGTCAATCTCACCGGCTTGCTGTAACAAAGGATTAACCGTATTATGTGGAAGATGATTATTTGCAAGAAAACAGTAAAACAAGTATTGCAGTAGATTGTATGCGATGTAAAGAATAGGACCGGGGTCCACAGTTCACTAGAGGTGTCTCTCCCATAAGATAAAAGCATGTTGGGTGAACAAATTACAGTCGGGCAATTGACAAATAGAAAAGGGCATAACAATGCATATACATGATATGATAAATATAGTGAGATTTAATTGGGCATTACGACAAAGTACAAAGACCGCCATCCAACTGCATCTATGCCTAAAAAGTCCACCTTCAGGTTATCATCCGAACCCCTTCCGGTATTAAGTTGCAAAGCAACAGACAATTGCATTAAGTATGGTGCGTAATGTAATCAACAACTACATCCTTAGACAAAGAATCAATGTTTTATCCCTAGTGGCAACAGCACAACACAACCTTAGAACTTTCTGTCACTGTCCCAGGTATCAATGAAGGCATGAACCCACTATCGAGCATAAATACTCCCTCTTGGAGTTAAGAGTAAAAACTTGGCCAGAGCCTCTACTAATAACGGAGAGCATGCAAGATCATAAACAACACATAAGTAATAGATTGATCATCACCATAACATAGTATTCTCTATCCATCGGATCCCGACAAACACAACATATAGTATTACAGATAGATGATCTTGATCATGTTAGGCAGCTCACAAGATCCAACAATGAAGCACATAAGGAGAAGACGACCATCTAGCTACTGCTATGGACCCATAGTCCAGGGTGAACTACTCACTCATCACTCCGGAGGCGATCATGGCGATGTAGAGTCCTCCGGGAGATGAATCCCCTCTCGGCAGGGTGCCGGAGGCGATCTCCTGAATCCCCCGAGATGGGATTCGCGGCGGCGGCGTCTCAGTAAGGTTTTCCATATCGTGGCTCTCGGTACCGGGGGTTTCGCGACGGAGGCTTTAAGTAGGCGGAAGGGCAACGCGGGGGCCACACGAGGGCCCCACACGCCAGGTCGGCGCGGGGCCGGGCCGCGCCGCCCTAGTGTGGCGGCGCCTCGTGGCCCCACTTCCTTCCCTCTTCGGTCTTGGAGCTTCGTGCAAAAATAGGACCCTGGGCGTTGATTTTGTCCAATTCCGAGAATATTTCCTTACTAGGATTTCTGAAACCAAAAACAGCAGAAAACAGCAACTGGCTCTTCGGCATCTTGTTAATAGGTTAGTTCCAGAAAATGCGTAAATACGACATATAATGTGCATAAAACATGTAGATATCATCAATAATGTAGCATGGAACATAAGAAATTATCGATACGTTGGAGACGTATCAGCATGTATTTAGTAACTCACAATTTCATGCTATTAAGAGCATTGTTACATGTAATGTACACTTTAAGCAATAAAAGTCCATTCAGATATTGTTAATGTTATTCACCATCAGGTTAATGTTATTCAGAATTTGCGCGAGTAAGATGTGCTTTGTTGCAGACAAGTGCTCTGCTACGGCTGGCTTCTTTTATTTGATTAAGGTTCTCCTGTGATGTGAATTTTGGTTTTGCATATGCATAGTAGCCCTCTTCAGTCTAGTGTAAAACAATTATCTCCTGGTATTGTTCCTCTTTTTTTGCTAAATTCCTTCCCTGCAGTACTGTTGTGTTTTATTTTTATATTTTGTTGATATTATGTGTAAACGGAGACTGTGGCATAGTATAAAATAAACACTAGAAATTTAGATGTAATGTAATGTGTCTGTGTTGGTTGACTGTTGTTTTTATGACCTTGTTTATGGTTACTGCTTGCTGCTTTGCTGTATTTTGGATTCTTTAGAACAAATGCATTGTAAAATCATTCATTTTGTTATAGAGCCCATTGGCAAACCTTCAAAATGCCAAGTGGTTTGTGATCATGATGAATGTATCATGTACAGAGTATAGGTTTAGATGTCACATTGGGTATGATGTATGTAGAGAGTGAGAGAGCAGAGTTATTGTAACAAGTGTAATTTTTTTAGTTGCTAGGTTGCTTGCTGCTGCTATGTGCACTACAAGAAAAGTTCTGATAGACAACGTCCCAAAATCGTCCACTAAGGGGTATTTTTCGTCGCCTATGGGCCTAACCCGACGATATGGGTTCTGTTGTCGAAACTGCGTCAGGCAAAGTCCTACGACGTTTTTTCGGTCCGTCGCGTTTGGGCGCCCTTCCGCCACGGAAAATCGGACCGTTGCGCAAGTGTTTTCGGGAGCCCGTTGACTGCTGACGTCATGCAAACTAACACGTGGCAGACGCCGTTAATTGGCAGTTAACGGCGTTAACCGGCTGAAACCCCGTGGTAGATGGTAGGCTCACACGAGGCCTGCCACGTCTTAAGCGGGCCGGGCCAGATGACATAGTTTGACCGGTCAACTATATAGCTGGGCTGGTCCATTAGTTACATGGGCCGGGCCTAACCTCTAAGGTTGACTAGTCAAAACTTAAATGGGCCGGAACATGTGGGGTCCACCTTACAACAACTGGGCCGGCCCAAGAAACAAGTGGGCCGGGCCAAAAACACAGGTGGGTCCCACTTTCCTGTTAAAGGGCCCATTTAGTGTGTGGGGTCCACCATATAGCAAGTGGGCCGGCCCAACAAGCTAGTGGGCCGGGCCAAAAACACAGGTGGGTCCCACTTTCGTTAAAGGGTCGGCCCATTTAGTATGTGGGGTCCATCATATAGCAAGTGGGCCGGCCCAACAAGATAGTGGGCGGGCCAAAAACACAGGTGGGTCCCACTTTCATGTTAAAGGGCCGCCCATTTAGTATGTGGGGTCCACCATATAGCAAGTGGGCCGGCCCAACAAGATAGTGGGCCGGGCCAAAAACACAGTGGGTCCCACATTCCTGTTAATGGGCCGGGCCATTTGGTATGTAGGGTCCACCATATAGCAAGGGCGGCCCAACAAGATAGTGGGCCGGGCCAAAAACACAGTGGGTCCCACCTTCCGTTAAAGGGCCGGCCCATTTACCATGTGGGACCACCATATAGCAAGTGGGCTGGCCCAACAAGATAGTGGGCCGGGCCAAAAGCACAGGTGGGCCCCACTTTCTGTTAAAGGGCCGGCCCAAATAGTATGTGGGGTCCACCATATAGCAAGTGGGCCGGCCCAACAAGATAGTGGGCGGGCAAAAAACACAGTGGGTCCCACTTTCCTCTTAAAGGGCCGGCCCAACAAGATAGTGGGCACCAAAAACACTGGGTCCCACTTTCCTCAAAGGGCCGGCCCATTTAGTATGTGGGGTCCACCAGAAAAGCAATTGGGCTGGCCCAACTAAGTAGTGGGTGGGGTCCACCTTAAAGCAAGTGGGCCAGCCCAATTAGAGTGTGGGGTCCACCGTAAATCAAATGGGCTGGCCCAATAAGTAAGTGGTCCAGCCCGTTTAGTTGCTGTTTATATGCCGGCATAATAGGCGCTTTAGGATTTTGCGGGCAGGCACATATGTGATTTCGCTTAATTGGGCCGTTTAAGGGATGGGAATTCGTGATTTAGATACTGAGAATATTTACGCAGCATTGATTTCTATCGGATAGCCTCACTTACCATAAGCACCAAAGAAAAAATGCGCGAAAGAACTATAAAAACTAACTAAATATTACATCAGCTGCAAGGCATTGAAAAAATATTACAGAACCCAGAGAAATTGAATGGTAATTAAACCTAGCAATACAATGAAGCGATCCGGCAATCTTTTAAGTTGTCCATGCAGCACCTATATCTGAAACAAAGACATTACAAGTTAAGACAACAACAATGGAAAGGCAAAGACACTACAATATTGTTTGCCAAAGAATTTGGAACTCATCATTTTGTCGTTATAACAAGATCATTGTAATGCGCACAATAAGCAAACAAAGAGTGCATGCCGCATACCAACAGCCAATATAACAGAGCATGTTAGAATGAAACAGCAGACTTACTACTGTCGAGTCCCATGCAAACCAACATGTTCAGGGAGTACAAAATTGGCATGAACAACATAGTAGCAGGCTATAAATTTTGTAACAACGACTGAGCAAGATGAAGTTATGATGGCTACATCTACAGAGCAGGGAATGTAAACCAAAAATAGAAGTTACGATGGAAAAGCTAAAGAGGAGGGAATGTGAACCAACATGTGCCAAGTGCAATTACTTCATTTTGGCCGTGAACTAAATAATACTCCTGAACTTATAGTGAAGGGGATGCAAATCAAGATGTTTCGGGATATAAACTTGTAATGAGCAACACATAGAGGATAGTTAATGCTGGAGCTTAGGATGGACCAGATACAGAATATAGTGGGATCACCTGTGAACTTGTATAAGAGGGAATGCAAACCAATATGTTCAGCTTTCCATATGTGAGCGTCATGCCAAGTCAGAGAAACAAGTCAATAATGCAGCTTTTGAAGAACAAGATGGCACGCAAAATTATTATCTAGTAGTATGACAAGTTTATTTGTACTACAGGCTAGATAGCAGAGTGATAGCATGCCAAACTAAGTCCTTACTTTGTTAGCTTACAATGAACTAGATACAAAACAATGGCATCACCTGTAGTACAGGGAATGCAAGCCAACATGTTCATGGAGTAAAAAATTGGCACAAACAACATAGTAGCAGGCCATAATTTTTGTAACAACGACTGAGCAAGATAAAGTTATGATGGCTAGATCTACAGAGCAGGGAATGTAAACCAAATATAGAAGTTACGATGCCAAAAGCTATAGAGCAGGGAATGCGAACCAACATGTGCAATTACTTAAAATTGGCCATGAACTAAATAATAGCAGGATGTTACTATAATACCTATAATTTTTGTAACAACGACTGAGCAAGATAGAAGTTATGATGGCTACATCTACAGAGCAGGGAATGCAAACCAAAATGTTCAATCGCTTAAAGTTAGCAATGAAGTAGAAAATAGCAACGTGTTACGGTCATAGCTAGGAATGAACTAAAAGAGCTTCAGACAAACAAGCATCTGAACCCAGAACATGGCGCTAAAACAAGGGACTTACATTAGGAGAAGCACTCTGTGGGAGTCACAGCAGATCTTCCTGGGGTTGATAGATCCGGTGATGAAGTACGCTACATGTGCTACTTGGGGTTGGAGAGACGGCCATTACACTTCATGATTACTCATCTCATCTGCAAAAACGTAACGGCGCGTCGTTAGCACAAACAGGTTCCCCCAAGATTAAACAAGAACTTGCAGGCAAGCAATAGAAAAGCGACAGTAGAAGAGTTTAGATCATGCAAGGCGCCGGTGAAGCAGATCCGGTTCATGCACAGCGGTGTCGGTGAGCAAGATCCGATGCGGTGGACGACGGATCCGGCGAAGCGGCTCCGGCGGGGTGGACGATACCGCAGCTGAAGCGACTGCGGTAGACTGCTGGATGAGCACATAGTTTCGAGGTTCGGCGGGGATGATCCGGTCCGGTTGATGACGGCGTCGATGAAGCGGCTCCGGCAGGCAGCCGGATGTCGAGGATCGCGAGGGCTCGGGTAGGCCAGGGAAGTCCGGCGGGGATGTTCCGGTGCGGTGGTCGTGGAGGTGGTAGAGAGAGGGACTTGAGAAGTTCCGGTGGGTGATCTCAGAGGAGAGACTGAAGGAAATGTATTTTTTTTGGGAGGGTTTCCGGGCTAGGGAGGTGGTGATCGAAAAAATGACGGGCAAACCCCTCACCAACCGACTTTGCTGTCATCTCCACAGGGGTAGAATGGGAATTTGGAAGCGTGTGAAATATTTGTATTTTGTGGGCGGGAAGTTTTGCCGCTATGAGATTTTGAATTTGGCTACTGTCCAAGTATAATGATAAAAAATTGTGACACCGTACTAGTACCTCTGTTCAAGGCCGAGTGCAAAATCAAATCATCATCACGTTGAATATAGGTCACTACCATGATCATGATCTATCTTCTTAATCCCATTCAAAAATGCGTTTGAAATATTTCAGGATTGGTGGGAGATTTTGCCGCCCGACAGAGATTAAATTAAACCACACGTTCGACAATTCAAACTTGAGACCTTGGCTATGATACCATTTAAGTTCGAACTGATTCAAAAAAGGCTAGGCAATTAATTTATATAACATCCACAGGAACAACTACCAAGTTGATCCCAACCGCAGATAAATGCATCCACCAACAAAAGTCTGAACGGTGCCTTAATCTAAGGAAACATTTCACAAGACCAATGTACTCACTATGTTAGTGTTCATCTCCAATTATCTATGGCATTTTCTTAGTCTTTGGGAGATTATAACGAACTTGATTGGCCTCGTGCAGTAGGGCATCACATGCTTCTAATCTCGATCTCAACATGTCAACTTTTGTTCTTAGCATAGCTGTTGCAACTCGTTCTACTTGGAGTTGTTCCTCCAAAACTTGAGCAGAGAAAGACTTGGACTTGGGCTTCAAAACCCAGCATTTCGCAGGAAAGAGTTTTTGGTGATATCTTTATCTTTCCCGGGTTTTGCCATCTCAAATTTCATATTAGCCAGACAAGTTTTGAGTTGTGTAAAAAGAAAAGTTATTACAGAGAAAAATGCAGATGGTAGATTTAATGTGTACGAACTACTTTTAATCATACAAGTTGACATGCCTGACTATAATAAGGACCATCTATCTTGCTAGCAGGCATAATTATTAATGGGCTACCATGTACGGGAACCGTATCCTCTAACGTGAAGGAGCTAAGTCAGGAAAAATAAAGAAGCAAAGTCAGGCTTCTGTAGCATAAGTACAAGGTTATGCACTGTCTTTAACTAATAAAGGTGATTACTGTAGATGTTTAAAAACTAAACTAAATTTTATTACACCATAATTTTCTCTGCATGTAATTACTTCAAATGCAAGACACAAGTTTGTATTGTGCAAATTAATTTAAATTATTTGGATTTTAGACATATGGTTTGGGGGAAGGAAAGTTAGAGTACTGTAGCTTCTCTAACTTTTCACCTTCAAGTTAGAGGATCCCGTTCCCCATGTACGTAGTCCTTCCAAGAAACAGCCGTTATTGCATTACGAGCAGAAAACAGTTCACACGTGCGCTCAGATTCAAATTTTCAGCATGCAGTCGATTTATGGTTTAATTGAAGTACACATCAGGATATTATTTCACACAAAATACAGCAGCCACATGGAACATATCTAATTTTAGTACAACAACAAAATTTGCAATTATTACAGACCACGAAATTTTGAACGAAATTTTGAGCAGTAATTAGTTACAGCATTGGCATCAGCAGTCCACTTGACTGAACAACAGAATCAAAGTTTATTTAGACACCTTCAATTCCCAGACACATCACAACTGGCTTACCATGACAAGTGCATAGGAGATTCTTTAGAACATTTTCTGTCAAAGTTTGCCTATTTTTCAATTCATGTATCTCTTGGCGTGTCTTGGCAATTAATTCATCAGCATCTTTGTTTTCCCGCCCAAATATATCAACTGCCTCTTGGAGTGCATCCCCGAAATCTCTTTGTGCCGGATTAAGTTGACCAATAGATACCATGGGCCTATGCGAGCAATATGCACTCTCACTGCTGCTTTGTGAAACATCAATACTTGAGGCATTGGCCCTTGCTTCTGGCATTGTAGCTTTATTTGAAGCCTGAAATTTAGATAAAACAAGTTACAACATCATATGATGCAATAAAAGACCTCCAATTTCAAGAACATCATTGAGCTGATATAACACAACAAGCAATCCAAAATAGAGCCTCGTACATCTATTTCTTCTGGAATGGTTGGTGTACTGGACTCAGTGGACCAATGAGAGCACGTGCCACTGTCACTGTTGCTCTGTGAAATGACCGCAACACTTGATAAATGGGTTGTCCCTACTGACATTACAGCTTTGTTTGCAGGCTGAAACTAAGACAAAACAAGTTAAAATGCAATACAATACAAGGCAAACAAACAGCATTGTTGACATAATTTTGAAAGAACCATGGGCAGATACAACAAAGAAACCAGTTAAGCCACATGCCTCTTAGAACAAACCAAACTAGATCATGGCGATGATGTATACAATGAACCAAGCAACTAGACATCATGTGCCCAATAACGAAGCCAGGTCACTGCACAGAAGAAATCTAGCAAATAGCCAAATACAGTCAAAAGATGTGCATGTTGGATTTGATACAATTAGGAAAATAATGTATGATTGATTTAAGCATGACTCAGATAGTGCCTTCGACATCGCAGAAGGTCAATGCAACAATTAATTGTATGGCTTGTATGAAGTGCCATAACATTTAAATTAAGCATAACGAGGCATTGCTTAATCTGAGAACTGAGTGCTAGCTCAGTGGCAAGGCTTGCGAGTGCGCAGCCAGCCCACCCGGGTTCGAGTCCCAACAGGACCGAATTAAACGGGGTGTTATCTAGCGCGTATAAATTCGCTGCTAGAGAGGTCTCATCATCTATCTCACAACGTATAGACAAGGGAGGGAATCTTCCTACGTTGGTCAACGTTTAGGCAATGCTTAATCTTGAATTCATGATCAAACTCAAACAAAAAAGGGCATATAACAAGTAGCACCATGTGCATCATGTATAATAGATTACTAGAAACTGAATGAAGCAATTGAACATGGAGCGTATTATATAAACAGCCAGATCATTTGAATATGGATATACCACATCATGTCAATGGGACTCAGAAAAACAAAGCTAGACATTTAAACAAGTAATATAACTATTTTTTCACCATGTTTCAAGTAGAATAGGAAGCTAGGTTAGGAATAAAGCAATCATGTTTCAAGTAGAATAGGAAGCTAGGTTAGGAATAAAGCAATAAAAAAACACGAAGTGCATCATTTCAGCTAGGATCATTTCTATCAAACTTCATGCACTAGCCATGGAACAACAGGCAAACTCAATGAAGCAACAGGCAAAAAATTAACATAATAGAATTTCAGGACTTGTATTAACATAGCCAAATCATGTAACTTATACCCAGGCATGCCGGATGCCAGATGGGTCAAAGGCAGTGTGCAATGTTCCATATGGTCATTGTTTATATTTTATTAGATTCCATTAGGCAACTTAGGTAGTGCAACATACAGAAAATGATGCAATTGAACTATGCACAGGAGGTAAATTAACATTCCAAAAAAAACAGGGAACTTACGTGAGCTTTTTTTTGAGTCACACGGACCTCATCGGGTACTTGGACAGAAGAACCTGGTGCCTCACTGTTTCTCCTCTGCATGAAGGAGAGGCCAATTGTAAACAGAAACAGGTCCAAGATATAGAAGTTTGCATTAAGCAATATACAAAAAACAGCAGGTACTTACATGATTATAGGCGAGCTTTACTCTACGTTTATGAGTGTAAGATGTGCCTGCTGCACGTGTAATAACAACAAACAGTTACGAGTCACGGCTTTGCTATAATTAAATTGACACCAAATAGTAGTAGAAGCATTATGACGTGCATAAACATGTAATACAGGATCGCAGAAAGATATCAAACATGATGTAACTAGAGCAGTAGCCTACGGCCAAATAGTGAGAAATTGTAATCGTGTCAATTGTGGACTTGTATAGCCTACCCCAACTTGTTTGGGAATAAAGGCTTTGTTGTTGTTGTTGTTGTTGTTGTTGTTGTTGTTGTTGTTGTTGTTGTTGTTGTTGTTGTTGTTGTTGTTGTTGTTGTTGTTGTTGTTGTTGTTGTTGTTGTTGTTGTCAATCGTGGACATGTAGAGCATTCAACGGCTCATGATTGGTGGCTCATATTTTGTAGAGTTTCAGCGAATGGGTGGGTTAGGTTACTCAGACCACCACACTGTGTATTTATATCATCTGAGTTAGGGTTACAATACTACTGGACATGGGCCTCTATGGGCCTCACACTGGATACAATATTACTACAGCGCTACTACTAAACTCACTCATGGTCCAACACACCCCCTCAAGATGATCATGGGTAAACAACCATGGCCATCTTGCAACAACAACATGACACATATGACAACTACCAGTAATGAACATTCAGCATAACTCCTAGGATACATGACAGCATTGCACTTTCCATCATCTTGTCATCTCGATTCATCTCTTCATCAGCAGCGAAGATATCCAGCTTCAACCATCTGGGATACGCACAACTCCTAACCATACACGTCCTCAACAACCCCGGCTGCCTCACCACACAAGTTCCGCAGAACCATCCACACTCGCCTCAATGTCCTCAGCCTCTCTTCTCCACTCTGCCCGGCCACTGACCTCTTCCGTCTCTCCCACAAACCCCCAGCCAACTCCTGCCTCAACCATCCACTCCTCAAGCACCCATGCCTATCCCCCGGTCAGGCCTCAACCAGTCTCACCTCAGGCACGCATGCCTTTCCCCTGGACATATCCACAACCATCACCATCACCACTAAACCGCAGCCTCATCAACTCCATCACGACTCAACCGCAGCCTCATCAACTCCATCACCACATATCCTCACAGCCTCACATCTCCATTTTCTCCTCACTTCCACTCGGATGGCGCCTCGTCTGCGCGCCCTGGCCAACCTGGCGGACCGCACCTGGCCACATCGACCGGCTCGCGCTGGTCAACGTCCAGCACCAACCTCCGGCTCCGCCCTGCGCTCAAAGGCTCGCCCCACTCCGCACGCCTCCAACTTCTGCCCCTCACACGGATCCAGATCTCTCTGCCACGGATTCACTTCCTCTTCTCTCCTTTCTAAACCAAAACGATCTTCACCCTCTTCTTTCTCCCCGCGCGAGCAGCCGCCGATCTCACACAGCTCACATCGCTGTGTGTGATAGCCGCAACCCACGCAGAGCACCTGATGCGGCCTCCCGCCGCCTGGATTTCTACATCTCAACGGTGGGTTTTGTGATCAAAGGAAGAACTTGTTTGGTACTGTTTGTGGCGGCTAGCAGGAAGGAAACCTAGGCTCTGATACCATGTAGAGTTTCAGCGAATGGGTGGGTTTGGTCACGGAAAAACATACTTATGCGTCGTGTTTAAACCTAAAGGATGAGGTGGTTATCAACGAAAGCACTTGTAAGTTAGAAATATAGCACGAATTCAGAAATACAGTCAGCTGCAATACTCCTAACAGAACAAAACGCGCAGGGATGTCTGGTTACCTATTTCTGGGCGGCGTTTAGACGTGTTCCGCGTTCTTACGGGTGACGTGGAGGTCGGCGAGGGGACTGCTGTTGCGGTGGGTGCCGGGGAAGCAGATCTTGGGGGGTCGGAGAAGGACATGCTGGGCGGTCGATGAAGTGTTCAGCGCGCCGGCCGAACTAGAAGGTCGGTGAAGCAGATGATGTGCAGTGCACGGGGGCGTCGGTGTCGGCGAAGCTGGTCAGGTGCGGTGGTCGATAGAGTCGGCGAACGAGATACGGTGCGGTGGACGCCGGAGTAGGTGCGGATCAAGCGGATAGGGCAGCCTCGGGGTTTGAAGCCGTGGCAGCTTGAACGGCGAAGTGCGGCGGTGATTTTCCGGTGCGGCGGCCGGGAAGGTCTGGAGGTAGGCAAGAGGGGCGGTTTCTCTGAGGGCTTGCGGGCGAAACTAGGGCGAAGCTGGGCGATAGAGGAGTAGAAGGGAATTTCGCAGTCCTTCTTTTGAGGAAAAAAATATTCGCAGATCTGAAACTTTGCGGCGCGAGATATTTGGGCGTTGGCGGGGAATTTTACCGCTCGATGATATTAAATTTTGGCTGCAGTAGGTTTTTTTTTGAGAGTATGTAATAATAATAAATAGTAGGCCCTACTAGTACTGTACGTCTGTTCAGGAATCCAAGGGGGTAGAGGTAGAGGTATAGATATATAGACAATATAGAGATATAAGAAATGGCGGGGGCTAGCGGAAATGCACTTTGCCTCATAGGAGCATATGCTCCCATTATGTGAATCCATATTTCAAAGTGTCAAAAAATTCTAAACTAAAATTTTACATGTATATCTAGACATTTTATGTTGGTACACAAGTTTTCTCACAAAAAAATTATGTGGCTCCTGTAAAAAAGACAAATTTTGATGTTGTAACACGACTACGTACAGTACATTTTTTGCCTTTTTTTACACGCCACACAAAATGTCGTTTTTCCACGAAAACTTGTGAACGAACATATGATGTCACAATGTATACCAAAAAAATTAACATTTATATAATTTTTTTAATCATTTTCTATAATTGGTGCATATGCACGCGTGTGCCAAAACGCCACCTCCGCAGGCTAGGAGTTTCTAAACTTCTTATGGCACATCAAATAAAATGTTGTTCAATCAATAATAATAATGTGCTTATGATTGTTACTCCCTTCCACCATGAATAAAGTCCACATCGGTTTCGTGTCAAACTTTGACTCGAGATTTAGGTACCCACATGATAGTGCTAGTATCATAGCTAGTATCATACACATTGGTCCCACAAAAATGTTGATGTGGCAGCTAATTAAGTAGGAGAGAGGAGATTAGTGTAACATAGGTAGATACTGTATCATAGCGCAAACAACGAGAAAACTTAATGCTAAACAAATCTTGTACACAAATTTGCATTGAGATTCTAAAAAATAATAAATGTAGCATTACTATGATACTACTCCATGATACTACCCACTATAGAAATAGTATGACCAGCCTAATTTTATGACATCCGCAAAATATACCATTGGAAAGTTCATCGAAACAAGCATCCGATGATATAGTTCTGAATGACATGCAACTCATAATTGGCGGGCCCAAGTATTAGTCTAAGTTTGCCTCTGAAAACAAATTGGCATTGTACTCTAGGACAAAGGGAGACTACTCACAATGGCAATATCATAAGTAGTATCATGCACTACATGCATGCAAAATGTTGATGCGTCATATCAGTTAATGATGAAAGAGACGATAGTGGTATCATAGGTAGATATCGTATCATAGCATGTAGAACTAGAAAAATTACTGCCAAACAAATCTTGTACACACTTTTGTATTGAGATTCTACAAATCACTAAATACATGTAACATATTATACTACTACATGATGATACTATGGACTGTGAAAATAATATCGTACATTAGTATCATATGCATGATACTATTATATGATACTCCCCATTGTGACTAGTCTAATAATAACAATAGTACTCAAATTTGTCTTGTCCCTCGGGTGTTTAGAAGTATATGTTCGGTCCCTCACGTATTTAAGAATTATGTTTGGCCCCTCAACTCTAATGTGGTCAAAATTGAGCACTTGAACACTTAGTTAGGTCTAGCAATGATAAAAACTTGATTGGTCTGTTTATTATTTGTTCTGTGGCACGGCGGCAAAGCATTTTGCTAAATCTCAAGCACACATAGTTGGGGTCCATTAGAGGGACTAATTAAATCAAAGTACAATGGATTATAAAAGCAGGTTTTATCATTGATTAGCTTTGCAACGGCCTATCAACTGTAAGTGTTGCATGTGTTCTAAAGAACTATGTTCATCGTCACAGATCAAGAGGAGTACGCAGTGGAGGACGCACAAAACAACCGTAGGCCAGGTGGGCACACCTTACTAATTTTCTTTTTTCCACTTTATATGTGATAATTTTTTACATAAATAATTAACTAAAACATTTTAAAATAGGGTGGGCCATTCAACCCAAACACCATGTTGCGTACGTCGCTGAGGGTAAGGGGTTTCATCTTCGTTCTATGGTATGAGTATGTAATGCGCGTGATACTCATCGAAGACAATATATATAGCAGACATCACATCAGATGAGCCTATGGATAAAAATGGGCCAAATCATATCTACTAGTGCACAAATGAAGTTAAAAATAGGTCAACCTTCATTAAACCGATACTACTTAAAAGACCATTGTTTGACCTAAGTAAGCGTATATATGAGGTCAGTAATACTAGTCACAATGCATAGTATCATATATAAAAGTATGGTGTGTATGATACAATTAATACTACATGTTACTATGTCAACGATGCATGGTATCATGTACTAGTATCATAATCTTCTTATATTAATTGATTTGTAGAATCTCAATGCAGATCTATGTACAAGATTATTTAACATTAAATTTTCTAGTACTACGTGCTATGATACGGTATCTACCTATGATATTATAATCCTCTCTCTCATCTTTAATTGCAGTGCCACATCAGCTTTTTTGCAAGCATGAGATGCATGATAGTGTACTACCTATGATACTCCCATTGTGGGTAGTCTAAGGGGGCAATGTTAGACCTAATTAAGTGTTTGAGGTTAGTTATGGACCGCTGTTATACCTAATTGTGTTTGAGGTCAGTTAGGGACCTTATTATACATAATTAAGTGTTAGAGGTGAGTTCAAATAATAATATATAGTTGGGGTCTAAAGTTCACCAACGTATGCAACACACGAGCTGCCAAATGTGTACTTAATTAACCCTATTAGGAAAACACAAGATTATCTCATTCAACAAAATATTAGGAAAGTGTATCACAATTGTATTTATCCCTTATCTCTCTCATGTTAACCGAGACAAGAGTTCGTTCTAGGTCAGCTCTACGACAATTAGCGTCGCATGGGTGGTAACATAGGTGTGCAGTTGCGAAAGTTTTTTCCCAAGTTGTCGACTTCCTCAATCCACACTTAATATTTGTGCATGTGGGCCTAAGTATATGGTACTACTTAGTTCTATTCCTAGTATATATGTTGGGTGACTTAGAAAAATCATACTTCGTACATGATTCCTTCGAAAATCCTTTAGGGCTTCTTTGATTCATATTAGGTTGGTATAAGATAATAGGATTTAGATCTTATAGGAATATTTCCTACACTAGTAGTTTGATTCATATGAACATATCCAATAGGAAATAATCCTATAGGAATCATCAAGTAGTGCAAATCCTAGTATAGGATTAAATATTTGGTCCTACCTCATGGAAAAATTCATTTGGCGCAATCAAACGCAACTCATCTTATTATAGGATTTAACTACACATGTCATCCCAAATCCCAATCCTACATTCCTACTCCTATGATTTCCCTATCCTGTGAATGAAAGGAGCCCTTAAAATCAAACTATCCCGCACCTCGTCGATTCGTATAAAACCGACTCTAGCCAACAACTCTTCGCCCGACCTTTCTTCTTCACCATCAGGCCACCACACACTGTCATTTTCCATTGCAACGCATTTAGGGTGTGTTCGGTTCCAGAACCAAGTGGAATGGAATGGAACCGTTCCGCACCTAGAGCCCATTCTTGTGTTCGGTTGTGGAATGGAACGGAACCGAGTGGTTCCTCGAAAGGGAATATTCTCCCCATATGCAGAATGCACCCATTCCACCGAATCGGTGGAATGTGGTGGAACGGCTGTTACTTAGCCGCTATTAATTACAAAGCACTTCACTAATCCAACCAAAAAAATTATTAGTTGTTGTTAATTATGATTTTGAGATTAAAAAGGCCATTTGCCACTATTAATTACGATATTTAGACAAAAGATTAAACTTTAACTTCATTCCGTTCTACTCTCCAAATTCCCCGACCATACAAAAAATAACATTAATTACGATTTTAAGATTAAAAAGGCCATTAGGCGTTGTTAATTACGATTTTAAGATTTAAAAGGCTATTTGCCATTGTTAATTACGATTCTTAGACAAAAGTTTAGTTTAACCACATTCCGTTCTGCTCTCCAATTCCTCCAACCGAACAAAAAACAGTACCATTCTGTACCTCCTTTTTGTCCAAACCGAACGCGGGGATGGAACCATTCCATTCCTCTGGAAAGGAACCATTCCTTACTAAAATCTTCTTGTGCCACCTCCCAGTTTAAAGGCCTACTCGCATAACCCTACAGCTCTGCACTCGCGTGGGCAACCGAACACACCTACATCATCAATGCCCCGCGTACTTATCCGCACCGCCTACAGCTCTGCACTCCTATGACCTATCCATGGCTGGGCAGTCAAAAAAAGCTGCGTCACCTGGGAAATCAACAAGCCACGCAAGCAAGTCGCAAGCATCATAAATTCCGAATCAATGCCTAGCTACAGTCTACCTGGCCTCCTCCCAACTCATTGTCCTTGAGGCCTTAACAAAGCCTTCTAAAAGGGTTTTATCAAAATATTCCATATGGATTAGTAAAAAAACGCACCTGCTAAAGATTCATATATGCCCCTAGGTTAAAAATATGCATCTCAAATTTGTATGGATACATATGTATCTCTGACTAAAATGCATGTATCAAGACATAAGTGAGACACCTATATATTTTCAAACGGGGATGTAGTAGTAGATTTTTTGGGTCATGTGTTGGCAATAAAAAATGGATTCCCCATTTCATCTGTGCACAAGGAGGGCAAAACGAGTGGTCTTTTGTGAAGTGTCTCTACCAATCTACAACCACTTCAATTTTCACATGTACGCTAGACCCTGAAAGATGTCCAAATCAAGTTGCAGTGTTTTATCTCGATCCACATCTACATATGGTTTTATAATTGAGCTTTATCCTAATGAATTCAAAATTAAACTGTATGAGTTTGCTTGTTTTTGTACCCACTTGGGAAGGGTTCATGCAGGATCTGTAGCGAACTTTCTTGTGAAGACATATTTTGGCACATACTGTATGTGAATCTTCTCACGGCCATCAACTTTGAATACTCAAGTTTTTTACTCCTATATATGCAAAATGATATCAGTGTACCATTTTACTTATTCACAATGTTGGCAAAAAATGTATTTTTATGCCCATCTATTTCCATTTTTTGATTTCTTTTTTGAATTTTCATGCCCATTTGTAGATTTGACCAAGATTTAAACAAGTTTAACACATGAAAAATGAAAAGGTAAGCATGGATCCTTCTTAGACACTCTAAAATGAAGCTTTTGGGAGGTTCTTGAAATTTCCAAGTTTGAAACCCAAAACCACTTCTTCTCTTCATGTTTGACTACATAAGATAGAGTTTAGGGTTAGGGGTAGATACATGATTTTTCTTGTTTTAATATGTCTAGACCTTGTTTATCAACTTTAATGCTTACTATATGACATAAGAAGACTATGTGCTTTCGTTTTTCATTTTTCTTTTTTTATATTTTATGCCCATTTGAATCTTGGTCAAATCCTAGGTTTGACCAGGATTTAAACAAGTTTAAAACATGAAAACGACTTCTCTTCGTGCTTGACTTCTTATTCACTCCAAAATGAAGCTTTTGGAAGGGTTTTTGAAATTTCCATGTTTGAAACCCAAAACGACATCTCTTCGTGCTTGACTTCATAAGATAGAGTTTAGGGTTAGGGGGTAGATACATGAATTTTCTGGTTTGAATATGTCTAGACCTAGCTTGTTTATCAACTTGAATGCTTGCTATATGACATCAGAAGACTATGTGTTTGGTTTTTATTTTTTTGAATTTGTTATGCCCATTTGAATCCTGGTCAAATCCTAGGTTTGACCAAGATTTAAACAAGTATAAAACATGAAAATGAAAAGTAAGCCTGGATCCTTCTTATTCACTCCAAAATGAAGCTTTTGGGAGGGTTTTTGAAATTTCCATGTTTGAAACCCAAAACGACTTCTCTTCGTGATTGACTTCATAAGACAGAGTTTAGGGTTAGGGGTAGATACCGGATTTTTCTGGTTTGAATATGTCTAGACCTTGTTTATCAACTTGAATGCTTGCTATATGACATCAGAAGACTATGTGTTTGGTTTTTGTTTTTTGAATTTGTTATGCCCATTTGAATCTTAGTCAAATCCTAGGTTTGAATATATATGTCTAGACCTTGTATATCAACTTGAATGCTTACTATACATATGACATAAGAATGCTATGTGCTTTGGTTTTTCATTCTTTTCATTTTTTTCTGAATTTTTAGGGCCATTTGAATCTTGGTCAAATCCTTGGTTTGACCAAGATTTAAACAAGTTTAAAACATGAAAATGAAAAGGGAAGTCTGTATCCTTCTTAGTCACTCTAAAATGAAGCTTTTGGGATGTTCTTGAAATTTCAATGTTTGAAACCCAAAACGACTTCCCTTCATGCTAGACTTCATAAGATCGACAGGGGGTAGATACATGATTTGTCTGGTTTGGATATATCTAGACATTGTTTATCAACTTGATTGCTTACGATATGACATAAGAAGACTATGTGATTTGGTTTTTCATTTTTCTGATTTTTTGAATTTTGTGCCCACCCATTTGTATCTTCGTCAAATCCTAGGTTTGACCAAGATAATTTAAACAAGTTTAAAATATGAAAATGTAAAGGGAAGCATGTATCCTTCTTAGTCACTCTAAAATGAAGCTTTTGGGAGGTTTTTGAAATTTCCATGTTTGAAACCCAAAACCACTTCTCTTCACATGCTTGACTTCATAAGACAGAGTTTAGGGGTTAGGGGTATAGATACATGATTTGTCTGGTTTGAATATGTCTAGACCTTGTTTATCAACTTGAATGCTTACTATATGACATAAGAAGACTATGTGATTTGGTTTTTCATTTTTCTGTTTTTTATTTATTTTTCTGCCCATTTGAATCTTAGTCAAATCCTAGGTTTGAACAAGATTTAGACAAGTTTAACACGTGAAATTAAACGAATAAGTAAGCATTGATCCTTCTTAGTCACTCCAAAATGTACCAATTGATAGTGTTAACTTTGCTTCATGGAAAAAATAATGTCATGTAAATGAGTTAACTTGGATTTCCTACCCTTGAATCCATAGGAAACTTTGTTCTAATGCACTATAATAATCAACCGAGTTTTTACACCAACAGGTCTGTCACTTACGTGTGGTGCCCACGCGTGTGGTCCCACACTTCAGTGAGCACAAGTCACGTGCAATAGGTACGCCAACTCCCAGCCATCTTCTTTGTCAAGAGAAGACGCATCAGGATGCGTATTGGAAGTCCGTGGGTCCTTCTGGATCCTTCGGTTGTCCCTCTCACAAAAAAACAAATCTCTCTCATTCTCGGCCTCGCTCGACTCGCTCGCTCGCTCGCTCCTCCTGCGCACTGACAAACCCTGCACAACAGTCAACATCACCAGAAAAAGAATATACACCATCAATAAGAGGGGCCCCGTGACTGCTCTCCCTTCTTCTCCTTCCGAGTGATTCCTCTTCCTCCGAGTTTCACTCGACGGGCAAACACACATGTGCTGCATAGTAATAATAAAAAAGTAAAAGAATCGACTACGAATCTATTATTAAATAGGTTAAACTAGGGTTTTCCCCAGTACTACAGATCAAGTTGAAAAAAAAATCCAACTACGGGGTTTGATTTTGGCCTACAAATAAAAAATTAAATAAGTTGAACTAGTATTCCTCTAAAAAATCATTTTGGTTTGCATTGTTTGATAATTTTCATAGCTAGAGTGCATCACAATTTTTTGATTTCATGCTTTGCTTTGCCAATTTTGATTTTTTCTAACCACCTTCTCTTTGATTTCAAATTTAGGTCAAACTATCGGTGCCTACTATGTGTTCTACTTGAATTGGATGCAGCATGCGCACATGATATGTTTTGCCATTGTTTTGGGCTTCCACACATCTTGGGGCATCCAAGTATTTAAGTTACCTTGTTTTTTAATTGTAATTCATGTACCCTTCCTCCCAATTAAATTTTGGTTTTACATTTTTAAATTTTTTAAATTTTTATGCCCATTCTGATGTCATATAGTTAGCATTTAAGTTGATAAACAAGGTCTAGACATATTCAAACCGGAAAAATCATGTATCTACCCCTAACCCAAAACTCTGTCTTATGAAGTCAAGCACGAAGAGAAGTCGTTTTGGGTTTCAAACATGGAATTTTCAAAAACCCTCCAAAAAGCTTCATTTTGGAGTGACTAAGAAGGATGGAGGCTTACCTTTTTCATTTTCATGTTTTAAACATGTTTAAATCTTGGTCAAACCTATTATTTGACAAAGAATCAAATGGGCTTAAAATTTCAAAAAAATCAAAAAATGAAAAACCAAAGCATGCAGTCTTCTTATGTCATATATATATTACACATTCAAGTTGATAAACAAGGTTTGGACATATTCAAACCAAAAAATCATGTATCTACCCCCTAACGCTAAACTCTGTCATATGAAGTCAAGCATATGAAGAGAAGTGGTTTTGGGTTTCAAACATGGAAATTTCCATGCTTGAAACCAAAAACCACTTCTCTTCATGCATGCTTGACTTCATAAGACAGAGTTTAGGGTTAGGTGGTAGATACATGATTTTCCTGGTTTGAATATGTGTAGACCTTGTTTATCAAATTAATTGAATGCTTACTATATAACATAAGAGAAGACCTTGTTTTTTTTT
This sequence comes from Lolium multiflorum, assembly GCA_030979885.1. NCBI lineage: Eukaryota > Viridiplantae > Streptophyta > Magnoliopsida > Poales > Poaceae > Lolium > Lolium multiflorum. Next base: position 249,064,403 of record CM061750.1, read on the forward strand.
GAATTTTTATACCCATTTGAATCTTTGTCAAATCCTTGGTTCCACCAAGATTTGAATAAGTTAAAAACATGAATATGAAAAAGTAAGCATGTATGCTTCTTAGTCACTTCAAAATGAAGCTCTTGGGAGGGTTTTTGAATTTCCATGTTCGAAACCAAAAACCACATATCTTCATGCTTGACTTCATGAAACAGAGTTTAGGGTTAGGGGTAGATACATGCATGATTTTTCTTGTTTGAATATGTCTAGAACTTGTTTATCAACTTAATTGAATGCCTACTATATAACATAAGAAGACCTTTTTTGTTTTTTTTTAATTTTTATACCCATTTGAATCTTGGTCAAATCCTAGGTTTCACCAAGATTTGAATAAGTTTAAAACATGAATATGAAAAAGTAAGCATGCATGTATGCTTCTTAATTAATCACTTCGAAATGAAGCTCTTGGGAGGGTTTTTGAAATTTCCATGTTTGAAACCAAAAACCACATATCTTCATGCATGCGCTTGACTTCATGAGACAGAGTTTAGTGTTAGGGGGTAGATACATGATTTCTCTCGTTTGAATATGTCTAGACCTTGTTTATCAACTTAATTGAATGCTTACTATATGACATAAGAAGACTATGTGCCTTGATTTTTTTTTTTTAAATTTTGCCCATTTGAATCTTGGCCAAATCCTAGGTTTGACCATGATTTAAACAAGTTTAAAACATGAATATGAAAAATTAAGCATGTATCCTTCATAGTCACTCCAAAATGAAGCTCTTGAGAGGGTTTTTGAAATTTCCATGTTTGAAACCAAAAAACCCCGTACTTCTCTTCATGCTTGACTTCATATATAAGACAGAGTTTGGGGATAGGGGTAGCTTGATACATGAATTTTCTTGTTTGAATATGTCTAGACCTTGTTTATCAACTTAATTGAATGCTTACTAGATGACATAAGATGACTATGTGCATTGGTTTTTCATTTTTTTGAATTTTTATGCCCATTTGAATCTTGGTCAAATCCTAGGTTTGACCATGATTTAATCAAGTTTAAAACATGAATATGAAAAATTAAGCATCTATCCTTCTTAGTCACTCCAATATGTAGCTCTTGGGAGGGTTTTTGAAATTTCCATGCTTGAAAACCAAAAACCACTTCTCTTCATGCATGCTTGACTTCATAAGACATAGTTTAGGGTTAGGGGGTAGATACATGATTTTCCTGCTAGTTTTTGAATATGTTTAGACCTTGTTTATCAATTTAATTGAATGCTTACTATATGACATGAGCAGACCTTGGTTTTAATTTTTTATACCCATTTGAATCTTCGTCAAATCCTAGGTTTGTTGACCAAGATTTGAACAAGTTTAAAACATGATTATGAAAAAGTAAGCATGTATGCGTCTTAATAATTAGTCACTCCAAAATGAAGCTCTTGGGAGGGTTTTTGAAATTTCCATGTTTGAAACCAAAAAAACCACTTCTTCTCTTCATGCTTGACTTCATAAGTCAGGGTTTAGGGATATATAGGGGTAGATACATGATTTTTCTGGTTTGATATGTCTAGACCTTGTTTATCAACTTAATTGAATGCTTACTATATGACATAAGAAGACTATGTGCCTTGATTTTTCATTTTTTAAAATTATGCCCATTTGAATCTTGGTCAAATCCTAGGTTTGACCATGATTTAAACAAGTTTAAAACATGAATATGAAAATTAAGCATGTATCCTTCGTAGTCACTCCAAAATGAAGCTCGATCTTGAGAGGGTTTTTGAAATTTCCATGTTTGAAACCAAAAAACCACGTACTTCTCTTCATGCTTGACTTCATAAGACAGAGTTTGGGGATAGGGGTAGCTTGATACATGAATTTTCTGGTTTGAATATGTCTAGACCTTGTTTATCAACTTAATTGAATGCTTACTAGATGACATAAGATGACTATGTGCATTGGTTTTTCATTTTATTGTTTTTTTTGAATTTTTATGCCCATTTGAATCTTGGTCAAATCCTAGGTTTGACCATGATTTAAACAAGTTTAAAACATGAATATGAAAAATTAAGCATGTATCCTTCGTAGTCACTCCAAAATGAAGCTCGATCTTGAGAGGGTTTTTGAAATTTCCATGTTTGAAACCAAAAAACCACGTACTTCTCTTCATGCTAGACTTCATAAGACAGAGTTTGGGGTTAGGGGTAGCTTGATACATAAATTTTCTGGTTTGAATATGTCTAGACATTGTTTATCAACTTAATTGAATGCTTACTAGATGACATAAGATGACTATGTGCATTGGTTTTCATTTTTTTGAATTTTTATGCCCATTTGAATCTTGGTAAAATCCTAGGTTTGACCATGATTTAATCAAGTTTAAAACATGAATATGAAAAATTAAGCATCTATCCTTCTTAGTCACTCCAATATGTAGCTCTTGGGAGGGTTTTTGAAATTTCCATGCTTGAAAACCAAAAACCACTTCTCTTCATGCATGCTTGACTTCATAAGACATAGTTTAGGGTTAGGGGTAGATACATGATTTTCCTGCTAGTTTGAATATGTCTAGACCTTGTTTATCAATTTAATTGAATGCTTACTATATGACATGAGCAGACATTGGTTTTAATTTTTTTATACCCATTTGAATCTTCGTCAAATCCTAGGTTTGTTGACCAAGATTTGAACAAGTTTAAAACATGAATATGAAAAGGTAAGCATGTATGCTTCTTAATTAGTCACTCCAAAATGAAGCTCTTGGGAGGGTTTTTGAAATTTCCATGATTGAAACCAAAAACCACTTCTCTTCATGCTTGACTTCATAAGTCAGGGTTTAGGGATATATAGGGGGTAGATACATGATTTTTCTGGTTTGAATATGTCTAGAGCTTGTTTTTCAACTTGAATGCTTACTATATGACATACGAAGACTATTTGCTAACGGAGGGAGTAAGCACTCTAGCTATGAAAAGTACCAAACGATGCATACCAAAATGATTTTTTAGAGGAATACTAGTTCGGATTATATAATTTTATATTAGCAGGCCAAAATCGAACCCCGTAGTTGGATTTTCAGAAATTGATCCGTAGTACTGGGCAAAACCCTAGTTTAGCTTATTTAATAATAGATTCGTAGGTCGATTTTTTTACGTTATTATTATTATTACTAGGCAGCACATGTGTTTGCCCGTCCAGTGAAACTCTTTCATTTCATTTTTCTTTTCCGCAAGGTCGGGAGTCGGAGGAAGAGGGATCACACGGGAGGAGACGAAGGGAGAGCAGTCACGGGGCCCCACTTATTTATGGTGTCTATCCTTTTTCTGGTGATGTTGACTGTTGTGCAGGGTTGTCAGTGCGCAGGGGGGTGCGAGCGAGCGAGAAAGGCCGAGAATGAGAGAGATGTTTTTTTAGAGGGACAACCGAACGATCCTGAAGGACCCAGATTTCCAATACGCATCAGAGCGCAGTTTACAGCAGGACACAAAATAAACAGGAAATTACGTCTAAATCCCTAAGATTTACATGGTAGACCCCATGCTGAAAGCAAGAAATGCGATCGGGTCCTTAATAGGCACCGTCCGGATTGATCCTCGTCGCAGCCGGGGACGAACCACTTGGCGCGACCAAATCGCCATGGCTACAGAGCCTGCACACCATGGCCTACGAGCTGAGCTAGAAACGACCTGCCAAAACCGGCAGCCAACGGAGGTGGATAATTGGAGAGAGAGAGAGAGTGTGTGTTGATGCCTCTCTCTTGACAAAGAAGATGGCTGGGAGTTTGCCTACCTAGCGTACGTGACTTGTGCTCACTGAAGTGTGGGACCTCACACATGGGAACCACACGTAAGTGACAGACTTGTTGCTCTAATAACTCGGGTGATCATTATACTGTATTAGTACATAGTTTCCTATGGATCCTTCTTAGTCACTCCAAAATGAAGCTCTTTGGGAGGGTTTTTGAAATTTCCATGTTTGAAACCAAAAATAAGAAGACTATGTGCCTTGATTTATCATTTTTTAAAATTTTGCCCATTTGAATCTTGGCCAAATCCTAGGTTTGACCATGATTTAAACAAGTTTAAAACATGAATATGAAAAATTAAGCATGTATCCTTCATAGTCACTCCAAAATGAAGCTCTTGAGAGGGTTTTTGAAATTTCCATGTTTGAAACCAAAAAACCACGTACTTCTCTTCATGCTTGACTTCATAAGACAGAGTTTGGGGTTAGGGGTAGCTTGATACATGAATTTTCTGGTTTGAATATGTCTAGACATTGTTTATCAACTTAATTGAATGCTTACTAGATGACATAAGATGACTATGTGCATTGGTTTTTCATTTTTTTTGAATTTTTATGCCCATTTGAATCTTGGTCAAATCCTAGGTTTGACCATGATTTAATCAAGTTTAAAACATGAATATGAAAAATTAAGCATCTATCCTTCTTAGTCACTCCAATATGTAGCTCTTGGGAGGGTTTTTGAAATTTCCATGCTTGAAAACCAAAAACCACTTCTCTTCATGCATGCTTGACTTCATAAGACATAGTTTAGGGTTAGGGGGTAGATACATGATTTTCCTGCTAGTTTTTGAATATGTTTAGACCTTGTTTATCAATTTAATTGAATGCTTACTATATGACATGAGCAGACCTTGGTTTTAATTTTTTATACCCATTTGAATCTTCGTCAAATCGTAGGTTTGTTGACCAAGATTTGAACAAGTTTAAAACATGAATATGAAAAAGTAAGCATGTATGCGTCTTAACTAGTCACTCCAAAATGAAGCTCTTGGGAGGGTTTTTGAAATTTCCATGTTTGAAACCAAAAACCACTTCTTCTCTTCATGCTTGACTTCATAAGTCAGGGTTTAGGGATATATAGGGGGTAGATACATGATTTTTCTGGTTTGATATGTCTAGACCTTGTTTATCAACTTAATTGAATGCTTACTATATGACATAAGAAGACTACGTGACTTGTGCTCACTGAAGTGTGGGACCTCACGCATGGGAACCACACGTAAGTGACAGACTTGTTGCTCTAATAACTCGGGTGATCATTATACTGTATTAGTACATAGTTTCCTATGGATCCTTCTTAGTCACTCCAAAATGAAGCTCTTTGAGAGGGTTTTTGAAATTTCCATGTTTGAAACCCAAAACAACTTCTCTTCATGCTTGACTTCATAAGACAGAGTTTAGGGTTAGGGGTAGATACATGATTTGTCTGGTTTGAATACGTCTAGACCTTGTTTATCAACTTTAATGCTTACTATATGACATATGAAGACTATGTGCTTTGGTTTTTCATTTTTCTGATTTTTTTATTTTTGATGCCCATTTGAATCTTGGTCAGATCCTAGGTTTTAAAAAGATTTAAACAAGTTTAAAACATGAAAATGAAAAGGGAAGCATTTATCCTTCTTAGTCACTCTAAATGAAGTTTTTGGGAGTTTTTTGAAATTTCCATGTTTGAAACCCAAAACTACTTCTCTTCATGCTTGACTTCATAAGACATAGTTTAGGGTTAGGGGTACATACATGATTTGTATGTTTTGAATATGTCTAGACCTTGTTTATCAACTTGAATGCTTACTATATGACATAAGAAAACTACGTATGTGCTTTGGTTTTTCATTTTTCTGTTTTTTTTTGAATTTTCCATGTTTGAAACCAAAAACCACTTCTCTTCATGCTTGACTTCATAAGACAGAGTTTATGGTTTTAGATGGGTAGATACATGATTTGTCTTATTTGAATATGTCTAGCTAGACCTTGTTTATCAACTTTTGAATGCTTACTATATATATATGTATGTGACATAAGAAGACTATGTGCTTTTGTTTTTCATTTTTCCGATTTTTTTAAATTTTATGCCCATTTAAATCTTGGTCAAATCCTAGGTTTGACCAAGATTTAAACAAGTTTAAAATATGAAAATGAAAAGGTAAGCATGGATCCTTCTTAGTCACTCTAAAATGAAGCTTTTGATAGGTTTTTGAAATTTCCATATTTGAAACCCAAAACCACTTCTCTTCATGCTTGACTACATAAGACAAAGTTTAGGGTTAGGGGGTAGATACATGATTTTTCTTGTTTGAATATGTCTAGACCCTTGTTTATCAACTTTAATGCTTACTATATGACATAAGAAAACTATGTGCTTTGGTTTTTCATTTTTCTGATTTTTTTGAATTTTGATGCACATTTGAATCTTGGTCAAATCCTAGGTTTGACCAAGATTTAAACAAGTATAGAACATGAAAATGAAAAGGGAAGCCTGTATCCTTCTTAGTCACCCTAAAATGAAGTTTTTGGGAGGTTTTTGAAATTTCCATGTTTGAAACCCAAAACCACTTATCTTCATGCTTGACTGCGTCATAAGACAGAGTTTAGGGGTTGATCAAGCATATGCAGAGAAGTGGTTTTGGGTTTCAAACATGGAAATTTCCATGCTTGAAACCAAAAACCACTTCTCTTCATGCATGCTTGACTTCATAAGACAGAGTTTAGGGTTAGGTGGTAGATACATGATTTTCCTGGTTTGAATATGTGTAGACCTTGTTTATCAAATTAATTGAATGCTTACTATATAACATAAGAGAAGACCTTGTTTTTTTTGAATTTTTATACCCATTTGAATCTTTGTCAAATCCTTGGTTCCACCAAGATTTGAATAAGTTAAAAACATGAATATGAAAAAGTAAGCATGTATGCTTCTTAGTCACTTCAAAATGAAGCTCTTGGGAGGGTTTTTGAATTTCCATGTTCGAAACCAAAAACCACATATCTTCATGCTTGACTTCATGAAACAGAGTTTAGGGTTAGGGGTAGATACATGCATGATTTTTCTTGTTTGAATATGTCTAGAACTTGTTTATCAACTTAATTGAATGCCTACTATATAACATAAGAAGACCTTTTTTGTTTTTTTTTAATTTTTATACCCATTTGAATCTTGGTCAAATCCTAGGTTTCACCAAGATTTGAATAAGTTTAAAACATGAATATGAAAAAGTAAGCATGCATGTATGCTTCTTAATTAATCACTTCGAAATGAAGCTCTTGGGAGGGTTTTTGAAATTTCCATGTTTGAAACCAAAAACCACTTCTCTTCATGCTTGACTTCATAAGACATAGTTTAGGGTTAGGGGTACATACATGATTTGTATGTTTTGAATATGTCTAGACCTTGTTTATCAACTTGAATGCTTACTATATGACATAAGAAAACTACGTATGTGCTTTGGTTTTTCATTTTTCTGTTTTTTTTGAATTTTCCGCCCATTTGAATCTCTGTCAAATCCTAGGTTTGACCAAGATTTAAACAAGTTTAACACGTGAAAACGAAAAGGTAAGCATGGATCCTTCTTAGTCACTCCAAAATGTACCAATTGATAGATGTGTTAACTTTGCTTCATGGAAAAAATAATGTCATGTAAATGAGTTAACTTGGATTTCCTACCCTTGAATCCATAGGAAACTTTGTTCTAATGCACTATAATAATCAACCGAGTTTTTACACCAACAGGTCTGTCACTTACGTGTGGTGCCCATGCGTGAGGTCCCACACTTCAGTGAGCACAAGTCACGTGCAATAGGTACGCAAACTCCAAGCCATTTTCTTTGTCAAGAGAAGACGCATCAGGATGCGTATTGGAAGTCTCTGGGTCATTCAGGATCCTTCGGTTGTCCCTCTCACAAAAAAAACAAATCTCTCTCATTCTCGGCCTCGCTCGACTCGCTCGCTCGCACCTCCTGCTCACTAACAAACCCTGCACAAAAGTCAACATCATCACCCGAAAAAGGGGAGACACCATAATGCTCTCCCTCCTTCTTCTCTCCTTCCGAGTGATCCCTCTTCCTCCGAGTTTCACTCGACGGGCAAACACATATGTGCTGCATAGTAGAGTAATAATAAAAAGGTACGTAGAAAAATCGACCTACGAATCTATAATTAAATAGGTTAAACTAGGGTTTTGCCCAGTACTACAGATCAAGGTTCAAAAAAATCCAACTACGGGGTTCGAACAACCCCATTTCTAATCAAAGAATTTTTTCGACGTCATCCAAATGGCCTCAAACTATAGCATGGGCGGATCCAGACTATAGCCAAGGGGGGCAGCCGCCCCCACTCAATTTTCTGAAACCTTGTACTTAGAAATATGTTAAGCTAAAGGCTGGTTTGCCCGCACTTAGAAATGATATTTGCATCACTTATCATATGTTTGCCCATTTGAATCTTGTCAAATCCTAGATTTGACCAAGATAATTTAAACAAGTTTAAAACATGAAAATGAAAAGGGAAGCTTGTATCCTTCTTAGTCACTCTAAAATGAAGTTTGGGGAGGTTTTTGAAATTTCCATGCTTGAAACCAAAAACCACTTCTCTTCATGCTTGACTTCATAAGACAAAGTTTAGGGTTAGGGGTAGATACATGATTTTTCTCGTTTGAATATGTCTAGACCTTGTTATCAACTTAATTGAATGCTTACTATATATATGACATAAGAAGACTATGTGCATTGGTTTTTCATTTTATTGTTTTTTTTAATTTTATGCCCATTTGAATCTTGGTCAAATCCTAGGTTTGACCATGATTTAAACAAGTTTAAAACATGAATATGAAAATTAAGCATGTATCCTTCGTAGTCACTCCAAAATGAAGCTCTTGAGAGGGTTTTTGAAATTTCCATGTTTGAAACCAAAAAACCACGTACTTCTCTTCATGCTTGACTTCATAAGACAGAGTTTGGGGTTAGGGGTAGCTTGATACATGATTTTTCTCGTTTGAATATGTCTAGACCTTGTTATCAACTTAATTGAATGCTTACTATATATATGACATAAGAAGACTATGTGCATTGGTTTTTCATTTTATTGTTTTTTTAATTTTATGCCCATTTGAATCTTGGTCAAATCCTAAGTTTGACCATGATTTAAACAAGTTGAAAACATGAATATGAAAAATTAAGCATATATCCTTCTTAGTCACTCCAAAATGAAGCTCTTGGGAGGGTTTTTGAAATTTCCATGTTTGAAACCAAAAACCACATATCTTCATGCTTGACTTCATGAGATAGAGTTTAGGGTTAGGGGGTAGATACATGATTTCTCTGGTTTGAATATATCTAGACCTTGTTTATCAACTTAATTGAATGCTTACTATGTGACATAAGAAGACTATGTGCCTTGATTTTCCATTTTTTGTTTTTTCTGAATTTTTATGCCCATTTGAATCTTGGTCAAATCCTAGGTTTGACCATGATTTAAACAAGTTTAATAAAACATGAATATGAAAAATTAAGCATATATCCTTCTTAGTCACTCCAAAATGTAGATCTTGGTAGGGTTTTTGAAATTTCCATGTTTGAAACCAAAAACCACGACTTCTCTTCATGCATGCTTGACTTCATAAGACAGAGTTTAGGGCTAGGGGTAGCTAGATACATGATGTTTCTGGTTTGAATATGTCTAGACCTTGTTTATCAACTTAATTGAATGCTTACTATATGACATAAGAAGACTACGTGCCTTGGTTTTTCATTTATTTTCATTTATTTTGAATTTTTATGCCCATTTGAATCTTGGTCAAATCCTAGGTTTGACCATGATTTAAACTAGTTTAAAACATAAATATGAAAAATTAAGCATCTATCCTTCTTAGCCACTCCAAAATGAAGCTCTTGGGAGGGTTTTTGAAATTTCCATGATTGAAACCAAAAACCACTTCTCTTCATGCTTGACTTCATAAGTCAGGGTTTAGGGATATATAGGGGGTAGATACATGATTTTTCTGGTTTGAATATGTCTAGAACTTGTTTTTCAACTTGAGCTTATCTAGAGCTTGTTTTTAATTTTTTTATACCCATTTGATTCTTCATCAAATCCTAGGTTTGTTGACCTAGATTTGAACAAGTTTAAAACATGAATATGAAAAGGTAAGCATGTATGCTTCTTAATTAGTCACTCCAAAATGAAGCTCTTGGGAGGGTTTTTGAAATTTCCATGATTGAAACCAAAAACCACTTCTCTTCATGCTTGACTTCATAAGTTAGGGTTTAGGGATATATAGGGGGTAGATACATCATGATTTTTCTGGTTTGAATATGTCTAGAGCTTGTTTATCAACTTAATTGAATGCTTACTATATGACATAAGAAGACTATGTGCCTTGATTTTTCATTTTTTTAAATTATGCCCATTTGAATCTTGGTCAAATCCTAGGTTTGACCAAGATTTAAACAAGATTAAAACATGAAAATGAAAAATTAAGCCTTGATCCTTCTTATTCACTCCAAAATGAAGCTTTTGGGAGGGTTTTTGAAATATCCAGGTTTGAAACCCAAAACCACTTCTCTTCATGCATAGTTTAGGGTTAGGGGTAGATACATGAATTTTTGGTTTATAGTAAGCATTCAAGTTGATAAACAAGGTTTAGACATATTCAAACTAGAAAAATCATGTATATACCCCCTAAGGCTAAACTCTGTCATATATATGAAGTCAAGCATATAAGAGGAATGGTTTTGGGTTTCAAACATGGAAAATTCAAAAACCCTCCCAAAAGCTTCATTTTTTGAGTGAATAAGAAGGATCCAGGCTTACTTTTTCATTTTCATGTTACTGACTTGTTTAATTCTTGGTCAAACCTAGGATTTGACCAAGATTCAAATAGGCATAAAAATTCAATAAAGAATTCAAAAAATGAAAAACCAAAGCACATAATTAAGCTTCTTAAGTTATAGTAAGCATTCATGTTGATCAACGGAGTCTATACATATTTAAACATTAAAAATCATGTATATACCCCAACCCTAAACTCTGTCTAATGAAGTCAAGGACGAAGAGAAGTGGTTTTCGGTTTTTTTTTTTTGAATTTTTATGCCCATTTGAATCTTGGTCAAATCCTAGCAGGTTTGACCAATATTTAAACAAGTTTAAAACATGAAAATGAAAAGTAAGTGTGGATCCTTCTTATTCACTCCAAAATGAAGCTTTTGGGAGGTTTTTTTAAATTTTCCATGTTCGAAACCCAAAATGATATCTCTCCGTGCTTTACTTCATAAGACAAAGTTTAGGGGTAGGGGGTAGATACATGATTTTTCTGGTTTGAATATGTCTAGACCTTGTTTATCAACTTGAATGCTTATTATGTGACATCAAAAGACTATGTGTTTGGTTTTTTTTTTTTTGTTATGCCCATTTGAATCTTGGTCAAATCCTAGGTTTGACCAAGATTTAAACCAGTTTAAAACATGAAAATGAAAAGTAAGCCTGGATTCTTCTTAGTCACTCCAAAATGAAGCTTTTGGGAGGTTTTTTAAATTTCCATGTTTGAAACCCAAAACCACTTCTCTTAATGCTTGACTTCATAAGACAGAGTTTAGGGTTAGGGGCCAAGTATATACATGATTTTTCTTGTTTAAATATGTCTAGACTTTGTTTATCAACTTGAATGCTTACTATATGACATCAAAAGACTATGTGTTTGGTTTTGATTTTTTTGAATTTGTTATGTCCATTTGAATCTTGGTCAAATCCTAGGTTTGACCAAGATTTAAACCAATTTAAAACATGAAAATGAAAATGAAAGCCTGGATTCTTCTTAGTCACTCCAAAATGAAGCTTTTGGGAGTTTTTTCAATTTCCAATGTTTGAAACCCAAAACCACTTTTCTTCATGCTTGACTTCATAAGACAGAGTTTAGGGTTAGGGGGTATATACAATATTTTTCTGGTTTGAATATGTCTAGACTTCGTTGATCAACTGTAATGCTTACTATATGACATAAGAAGCTTATGTGCTTTGGTTTTTTTTGATTTCTTTTTTGAATTTTTATGCCCATTTGAATCCTGGTCAAATCCTTTGTTTGACCAAGATTTAAACAAGTTAAAACATGAAAATGAAAAAGTAAGCCTGGCTCCTTCTTAGTCATGAAAATGAGTTAACTTGGCTTTCCAACCCTTGAATCCATAGGAAACTTTGTACTAATGCAGTATAATAATCACCCGAGTTTTTACACCAACAGGTCTGTCACTTACGTGTGGTGCCCATGCGTGAGGTCCCAAACTTCAGTGAGCACAAGTCACATGCGGTAGGCAGGCAAAATACCCGATCAATCCGGGCGGTGGCTGTTAAGGACCCGATCGCATTTCTTGCTTTCAGACTGGGGTCTACCATGTAAAAGTTTGTTCCTTTTGGATGCATCACTCGTATTTGCAAGTTTTTTGGGGGTCCCGCAAATTCAGGGTAGCATCATGCCCCCCTTCCCACGCCAACACAAACAGAGTTCAACACAACCTAATTAAGCAAGGTTCAACACAGACATAGTTCAACAACCCCTAATTAAGCTAATAGGTTCACCACAAACGCTGCTGAGCAGCAAACATAAACAGAGTTCAACAAAAGATGCTGCTTTTGAAGCAGTAGGAGAGACAAACATGCACAACAGTTACGGAGTATATTTACCATCTTCTTCCTGTCGCCTCCTCCCGGTCCCGCTTCTTCTGCTTCTTGCTGCCCATACCTTTAATCTTTGGTGGCTTGGGCTTGGGAGGAGGCACACGACCGGTCTCGATAGCTTGGTTCAATTTCTTCCTTAGGAATAGCCCATAGGCCATGTGGTTGGCTATGAAGCCGGATCGGTTAACAGTTTCCCCAACTTTGAGACAGCCGGACCCACCGGCTTCGGCATGCTGCAGGACGCTTCGAAAGTCAACCTTTATGCTCTTTGTGCAGAAGGGGCAGCTGTTCCTGGCACCAGTCCAGGGTTCACTCCAATACTTGTCGAACTTCCCCGCCTTAAGCTTGTTGAGAGTGGCCCTGGCCTTCCTATGACGCGACTCGACATCGCTGTCAACCTCATCAGTAGCAACCTGATACATGCCAAATAAACAGGTGAAGCAAATATGTAGCAGTTGCAACTAATAATGAATATGAATCTAAAAAGATTCTGACGCTAATTCAAAACCCTATAGCGCAAAAAAAAGAGGGAGAGACCATAGAGCAAATCGATACAGGGCTATGTTGAATAAGGGAGAGAGGTGAATCGGATGTGAAGCAAATATGTAGCAGTTGCAACTAATACTGAATATGAATCTAAAAAGATTCTGACGCTAATTCAAAACGCTATAGCGCAAAAAAAAGAGGGAGAGACCATAGCGCAAATCGATACAGGGCTATGTTGAATAAGGGAGAGAGGTGAATCGGAACATACTTCCTCCCCCTCGTCGACGATATTCTCGTCGAAGGTCGGCGGCGGCGGTTCAAAGATGAGTTCAACCTCGTCCTCGTCATCTAGGGGATGCTTCCCAAGAGAGTGGACCCATCTACCAACAGCATCAGATGCCGATGAGCGACCGATGGCCCGACCTTCGGCAATGGCCTCCGCTTCGTCTTTGGCATCCGCTGCGGCGATGATCGCCGCCGTTGCGGCCATGCGTGCTGCGGTCGCGGCTCTGGACGCCTCCTCTGCGGCTAAGGCCAGCCGCGCGGCTTTCGCTTTCGCTGCGTTGACGGCGTCGGTTGGGCTCTCCATCGGTGGAATGGGAAGGGGAAGTGAAGAGAGGGTTTTTTCCTAGTCCGTGGAGAGAGGGAGAAGTGTGGACGTGAAATGGATAACTGACGATATTTCAAGATTTGGGAGACATAGCACGAACGGGCAGATGACAGCGCGTGGGTGCATTACCTCATACTGCCTCTGTCCTAGAAAGAGCGTACGTGTGGGTTTTCAAGGCATATTAAGGATTTTATTATTACATTGGGAAACTGTCATCGACCATCACTTTCCTCTTCAACTTTTCCACCTCCAATGATCTAAATGCATGTAGTAAATAAGAAAACCATATTATGCTAAATACTACTACCTCCATCCCAAAGCGTAAGGCTTATATTATTTTTAGAAGCTCAAACTATGTCAAGGTAAACTAAGATTTTACCAAAAATCATTATCATGCAAAATACAAAATTAATATCAATACATAGACAACGATTTTTTTTGGTATGGTATCTACAAAATATTATATTAGTTGATAGATTGTTCTAAATTTTCGTCAACCTTTACTTGCTTTGACTCTTAAAAAAAGACTTAAGCTTTGTGATGGAGGTAGTACGTACTAGTCGTGAAGAAACTATATCCCTCGTGATGAGAAAGAAATATTTTTTACTACCACTCTTTTGTGGACAAATTTTGAAGTGCATTGCAAAACGAGAAGTACACTCTTTTATGGACAAATTTTAACTCTACACCCATTATTTCAGGATGGAGGGAGTATAACCCAACTTGTTTTTTTCTTCTGGGCACTACACTGCTTTTTCCCTGTGCAATGCTTGGTTCTACCCTTTTTCTCAATGTAATGGTCACTTTAAGTCATTTTTTCCCACACACATTTATTTTGTACTTCTCTACAGTGTTGACCGTGCTACTACTATTTGTGTTAGTGCGCCAAAAACAAAATGTTATTTTCTAAGTGCCAAATTAATCTAGGGCGTTGGTTGTGAATCGGTGAACAAAAAAGAGATAGCCCAAAAGAGGAACACACCAAGGTACAAAAACTAGCATATATGCATGTTTCTATGTACATATATATGACCCTGGGTTTGTAGATAAAAAACATTCATATATGCGCTTACTATTAATATACATAAGTTTATGCTGATTCTCTTGGTTTAGGTATATATATGGTTAGGCATCACTACTAATTCAGAAAAAACAAAAATGTAACTCTTCAAGTGAAGTCATTTTAAGTGACCTAACAACTAAAATTCATATATAGGATTTGTATAGGAATTATGTAGGATTTAGATCACATGTGAATTTTCCCCACACTAGTTGTTTGATTCATAGGAACATATCCTATAGGAATCTTGCAGTGCAAATCCTATAAGAATAAAACATTAGGTCATACCTCATGGAAAATTTCCTTTGGCACAATCAAACACAACTCATCTTCCTATATGATTCAACTAGCCATTAAATCTCAATCCTATGTTTTTCATATTTCTATGGTTTTCCCATCCTATGAATCAAAGGAGCCTTAGGGCTTATATCTTTTTTTAGAAAGGCAAACTATGTTAAGATTGGCCAAGTTTTACGAAAAACCTTTAACATGCAAAATACAAAGTTGAGTCATTTCGTTTGAATCGGAGGGAGTACATTTGACGTTATGGTACTATTTGACAGCTGCTTGGCACTGTATTTTTTTCGAACCAAACTTCCCCCTTCATGAAGCTTTTATTTTAGCTTCAGTGACTTGATACATCCATATATCTAGACAAAGTTGAGTCAATTCATTTGAATCAGAGGGAGTACATTTGACTATATGGGTATTGTTTGACAACTGCTTGGCACTGTCTTCTTTTTTGAACCAAACTGCCCCCTTCACGAAGCTTTTATTTTGGGATAGAGCTTCACTGACTTGATACTTCCAAGTCTCACAGTGACTTGGTGCCACCATCCACCATCCATCTCAGATCCAATGTATGCGATCGACTTAGAATTTAAACTAAATAATTATTATAATTGCTCAGAAATATTTCAAGAACTTCCAGTTAATCGTGCATATTTCGATTTATATTTTGGTGAAGTTTCATTCGATTTGAATCAAAGGTTTGTGAGCAAATATATACTCCCTCCGGTTCATATTAATTGACTCTAATATGGATGTACTAGACACATTTTAGTTCTAGATACATCCATATTGAAGTCAATTAATATGAATCAGAGGGAGTATTTAGTTTAAACTAGTGCTCGTATACGTAAAAAGCTCTTTAATCACAAGCTAATCGTCCGAGTGGGATGAAATATTCACAGATTTTAGAACAAGGCATCTACATTTTACTGGATTTTTTTCATAATTTTTGTTTTTAGGTTCGAAATAAGAGATAGTTTGGAACGTTGGATCTCAAATGGTTGGTAGATGGTGGCACCAAGTCACAATGAGATTTGGAGACTTCAAGTCACTGCAGCTCTGTCCTTTTATTTTGACAAACTGCAGAGCCGCTGGTGCATCTATGGTTGCGTACGGCCGACGCCGATTCTTAGCAAGGAAGTTCTTCCTATAAGTAGTAGTATCCATACTCCACTCCAAGGCATGTATAAAAAAAAGAACCCATCCCGTTCTCGTTTTCCCGATCACTCTTCTCTGAAGATGGAGGAGGCCCTCTTCTTGTGCCCCCTCTGCCTGCTGCCCTTCAAACCCCCCATATCCAAGGTCGCTCCCTTCCGATTTCATTCTTAGGTTCACCTGTGAGAAATGTCAATGACAACTGATGCCACGTACGTTGTTCCGTGCAGTGCAAGGGCGGTCATATGGGCTGTCGGCGCTGCGTCGGCGAGCTTGCGCCGAACCCGTGCAAGAAGTGCGAGCAGCCGGCGAGGTTGCCGCCGTCGAATCGATCTGGGGCAAGATTGCCGCCGTCGAATCGATCTGGGGCAATGGTCAAGTGCGTCGGCTGCCAGAGCTTGGTCGCCTCCACGGAGTCCTACAAGCACTATATCGCGTGCCCGCATGGTCCGTGCGGCTGCACAGAGGCCATCAATACCGGCTGCAGCTTCACCGGCCCGCCGCGGGAGCTCCTGGTACACCTCCAAGCATCCCACTCCATCCCAGTGTTTACGTTCCAGTATGGCATACCCGCCTGGTGCATAGTTCGTGTTCCGGTACAACCGCGGGGACACCTGTTCATCGGCAGTGGGGAAGAAGACGGTAGCGTGTTCGCCATCACCGTTGGCGCGCTCGGCCCGACCACCATTGTGTCCTGTGTGTGCATCAGGTCGGCCGCGTGCTTGTTTCCGATGTACAAGGCGCAGCTGTTGGTGATTGGTCCGCCGGCGCCGGCGACGGCTGGGACCAGTGACCTCTCGACGGACACCTTGATGGCGGTAATCGAGCCGACGAGCTCCCCGACGCCTAGCTCGATCATGTTGCAGCAGCTCACTTCTTTCCTGGCGGTGCCGCCCCGTTACGCGAAGCAGAATGGAGGGCAGCGTGTGTTGCCTATCTGCGTTTGCATCAACAAGAAGGTTATACAATAATCTTCGTTTAGTCATACTGCAATGTAGTTACTCGAAGATCGGAGGGAGTAGTTTAGTTCGAAGTAGGGTTCGTTCGGATGTATTTTGGACTTGTATAGTAGTACTACTACTCCAGAACTATTAGCTAGCTAGTTGGAGTGCTAGAATGCAGCTCGGAGTATTATAGTATTTTGGCAGTACTACTAGTATATGTATGTGACTGCAAATTCAAACTAAAATGGAGTATTTCTTGCTAATGTTGTTCTTTTGGAGTCATCATTTTTTTCTGAACGTGTTAACTATGCTATTGTCTAAGGATTCGTTTAGATTTCTTTGGTTGAATTCATATTTCGTCTCTTCCTAATTTGGCAAAACTGCACTGTCATGGGCATTCTTACAAGGTCGCTGAAGTTTCGAAGTTTCTTAATGTATATTGCGTAGGGTGTACCCCCTTAACATGGATCTGTTGCATTTTTGGGTTGTATTTTTTTTGGCAATTTTCAGGACCATAAAATAGCACGCCTTCAGTTGAAATTTGAATTAGTGGCCGATACTAGCATGGAGTAGTGAAGTTTTTTTGTACTCCCTCGGTCCCACCAAAAGTGTCTCACCTTTGTTAAAATTTAGATGGATAGATGTATTTTTTTTACAAAGTTGAGACAACTTTGGTGGGACGGAGCCACGGAGTCGTAGTTGATGGCGAGAAGGTTGATGCCTTGCTAGGTTGGTGTACGTTGCAAAAAGAACAAGGTTGGTGTGTATTTGTTTTATTTGTTCACCATAATACTGACATGGCCATCGATTTGATTAGACAACACAAGCCTGGGATGTTTCACTTATTTATTGTAGGAAGCACGATTAATGTTCTGTAATGATGGGGCTACTCCTATAGTCCGTCTGCTCCTACTCGGGTGTCGGGTCACAGTCACACTCTCCTCTTTTTTTGAACACATTCACACTCTCCTCTTTTTTTGAACACATTCACACTCTCCTCGAAACTGCAGTAGGCAGTATATGCATAAGAGGAGGAGCGTCTCGGTTCACCTCCGTCGTCTATCCCCACTCCGCCCAGCTTCCATAGCACGCGCCTGCGTCTCCGCCATGGCGCTTTCGCATCCTATCCAGCAGTGCCCAGTTTGAGAGCCTCTGTTCTCCAACTCAAACCCCCACCTGCCGCCATTGATCGCCATCTCTCTCCCAAAGTTCGAATCAGTAGATCTCCCAAGAAAATACCAACCCCATTGTACCACCTGCCTCATTGCGATGGCGAAATCGAGCAGGGTCTGTGGATCTGGGCTGTTTCACAAGGTGTTTACGGAAGGCCCCCTTGAAGTGCTCATCAGCCAGTGCGACGCCATCACCGCCGCGTCCCTAGTCGGTTCCTCCAAAAGTATTCTTCAGTCAGCCAAATACAGTGCCACTCTGCCTGCTTCTCAGCCGTTTGGCCTTCCGTGTGTTCTCTGTTGTGACCCGGCGGATAAACCATGGGTGTTCAAGGAGGATTTGCCGGTGCACAGCAAGTGCAAACTACTGCCGCTGGACAGGTTCTCCTATGATGGCCTAATGCCACACGGTAAGGATGAGGAGCGGGCAGGCGCCAATGGAGATTGGATCGCCATGGTTGGCCCCGAAGGCAAGTGGAACCTCCTCAATGTCTACACTCATCGCAAGATTAAGCTTCCATCTTTGAGGAAGAAGTTGGAAACCACACGCAATCCACTTATATTCGAGTATCAGCGTTCTGCTATTCAACTGCAGAAGATAGCTATTTGCCAAGTTCCTACAGCTGCTAGGGGGTATAAAGATTTCTCCCTTGTCGCAATCTTCGACTTTGCAATTGCCTACCTCCATGGCGAATATCCTCGTACATGGATATTTCTTGAAAACCAGTTTCAGTACGGCGCCATATACTGCGATGCAATTATACATAACGGACTTGTGTTCGCCGTTACTGAGCTTGGAAATGTTTATGCATGGGATCCTAATCAATTTGGTAACATTTCCTCCCTATCTTTTTTATATACGTAACTTATATAGTATTTCACCTCTTATTTGTTGAACTGTCTTGGCATCTTTTGGCTTAAAGGAATTCCATAGGCGCACACCATAACCCTCTTGTGGTATGGACATATATAGAATTTAACATCTATAGGAATTTTAGTATGGTCTAATGTGCATGTTGTTCCTTAGGAAAAAGGCCCCCTAGTAATTAAGTTTCTTTATTATTACTCCCTAGAAAATTTAAGGTAGAGTAGAAATAGAATCAATAAAGGTGCCATGCAATATTGATAAAGACTTTCATTTGTTTATATTCCCCCGGTTCTAGAGAATAAGGAGTACTATATTCAAACCATCTAAAATTTGGACCAATATTTTCGGGAACATGTTTTAAATCCATATGAAGTTTTACCAAGATGTTCGAAATATATTTCAAACCATCTTATGTTCGACCATGATTTTATAAAGTACTAGTATTGGCATCCCAATATCAAATCAATATCACTAGTAGATAAATCATGAAATATATTTTCATGTGACGTGTTCTTTCCTTTTTCAAGGTCCTATAGTGCTCCCTGCTCCATTCATGGACTTGAAGATATACATATAGAAGAGATATGTGAATCGGCCTTGTTCACCAAGTTTGGGCTAGTTAGCCCGTGTATCTTTATAGTAGGTTACGTAGAGATTAGAGTTTATCTCGTGCACGGTTTAGTGCACGCCCACATTAGAAAGTCCCCTGGACTATAAATATGTACCTAGGGTTTATGGAATAAACAACAACCAACGTTCAACACAAACCAATCTCGGCGCATCGCCAACTCCTTCGTCTCGAGGGTTCCTCCGGTAAGCACCATGCTGCCTAGATCGCATCTCGCGATCTAGGCAGCACGAGCCTGCCTAGTTGTTCATGCGTTGCTCGTACTGAAGCCTTTTTGATGGCGAGCAACGTAGTTATCATAGATGTGTTAGGGTTAGCATTGTTCCTAGTATCATATGCTGTCGTAGTGCAACCCTTGCGCATCTAGCCGTCCCTGTACCTCATCATGGGTGCAGGGGCGGCACCCCGCTTGATCGTTGTTTAGTAGATCTGATCCGTTACGGTCGCTCCTTGATTCATCAAGGATTAGTTTAATATCTGCAATAGTTAGGCCTTACAAAGGGTTGGAGGATCCAGCGGCATGCAGGGTGTAGTTTGCTGCCCCTAGACAGGACGTTCCGAGGATCAACCTAGTGTTGGTTTTTAGGCCTTGTCTAGGGCTGGCTTACGTTTACCGTGTGTGAGCGCGAGGCCCAATCGTGAGTAGGATGATCCGATTATGCGGTGAAAACCCCAGATCGTCGTGGATCTCATACGCTTTATCATGATCAAGCAGGACCACCATATATTCGGCCACCTCGGACGAATCATGGGTGGATCGGCTCCATGAGCCGATTCACAGGACAACCTGAGAGCCGATCGAGGCTCGTATTTAACGTGTACGTGTGTGCCCTGCAGGAAACTAAGCGAGGCATCATCCACACCTTCCTGACCAGGTATAGGTCAGGTGGCACGCCCTTGCAATTTGCATCGGCGCGCGACCAGGATGCTTTGCGGGCCGTCGCTCTGAGGGACTGGGGCCAGCCGCAGCCCTAGTCGTTCCCGGCTCTACGGTGTTGACCAGTCACTGCCCGCCGGTGGGTTTCTGACGTCAACACATTCTGGCACGCCCGGTGGGACAATCTTCAACGACAACCTTCAACAACCACCTCGCCATCCACATCAGAGATGGCGGAAGAAACTCCGGTCACCTACGAGGAGCTCACTGGCGAGCTCAAGAAGAAGTACGACGAGGTCAAGGTCCTCCTCGAAGCCGACCTCATCGGCTCTTTCCACAGGACCCGCTCCCATGGCATCAGATGGAAGGGGTTCTCACCTGACGGCGCACTTGATGGAGTGGACCTATCCACCCCGTCAGAAGAACGCACCAGGTCGCTGCGTCAGGAGATCAACTTCATGGTGGCTCATTCGCTGCACCGCCATTCTGAGAGCCTGGTGAATACGTTGGAGCGCGTCGCGCTGCGCGTGATCCAGGAGATCATGAGCCATCAGTACTCTCCGTCAGGACCAGCCCTAGGGACTCACCAAGGGGAGTTGCTACTCCAGTCCCGTCCACCGCTGCCGTTCGCGTTGGCAGCGCCCGAAGCGCCGAACTCATCGGCCTATGTCGTCTACAAGATTGGTGGTGACCCCAGTGACTACCAATTTCTACAGGACGCGCCCAAGGAGATCCCGCACGGGTACGCGTGCGCATACGTGCCAGACTGCAGCACCTGGGCACCCTCGAACCAGGTTGCTATAGCAGGGACTTCTGGGGCAACAGGAGGAACGTCGGAGGCAGACCCTGAGAAGCAAACGTGGCTAGCTAAGTACGCCACCCCGACAAAACTCCCGAGCCCAGCTCCTGCAGTTGGCTCAGAACCAGAGAAACAAGCATGGCTGGTTAAGTACGCCACTCCGACGAATCTTCAGGGTTCGGCACCTGCAGCCATCACCGCGGATCAAATTTGTACGATCCTGAAAGATCAGTTCGGCATGATGCCGAAAAGAAAGGCGATCGGCTATACCAAGCCGTACCCCAACGAGTACGAATTGATCCCGCTACCACCCAAATATCGGCTCCCGGACTTCACAAAGTTCAGCGGATCAGATGGCTCCAGCTCCATCGAGCATGTGAGCCGATATTTGGCACAGCTGGGCATGATCTCAGCGTCAGACGAGCTGCGCGTGAGGTACTTCTCACAGTCCCTCACAGGATCGGCTTTCGGCTGGTACACGTCGCTGCCACCGAACTCCATCCAGACTTGGAAGCAGCTGGAAGAACGGTTCCATGAGCAATATCACTCAGAGGCTTCCGAGGCTGGCATTGCCGATCTAGCACAAGTACGACAGAAGCGCGGGAAACAGTGTCAGAATACATCCAGCGCTTCAGGACCGTTAGGAACCGATGCTATTCGGTTCACGTAAGCGAAAAGGAAGCAGTCGAGTTGGCGGTGGTGGGTCTGTCATCGATCAAGGACGTGGCCTCCCAAGCGGACTACCCGTCACTAGCGCACATGGTTCAGAAGCTGTCAGCATATGAACAGCGTCACCCAGATGTCTACCAGGACAAGTTCAAGCGGGTGGTTACCATGGTCGACGCAGGCGAAGATGAGGTCGCTACGGGAGAACAAGAGGTCGCGGTGGCTGAGTGGACTCGAGCTGCAGGACCAGTAACCTGCAAATGGGTGAAGCCACCAGGACCTCCAAGAGGATTCGACTTCGACGTGACGAAAACCGAGCAAATTTTCGATCTCTTACTCGCGGAGAAGCATATAAAGATTCCCGAAGGCCACAAAGTTCCCACGGTGCAAGAGCTGAACGGAAAGCCATACTGCAAGTGGCATAACACGTTCACCCACACCACTAACGACTGCAGGGTGTGGCGTCAGCAGATCCAGATGGCAATAGAAAATGGGCGACTAATTTTCAACCAGTATGCCATGAAGGTCGACACACACCCCTTCCCCGCCGTCAACATGGTGGAGTTCGCCCACCTCGGAGGGTGCCAGCCTGATTTCTCAGCCAACATCAGCATGGTAGAGCTTGGACACCGCTCTGAGAAGGACGGGGATGAGGACAGCTGCTCTCAGAGCAAGGACACAGAGGGGGCCGCTCCATGCGATCGGCTCCGTCAAGATGGCAAGCGCTATGTCACAGAGGGGGAAGTTAAGAACATAAGATATCAACGACCCCTCTCTGATCACCTCCTCAATAAGTACGTGAGTCGGTATGATCAACGCCGGCAACACGGCGACGATGATGAAAGAGGCCGTATGGCTAGAAACGACAGAAGACATCGTCGGCATAATCACGATGAGGAGCGGCAGGAGCGCCACGCCAGGGAGCAGGACGATACGGACAGGCATTGGGACTGCCCTTTCTTCAGACACTGCTGGGATTCAGGAATGAGCCGATTACCAACAATCGGCAACTGCCCAGAATGCAACCAGAAAAAGAAGGAGGCAGCCAACGTGTCTGTGTTCGAGCGCTTAGGGCCTCTCCCACCGCAAAACAGACGTGCTGAGACCCCTCTGTTGGAAGATCTCGAGGATTCGGAAGACGAGGGGGAAGATGAAGAAGATAGGTGCCACCGTCCAAGGTGGTGCCCTGACGGTCTCAGCCATTCACAAAAACGCAGGGTTCAGCGATTGCGCGGTTTGGAGGAAGCCGAAAGGTTATACTTGCATACGCTGAGGAAGGCACGACCTGATCTGGCTGCGAAAGTCCAGAGGACCCTGGATGAGGAGGGGCTGCCGCAAAGAAAAGAATGGCGCCCCAAGCAAAGGAAAGCCGATGATGAAACATCGGCTGGCACGAACATGGTGCTCGTTCGCCCGGCGGAGTGTAGACCTCCACGATCACACGTTGCACCCAAGGTGGACATCAGCAAGCGCTCCAACGTGATAAAATCGGAGATTGGGCTGGTTTTATCCACCGACATGGACGAGTAGCAAGACTACGTCAATAAGCAACGTGGCGAGGCTGATCCTTGCGATCGGCCCTCCGAAACTGTTGAAGGGATATTACAAAACCTTCACCGAGCAAGCAACGTGGAGGCCGATTCCAGCGATCGGCCAAAATTATCCTCACCATCCATTCTGCCTGGGATCAACGTTTGACCCAACAGGGACTACCTGACGAGCCGATACCATCAATTCTCTTGATAGAATCGGCTCGGGGGGCACCTAGATGGATAATACTAAGTATGGGGGCCGATACACAAATCGGCCTAAAAATTTTTACAAAATTTTACAGAAACCGACTTCAGAATTGAGAAGTAGCCGATGCGCAGCCATCGACTCAAGAGGAAAGGAGCCGATCTGACCAGCAGGGCGCTAAGAGCGGACTGGAGAAACTCGGGGGGCAGCTCGCCTTGAAGGCTCTCTGCTTTGGGAAGCCGATTTATGTGCAAATCGGCTGGCTCTGCATGATCAAGCCCAGGCTAATTCAGCTAAGTTACGCGTCCTCGTTTCTGTTTTTGCCTTGGCCAAGACTCGGGGGGCAGCAGGCCTGGTGGATATTTTGTTCTGCTCTGTTTAAAGAACCGATTGGGATGCCATCGGCTGATCCTTCATTACGACCTTCTTCACAAATGATGAGTATTGAAGAGGATTATTGGGTTTGGTTGGAAAAGTTTAAAGGTTTTCCTGAAGATCCTGCATTTTCTGCCAGATTTAGAAAATCATCAGTTGAAGAAGGGAAGAGCGAGTTTCAAAGGGCCGATGCGATGCTATCGGCTCATTATGCATTGGCAAAGGGGACGAATCGGCAAGGTCAGTGGAAGAGGAAATCGGCAAATCAAATTGGGGAAAAGTTCTTCATTAATAAGAAAGATTTCTTACATAGTAGAGCTGATTGCCCTCGAAAGGGGATACATTGCCCCGCCTACTTCTACGGATCCTATCTACGGGCCGTTGCTGCCCTCGTCATCGCCGTCATCGCCGCTGTCGGCGCTGCTCCCGGCCGGCTCGTCGTCGCTGCTCCAGCGGCCGCCGGCGGGACCTTCATTGTCCTCGTCTTCCTCGTCGTCGTCGTCGTCGTCGCTGTCGAAGTCACTCAGGTTCCCCGGCCAGGGGCAATGGCGCTTGGCCGGCGGCTCGTCGGGGGAGCTGTTGTCGTCGTCATCCTCCTCTTCGTCCTCCTTCACCTCCTCGGAGGTGGCCCCATCCCAGGGGAAGCGATCGTCCTCGCTTTCTTCCACCGCTTCCTTGTCGGCGAGGAAGCGGAGATCGCTCTCCCCATCAGTCAGGGACTTGTCGTCCTCTGACCAGATGGAGAAGTCATGATCTGACTCCTCCCCGGCCGCAATGGCACGGCGGATGTTGGCCGCATGGACCTCCGCCGGGTTGTGCTCCGGCGTCGGCTCGCGAGATGAAGAGGACTGGGTGGAAAGATCCGATGAGGCAGAGGAGGAAGAGGACATGATGGCGCAGGAGGGTTTTTGGGTGCTAATGCGAAGGAGATGCAGAGGGGAACTGTTTGGGGCGGTTAAATAAAAGAGGGCATGATAGAAATTCAATGCCACAGCAGTTTCCGAGGAAGTGGTGCCGAAACTGTCAAATCGTGCAGAGAAGTTGAGGAGGCAAGTTATCATGATGAAGAACTCTGCGACGGTTCTGCTCTGCCACGACATGACCCTACGAGAGAAAAGCATAATGATTTTGGAAATGTCATTTCCAAAACCAGGGGGGCATGTGTTATCACCAGAATTTGACCAAGTCAGAGGTGGGCCGCGATCAAGATGGACTTGAAGATATACATATAGAAGAGATATGTGAATCGGCCTTGTTTACCAAGTTTGGGCTAGTTAGCCCGTGTATCTTTATAGTAGGTTACGTAGAGATTAGAGTTTATCTCGTGCACGGTTTAGTGCACGCCCACATTAGAAAGTCCCCTGGACTATAAATATGTACCTAGGGTTTATGGAATAAACA
Organism: Lolium multiflorum; assembly: GCA_030979885.1. Taxonomy (NCBI): domain Eukaryota; kingdom Viridiplantae; phylum Streptophyta; class Magnoliopsida; order Poales; family Poaceae; genus Lolium; species Lolium multiflorum. The sequence continues at coordinate 249,089,928 of CM061750.1, forward strand.
ACAACCAACGTTCAACACAAACCAATCTCGGCGCATCGCCAACTCCTTCGTCTCGAGGGTTCCTCCGGTAAGCACCATGCTGCCTAGATCGCATCTCGCGATCTAGGCAGCACGAGCCTGCCTAGTTGTTCATGCGTTGCTCGTACTGAAGCCTTTTTGATGGCGAGCAACGTAGTTATCATAGATGTGTTAGGGTTAGCATTGTTCCTAGTATCATATGCTGTCGTAGTGCAACCCTTGCGCATCTAGCCGTCCCTGTACCTCATCATGGGTGCAGGGGCGGCACCCCGCTTGATCGTTGTTTAGTAGATCTGATCCGTTACGGTCGCTCCTTGATTCATCAAGGATTAGTTTAATATCTGCAATAGTTAGGCCTTACAAAGGGTTGGAGGATCCAGCGGCATGCAGGGTGTAGTTTGCTGCCCCTAGACAGGACGTTCCGAGGATCAACCTAGTGTTGGTTTTTAGGCCTTGTCTAGGGCTGGCTTACGTTTACCGTGTGTGAGCGCGAGGCCCAATCGTGAGTAGGATGATCCGATTATGCGGTGAAAACCCCAGATCGTCGTGGATCTCATACGCTTTATCATGATCAAGCAGGACCACCATATATTCGGCCACCTCGGACGAATCATGGGTGGATCGGCTCCATGAGCCGATTCACAGGACAACCTGAGAGCCGATCGAGGCTCGTATTTAACGTGTACGTGTGTGCCCTGCAGGAAACTAAGCGAGGCATCATCCACACCTTCCTGACCAGGTATAGGTCAGGTGGCACGCCCTTGCAATTTGCATCGGCGTACCAGTATTTGCATCCCAATATCAAATCAATATCACTAGTAGATAAATCATGAAATATATTTTCATGTGACGTGTTCTTTCCTTTTTCAAGGTCCTATAGTGCTCCCTGCTCCATTCATTCCGTGGACGGCTGGATTTGATGGCGATGATGATTTTGACTCTAATAGTCGTACGTGGTGGCTGGCAAGATCTCAAGATCGTTCTAGACTTCTCCTGGTCTATGCACGTGGCGTAATGGATTTTGACGCTGACGGTGCTCCAACTTATTATGATAGTACCCCTTCTGTCCATTGCGGTCGCGCTGTTCACAGCTATTCGGGGTATACCTGCATTGTATTCTCGAATGACACTAGTCGGTTACTTCCAGCCAACCCGTGGGAAAGGGTTACTAATCTTGGAGACTATTCTATGTTCCTTGGGTTGAACTATCCGATTTTCATGCCAGTGGGTGGTGCAACATTTCCCCCAGGATATTTGACAAGAAGAAACTGCATCTACACCACGCCTCAGGCCATTGGCTCTCAGTTTGACACATCACATCAAGAAATTTTCCGCTTCAGTCTAAATGGCGAAGACCACCAAAGCATATCTTTCTCAAGCAGCGGTCCAGGGGCCAACTGGCATACGGGGTTTTGGTTCATCCCAAGCTACACCAACGCGCTGGACTGGAACAAAGACAATCAGAGTTAGGGATATTTATGTAATAGTAGGATCATACTACTAGCTAGCTCAGTTGGTCTTGACTCCTATTTAACTATTTATAGCTAATGTACTTAGGTGATAAATTTATGCTATTTGCATGAACCCAGGTGCTTCTTTTAATTTGATCAAATACGGTCTATACACATGCATGGTTGTTTGGCTGTTTCAGTGTCCCTAGAGGCATACATATATACTGTTATTTAGCAATCTTTATTACAGTACAAAGGTCTTAACCTCATGGTTCACAGAAAGTATAAACGTAGATCAACCATCTAAACATAGAAGACATTCTAGTGTATGATTCTTACATATACACATCAACATCCTATCAGAAAATCTTAATGTGAATTGTACTGGCTGTACAAACCCGTGCATCATTCTCTAGCCGGTTGCACCCAAAAACCAAATCGTGGTACTTCATAGTTGACTGTATGTAGGACAACATACAGATCCAATGCGAAGCCATGGGTATCACCTGCATGACAGAACCATATTTCACATGGTTGGAGGTACTCCATATGGCATTTAAAATCATTCCTTGTCCTTCATATGGCCCTAAAAATAGTACAGTTGGATTTGTGGGTTTTAATTTTTTATTAACACACTCAATTGATTGCCCAAACATTGATTAATAATATTATTAAGGGGTGTGATGTTGAAAGCCATAAGAACAATGTGCCAAACAATCTTTGCTAGCGGACGGTAAATGTATACCCATCAGAAATAATCAGCAGACGTGCATGTTTCTTTGGTCAGAATAACTGCTGCACCATCTTAAAAGTAAATGGCATGACCATTTATTTGATTTGATAGCGTGCAGCTAGATGGCGTACATTACTATCTCTACTTCCTTGGGTCGCCCAAATCTGGAGTACTAAAAGCAAATCCTGGTGATTCATTTGACAAGACAACACAGATGCGTCCAAATTTCTCCGCCCATATTATTATAGTAATATACGAAATCTGGAGTGCGTTGCCTCGTTGCCTTCCAAGAGAAGCTGCATTCCTTGCCAAAAAAGAGAGAGAGGCTGTATTTATAACTACCTCACCGGCCGCCACTAGTACAAACCATCACTCCCTCTCCACCTCCACCTCCATCTCTTCCCTAGTAGCTCCACCTCCATATCGGCGACGGACCACAATCGCGCGGCTTCGACTTCCTCTTCGACGGCGGCGGCGACAGAGGCGTGAGGCACCTTCTCCGCGGCGCATCACTCATCCTCGTCCCGCGGCAACAATGGCTGTATGTGAAATCACCATACCCTTGTGTATGGTAGAGATGATGATGTGCGGATAAAATTTTATTGGCGGTTGCTCATCCTTGTTTGAATATTTGGTGTAGATTCACATCTAGGGCAGGGTGTCAAGCGGGGTGGGTAGCGGGCTAGCTAGTTTCAGTGCGAGTGCTTTAAATCTGCTCTAATCTCAACCACTATTTGCTCTAATTTTCTGCTTTGCGGGACGATTCGCGGACGCCGCTTGCAACCCTAATCTAGGGTATTGATCCTAGTTTAGTAGACTACTAGGATTTACATGCCAATTTGTTTTTAGACTAGATCCGGATATTTGTCAATACTACTACGTACTTCTTCCGTTCGTATTTAATTGACTCTAGTTGAAAGCATCGACAGTTCATTTTCTTCTCTCCCTCGCGTCGACTAATTAAAACCGAACAGAGGGAGTATTAGGAATCCATGTGCATCCGTACTACCAGTAAGGTATTGCGTTGTTGCAGAGGCTCAGTGTAATCAATATCTTTCGATATTAATATACTCACTTTATCAGAAAATAAATTAGTAATCCATGTTCAAACTTGCTAGTTTGATCGACGTTTGATGATGATTTGTGAGGCCATGTATGGGCCTAGTTTGTTTCCTTTGCTTGGTGGTCAGTAGGCTGATGATTTTTTTTTGCTTGGTCGATCTGTGGTCGTTCCATGGCCACTGCTGATTAATCATTACTAGAATCAACAATTTTTTGCTTGTCTGGTGATTGGAATTGTATGCGCTCTTCTGAAGAGCACCATCGCACGATGATTAGTCTTAATGGAGATGCAGATGTCGATCAAGAGGGAGAAACATATCTTGATCATGCATTTCTCACGAGATTACTTGGTGATTGGAAGTAGAATCCACAATTTGTTGTGCAAACTTCTCAACATATGCATATATTCGTTGAATTGGCTTTATGTGATCAATATTACTTCTTATTGCAGATGGATGGAGGGGAAAGAGCGAAAAAACCGATACTTAGTGAAATGACTTCTCATTCTGTGACTTCTGATATCCTAGATGACAAGGTAAATATATAGAACGATGATTCGTAGGTGATGAAAGCAGAATCCACAATTTGCCGTGCAAACTTCTCAACATATGCATTTATTTGATTAATTAGTTTTATGTGATCAATAGTATTACTTATTCCAGATGGACGTAGGGGAAGGAACGAAAAAGCGGATGCTATGTGAAATGACTTCTAAATCTGTGTGTTCTGATATCCCAGATGACAAGGTAAACATATGGACCGACGCTTGTTTTGCTGCTGCCCCCGTTAGATGGCTAGATGCTCTGGTCTAATTTCTGTTCATGTGCTTATTATTGCAGAAACATAGAGTTGAAGAAAACTCTATATTGTCTGATGACAAAGGTGAAATGGCATGCCAGTCTTTTAAACCTCCGACGCCACCTTGTTTACTGTCTATGGAGACTGATGCAGCTGGACCTGGTACTGATGAGCCTATACGTGGCATCATCGTGCCACATGAAGAAGGTTGTGGATTGGGTTTACCCCCTGCTGTAGAAACTGGTGGTGCAGCTGGAGCTGCTAGTGTAGAGCCTCTAGTGAACGGTGTCGTGCCACGGGAATTCTCTGAACTAGAGCAAGACGGTTTACCTATTGTCAAGACCGATGTAACTGGTGCTGATGCTGGAGTTGCTACTGATGATCCTGCACCCGAAGTTGCCACGCCACCCGAAGGAGGTTTTGTATTGGTAGAACCCGTCATGACTATGCCCACAGTACTGACTGGTGGTGGACCTGGAGCTGGTAGGGTAGAGCCTCTAGCGAAAGGTGTCGTGCCACGAGAATCCTCTGAAGTGGATATTGGTGGTTTACCCTCTGTAGATACTGGTGGTCTACCTGGAGCTGGTATTGTAGAGATTTCAGCAAACAGTGCTGTCCCACCCAACTCCTATGAACTGGAGCATGTACCTGATGTGCCTTCTGTAGAACCTGATGCACCTGTAAGTAGTGGTGATGATTCCGCTGAATCTGATCAAGAAGGATCTGCATCTCGAGGACAAGATGTCAGCTGTCATTCACCTGAACCCGAGCTGAAGTCAGCAACGGTAGCTTATATGGCACGGACTGTCCTTCAAGCTCTAAAGATCCAGTTGGGTGGTTCACAGGACCAGCTACTCCAAGCCATTGTCACTACAAAAGACCAGCCAGCATGCTTCGTTATCTCCTGCATACTGTTTGACAAGCTGAAGCACTGCAACTGGCGCATTGTTCAATCCCATCAGCATGGAGAGAGGAGCTATGTTTATGTCAAGATGATTCATGCTGATTTGGTAAGGTTCCATGATAAGATGTATGGGTGGGGTGAGGCAAGAGCCACATTTTGCAGCATTCACACAGTCTTCGCTCTTGAGCCAGACCCCATGGATGCTTACCCAGTGGTGCAGCTGTCCTGACTTGATATATGTTTTATGATCAGTATGCTGCTGTCGTGGAACTGTGATGTGGAGCTACCTTTCTTATGGTTTCTAGGCTTTTGGTTTCAACATGTATTATGGAGCTTACCTTAGGACTTTCGCATGCGTTTGGCTGTTGACCTGTAATGTTTGTGGTTGGTTGTCTAATCTACTTGGCACAATCACATTGCAAAGGCAAATGTTCCTTTTCTCTTTAATTGTTATTATGACTTATGTGTTATAACCAGGCAAGAATATGCAATCTTGGTTCTCTGACCGATATATATGTACATACAACTTTTGTTCACATAATAACACTTACACGGGAAAAGAGTAGCTTTCTCTGTTGGACAAACACCAAACCACAAAAGGGTAACAACACAATATCCAAACTAGGTACGGCACCTGTTGAGCATACATGACTTTTGGCGTAAAATCACGTTAACCAACACTAGCAGCATCTTGTTCTTTGCAAGGTGCTATGCTTATCAGTCTAATCCCAATACACAACCTACTTCAGGTGGCACGATGATGTCAGGTGCAGGTTCACCAGTACCAACTCTCTTGCATCAGTCTCCATTGAAGGTACGCCACTGCTGCAGTAGACACCATTAGCAATGCAACCTGAAGGTGTTCTTATCCTCATATCAGGATCACATAATACAGGTGTCAAGCTTCATGCACTAGCCAACACAATCAAAAGTCCGAACTAGGATCGCTAGGAAAAAAACATGAAGATCCTTTTATCGAATCCCACGCTGAACATCTTTTTCACTAATTAGGTAAGCTCCTGCTGACAAACATATTACAGCAACTCCAGCAGTGGCTCTATATTTTGGCGCTGTGGGCTGATGCTGCGCATGGAGCCGGCAATAGCTTCACCGGAAGCTGCAAACTGTGGCGGCCAAATGCAGGGCTGAAACAGCGTATTTTCAGAGGCGCTATAATGCAGCGCCAAAAACAGAATATAATGAAAAATAGAGTGCAGTAAAACAGAAGATCAAATAAAGACTAGAAATAGACATAAAATAGGAGAAAATTAGCTTGATAGATACTCCGTAGTTCATATTTTTACAAAGTAGTGCGATAAAACTAAACTAAAACTCGACATCTGACGAGTCCGGTGTCGTGCCCGACACCGGATCCGACGAGAAGAGGTCAATCCAACGGGGGTCGTCCTCGCCAATGGTGGTCGGCCCGGCGAGCTGCGCTTCGATGAAGGCCCGCTTCGTCGCCTTCTCCGCCCTCCGTCGTGCGCGGTCCTCCTTCTTCGCAGCCCGCCTCGTAGCCTTCTCCGCCCTCCGTCTGCGGAAGTGCTCGTTCTCGGCGGCTACGTCCTCGGGGAAGCGGGCCGCCCACTCGCGCGCCGCGCGCTCGTCCCGCTCGGCAATGCGCAAACGGCGCTCCGTCTCGCGGCGGCGGCGCTGTTCCTCCTGTCTAACGATGTACGGCGGCGGCGCGAGATCCTCGGCCTGCTGGCGCGTCCACACGTCATGGAAATTCATCGACGATCGCGGGCGCCCGAGCCGCCACGCCACGGCGTCGTACGCGCGCGCGGCCTCGTGTGCGGTCTCGTAGCTGCCGAGGCCGATGCGCTCGCCGCCGTCACGTATCTCCGCGTAATACGTACCTTTGGGGCGCGCGCGGACGCCGCGGTACCCCGTGCCCGAGACGCGGCAGTACCGCGAGCTCGACGCGAGACGAGGCATGGCGGCGGCGGCGGAAGCGGAGCCGCGGCGGCGATATTAGGCGCAGATGGGCAAATTTCAGCAACCCGTGTCCATCTTTTTTTTTGGCAGGATTACGCCATGTACCACCTTCCAATTAGAAAATAGTACTGTTCAGCCTTCCCCTGTTGGGCCCAATATTTTCACTTTGGGTTGCCAACGGCCATCTACATGGTAATTGCTATCGGCCTACTTGCTCCGGCTGTCGAAGCCCAATAACTACAAATGGGCCTTTCTGCTCATGCAATTTCGGCCCTTTTCTAATGAAACACATATCCTATGATTGGCAAAAAAAACGCGGAGATTCTACATAAAAGTTGTTTTTATTTATTTTAAATTATTGGGTTCCAATTTTTGAAACTGCTCATGCCCAATATGAAAATCCTTGATCGCTCCATACCCACATGGATAACGGTATTTTTAATAATTCATAAAGTGGATTTGAAATTTAAAACATATCCTAATAATTCCATGATTTAATCTATCAACTTGCAAGATCTTGGAGAGAAAGAGCTTGTATTAGTCTGCAGAATCCTCAACGTTTCAAAGGCGGCAGTGGATCAAAACAAAAAGGAAGTAGCCAGAAATTAGGGGTAAAAAATAACTCCAAGAAAGGAAACTTTTATTGTTCGTAGAGGATGACATGCGGGACCCATGAGCCAGCAGCTTACTCAACGTTTCAAAGGCGGCATGAGATCGAAAAAAAGGCAAGTGACCAAATATCAGGAGCCAAAAATAATCCAAGAAATAAAACTTATTGTACATAGAGGATGACATGCGGGTCCCATTTTGCAGCAGCGGTTTCAAGGTTTCAAATGCGGTTTGAGATCAAAAGAAAAAGAAAGTAGCCAGAAATTAGGGGGTAAAAAACTCCAAAAAAGAAAGTTCATTGTACATAGAGGATGACATGCGGGTCCCACGAGTCAGCAGCTTACTCAACGTTTCCAAGGCGGCGGGGATCAAAAGAAAAAGGAAATAGCCAAAAATCAGAGGGTGAAAAAATCCAAGAAAAGAAATTTTATAGTACATAGAGGATGACATGCGGGTCCCATGAGCCAGCAGGTTCCTCAACGTTTTCAAAGGCGCTGGGGATCAAAAGAAAAAGGCAAATAGCCAGAAATTAGGGGTAAAAAATAAATCCAACAAAGGAAAGGTTTATTGTTCATAGATGCTGACATGTGGGACCCATGAGCCAGCAGCGTCAAGGCAAGTGACCAAAAATCAGGGGTAAAAAAATCCAAGAAAATAAACTTTATTGTACATAGAGGATGACATGCGGGTCCCATGAGCCAGCACCTTACTCAACGTTTCAGAGGCGGCTTGAGATCGAAAGAAAAAGGAAAGTGACCAAATATCAGGAGCTACAAATAATCCAAGAAAGGAAACTTTTATTGTACATAGAGGTTGACATATGGGTCCCACTAATACAAGCTCTTTTGCTCCAAGATCTTGCAAGTTGATTGTACATAGAGGATGACATGCGGGGCCCATGTGTCAGCAGCTTACTCAACGTTTCCAAGGCGGCAGTGGATCAAAAGAAAAAGGAAATAGCCAAAATCAGAGGGTGAAAAATAAATCCAACAAAGGAAAGGTTTATTGTTCATGGAGGCTGACATCTGGGACCCACGAGCCAGCAGCGTCCTCTACGTTTCGAAGGCGGGGGATCGAAAGAAAAAAGGCAAATAGCCAGAAATTAGGGGTACAAAATAACTCCAAGAAAGGAAATGTTTATTGTTCATAGAAGCTGACATGTGGGACCCATGAGCCAGCAAAGTCTTCAACGTTTCAAAGGCGGCAGGGGATCAAAGGAAAAAGGAAGTAGCCAGAAATTAGGGGTAAAAAATAACTCCAAGAAAGGAAACTTTTATTGTTCATAGAGGATGACATGCGGGACCCATGCTCCAGCAGCTTCCTCAACGTTTCAAAGGCGGTATGAGATCGAAAGAAAAAGGCAAGTGACAAAATATCAGGAGACAAAGATAATCCAAGAAAAGAAAACTTTATTGTACATAGAGGATGACATGCGGGTCCCATTTAGCAGCAGCGGTCTTAACGTTTCAAATGCGGCTTGAGATCAAAAGAAAAAGAAAGTAGCCAGAAATTAGGGGGTAAAAAAACTCCAAGAAAGGAAAGTTTTATCGATGAGCCAGCAGAGTCCTCAACGTTTCAAAGGCGGCAGGGGATCAAAAGAAAAAGGAAATAGCCGAAAATCAGAGGGTGAAAAAAAACCAAGAAAATGAACTTTTATAGTACATAGAGGATGACATGCGGGTCCCATGAGCCAGCAGGTTTTTCAACGTTTCAAACGTGGCATGAGATCGAAAGAAAAAGGCAAGTGACCAAATATCGGGATCCAAAAATAATTCAAGAAAAGAAACTTGATTGTACATAGAGTATGACATGCGGGTCCCATTTAGCAGCGGTATCACCGTTTGAGAGGCAGGAGATCGAAAGAAAAAGGCAAGTGACCAAATATGAGGTGCCAAAAAAATCGAAGAAAAGAAAGTTTTATTGTACATAGAGGATGACATGCGGGTCCCATGAGCCAGCAGGTTTTTCAACGTTTCAAACGTGGCATGAGATCGAAAGAAAAAGGCAAGTGACCAAATATCAGGAGCCAAAAATAATTCAAGAAAAGAAACTTGATTGTACATAGAGGATGACATGCGGGTCCCATTTAGCAGCAGCGGTATCACCGTTTGAGAGGCTGCACGTGATCGAAAGAAAAAGCAAGTGACCAAATATCAGGGAGCCAAAAATAATCTAAGAAAAGAAATTTTACTGTACATAGAGGATGACATGCGGGTCCCATTTTGCAGCGGTCTCAACGTTTCCAAGGCGGCACAGGACCAAAAGAAAAATGAAGTAGCCAGAAAATCAGGGGGTGAAAAAATCCAAAAAAAGAACTATTTCAATTGGGCTGCATGTGGACATCTGGGCATTCAAACTATCCTGCTGGGCCTTTTGACTCGTACAATTTCAGCCCACTCCAAAACAGGATAGTTCGGATTTTTCTAAAAAAAACAGGAAAGTCCTATGCTTCGCAAAAACAAAAAACAAGGAGATTCAGCATATAAATTTGTTTATGTAAAAATAAAGATTTAATTTATCCGTTGAAATAGCTCAGAGCGCAATACATTGTTTATTGTCTGCAAAATAATCAAGATATCACATGTTTCTTGTACGGGGAGGCTGACATCGGGGACCCATGAGCCAGCAGCGTCGTTTTAAAGGTGGCAGGGGATGGAAAGAAAAAATAAACCAAAAATCTGTTGGTAAAAAATCCAAGAAAAGAAACATTTTCGTTCTGAGAGGATGACATGCGGGACCCAGACGAGCATCCTCGGCGTTTATTGTTCATAGAGGCTGACATGTGGGACCCGTGAGCAGCAGCGTCCTCAACGTTTTAAAGGCGGCAGGATATCGAAAGAAAAAATAAGCCAAAAATCATTTGGTAAACAATATCCAAGAAAAGAAACATTTACCGTTCTGAGAGGATGACATGCGGGACCCATGAGGCAGCATCATCCTCAACGATTTCAAGGTGGCAGGGGATCAAAGAAAAAAAAAGGAAATATCCAGAAATTAATTAGGGGTTCAAAAAAATCCATCAAAGGAAACTTTTATTGTTCAACTTTTATTGTTCGTAGAGGATGACATGCGGGACCCATGAGCCAGCAGCTTACTCAACGTTTCAAAGGCGGCATGAGATCGAAAGAAAAATGCAAGTGACAAAATATCAGGAGCCAAAGATAATCCAAGAAAAGAAACTTTATTGTACATAGAGGATGACATGTGGGTCCCATTTTGCAGCAGCGGTCTCAATGTTTGTAATGCGACTTGAGATCAAAAGAAAAAGAAAGTAGCTAGTAATTAGGGGGTGAAAAAAAATCCAAGAAAAGAAAGTTGATGGACAAAGAGGATGACATGGGGGTCCCTTGAGCCAACAGCTTACTCAACATTTCAAAGGGGGCAGGGGATCAAAAGAAAAAGGCAAGCCAAAAATCAAAGGGTGAAAAAAAATCCAACAAAGGAAACTTTTATAGCACATAGAGGATGACATGCGGGTCCCATGAGCCAGCAGGTTCCTCAACGTTTCAAACATGGCATGAGATCGAAAGAAAAAGGCAAGTGACCAAATATGAGGTGCCAAAAAAAATCCAAGAAAAGAAAGTTGATTGCTCATAGAGGATGACATGCGGGTCCCATTCAGCTGCATCGGTCTCACTGTTTGAGAGGCGGCAGGGGATCGAAAGAAAAAGGCAAGTGACCAAATATCAGGAGCCAAAAAAAATCCAAGAAAAGAAAGTTTTATAGTACATAGAGGATGACATGCGGGTCCCATTTAGCATCAGCGGTATCACCGTTTGAGAGGCGGCAGGGGATCAAAAGAAAAAGGCAAGTGACCAAATATGAGGTGCCAAAAAAATCCAAGAAAAGAAAGTTTTATAGTACATAGAGGATGACATGCAGGTCCCATTTAGCAGCAGCGGTATCACCGTTTGAGAGGCGGCAGGGGATCGAAAAAAAGGCAAGTGACCAAATATGAGGTGCCAAAAAAAACTCCAAGAAAAGAAAGTTGATTGCTCATAGAGGATGACATGCGGGTCCCATTTAGCTGCAGCGGTCTCACTTTGAGAGGCGGCAGGGATCGAAAGAAAAAGGCAAGTGACCAAATATGAGGTGCCAAAAAAATCCAAGAAAAGAAAGTTTTATAGTACATAGAGGATGACATGCGGGTCCCATTTAGCAGCAGCGGTATCACCGTTTGAGAGGCTGCAGGGATCGAAAGAAAAAGGCAAGTGACCAAATATGAGGTGCCAAAAAAAACCAAGAAAAGAAAGTTGGTTGCTCATAGAGAATGACATGCGGGTCCCATTTAGCTGCAGCGGTCTCACCGTTTGAGAGGCGGCAGGGGATCGAAAGAAAAAGGAAAGTGACCAAATATCAGGAGCCAAAAATAATTCAAGAAAAGAAAGTTTTATAGTCCAAAGAGGATGACATGCGGGTCCCATTTAGCTGCAGCGTTCTCACCGTTTGAGAGGCGGCAGGGGATCGAAAGAAAAGGCAAGTGACCAAATATGAGGTGCCAAAAAAATCCAAGAAAAGAAAGTTTTATAGTACATAGAGGATGACATGCGGATCCCATTTAGCAGCAGCGGTATCACCGTTTGAGAGGCGGAAGGGGATCGAAAGAAAAAGGCAAGTGACCAAATATGAGGTGTCAAAAAAATCCAAGAAAAGAAAGAAATTTGGTTCATAGAGGATGACATGCGGGTCCCATTTAGCTGCAGCGGTCTCAACGTTTCCAAGGCGGCAAGGGATCAAAAGAAAAAGGAAGTAGCTAGAAATCAGGGGGTCAAAAAAATCCAAGAAAAGAAAGAAATTTGGTTCATAGAGGATGACAAGCGGGACCCATGATCCTGCATCGTAAACGGCTCGATCGGAGAGCGTTGAACGAGATGGCGCGATCGAGAAAAAAACAATGCTAGAGAGGCTGCCATGTGGGCCCTACATCCCTGGGCGGTGCGGATTTGCGTTGACTCGGCCGACGAACCCGAGAATTCGCGATGCACCACGTCCCGGGCCACCATACGCGACGTTTTGGCCACTTTCGTCGGGCTAGGTGGCCTCAAAAACGAGAAAAAAAGTTTTGACATGAACCACGGAGGGACCAAAAATCGTCGGCCATGGTGCACCAGCAACCACGGCGCGACTTCAACTTCTCGGCCATGGCAACTTTTCTTGTAGTGGTGCTTGCTAGGTTGCTTGCTTGCTGCTGCTGCTATGTGCTTGCTAGGCTGCTGCTGCTATGTGCTTGCTTGCTTGCTTGCTGCTGCTGCTAGGTTGGTTGCTTGCTTGCTGCTGCTGCTGCTAGGTTGTTAGGTTGCTTGCTGCTGCTACTAGGGCTTGCTAGGTTGCTTGCTTGCTGCTGCTGCTATGTGCTTGCTAGGTTGCTTGAAAAAAAGGCTAAGTGTTAACTGAAACTAACACCTGTGGAGAGAACCCTTGCAGCAGGTTACAAAGTAGAACATGAGCTTCTGAATTTACTATGTTGTTCTTCATAGATTTAGTGCTGTTTTTCTATGGGTGTTAGAAGGATGTTTAGTGTTATTTACCATATTGTCATTCTTTCACAGCCCTGGAACAAGAGCACCTGACCGTCGCTGCCGCATCTTCCTCGACCCGGAGCAACAGCTCACCTCTCGGCGACTCCACGCGACTCACGGTGAGCTTGCTACTGGTGCTGATGGTGCTTGCTGCTGCTGCTAGCTGCTAGCTGCTTGCTAGCTGCTAGCTGCTTGCTGCTGCTGCTAGCTGTAGCTGCTGCTTGCTAGCTGATGCATATAGCTAGCTGATGCATTCTGTTGAGCAGCACCTGGAGCAGCACCTGGAGGATCAATTGTATATATTTATCCATTGTTTTATTGTTGATGCTGATGTTGCTGCTAGCTGATGCTGATGCTCCTTGCCATCTGGTGCATTTTGTTGTTGCTACTGCTGCTAGCATTTTGTTGCTGGTGTGTATATGGTGGTGTCAACATTTCTGTCGTGTGTATATGGTGTCATATTCTTGTGCAGGGATCGACAGAGTTGCCCATTATCGCCGAAATGTTGATTCATTTCCGTTTCGGCGAAAATGGGGCACTCATATGTCCATAAATTAGCATAGGTCATGCCCAATTTTTCCGTGAAATCTTGCGCTAACTTTATGCATTTTTTCCTACTTAGTTCGAACATGGCCAACAACGAAGAGGCCGGCGGCAGCGGCAGCAAGCCATTCTGGATGCTAACCGATGAAATGGAGGTGATGGAGTCACAACCTCGCCGCGACGACGGCGAGGATGATGGCACCGATCCAGAGTACCGAGCGGATGATGCCGCCGAGGATGACACCACTGATGGTGCCGGCGAGGATGACACCACGGATGGTGCCGGCGAGGATGACACCGGCGCACCGAAGAAGCTACGGAGGGAGCGTCGCCCGAATGTGCTCAGCACCGTGAAGCAGGCATTCACCGAAGTGAACGCCAGTGGGCATCCAACGGCGCCCCCTGATTTAGTCAAAGGGTACGCAGCCCAACTCGGGTGCATCCTCCGGAGCACGGTCTCGATCAACACCGAGAACCTCAGGCATCCTGACCGAGCGAATTTGCGCACCCTCCTCTTCAAGAAGCTGCACGAACGATACGAGTTCCCGGTGGACTGCTCAGAAAAGCGTCTCATGCGGAACAAAGTGCACAATGCCGCCCTCACGAAGATGAGCACCGCCCTCGCTAGTTGGAGGAACCGAGTGAAGAAAATGATTCAGAAAGGTGAGAGTTACGAGAAGATCAAGGAGTCAAATCCCTCGATCACCGAGCAAGACTACGCTGATTTCAAGATCAAGTGCGAGAGCGAGTCAACGTCGGATTCTAGTCAGTGGGGGAAGGACATGCGAAAACTGAACTTAGGCACCCACAAACTTGGTCCTGGCGGTTTTAGGGTGGCGCAACCGAAATGGGACGCCGCGGATGAGGAGCGTGTGAAGAACGGCCTCGAGCCCCTCTTCTCGCAATACAAAAACAAGCAAACCAGGAACTTTCTCCTGGCCCGGTACCGTATTGACCCGAAAACAAAGGAGCTCACCACCACTCCGGAGGTGAAGCAGTTTGAGGCTCTTCTGGTAAGGAATGCACCCGCTTAATTAGCTCCTTTATGGTTGCATTCTTATTGATGAATCCAAATTTCTAAATGGTTCATGCATGTTCCTCCCGTAGGCTAAGGAGGTTGCTGCGGAAAGTGAAAAGGAAGCTAGTAGCGGCGCGGGGTCCACGAGCTCCTCGCAGTGTGCCCCTTGGGACAACCCTTTAAATAGGGCGTTGAATGCCCACAAGAAGAGGGATCCATTGAGTAAGCCGACGTCGGCTGGTCGTGTGGTCGGCGAAGGATGCTCTATGAAATGGTCAGAATACTATAAGTCGGGGAAAAAGGAGAAAAAGGCCACCATCGATGAGAAGGAGGTCGCACATCTCAAGGCACAAGTTGCGCAGATCCCGACATTGGTCGAGGAGCAAGTGCGGCAACAAGTGCAACATATCGTGGAGACCCAACAGAGGACGCAACGACAGCAAGTGGAGGACCAAGTGGGCACGACGCTTAGCTCCATCATCCCTACCTTGGTTGCCGGTCTGGACGCGTGGTATAGGGGAGGAAAAAAGGGGCCTCCCCCGGTTCCCAGTTTCACGGGCAGCAACTCCCACAACGTGGAGCCATCGGTGAGTCCGCAGGCGGCAACAATGGTGTCTCCGGCGGCGCCAACATTGGTGGCTCCGGCGGCGCCAACCTTGGTGTCTCCCGCGGCGCCATTACTTCAGCTCAATGCACCCGTCGCTGCGGATAATACGCCGCCCGGCACCGCGCCAACAAGCGGCCACTCCATCAGTTGCACGCCCGCCGCCGGCGGTGCCTCGACCTTAGCCGAGCTGGACGCCATCACGGTAACCAACCCTCGGCCAATGACTTCCATATCCTTGCCTTTGACTAGCTAGCCATCCCTAACGCCCTACATGTTTTCCGCAGAGCTCCGCCGTCGACGTCCCATGCACTCTCCTGCAGTTTGTGAACGGCGAGTTGATCGATGTTGCCAAGGCCAAAATCGTTCAACCGAGCAACCGTCAGTTACACGGTAGACCCATGCAACCCGACGTGTATAGGATTCAACTGGTTCGGGTGCTTAGCGGCTACGACGACGTGCTACCTCCCTTTCAACCCCATGGTGCCGACGAAGATGAGGTCCTTACCCTCCAGCATTGCTTCAATTGGTCCATGGTTTGGCCAAAGAGCCAGATTCGTTTGGGGGCGAGGGACACCACCCCACAGACAGCACCCCCAGCCGTGCCGGCGCCAAGCCATGGCAAGACCACCCCAACGGTGCCGCCATCAGCTGATGAGGACATGCAGATGGCACAGGATCCGAACGATGGTCCGGACGAGGACAGTACGTTCGCCAACCTTGACTGCAACTTCGATTTTGGGGTGGACTACGATCTCAGTAGCCAACCCTCTCAAGCTGCCGCCGAGGGGAAAACCTATTGCAACAAGCGGCGCCTATTCAGTTCTCAGGAGACGCCTCCAGCTGCCGACTTCACCGAGACTCAGCCGATAGCCGGGGTGAGAAGTGTTATCAGTCCTAACACACTGAAGAAGGCTTGCGAAGAGGAGAATGCAGTCCCAGTAAATACGAAGCCGAAGGGACGGAAAAGAAAGAAGAAGGACGACAAGTCTGCCAGCCAGCCGGCACCTATCCGTGCTCAGGACGGGCCACCAGTGCCCAAGAATATCGAGTCGAGGGTGCATGTGTCGGGTGAGCGGATGCTAATTAAAAGATTGTACGATGCTGCACCCGGTCCTATGCGATCTCTGGTTGACGGTATTCAGTATATGGAGGAGCGGCGTATCAGGGAGAAAGATCATGGATACCCGGTGTATATTGCCAAGGTGCCCTCGGGCCATGGCTTTGTCGATAGTGGCTTCGCGGAGAAGATCTTCCTGCGGTATGATGACATCTTCGCCATGTTGAACAGTTATCCGCTGCACTACACCTTCATTCGCCTATACTCGCTCAGCAAGGCGATGCGGATCATTAGAGACAACACCCCGGGCATCGCGATAGCCGACCCCTTCTACATGCGTGCCGTCCACTTGGCCACCGCCGGAGACCGGGCAGTCGCGAGTGAATACCTCAAGGGCTTCTTTCTAGCGAACCAGAAGAAGTATAACCTCCTCCTGCCTGTATTTCCCGAGTAAGTCACCCCCTCACCGTACCGGTCTTAACTCGTGATTATTTTAGATTTCAATCGTCCTGTTCTTAAACATTATGTGTTCTACGCAGAGACAATACCTGCACACTCATCTCCGTAACCCCGAGACATTCCATGGCCACATACTTAGATGCGGACGGTAAGTCAAGCACGGACTACACGAATGTCAAGGCCGTACTTGATGATGCTCTCAATGGCTACGTCAGAGCGAAAGGCCACATGGAGAGGCCAAATGTTAGGTACGGGAAGCATGTGTTCAAGCACCAAACAAAGTTCCCCTGCGTCAAGAAGCCGCCTTCTAGTACGAAGGATGCCTACTACGCCCTCTATCACATGAATAAGTTCATACGGGACCAGCAGCAGCTTACGCTACCTGAGCATCTCAGAGACTGGGCCAACAAATTGTCGCGGGTCCCTGACGACGGCATCAAGCAAGACTTCTTCCGCATCCAAACAGAGTTTTGTGAAATCATCCATCAAGATGTCGTTAGAAGCGCGGGGGAGTTCTACGCCGGCTATCAGCCGTCAAACAGTGACATAGACACGATGCTCCAAATGCAGGGTGACGACTACCGCTCATGGATGTGCTTGAAGAAAGGCGGCGGTTTTATCCACGCTCCGAGTGGAAAGTCTTGATGTGCGAGCCTAGTTATGTAGTTGTGAACTAAAGACGAGGTTGTGTTGTAATAAACTTTATCCAGCACTTTACTTGCTATTAATTACTAGTTCGGCTATGTTTGTGAACTTATATATAAGGCTCTGTCGTTTTCCGCACTTGATTTGGTCGTTAATTTTGTTTGCATATGCCGATGATTAGAATGTTTGGTCACTGTACACTCCGGGGTGGCGTGAGCGAGCCTGGTGTGATGGCACAAATATCCATGTCTTGTGCATCCTACCTGGTCTCGCTCACTCCATCCCTAAATGTTAATATTTGTTTGGACCAACAATGTATGAGGCATATACTATGTAGTTGTTACCACTTGGCTCTTTCTTCCATTTTAGTGCCGATGATTAGAATGGTTGGTCAACTGTACACTTGGGGCGGCGTAGTGAGCCTGGTGTGATGACACAAATATCCATGTCTTGTGCATCCTACCTGGTCTCACTGACGCCGTCCCTAAATGTTATTATTTGTTTCGACCAACAATGTATGAGGCCCTTGTCATTCTATTTGCTTTCGTATTTCAAAATGTCGATGATTAGAATGGTTGGTCAACTGTACACTTGGGGGAAGTGAGCCTGGTGTGATGACACAAGTATCCATGTCTTGTGCATCCTACCTGGTCTCACTGACGCCATCCCTAAATGTTAATATTTGTTTCGACCAACAATGTATGAGGCCCTTGTCATTCTATTTGCTTTCGTATTTCAAAATGCCGATGATTAGAATGTTCGGTCAACTGTACACTCCGGGGTGACGCCAGTGAGCCTGGTGTGATGGCACAAATATCAATCTCTTGTGCATCCTACATGGCCTCACTGACGCCATCCCAGAATGTTAATATTTGTTTTGACCAACAATGTATGAGGCCCTTGTCATTCCATTTGCTTTCGTATTTCAAAATGCCGATGATTAGAATGTTTGGTCACCTGTACACTCGGGGGAGGGGCTAGTGAACCTGGTGCGATGACACAAGTATCAATCTCTTGTGCATCCTACTTGGTTTCACTAACCCCTTCCCAGAATGTTAATATTTGTTCCGACCAACAATGTATGAGGCCCTTGTCATTCCATTTGCTTTGGTATCTCAAAATGCCGATGATTAGAATGTTCGGTCGATCACTACACTCAGGGGTGGCGTAAGTGAGCTTGAGGCGATGACACAAATATCCATCTCTTGTGCATCTTACTTGGTCTCACTTACGCCATCCCGGAATGTTAATATTTGTTCCGACCAACAATGTATGAGGCATGCCTTTTAGTTCATACTACTTGGATCGTTTTTGAGTTTGCTCTTATTCGTTGCAAACATCTATGAGTGTGCACTAATGTTTCATTGGCTTGTGCATATATGCAGATATGACGTGGTATGTCGTGTACAAGGGCAAGGTTCCCGGAGTCTACAACGACTGGGAGGAGTGTCGGAGACAGGTTCACCGTTTTAGCGGTAACAGCTACAAAGGGTACACCACTAGAGCGGAGGCCGAAGATAGATACGCACGCTATTTGGCGGGAGAGAGGAGGGAGCGGAGGAGGAACCGGATGAAGACCACTATCATCGGGATGGTGCTAGTAGTGACTCTAGCTCTCTTCTATGTGATTGTACTTTAGATGATCGATCTTGTGTAACCACTAGCTCATTTGCGACTTTGTAACCCCGTAACTCGTCTAATATTTGAAATCTTGTGAATCATGGAGGCTAATGTGAAGAACTATGTATTGATATACTGTGCTGTTGTTTATATGTGTTATATATCCTGTATTTGTGTTGTTATACTGTTCTATACAACCTGTACAAATACCAGCCAGAAATGCAAAAAATAAAAACGAAATGGCGCACTGGTGGACCATGAGTGGCGCACGACCACTAAGTAGCAGTGGCGCACTAGTCTGGAACCTGTGGCGCACTACTCGGTGATCCCCTTCGAAAGTAGCAGTGGCGCACCGAAGCTACTAGCAATGGCGCACGTCTGAGATACAACAGTGGCGCACCTCGACAACCAGCAATAGCGCACCAGCTCGAGGTAACAGTGGCGCACCCCAGGAGGCAGTAGTGGCGCACCAACAACAGGCAGTAGTGGCGCACTGCTGCTCAACAACAGTGGCGCACCCCTTTGGAGTAATAGTGGCGCACCACTAGTCATTTCAATGGCGCACAGTGTAGTGCGCCACTGTTACTTAGGGTAGTTGTGGCGCACCAGTAGTGCGCCACTACTAAAAGTTAGCAGTGGCGTGATAGTAGTGGCGCACCAGCAGTGCGCCACTGACGGGGAATAGTGGTGCGCCACTGAATAGCCATTTCCTAGTAGTGCGGCGCCTCCGTGAACTGGGCCTCTCTCTCGGCTGATGGACCACTTCACAAGATCGGCGAATGCTTACTGGCGAACGAGAAGTACGCGGACACCTACTCTGCTATGAGGCAAGTCTGTAGAAATTGGCGCTCAGGTTTACCTGAGCCCGACATGCACCTGCACGAATGGATCATGCTAGACCACGGCCTTCCACGCGCTGCTGATTTCACCTTCCTCCACCTCCGCACATCCCGCTACGTCACCATCGATCTAACGGAAGTTCATGCAAGGTTCAAATTCCTCCATATCTATAGAGTTAATCTATTTTTATTTTCAATCGTAAACATCTTAGTGCTGAATGTTATCTTCATCAATATATTTTAGATACTACTTTGTCGGCTTTTGCCGTGGCGTCATCGTGCTTGCCCAGAAGAACCAGCCGCACAAGATACGGCTTTTGAACCCACTCACAAAGACATTGAATACTATGTTTGAGGCGCATATGCCAAACGTTATTCTGAAGTCAGTCGCTGTGATGAAGTCCCCGACTATGGTCTTCGTTTCCAAAGATTACCCGGCGGAAATTGCTTGGGTCGATGAGAGCACTCCAACTAAGGGTATAGATGAAGATTGGGGAGAAGGAAGATTTTCGATCGAGCACCATTGTCTGCGTTGCATTACCCCGTTCAATGGTGAATTGTATGCAATAGCTGTGAACAATTTTGAGTTCGGAAAATTAGTGTGCACCAACAATGTCCAGTTGGAGCAGCGCGCGAGCACTGTCAACATGGATACACTATTTTCATTTCCAGAACTTGGAAATAACAAGTTCTACCTTGTGAAGTCGGATGGTGCTCTGCTGCTTGTGTTGTTGGACAACAAGCATTTGGAGGAAGGTCAACCATTGGTGTACCGTGTGGACACTGAGAGCCGCTCTCTCCATGCCGTCAATAACATTGGCAGTCGTGCCTTCTTCGTCCATTATATCCGGTGTATCTCCGTCGACACCAGAGTGCACCCGACACTTCGACCTGGCTGCATCTACTACGCAGATTTGGGTTATATCAGAGAGTACTTTGATGATATAAAGGCCTGGGATGAGTGGCCAATACATGTGAATAGATTAGGAAACTACGGTATGAGAAATGAACAAAGGCCATACCGTTTGGAGGATGTATTGGCTGCACACTGCAGACGGAAGGAGTTCAATGAATATTTCCTTCAGATCAGAGAATGGAGTGACGAAGAAATATATGCTGAATGAAGAACAGATTCATTCATCCTGGGGTATCCTAATCTTCATGTTGGCCATACATTGTGTCTTGTATTATTTTCAGATTAGTTTGTCGTGAACATTAACATTGTTATTGGCTGCTTTTGGCTCTTGTATGCAGTTTATGTATTATACTTAGTTTTCTGGATTTATTATGCTGCTGTGAATTTATCCTATACTAGCTTCTAGATTTGACTGATTTTGTTTGTAATGATGATGGCTTGATGTGGCTGCTGGCCTTAACTGCCGGAGCAGAGCAATTAGTACTTAACCAGGTGTACCGTCTTTATATTAGTATTATATTATATTACTTGACCATAGCCATATTCAAAATCAAATCTCAGTCGGGCGGCAAAATCTCCCGCCAATCTGAAATATTTCAGACGTGTTTTTGAATGGGATAAGAAGATAGAACACGATGATAGTAACCGATATTCAAGGTGATGATGATTTGATTTTGCACTCGGCCTTGAACAGAGGTACTAGTACGGTCTCACAATTTTTTATCATTATACTTGGACCTTAGCCAAATTCAAAATCTCATAGCGGCAAAACTTCCCGCCCACAAAATACAAAAATTTCACACGCTTCCAAATTCCCATTCTACCCCTGTGGAGATGACAGCAAAGTCGGTTGGTGGGGGGGTCTGCCCGTCATTTTTCGGATCACCACCTCCCTAGCCCGGAAACCCTCCCAAAAAAATTCATTTCCCTCAGTCTCTCATCTGAGACCACCCACCGGAACTTCTCAAGTCCCTCTCTCTACCACCTCCACGACCACCGCACCGGAACATCCCCGCCGGACTTCCCTGGCCTACCCGAGGCCTCGCGATCCTCGTCATCCGGCTGCCTGCCGGAGCCGCTTCATCGACGCCGTCATCAACCGGACCGGATCATCCCCGCCGAACCTCGAAACCATATGCTCATCCAGCAGTCTACCGCAGTCGCTTCAGCTACGGTATCGTCCACCCCACCGGAGCCGCTTCGCCGGATCCGTCGTCCACCGCATCGGATCTTGCTCACCGACACCGCTGTGCATGAACCGGATCTGCTTCACCGGCGCCGTGCATGATCTAAACTCTTCTACTGTCGCTTTTCTATTGCTTGCCTGCAAGTTCTTGTTTAATCTTGGGGTAACCTGTTTGTGCTAACGACGCGCCGTTACGTTTTTGCAGACGAGATGAGTAACCATGAAGTGTAATGGCCGTCTCTCCAACCCCAAGTAGCACATGTAGCGTACTTCATCACCGGATCTATCAACCCCAGGAAGATCTGTTGTGACTCCCACAGAGTGCTTCTCCTAATGTAAGTCCCTTGTCTTAGCGCCATGTTCTGGGTTCAGATGCTTGTTTGTCTGAAGCTCTTTTAGTTCATACCAATCTTGTTCTCCCTGAACATGTTGGTTTGCATTCCCTGTACTACAGGTGATGCCATTGTTATTTCTATCTACTTCGTCGTAAGCTAACAAAGTAACTGCCTGCTATTAGTTCATGCATGCTATCGCTCTGCCATCCTGCAGTACAAATTTATTTGAACTCGTCACAGCAGCTACTTCCATCATAATTTTGTCTGCCATCTGATTCTTCAAAAGCTGCAATATTAACTTGTTTCTCTTAATTGGCATGGCGCTCACATATAGAATGGTGAACATATTGGTGTGCATTCCCTCTTGTACAAGTTCACAGGTGATCCCACTATATTCCGTTTCTGGTCCATCCTAAGCCGTAGCATTAACTATCCTCTATGTGTTGCTCATTACAACTTTATATCCCGAAACAAATTGATTTGTTTCCCTTATCTACAAGTTTATGAGTGATGCCATTATAACTCCTATATGTTTTATTCCTAGCTATTATAGTAACATCCTGCTATTATTTAGTTCATGGGCAATTTTAAGTAATTGCACATGTTGGTTCGCATTCCCTGCTCTATAGCTTTTGGCATCGTAACTTCTATATTTGGTTTACATTCCCTGCTCTGTAGATCTAGCCATCATAACTTTATCTTGCTCAGTCGTTGTTACAAAAATTATGGCCTGCTACTATGTTGTTTGTGCCAATTTTTTACTCCATGAACATGTTGGCTTGCATTCCCTGTACTACAGGTGATGCCATTGTTTTGTATCTAGTTCATTGTAAGCTAACAAAGTAAGGACTTAGTTTGGCATGCTATCACTCTGCTATCTAGCCTGTAGTACAAATAAACTTGTCATACTACTAGATAATAATTTTGTGTGCCATCTTGTTCTTCAAAAGCTGCATTATTGACTTGTTTCTCTGACTTGGCATGACGCTCACATATGGAATGCTGAACATATTGGTTTGCATTCCCTCTTATACAAGTTCACAGGTGATCCCACTATATTCTGTATCTGGTCCATCCTAAGCTCCAGCATTAACTATCCTCTATGTGTTGCTCATTACAAGTTTATATCCCAAAACATCTTGATTTGCATCCCCTTCACTATAAGTTCAGGAGTATTATTTAGTTCACGACCAATTTGAAGTAATTGCACTTGGCACATGTTGGTTCACATTCCCTCCTCTTTAGCTTTTGCCATCGTAACTTCTATTTTTGGTTTACATTCCCTGCTCTGTAGATGTAGCCATCATAACTTCATCTTGCTCAGTCGTTGTTACAAAATTTATAGCCAAATGTTATTCCCTGAACATGTTGGTTTGCATGGGACTCGACAGTAGTAAGTCTGCTGTTTCATTTTAACGTGCTCTGTTATATTGGTTGTTGGTATGCGGCATGCACTCTTTGTTTGCTTATTGTGCGCATTACAATGATCTTCTTATAACGACGAAATGATGAGTTCCAAATTCTTTGGCAAACAATATTGTAGTGTCTTTGCCTTTCCATTGTTGCTGTCTTAACTTGTAATGTCTTTGTTTCAGATATAGGTGGTGCATGGACAACTTAAAAGATTGCCGAATGGCTTCATTGTATTGCTAGGTTTAATTACCATTCAATTTCTCTGGGTTCTGTAATATTTTTTCAAAGCCTTGCAGCTGATGTAATATTTAGTTAGTTTTTATAGTTCTTTCGCGCATTTTTTCTATGGTGCTTGTGGTAAGTGAGGCTATCCGACAGAAATCATGTGCTGCGTAAATATTCTCAGTATCTAAATCACAAATTCCCATCCCTTAAACGGCCCAATTAAGCGAAATCACATATGTGCCGGCCCGCAAAATCCTAAAGCGCCTATTTTGCCGGCATATAAACAACAACTAAACGAGTGGGCCAGCCCACTTGATTTATGGTGGACCCCACCCTCTAATTGGGCCGGCCCACTTGCTTTAAGGTGGACCCCACCCACAACTGGCCGGCCCTGTAATAGAAAAGCGGGCCCCATAAGCTTATTGGGCCGGCCCACTAACTTGTTGGGCCAGCCCAACTGCTTTTGTGGTGGACCCCACTTGCTAACCGGGCCGGCCCGTTAACGGATAGTGGGTCCCACATTTATTATTGGGCCCCGCCAACCTGTTGGCCAGCCCACTTGCGTTATGGTGGACCCCACTTACTGGGCCGGCCCGGTTACACGATAGTGGGCCCCACCTATTTATTGGGCCGGCCCACTATCTTGTTGGGCCAGCCCACTTGCTATATGGTGGACCCCACATACTAAATGGGCCGGCCCTTTAACAGGAAAGTGGGACCCACCTGTGTTTTGGCCCGGCCCACTATCTTGTTGGGCCGGCCCACTTGCTATATGGTGGACCCCACATACTAAATGGGCCGGCCCTTTAACGGAAAGTGGGACCCACATGCTAATTGGGCCGGCCCACTAACTTCTTGGGCCGGCCCGGTTGCTGTAAGGTGGACCCCACATGTTAAATGGGTCGGCCCGATAACAGAAAGTGCGCCCACATGTCTTGTGGGCGGCCCTTTTGCTGTTGACCGGTCAAACGAGTGCATTCGGCCGGCCCACATGCTTAGTGGGCCGGCCCATTTAAGTTTTGACCGGTCAACCTTAGAGGTTAGGCCCGGCCCACGTAACTAATGGACCAGCCCAGCTACATAGTTGACCGGTCAAACTAAGTCAGCTGGCCCGACCCAAACTTAATGGGCCGGCCCGCTTAAGACGTGGCAGGCCTCGTGTGGGCCTACCATCTACCACGGGGTTTCGGCCGGTTAACGCCGTTAACTGGCGTTAACGGCGTCACGTGTCGGTTGCATGACATCGGCATCAAGGGCTCCCGAAAACACTTGTACAACGGTCCGATTTTCCGTGGCGGAAGGGCGTCCAAACGCGACGGACCAAAGAAACCGTCGTAGGACTTTGCCTGACGCAGTTTCGACAATAGAACCCATATCGTCGGGTTAGGCCCATAGGCGACGAAAAATGCCCCTTAGTGGACGATTTTGGGACGTTGTCTATCACAACTTTTCTTGTAGTGTAAACAAGGTCTACACATATTCAAACCATAAAAATAATGTATCTACCCCCTAACCCTAAACTATGTCTTATGAAATCAAGCATGAAGAGA
This sequence comes from Lolium multiflorum, assembly GCA_030979885.1. Classification (NCBI taxonomy): domain Eukaryota; kingdom Viridiplantae; phylum Streptophyta; class Magnoliopsida; order Poales; family Poaceae; genus Lolium; species Lolium multiflorum. The sequence continues at coordinate 249,115,373 of CM061750.1, forward strand.
AGTGGTTTTGGGTATCAAACATGGAAATTTCAAAAACCTTCCAAAAGCTTCATTTTGGAGTGACTAAGAAGGATCCAGGCTTACCTTTTCATTTTCATGTTTTGAATTTGTTTAAATCTTGGTCAAACCTAGGATTTGACCAAGGTTCAAATGGGCATTAAAAATTGAAATTTTTTAAAACCAAAGCACATAGTCTTCTTATGTCATACATTAAGCATTGAAGATGATAAACAAAGTCTAGACATATTCAAACGAGAAAAATAATGTTTGGGTGGGATTAAGCCAGACAATGTCCAACATGGTGCCAAACTACTTGAAGGGCTCTTGTCTAAAACACTGATATGACATGTCTGGTATTTTCCCTAGCTATGTACAAAATGATGAACAATCCATGTTTTTCGATTGCCTTTTTCGAACCACTTGTCGCTTGATTTCATATGTAGGTCAAATCACTAGGGGGGACGAATGTGTTTCTTTTTGATGCATCTCTCGTATTTGCGAGTTCTTCTGGGTCCCTCAAATTCAGGGTGGGTCAAATCACTAGGGGTGAGTAGTAGAATGGCATGACCAAAAAGTTTCAAATAAAATTTGAATATAACCAACTTCATGGAAAAAATAATGTCATGTAAATGAGTTAACTTGGCTTTCCTACAGTTGGATCCATATGAAACTTTGTACTAATACAATATAATAATCACCCGAGTTATTACACCAACAGGTCTGTCACTTACGTGTGGTTCCTATGCGTGAGGTCCCACACTTCAGTGAGCACAAGTCAAGTGCGGTAGGTAGGCAAACTCCCAGCCATCTTCTCTATCAAGAGAAGACGCATCAAGACTCCCTCGTTCTCTCTCTCTCCCCCTCTTTCTCCATCCACCTCCGCTGGCTGCCGGTTTTGGCAAGGCTTTTCTAGCTCAGCCTGGAGGCCATGGTGTGCAGGCTCTGTATCCATGCCGATTTGGTCGCGCTAAGTGGTTTGTCCCCGGCTGCGACGAGGATCAATCCGGGCAGTGGATGTTAAGGACCTGATCGCATTTCTTGCTTGCAGCCCGGGGTCTTCCATGTAAAATTTAGGGATTTAGATGTAATTTCCTATTTATTTTGTGGCGTGTTGTAAACTGTGCTCTGATGCGTATTGGAAGTCTGAGTCCCTCAGCGTCCTTTGGTTTTCCCTCTTTCTGTCCTAAAAAAAACATCTCTCTCATTCTCAGCCTCGCTCGACTCGCTCGCTCGCACCTCTGCGACAAAGCACAATCAACATCATCACAAAAGAGGGGTGACTGCTCTCCCTTCGTCTCCTTCCATGTGATCCCTCTTCCTCCGAGTTTCACTGGACGGGCAAACACATGTGCTGCCTAGTAATATAATAAAAACATAAAAAAATTGACCTACAAATCTATAATTAAATAGGCTAAACTAGGGTTTTCTCCAGCACTACAGATCAAGTTCAAAAAATCCAACTACTGGGTTCGATTTTGGACTACTACTATAATTAAATAAGTTGAACTAGTATTCCTCTGAAAATGATTTTCGTATGCATTGTTTGGTACTTTTCATAGCTAGAGAGTGCTTAGTCTCTCCGTTTGTGATTATAATGCCAACGCGCATCCCTAGATCATCAATTTGAGTACAACATAATATGAATTTTACGGCACAAAAATTACATCATTAGAAACTAGATGGCCATTTGAACTTTTTAATCATATATTTTGGGTAATATATATCGTTTATTATGTTGCTCAATTTTACAAGAAAGGTATACTTGCCTGCATTGTAATATCCCTAACAGATGTATAGTACACCACAAATTTATGACTTCATGCTTTGCTTTGCCATTTTAAGATTTTGTTCAAACCACCTACGACTTGATTTCAAAGTTAGGTCAAATTATCGGTGCATGCTATGTGTTCTACTTGGATGCAGCGCACATGTTTGGCCACTGTTTTAGGCTTCCACATCTTTGGGGCATGTCCATGTATTACCTTGTTTTTTTGAATTGTAATTCACGTACCCTTCCTCCCATTTAAATTTGAAATAAAACTGATTTCGCCCAAATATAATTTAGTATATGGTTGCACACAAAGATAATTCATGGATTGTTGGAAATTGCCATCGTAGCTACCATGTCTCATATGCAGACCTGTGAAAATTGGATTGCTGGTGGTAGTGTTCACACTGCACTTCATGTGGTAGCCACTTCACAGAAAACACCCATTTAATATATTTTTTCTCCTTGGGCAATAATCAAAAGAAAAACAAATTTATGAGTGGCAAACCTAAAAAAAACTACTTTGCAAACTCTTGATGGCAATGAAAATTTGCGTATATGTGCAAAAAATAGGGTGATGATATTAAAAAGTTCTCCCTGGTTCTTGAAGTAACCAGACACATGCATATATATATACGCGCTTGGCAAATAGAAGAAGCAAGTCAAACTCCAATATATATATGAATGGCGAGAGATCGAACCCGTTAAAAGGTTCTTCTAACATAGGTCATGCTTCGTATTTTAACTAGGTATGTAGTATTGTACATCACAAAAGTGAAATAAAAAGATTTCCATTTCTACAAACCCTAAACCCTAATTAAACCCCCTAAACCGTAACCCTAAACCCTGCACATAAATCATAAACCTATACATCAGTACCAAAAAATGATTCATGTGATTCAAATGTCGTTTGGCATTGTTTTCTCGTAGCAATGCTCCCACACACTTCAGGGGAAGCTAGGTCTCAAACACATGGTGCAAAAAACTATGCAAGGTTCTTCTCGAAAAAATATAAGTGTATATATGCCATGTTTATTTGGTATTGTTCATAGATGTAGTATGTAAACCACAAATGATATAACTATGCATGCTTTGTTTCGACCTTTTCTATCGAGCCCCACAATAACTTAATTTCGCTTGTTTTGAAATTTAGCTAGGTCGATCAATCTCACGATGCTCTCTCCATTGTTCTAATTTGTGCTAGTTGGGTGCGGCGCGTGTGTTTGGCAATTATATAATGCACCATGGCTTAATCCACACACTTAAGTCACACACCCATGTATTTTTTCAATTATTTGTTTGAACTGTAATTCATCTACACATTTTGTCAAATTTGCATTTAAGCGGATTTAGCCCAAGAAATTATATATATATGGATGCACATTGAGATAATTCGTGAAACCTTGGTAATGGAAATCCTTTCATGCATGTTTCGCCATGAATGAAAATTTGATTGGTGGGAGACAAGTAAAAACACATTTATGTGCGACAACCCAAAATGCACATATTTTGCAAAGTTTTCATGCATGCATGAAAAGTTGCAAATATGTACATAAAACTGGGCCATGATTCAAAAGTTTTGCATGGTTCTTGTGTAGTGGTACCAAGGTCACATGTGGGAGGAAATTAGGCTGGACGAAGTCCAACATGGTGCCAAACTAGTTGAAGGGCTCTCTAAAACACTGATATGACATGTCTGGTACTTTCCCTAGCTATGTACAAAATGGCATGGCGCTGTAGAGGGCGCACGGGGTGTAAAACGCCCAGCTCCCGTAGCACGTCCCTTAACCTTTGCTTCTTCAGCTGACATAGGCATCCCAAATGGGCCTGCCGAAGATAGTACCCGGGATTTACTGAAGGCCCATTATCCGAAGAATAAGAAGATTCGGGAGCCCAAGATATATTAGGGAAAGTTAGAGTTGTAATAGGAAGTGTTATTTGTAATCTGGCGGGATGAGTTAGAAACCGTCCCGGACTCTGTAACTTGTACAATACGAAACCCTCGGCTCCACCTCCTATATAAGGGGGAGTCGAGGGACAAAGAATCGATCGAATCTACTGTCAACATAACCCTAGTTTTCATAATCGTCGAGTACTTTTCGCCTAAACCTTCGAGATCTACTTGCCCTCTACTTCTAGCAAAACCCTAGTCTACAATCTGTAGGCATTGACAAACTAATCCTTTGTCAATTGGCGCCGTCTGTGGGGATTAGAGGTTGCAAGGAGCTGATCTCGATGGCACGTTCAAGATCTTCGACTTCGTCGACAGCAAGCAACGCGATGGATCGAGGTAACAAGGGAAAAACTGATCTATTCAATTTTATTCCTCACCCGCCCTCCCGTATGGATGCATGTGCCTATCTGGAGGAGCCCATCATCATGACGTTCGGAGAATTCCGATTTGGCGTCAACAAGGAAGGATCCTACCGTCTCGAAGTTCCGATCTCGTCGGAATTGTCAACGGTCGATTCTAACTTTTCGTCGAGTGACGAGGAGTTTTCGTCGCCATACTTCGTCGACAACAAGGCAAGCGTAAAGCTCGCCAAGATCTTCAGCAACACATCCTTCGAGTCGTCTGCGGACTCCTTTATAAGCAGCGACTCCGACAGCGTCGAGAGCTTCAACTTCATCGACAAGTCTGCTGCCATCGGAAAGGTCTTCACCACTCTATATGATGGTGTCACCAATCCTGATAAAAATCAATGCGCAAAATATCATCAGATCTACGTGGTAGAAGGGGCAGGTACATCAGAACCACAAACGTCAGAGGCTTTCGACGAATTGGGAAACCCATACGTCGATCCCGCTGATCTCAGACATGGCTTAGGCACTAAATATGCCGGATCCTCAACTCGCGCAAGAGTACAGCTCCCGCAAGAAGCGTGGGATAGGGCTGCGAAAGCCATGGATGGTTCAGAACCTATGACCACCACTGCTACTGTACAAGAACTTCAAGCATATCAATATAGACTTGCTCGAGTAAGTAGAGAATTGGAAAAACAGACAGCATCCCTGAATAGGAGGAAAGAAGCAGCTTCTACATCAAGCAGACGCCGAGTAGATTTAAGTCGCCTTTCAGGAAATACGGGAGATAGTCACAGAGAAGCTCGGAGGAGAGCAATGTCTCGGTTGCAAAACATACCCGAAGCAGAAAGAGGAAACATAATCCAAAATCTCGACATGTCCTTTATGTCGATTGATGAAAGAGGAAATATCATCCCAAAAACGCCAGAAGCAGGTTACATGGCAACACAAGCGTACATCTTGGCGTCTAGACCACCTCCTGGGGACCCGAGAGAACCATTGTTCAACATGGCAATGGCTGGAGTAGGCGTAATGGGAACAGCGTTTACAACAACGCCTCCCGAAGAAAATCCTAGGCAAAATAGTCCACGACCCAACACAGCAGTCCAAGATCCCCCAAGGACAAGTGGAGCAAGAGACACAGCAGTCCAAGTAAGGGTGGACAGAGCACGACAAGAAAGAAGGGAGCGTCAGCACTCACCAGAGGTTGCCGACGAAGATATGTGTGGGCTCCCGTGTTTCACGAGAAGAGTTCGAAAGACTCGAGTCCCAAAAGGGTTCAAGCTACCCGAAAATTTCAAGAAATTCGACGGCCTGCAAGATCCTGAGGATTGGCTCGTAGATTATCTCGAGATGGTGAAGCTGGTAGGAGGAACCAGAGCAACAGCTATGCAAAGTATTCAAGTTCACCTGAGCGGTGCCGCGAGATCTTGGATAAAGAAACTCCCCCTAAATTCCATCGACAGCTGGGATAACTTTGAGGATATCTTCGTGAAAAACTTCCGATCCACCTGCAAGAAACCTGCGTCGTTGGAAGAGTTGAGGGCATGTCGACAAAAACACGACGAGTCGATGAGGAAATATATACAGCGGTGGAACATCATAAAGAACTCGGCAGAAGATATATCTGACGAGAGGGCAATAGATGCGTTTGTGGCAGGAGTTCGCCGAGCAGATTTCATCGAGGACTTAGGGAGAACTAACCCTAAGACCATATCAGCACTCATGGAGATAGCCAATAAATGGGAAGATGGTGAAGACGCAATATACAACAAGCGACACAGGTCGCCAGAAGAGGATCGTGGTCGAAATTATCAAAATAGAAGGCGATTTTCTCGCCAGTTCTACAACAACGATGCTCCCGGCCATATATCGGCTGGTTTTCGAGGAAATCCTGGAGGAAATAGTCGAGATGATTATCAAAGGAGTAATGAGCAACAAGGCGACAATAGAAGTGATTTTCGCGGCAACAGAAAAATAGTGGACCAGGATTCAAAGACCTTACGTATCTCCCGAGGAGATGATGAACGGTCCATGTCAAATGCACTTTTACCTCGACAACAATGGAAAAAGGCAGTCAGGACATCTCCAGAAAGACTGCCGTAATTTTCAGGCAATGCTACGAGCCGCAGGAATTGCAAACGCTCAAGCAAACAACAGAAACCCCCGGGAGCCAAGGAGCGAGATCCACCTTCCACCTCCTCCCGCAATTACCGACGAAAATCGACATCAGCTCAGAATAGCGGCAGCACCACACCCACCTCCATATGTTGATCCTAACTCTAACGGTGTGGTCTCGATGATTCAGAAAGCTAGGCCATCCAACAGGGCGCAGAAGGTAATCTCTCGACAAGTGTTCATGGCGAGAAGATGCCTCCACCATCGAGTACTTAAATTGGTCAGGGCAAGACTCGGCTTCACAATAGCAGACCATCCGCAGCAAGTCCCTCGACCAGGACAATCAGCACTCATTTTACCCGCCGTAATTGCTGGTTTTGACGTGTCGAGAGTTTTCATAGATGGCGGCAGCAGCTTAAACCTCATGTATGCAGATACATTAAGGAAGATGAACATATCCCTGGCAAACCTGAAACCAACGGATACACGTTTCCATGGGATTACACCAGAGAAGCCAAGTTATCCATTGGGCAAAATCAACCTCGACGTTCAGTTTGGAACCCGAGAAAACTACAGGATAGAGAATCTAGAGTTCGAAGTTGTGGATTTCCCGTAGCAGTATCACGCTTTGTTGGGACGACCAGCGTATGCCAGGTTCATGGCAGTGCCGCATTATACATATCTGTTGTGAGGTTGCCTGGGCCCAAGGGACCTATCACAATCAAAGGAAGTTTCGCGTTATCTGATAAATGCGACAAGGATTTTCATCGATCGTCGAAACTTTCGGGATGCAAGCAGAATATGCGGCGCCGCGGTTCACTGATTATGATGTACTGCCAGAGGTAGGGAGATCTTCTAAGGAGCCAACTTTCAACACAAACAAGGATTCAAAAGAGGTACAGATCCACCCGACAGATCCTAAGAAAACAACGTCCATTGCCGCAAACATGGATGTCGCATAGGAAAGCGCGCTCGTCGAGTTCCTCCGTGAGCACTGGAAAATCTTCGCATGGTGTCCAGCTGACATGCCAGGAGTACCCAGGGAACTCGCCGAGCACCACCTCAATTTGGATCCTCTCGCAAGACCAGTCAAACAACCTTTACGACGTTTTTCGGAACCTAGCCGCAAAGCAATGTTATCAGAAATAGATCGACTCAAAGACGCTGGTTTCATCAGAGAAATATCTACAGAAGCCACATGGGTAGCTAACCCAGTGATGGTGCCGAAGAAACACACAATAGTCCTTCGCATGTGCGTCAACTTCACGTGTCTCAATAAACATTGTCCTAAGGATCACTTTCCCCTCCCAAGGATTGATCAAATCATCGACTCCACGGCAGGATGCGAACGTCTTTCCTTTTTGGACGCATATTCTGGTTATAACCAGATTAGGTTAAAAGAAGAAGATGAAGCCAAGACAGCGTTCATCACACCTTATGGCGTGTTTTGCTACAAAACAATGCCCTTTGGTTTGAAAAACGCGGGAGCAACTTATCAGCGGATGATGCAGAAGTGCTTAGCAACACAGATTGGAAAAAATGTACAAGTCTACATCGACGATGTCGTAATAACATCAAAGAAAGGGTCGACTCTGATCGAAGATCTGAAGGAAACCTTCGACAACCTCGACAAATTCTGCCTCAAGCTGAACCCGACAAAGTGCTCTTTTGGAGTTCCTGCAGGAGAACTTCTCGGGTTTTTAGTATCAGCAAGGGGGATTGAAGCTAATCCCGAAAAAATACAGGCCATCGTCACTATGAGAAAGCCAACAAAGCTGAAAGAAATACAACAGTTGACGGGGCGAGTCGCAGCTTTAAGCAGATTCGTCGCCAGGCTAGGAGAAAAGGCGTTGCCGTTCTATGCGTTGATCAAACAGGGGGAAAAATTTCAATGGAACGAGGAAGCAGACAGAGCCTTCGAGAACCTCAAGCGAGCAATTTCGACACCACCAATATTGGTGGCGCCGAAAGAGAAAGAACCTCTCCTCTTGTACATTGCAGCCACACCTCAGGTGGTCAGCACGGCCTTAGTCGTAGAAAGAGAAGAAGAAGGCAAACTTCATGGGGTTCAGAGGCCAGTATATTTCATTAGTGAAGTACTGTCGCCCTCAAAACAGCGGTACCCGCAATATCGAAACGGCGTATGGAGTATTCACGACAGCAAGAAAATTGCGACACTATTTTTCGGCGCACCCGATAATAGTGGTCAATGAGGCTCCCTTGTCAAATATATTGAACAACCCGGAAGCTACGGTCGTGTCTCCCTTTGGGGAATAGAACTTTCCCCTCGGGACATCACGTATGAAAAAGAAAAGCAATAAAATCACAGGTCTTACCAGATTTCATTGAGTGGATGGAGCTACAAAACACGGGACCCCCAGATTTATCGAGAACTTGGACCATGAACTTCGACGGGTCCAAAAGACTGGAAGGTGCTGGAGCAGGCGTGATATTGGTATCACCTGAAGGCGACAAGCTGAAGTATGTTCTGCGGATGACGTTCCCAAACGCGTCTAACAATGAAGCAGAATATGAAGCTCTAATACACGGGATGAAGATGGCGAAAGCTTGCGGTGCAACCCGACTAAAAATTTTCGGCGACTCACAATTGGTAGCACAGCAAGTCATGAACCAATGCGATGCAGTCAACGAAAGTATGATAGCATACAAAGAGATGTACAATGAGTTGGAGAAGTTATTCGATGGTTGTGAGGTAAACCACATCAGCAGGATGAGCAACGATGAAGCCGATGTTCTTGCAAACATCGGGTCCCAATGTCTCGCGATTCCTCCAGGCGTGTTTTGGGAAGAGATAAGCGAAAGATCAACAAAACCAGCAAAAGCAAAGAAGGAGAAAAAAGAGAAAACCTCGAGTATCACCAAAGACATAGCAGAGGAAGAAGAAGAGCAAGAACTAGTCATGATGGTACAAGTCCCATGGATGCAGGCTTACATATCATATATCCTAAGGAAAACGATACCCGACGACCCAGTCGAAGCAAGGCGAATAATCAGGAGATCAAAAGCTTTCACTGTAGTAAAGGGGGAGCTGTACAAACGAAGTATTTCGGGCGTGCTACAACGATGTGTTACACCCGAAGAAGGAAGAATCATCCTGAAAGATGTGCACGAAGGAATATGCGGGCACCACGCGAGCAGCCGGGCTATTGCGGCTAAGGTTTTCAGAGCAGGATTCTATTGGTTAACAGCAATCGAGGACGCAAAGGAAATAGTGAGAACTTGCGACGCGTGCCAAAGATTTGCCGCCAGACCTCGCTCTCCTGCAGCAGAACTTATGCCAATCCCATTATCTTGGCCTTTTGCTCAATGGGGTCTCGATATGGTAGGAAAACTACACAAAGCTTCGCCAGGAGGTTACGAGTATATGCTGGTAGCTGTCGACAAATTTACAAAGTGGATAGAAGCAAAGCCGATAAATTCACCGGACGGCGCATCGGTGATTAAGTTCGTGAAAAGCATCGTTTTCAGATTTGGAGTTCCTCATAGTATTGTCACAGACAACGGCAGCAACTTCACGTCCAAGGAGTTCAAATCATACTGCGCAGAAGTGGGCATCAAGCTGAGTTTTGCGTCTGTCGCACATCCACAGACCAATGGACAAGTCGAGAAAGCCAATGGCATTATCTGCAACGGCATCAAGAAACGTCTGCTAGGACCACTGGAAAAAGCTCGACATACTTGGCCGGAGGAGTTGCCGAGCGTTTTGTGGAGTATCCGAACAACACCAAATACAGCGACACAGGAAACACCGTTTTTTCTGGTCCATGGAGCTGAAGCAGTCTTGCCGATAGAAATCGAGCATGACTCCCCAAGAGTTGCCGAATATAATGAAGAAATCTCAAGAGAAGCACTGCAGGATGACGTCGATGCACTTGACGAAGCTCGGGATGAAGTCCTGTCACGAGTCGCTAAATATCAACAGGACCTGAAGAATTACCACAGTCGACGGTTGCGGCCAAGATCTTTTCAAGTCGGTGATCTAGTTTTGCGACTAAATCAAAAAAGTCATGAAAAACTCGAATCACCATGGCTTGGACCCTACATCGTCACAGAGGTAATCGAAGGAGGAGCATACAGAATCAAAGACAAGAAGACAGGGATTGCGGAGCCAAATCGCTGGAACGTGGCACAGCTCAGGCGTTTTTACGCTTAGAAGCCGAAATATAGTCTCCTCTGTAAACATACAATGTACTGAAACGCCCGCGAGTTTTCAGACGCACTCTTTTCCTTTTTCGGGGCACCGAGTGGGGCCGGAGAAGGTTTTTAATGAGGCGGGCTCGCGGTGCTGCAATATAATAAAGATAGTGTCAATATAACTTTTCTTTATCGACATGCTCAAAGTCTTGACCCGACGAATGCCAATATAGTTGCTCGAAAAAAGAAAAACCTCGCCTTAGTATTAACATACTTCGTGAGTCAATAAAAACACAAAATAGTACTCAACAAGGCAGCTCGGAGGCTGATTTCAGACAAAACTACATAGTAAATAAATGCCTTGGTTTAAAACCTCGCATTATACAAATACAGCGAGCAGCCACCAAAAATACTCGGGGGCTAGACAAATATAGACATATGATGATTGCTTCACAATATAGTCATAATCATGATTTACAAGGGAAAATTATCTACCAAAGGAAAATAATTAGTCTTGATTCAATATATTATCAAGGGTAACTCTGTTTTCCTCAGGGCAGCGCCAAGAAAATCAGCATAATGACCGTCTGCAAAAAAGTCGGCATCCATCCGAAGAAGGTCTTCAATCATTTCTTCAGCTATAGGTGAAACCTTCGTGTTAATACGATCGACACCAACTCTTCGACGCCGTACCTTCTCGTGAACTTTTTCAACAACTTGGGTCAGATCAAGTTTCGAGTGGCAGATCTGAAGCATGATAAGGGCAAATATAGCGCCAGCCACCAGTTGAGCTTTGACAAAGTTATGGATCCTGTGGGCATCCTTAAACTTCTCCACTAACTCGGGAAGAGTTTTTGGTTGAATGTTCCGAGGAAACATAGAGTTATAAACCATAGACAAAGTCCTTGTACAGAAGTCAAGATACTCGCGAACCTGAAGCGCGCGATCTTGAAATCTTACGATTTGGCGAGTCCGTTCAGGCGTGCCCCAAAAAGTCGACCCATGTTCACGTGCAAGCCGAAGAAGAACATTGGAACGAGCCTCGACACGTTCATCTTCAGTTGCAGTATCCAAAAAAGCACCTATTGTTTCATAAAACAAGTCAGTGGGTAATAAAGAGGCAAGCAGCAAAGGAAAAGAAGAAGCAAGGCAAAGATAATGAAACTTACCCGCCATATCCAAGCTAGCATCCATTAGGAGTTGGAGCATAGAGTTTTCTCGAGACGTAGCTGCAGCAGCCTCAGCAACAGCGGCGTCCTTTTCAGTCATGGCATCTTGAGCTTGTTGAAGTGCAATTTTCTCCCTTTGAGAAGATTCTCGAGATTGCTCCATAAGCATAAGCGATTGTTTCTTCGTGGACTGAAGTTGTTGTCGAAGTTCTTGTAAATCTTCCGACAAGGGTGTGCTGGAAGAACCTTCAAGACAATTGTCATCGGTCCTTATTTTCTTCGACAAGGAAGACGCGGGAGCAGCATCGAGAGAAGAAGGATTCGTTGAATAATTATCAAATATCAACTAGAAAAGAAAATCCCCGAATCAAAGATAGCACCAAAAGGAATTTCATTGATTGTAGAAAATTTACATGGCCATTACAAAAGAAGTTCTCCTAAGGGACTGGCAGGGAACTTGTCGCCAAGACTAGAATGGCGACAATAGCAAAGGAAATAAAGAAAGCAAAAACTAGACCTCCGGTCTTGAAGAGCTAGGAGTCGAAGATGGCTTGATCCCGAGATAGGCCAGGATTTTCTTTGTGTTGAGCTTCGCCGCCTTGATCAAGGATCGCCATTTTGCTTGCTCTATTTGCTCCGTGTCGCCAACTTTGGCCCAGTCAATAGTTTGTTGACTGTCAGCAACTAGGGCAACAGTGCTTTCCACGGCAATCTTCATGTTCTCATGACGCATCTTCAGCCCAAGATCTTCGGGAGGATTAAAGCACTTGGCAAGACCAAGGAAAGTTGCGGGCTCCTCTTTCTTCGGGAAGAAGTATGGGAAAAGCTTCGACAACCCCGCCCTGGCTTCATCCATGCCTTCACGCGCTTCCGTCCCGTGAATCTCAAGGAATGAAACGGCGTCAAGAAGAACATCGTTGTCGGGATCCTCAAGTTCAAATTCTTGCGAGGTCCTATCTGACAACATAAAAATAGAAATTTTTGTCAACAAACAAGTGCAAAAAAGGAAAATCCAAAGGGTATGCAATGGTGCAAATGCTTACCGACAAAGCGACGACTTTGTGTCTTTATGCGTTTGGTGATCGCCGCTTCGCGAGCAGATTGCGCAGTTATGTGATCACTCAGCGAAGTCTCGGCGTCATGCAGACGTTTCCGAAGATCTTCGACACCAGCAGCATCAGACTTGGCCTTGTCAGCTTCTTGCCTAGCTTTAATCGCATCTGACTCGGCCTTCTTACGAGCCTCTTCACATTGCTCTAACTTTAGAGCAAGCGTGTCAGCACGTTCGTTGGCTTCTGCCAGTTTCTCTGAAAAAAGGAAGAAAAGATTGGCTATAAACGTCGACAAGTCATGCAGAAAGGATGCAAAAAATAGTCAAACAGTACCTTCATTCTTGCTGGCGTAATCACGGTACCCAACGAATTGGGCACCGATGCGAAGAAGCTCTTTGATCAAAGGCTGTTAAAAAGGGACAAAGAAAGAAAATGTTGGCATGAGAAAAATGACGACACATAAGAGCAAATAGAAACAACGACAAGAGTTTTAGCAACTTACATCATCCAAGAGAGGGTTAGAAGAGCTACTCGACTGAAGAGTAAGCTCTGGATTTATTTCAACCCTTGCCCTTTTTGGAGAAGGGACAAGGGGGCTTGCCGGAGGAGTAGCAGCGCCGATATTCTGTCGAGGAGGCGACGTTTCTTCTCTCTCGACTGGCGTATCCGAGGCGACTAATGTATGTGACGTGCTCGTGCGAGCAGCCACAACAGCAGTTGGTACTTCTTCTTCATCATCACTACGAGCAAGTGTCGACAATATAAAAAGCAAGATAGACAAGAATCTTCGAGTACAAGTAAACAAGAAAAAGGGTACTTACGAACTGATGAGAGACTCGAGGTATGGATCATAGCCTGCCTTCTGGTGCGAAGGAACAGCTTCGTCGACTTTGGAGGTGCCGGAATCTTCGACATCATCCCTTTTCCTCTTGTTCCTTGGAGAAACAGCAGGAGGAAGAGATTGTGCCGATGCAGTGGCTTCAGAGACATCCTCTTTTTCGTCGGATCCCGCAGATTTTCGAGATTCTGCGGGTTCATTTGCAAAGGAGGGGGCATCTGGGTTATCATCGGAGATAACAGCCCTTTCTTCGACCTCCCCACCTTCAGGAAGAGGAGGAAGTGAAACAAGATTTGGGTGGTCCTGTATAAAAAGAGGGAAGGATGTCAGAAATGAATAACAACATAAAAAGCAAGGCAATAGACAAATTACGCAACAATGTTTACCTTGGGAAGCGCATGGGCGGCGCTGTATGGTTTTACGCGATAAGTGGAAGGGATGGAGTCTTTCTTCTTGAGGGATGAAATCCTTCGAATAAGCTTATCCAAATCCTTGGCTTCCAGATTCGTCGACAGGCGATCCGTGTCTTCATCGCCAGTATAATTCCAGAAAGGGTTTTTGCGAGCCTGAAGAGGCTGCACCCTAGTCTTAAGGAAATACGCCGTAATTTGGATGCCTGATAATTCTTTTCCACGAGTATTTTGCAACTCATGGATACGAGTCATCAGGGCCTCTGTCGAAGTCCTTTCTTCCTCGGTAGCTTCTGCGTCCCAAGAACGGCGGCGAAGGATTTTCTCGGCACCGTCAAAAGGAGGAATATTGTCTTCGGCGCAGCCATCGTTTTCTTCGCGAATGTACAACCACTTCTTGCGCCATCCTTGAACGGAGTCGGGGAGTTTGACGTCGAAATAGTTGACAGAGGAGCGAACGGAAATAACAACGCCGCCTATATTATAGGCGACATTGGCAGAGCCATTACGGCGACAAAAGAAAATGCGCTTCCATAATGCCCAGTTAGGCTGGACACCAAGGAAGGCTTCGCAGAGGGTGATAAAGATAGAAATGTGAAGGATAGAGTTGGGTGTGAGGTGGTGAAGTTGGAGACCATAAACATAAAGTAATCCCCGAAGAAAAGGGTGAATGGGGGCGGAAAGACCGCGGATGAGATGATCAACAAAACTTACCCGATACCCCATTGGAGGGGATGGGTAGCTCTCTTCACTGGGAAAGCAAACCGCTTTGGGCTTCTTGGTAATCCCCAGCTTCTTCATCAGATTGAGGTCCTGGTTCGTGATCTTGGACCTCTCCCACTCCGCCGCTCCTAGATCCGCGGCAGCCATCGATGAGTCAGGTGTGCTGTGCCTGGTCAATCGACGCGGTGGCATCAACAATGGCGGAGAGGGGCAGCTACGAAGAGAAGAGCTTGGGGAGATGAGGAGCGCAGGAAGAAATTTTGCAGAGGAAAGCAGAGGAACGGCGCGAGCGGAAGTGTTCGAGGAAGAAGAAGGGGACCTTATATACAGGTGCGGTGAAGCGACGGAACCGTCGGATGAAAAAAGAATGCAGTAGATGATCACCACGTGGATACAAGGGCACAATGGTATTTTAACATTGACGAGGTTACAGAACGTGAGCCAGAAAAAAGGGAGAACATGTGTCCCCCACTTGCACGACGTGTCCGATAGATCAGCGATTGGGACCCACAAGGCAGCGAAACAAGGGGTAATGGTCAGTTTCCAAAATAGAGATCGTGGCTATCATCAGCAATGACATCGTCAAGATAAAAGAAAAATTCGACTGCGAGTTTCCAAAAGTTTGTCGATAACGCAAAGTTATCTCGGGAGCCTTTGATCAAATACATGTATTTGCCCAAATGCTCGGGGGCTACTTTGGAAAAATGGAAAATTTCGAGTATGACAAAATAGAAATGGCGAGAGCCTATGATCAAATGCAAGCATTTGGGGCTACTCCCATCGGGAGCGCTGGTCGCGCACCCGATAAATATAAAAAGTCGAGAAAGATTATAAATATAGTGGCAATGGATACTAATCTGTGGAGCCTACACCCAAGCACAAGTCCTTGGATGTAGCCTCGGGGGCTACTCCCATCGGGAACGCTGTTCGCGTGCCCGATGAATTTTATCAAAATAAAGAAACAAAAGTGAGTATATTTCGAGTTACACAGATAACTCTACATATACTCCCATCGGGAAGACAAAATAAGTCATCAAATATGACTCGATAAAATGTGCTATTCCAAAGGCGAAAAGCACTCGACAATATATTCTCAGAACGCCAAAGTTGCGATCAATTTCTGAATGCCGCAAATTTGCGAAGGTAAGACCCCAGATCCGTTC
Source organism: Lolium multiflorum (assembly GCA_030979885.1). Taxonomy (NCBI): domain Eukaryota; kingdom Viridiplantae; phylum Streptophyta; class Magnoliopsida; order Poales; family Poaceae; genus Lolium; species Lolium multiflorum. The sequence continues at coordinate 249,131,073 of CM061750.1, forward strand.
TGCTGGGCGTGGCATCGCCAAAGACTGCGCTCTGCTACTTTTATCCGTATCAACAGATACGAAGAAAAATCCTAACGGACGCGTTAGGTACCCGATAAATTTGACGGGACTCGACAATGGTAAGACCTTAAGCGGCACCTGTCGAAGTTTGCACCAGTATCCCGAGATCATGTCCGGGACGTGATCTTGAAGTAGGTTTTTGCGGATTGCCACTAGAGCAGTTAACTAGTACCTGATCCGTCAGAACTAGCCCCAACTACCATTATCCCTGTACAATATAGAATTTTATGTGAAGGAGTATGGATAAAAGCTCTCGAATAAAAATAAACGGTAGAGATTTTCCCTGACTCTACGATTCAAGCAAAATCTCGGGGGATACTGACATAGGCATCCCAAATGGGCCTGCCGAAGATAGTACCCGGGATTTACTGAAGGCCCATTATCCGAAGAATAAGAAGATTCGGGAGCCCAAGATATATTAGGGAAAGTTAGAGTTGTAATAGGAAGTGTTATTTGTAATCTGGCGGGATGAGTTAGAAACCGTCCCGGACTCTGTAACTTGTACAATACGAAACCCTCGGCCCCACCTCCTATATAAGGGAGTCGAGGGACAAAGAATCGATCGAATCTACTGTCAACATAACCCTAGTTTTCATAATCGTCGAGTACTTTTCGCCTAAACCTTCGAGATCTACTTGCCATCTACTTCTAGCAAAACCCTAGTCTACAATCTGTAGGCATTGACAAACTAATCCTTTGTCATCAGCCAACTGTGATTCAGCTTCTCTTGCATGATGTAACAATTGATTCATATTGGTGTAGGTGTAATGACGAGCAATGCCTTTAACATCATACTTCAATCCATTGAGAAAACGCTGCATTGTCATCTCTAGAGACTCACGGACACGACCACGCTGCATAAGCATCTCCATCTCCATGTAGTACTCATCAACAGTCTTGACACCTTGCCTCAATAGTGTTAGCTTATCAAATATATTCCGCATGTAATTTGTAGGCACAAAACGAGAAGTCATTGCTTCCTTCATAGCACGCCATGTGCGGATAGGTTGTGCACCATCTTCGTCGAGGTTACGAACCAAAGAATCCCACCAACGCAATGCATAACCATCAAATTCAGAAGAAGCAAGCTTGATCTTCCTATCTTCAGAGTAGTTTGGATGTAAGCTCCATAACTTCTCAATCTTGAGCTCCCAAGTGAGATATTCTTCAACATCAGCTCCTCCTTCAAACTTGGGTATGGAAAACTTGGGCTTACCCAACCCATCTTCTTCATCTTTTCCACGACCATTGCGGCCAAGTGGAACCCAACCACGAGGATGATGACCACGAGGCGCACCACGAGCATTGTGTGCGCCATCTTCAAAGGATCTTCATCATCGTCTGGTTGTTGTTGTTGTTGTTGTGTAGTCAAATTCTCAATAGCGAGACGCATATCTGCAATATTGCGCTGTATATCCGTCATTTGATCAGCCAATCCAGTGACGGTGACATTAGTAGCATCCAACGTTTGTTTGATCTCGTCAACTGTACCCTTAAGCTCATCATCCTGAGTGCGGAATTCACATCGCATCTCATTACGAAGAGCTTCATACTCCCTCCATGTGATAATATCTGCCGAATTCTTGTTTTCCTGGTTAACAATCTTATTATCACTAGCAGACATGATTAGTAGGTTAGTGCACTAAATCAAAAATATATGGTGGTACTCTCACAACTCACTCAAAACTGATAAGAAAAGGAAATCTTACCGTTCCAAAGTAAATTAGTGTTGCTTACCACTTGTAGTAACAACTAGTGCACGGATGTAGCGAAGCGAATATCAAGGGTATAAGAACAATCACACGACAAAGCAGGGTATATGTGGGGCTGTAGGTAGGCTACCTATTTGCACCAATAACAAGCTCTAGCGCTGACCGTAGACAACCAAAGATACTCACACAAGGCGATATAATGGAGCAATGCAACTATATGGAGGAAAGGTTGCAATGCACTAGAGAGACGCTAGCAAAGCTCAACGAGACAGGCACAAGATTGCTCAACTACGGATGCAGTAAAGAAAACTTAGGCCTTTCACTTGATACAACTAGCACTTCACTTTTCTTTTTGTAACACACACAGCGATGTAGCTCTTTTTGCTTCTTTTCAATTTTCTGTTTTTTTTATGACACAACTCCTTGATAACACGGCCAACAAGATATGCAAAGCACCAAAACCCTAATGAGCAGCCTGTCGAGCGGTAAAACTAGTCTCTTCTGGGGAAGTTCCTAGTCACGTATATCGAAAGGCTGTGTCTATGGTTGGGAACAAGCACACTGTACGCTATGTGGACTCGGAGTAACAAAAACTGACACTAGACGACAAAGAAACACAAGATGATAGAGTAAACTCAAACCCTAAAATACTAGATGAAAGATAAAGTTACGCAAAAACAATTACGAAAAGCAACTAAAACTCGAAATTAGTGCAATCTATGGCTATGGCAAACCCTAACCCTAATTTTTTTGGCTTTTTCTGGATAGGAAAACACTCACAACTCAACTATGGGGTGGATTGTGGATGGCTTACCGAGGAAAACTGGAAATCTGATACCAAGATGATAAGGGGTGGCCCGATCTTCTCAGTAAGCAACGGTGGTGATGATGGTCACGGGTGATGGCAGCGGAGATACACGACGATGAAGTGGATGATAACTTGTATGACACAACGAGATCTCTCGATTGGTCTCTGTTGCCAATGCAACAGCTCTCAACCCTGCAAGATATTCGCAACTCCACACACTTGCGCACGTAGCCGCCGACCACGAAGCGGTAAGTTGCAATCGTCTAATTCCCAATGGAACAGCAGATCACACAAGACTTAAACAGGATCTACACAATATCCAAGCAATATGGTGTAGGGAATTCAATAGTTTTGCAGAGCAAACAACTAAGAACTAGGGTTTATCTTAAACATGGTCTAAAGCAGCTAGGGGTCCAAGGCACTTATATAGGCGTCCGGGACGAGTTCTGGTCGAAAGATACAAGTAAAACCGACCCAGAATAGTCGAGACTCGGACTGGTCCGGTCGATCGGTCGACCGGGCTGTGGACCGGCCGGTCCGGTCGTGGTCCCAACCGCGCCGGAAAACTGCGAAGTTTCGGTTTTGCCCGGTACGATGCTCTCCTCCGGTTGGCGGCGGTCGACCGGGCCGGGGACCCGGCCCGGCGTGGCCGGTCTGACCGGGCGCGGACCGGCCTGGACTTCTTCTTCCTCTCGCGCATTCCTCCCGCTCCTCCCTCGCGCGTCCATGAGATATCTTCATGTCCAGCTCCATGTCCAGCTTCACGTCCATCTTCACGTCCAGCTGCTCCTCTCCTCCTCGTGTGATGCTTGTCTCCTCTTCATACCTGATGATACATAAGTAATAGGACTTAGGTAGTATAAAGTTCTCATCAATCAAGGTATCGTTTAGGAACAAGTTCACCTGTTGTTTAAGTAGCTTCGCACGAGCTCGTGTCATTGGTCCAATCCTGACTTCATTGGACTTGAGCTTCACAGCAGGTTCATCTTTAGTTGGTAATGACGGAGGTAGTAGTGAGGTAGGGATGTCCTCATCATCCTTTTTCTTTTGATCCCATGTCGCCTTTGAAACGATGAGGATTCTCCTGGCTCATGGGTCCCACATGTCAACCTCTATGAACAATAAACCTTTCCTTTCTTGGAGTTATTTTGACCTCTAATTTCTGGCTATTTTTCCTTTTTTAAAATCCCGTGTCGCCTTGGAAACGTTGAGGATGCTGCTGCCTCATGGGTCCCGCATGTCATCCTCTTAGAACGATAAATGTTTCTTTTTTTTTGGAATTTTTTACCAACTGATTTTTGGTTTATTTTTTTTCGATCCTCGCCATCTTTAAAACATTGAGGACGCTGCTGGCTCATGGGTCCCGATGTCAGCCTCCCCGTACAAGAAACATGTGATATCTTGATTATTTTGCAGACAATAAACAGTGTATTTCGCTCTGAGCTATTGCAAACGGAAAAAATAAATCTTTATTTTTAAATAAACAAACTTATATGTTGAATCTCCTTGTTTTTTGTTTTTGCGAAGCATAGGACTTTCCTATTTTGGAGTGGGCTCAAATTGTACGAGTCCAAAGGCGTCCAGCAGGATAGTTCGAAGGCCCAGACGGCCAGATGCAGCCCAATTGAAATCTTTCTTTTCTTGGATTTTTTGACCCCCTGATTTCTGGCTACTTCCTTTTTTTGGTCATGTGCCGCCTTGGAAACGTTGAGAACGCTGCTGCAAAATGGGACCCGCATGTCATCCTCTATGTACAATAAATTTTTTTCTTGGATTATTTTTGGCTCCTGATATTTGTCACTTGCCTTTTTATTTCCATCTCATGCCGACTTTGAAGCGCTGAGACTGCTGCTGCAAAATGGGACCCGCATGTCATCCTCTATGTACAATAAAAATTACTTTTCTTGGATTATTATTTTTGGCACCTCATATTTTGTCACTTGCCTTTTTCTTTTGATCTCATGCCACGTTTGAAATGTTGAGGAACCTGCTGGCTCATGGGACCCTCATGTCATCCTCTATGTACTATAAAAGTTTATTTACTAGGATTTTTTTTCACCCTCTGATTTTTGGCAATTTCCTTTTTATTTTGATCCCCTGCCGCCTTGGAAAAGTTGAGTAAGCTGCTGGCTCATGGGACCCGCATGTCATCCTCTATGTCCAATCAACTTTCTTTTTCTTTTGATCTCAAGCCGCATTTGAAACATTGAGACCGCTGCTGCAAAATGGGACCCGCATGTCATCCTCTATGTACAATAAAAGTTTCTTTTATTGGATTATTTTTCACCCTCTGATTTTTGGTCACTTGCCTTTTTCTTTCGATCTCATGCCGCCTTTGAAAACGTTGAGGAACCTGCTGGCTCATGGGTCCCGCATGTCATCCTCTGTGTACTATAAAAGTTTCTTTTCTTGGTTTTTTTACCCTCTGATTTTTGACTATTTCCTTTTTCTTTTGATCCCCTGCCGCCTTGGAAACATTGAGTAAGCTGCTGACTCATGGGACCCGCATGTCATCCTCTATGTACAATCAACTTTCTTTTTCCTTTGATCTCAAGCAGCATTTGAAACGTTGAGACCGCTGTTGCTAAATGAGACTCGCATGTCATCCTCGATGTACAATAAAGTTTCTTTTCTTGGATTATCTTTGGCTCCTGATATTTTGTCACTTGCCTTTTTCTTTTTATCTCATGCCGCCTTTGAAACATTGAGTAAGCTGCTGGCTCATGGGTCCCGCATGTCATCCTCTACGAACAATAAAAGTTTCCTTTTTGGAGTTATTTTTTACACCTAATTTCTGGCTACTTCCTTTTTCTTTTGATCCCCTGTCGCCTTTGAAACGATGAGGATTCTACTGGCTCATGGGTCCCACATGTCAGCCTCTATGAACAATAAACCTTTCCTTTCTTGGAGTTATCTTGACTTCTAATTTTTGGCTATTTTTCCTTTTTTGAAATCCCGTGTCGCCTTGGAAACGTTGAGGATGCTGCTGCCTCATGGGTCCCGCATGTCATCATCTCAGAACGATAAATGTTTCTTCTTTTTTGGAATTTTTTACCAACTGATTTTTGGTTTATTTTTTCTTTCGATCCTCGCCGTCTTTAAAACGTTGAGGACGCTGCTGGCTCATGGGTCCCCGATGTCAGCCTCTGATGCGCGTAGATGTACACATCCGTTGGGAACCCCAAGAGGAAGGTATGATGCGCACGGCATGTTTTCCCTCAGAAAGAAACCAAGGTTATCGAACCAGTAGGAGCCAAGAAGCACGTGAAGGTTGTTGGTGGAGGAATGTAGTGCGGCGCAACACCAGTGAAACCGGCGCCAACGTGGAACCTGCACAACACAATCAAAGTACTTTTCCCCAACGTAACAGTGAGGTTGTCAATCTCACCGGCTTGCTGAAAACAAAGGATTAAGCGTATCGAGTGGAAGATGGTGTTTGTTTGCAAAGAACAGTAAAAACAATGATTGCAGTAGAATGTATTCAGATGTAAAAGAATGGACCGGGGTCCACAGTTCACTAGTGGTGTCTCTCCAATAAGATAACTAGCATGCTGGGTGAACAAATTACAGGTGGGCAATTGACAAATAAAGATTCAATACATATCAACGATGATTACTATGTGATTTAATCAGGGCATTACGACAAAGTACATAGACCGCTATCCAGCATGCATCTATGCCTAAATAATCCACCTTCAGGTTATCATCCGAACCCCTTCCAGTATTAAGTTGTAAACAACAGATAATTGCATTAAGTATGGTGCGTAATGTAATCAACACAAATATCCTTAGACAAAGCATCGATGTTTTATCCCTAGTAGCAACAGCACATCCACAACCTTAGAACTTTCTGTCACTGTCCCAGATTCAATGGAGGCATGAACCCACTATCGAGCATAATTACTCCCTCTTGGAGTTACAAGTATCAACTTGGCCAGAGCCTCTACTAGCAACGGAGAGCATGCAAGAACATAAACAACACATATATGATAGATTGATAATCAACTTGACATAGTATTCTAGATTCATCGGATCCCACCAAACACAACATGTAGCATTACAAATAGATGATCTTGATCATGTTAGGCAGCTCACAAGATCTAAACAATGATAGCACATGCGGAGAAGACAACCATCTAGCTACTGCTATGGACCCATAGTCCAAGGATGAACTACTCACGCATCAATCCGGAGGCGGGCATGATGATGTAGAGCCCCTCCGGTGATGATTCCCCTCTCCGGCAGGGTGCCGGAGGCGATCTCCTGAATCCCCGAGATGGGATTGGTGGCGGCGGCGTCTCAGTAATGTTTTCCGTATCGTGGCTCTCGGTACAGGGGTATTCGCGACGACGGCTATTTGTAGGCGGAAGGGTAGGTCAGGGGGCCACACGAGGGCCCCACACAACAGGCCGGCGCGGCCAGGGCTTGGGCCGCGCCGCCCTAGTGTGTCGGCGCCTCGTGGTCCCACTTCCTTTCCCCCTCGGTCTTCTGGAAGCTTCGTGTAAAAATAGGACCCTGGGCGTTGATTTCGTCCAATTCGAGAATATTTCCTTACTAGGATTTCTGAAAACAAAAACAGCAGAAAACAGAACTGGCACTTCGGCATCTTGTTAATAGGTTAGTGCCAGAAAATGTATAATAATGCTGTAAAGTATGTATAAAAAATTCAAGTATTGTCATAAAAGTAGCATGGAACATAAGAAATTATAGATACGTTTGAGACGTATCAAGCATCCCCAAGCTTAGTTCCTACTCGCCCTCGAGTAGGTAAACGATAACACAAATAATTTCTGAAGTGACATGCTACCAACATAATCTTGATCAACATTATTATAAAGCATATGAGATGAATGGAGTGATCTGAACAAAAGATTGCTAACAAAGATAATGACTAAACAAATGAATCATATAGCCAAACTTTGCATGAATAGTACTTTCAAGACAAGTATCAATAAGACTTGCATAAGAGCTAACTCATAAGCAATAAATTCTTAGTAGAATGAACTGAAGCAACACAAAAGATGATTAAGTTTCAGCAATTGCTTTCAACTTGTAACATGTATATCTCATGGATATTTGTCAACATAGAGTAATATAACAAGTGCAATAAGTAAACATGTAAGAATCAATGCACACAGTTAACACAAGTGTTTGCTTCTAAGATAGAAAGAAGTGGGTAAACTGACTCAACATAAAGTAAAAGAATGGCCCTTCGCAGAGGGAAGCATGGATTACTATTTTTGTGCTAGAGCTTTTGTTTTGAAAACATAGAAACAATTTTGTCAACGGTAGTAATAATTCATATGTGCTATGCATAATACTTCCTACAAGTTGCATGTCTCATGCATAGAGTACTAATAGTGCTCGCACCTTGTCCTAATCAGCTCGAAAAACACGGATTATCATCGCATAACATATGTTTCAACCAAGTGTCACAAAGGGGTACCTCTATGCCGCCTGTACAAAGGTCTAAGGAGAAAGCACGCATTGGATTTCTCGCTTTTGATTATTCTCAACTTAGACATCCATACCGGGACAACATAGACAACAGATAATGGACTCCTCTTTTAATGCTTAAGCATTCAACAACAAATAATATTCTCATAAGAGATTGAGGTTGTATGTCCAAACTGAAACTTCCACCATGATACATGGCTTTAGTTAGCGGCCCAATGTTCTTCTCTAACATATGCATACTCAAACCATTTGATCATGAAATCGCACTTACTTCAGACAAGACGAACATGCATAGCATCTCACATGATATCCAACAAAGGTAAAAAGTTGATGGCGTCCCCGAAACATGGTTACCGCTCAACAAGCAACTTATAAGAACTAAGACACATAACTACATATTCATCATCACAATAGTTTTTAAGCTATTTGTCCCATGAGATATATATTGCAAAGATAAAGGAATGAAATTTTAAAGGTAGCACTCAAGTCATTTACTTTGGAATGGCAGAAAAATACCACATAGTAGGTAGATATGGTGGACACAAATGGCATGGGTTTTGGCTCAAGGAGTTTGGATGCACGAGAAGCATTTCCTCTCAGTACAAGGTTTGGGCTAGCAAGGTTGTTTGAAGCAAACACAAGTATGAACAGGTAGAGCAAAACTTACACAAGAACATATTGCAAGCATTATAAGACTCTACACTGTCTTCCTTGTTGTTCAAACACTTTACCCGAAATTATCTAGACTTAGAGAGACCAATCATGCAAACCAAATTAAACAAGCTCTACGGTAGTTCTTCATTAATAGATTAAACTACATGATGCAAGAGCTTAAACATGATCTATGAGAGCTCAAACAATTGCCAAATTTCCAAACCATATGCAGCATTTTCTGATTCCAACAAAATAGCAATTTAACGAAGCAATTTCAGCCTTCGCCATGAACATTAAAGCACAATTAAGAACACAAGTGTTCCATATGAAAAAGCGGAGCGTAATATCTACAATATAAGAATGATGGGATCCAACTTTATTCAAACCAAAACGAAAATAAAAGCAAACCGATGCTCCAAGTAAAGAACATAAGATGTGATGGAATAAAAATATAGTTTCACTAGAAGTGACCTGATAATTTTGTCGATGAAGAAGTGGATGCCTTGGGCATCCCCAAGCTTAGATGCTTGAGTCTTCTTAAAATATGCAGGGATGAACCACCGGGGCATCCCCAAGCTTAGACCTTTCACTCTTCTTGATCATAGTATATCATCCTCTTCTCTTGACCCTTGAAAACTTCCTCAACACCAAACTTCAAGAAAACTCATTAGAGGGTTAGTGCATAATTAAAAAATTCACATATTCAGAGGTGACACAATCATTCTTAACACTTCTGGACATTGCACAAAGCTTCTGAAAGTTAATGGAACAAAGAAACTCATTCAACATAGCAAAAGCGGCAATGCGAAATAAAAGGCAGAATCTGTGAAAAACAGAACAGTCCGTAAAGAGGAATTTGGCAGGGGCACTTAACTTGCTCAAACGGAAAACTCAAAACTAATGAAAGTTGCGCACATATCTGAGGATCACGCTCGTAAATTTTCAGATTTGTTTGAGTTTTTTACAGAGAGCTCTGCGAGAATTTGTGACAGACAGCAATGTTGTTTCTGCGCAGCAATCCAAATATAGCATCAACTTTAACATAGAAACTTTACTTGGCACAAAAACATGATAAGGAGAGGTTGCTACAGTAGTAAACAACTTCCAAGACTCAACAATACAGTAAATAAAATAAAACTTGGGTTATCTCCCAAGAAGTGCTTTTCTTTAACGCCTTTCAGCTAGGCGCAAAGTGCAAATCAAGTATTTTCAAGAGATGGAGCATCAACATTACCTCGGGCTTTACGCCTACCCTTCTCACTCTTTTTCTTACCCTTTGGTTTAGGGAATACATGTCGTCCTCCCGGTGTGATTTTTAGGGTGCCTTCTCCCGTATTTATGATTGCTCCCAATAGTTTCAGCAGGGATCTTCCAAGTGTGATTTGTCCTGTTCCTACACATTCAATAACGAGATAATCAGTGGATACTGTTCTTCCAAGAATGGTTGTGTGCACACCCTCGGCTATTCCCTTAGGAATTATAACGGAGTTATCAATAAGAGTTATTCCTTCTCCCCCTTCAACAAGTCCCCAAAGTGTCAAAGATTCATAAATACTCTTAGGCATAAGACAAAATTCAGACATAATATCACAACGGGCATGAAAAGTTTCACCACCAATAATAACTTTAATAGTAGGGTTCCACATTGAGGGTTCAGAGTTCACTAAAACTTCATCAAGACGGTTTCGAACATAACCATAATTTTCTTTCAAGTAAGATGCACTTGTCTCAAGAGTGTTTAATCTATTATAAATGCTAATAAGAGCTGAATCAAAGTTGTTAGCCGAACTATGTGATGCAACCAATTTTTTTATGGCATTAAAAGCTTGATCCCCGTTGCAATGAAGGAAATCTCCTCCCACTATAGCATCTAAGGCATATCTATAGCGAATCATAAGCCCGAAATAAAAATTACTAAGGAGCAAACTTAGAGTCATTTGAGGTTCAGCTTTACGATAAGCATCAAAAATTCTAGACCAAGCATCTTTAAAACTCTCCTCATCCCCTTGTTTAAAAGTAAAGACTAATTCCTCAGGTGAAGAAGTAACAGGTACAGAGCTAGACATGATAACAAAAGTAAACTAAATGCAAGTAACTAATTTTTTTGCGTTTTGATATAGAACTAGTAAATAAGAGAGTAAATAAAGTAACTAAATTTTTTGTGTTTTTAGTATGAAGCAAACAAGACAGTAAATAAAGTAAAGTAAAGCAAGACAAAAACAAAGTAAAGAGATTGGAAGTGGAGACTCCCCTTGCAGCTGTCTTGATCTCCCCGGCAACGGCGCCAGAAAAAGTTGCTTGATGCGCGTAGATGTACACGTCTGTTGGGAACCCCAAGAGGAAGGTATGATGCACACAGCGACAAGTTTTCCCTCAGAAAGAAACCAAGGTTATCGAACCAGTAGGAGCCAAGAAGCACGTGAAGGTTGTTGGTGGAGGAATGTAGTGCGGCGCAACACCAGGGAAACCGGCGCCAACGTGGAACCTGCACAACACAATCAAAGTACTTTGCCCCAACGTAACAGTGAGGTTGTCAATCTCACCGGCTTGCTGAAAACAAAGGATTAAGCGTATCGAGTGGAAGATGGTGTTTGTTTGCAAAGAACAGTAAAAACAATGATTGCAGTAGAATGTATTCAGATGTAAAAGAATGGACCGGGGTCCACAGTTCACTAGTGGTGTCTCTCCAATAAGATAACTAGCATGCTGGGTGAACAAATTACAGGTGGGAAATTGACAAATAAAGATTCAATACATATCAACGATGATTACTATGTGATTTAATCAGGGCATTACGACAAAGTACATAGACCGCTATCCAGCATGCATCTATGCCTAAATAATCCACCTTCAGGTTATCATCCGAACCCCTTCAGTATTAAGTTGTAAACAACAGATAATTGCATTAAGTATGGTGTGTAATATAATCAACACAAATATCCTTAGACAAAGCATCGATGTTTTATCCCTAGTAGCAACAACACATCCACAACCTTAGAACTTTCTGTCACTGTCCCAGATTCAATGGAGGCATGAACCCACTATCGAGCATAATTACTCCCTCTTGGAGTTACAAGTATCAACTTGACCAGAGCCTCTACTAGCAACGGAGAGCATGCAAGAACATAAACAACACATATATGATAGATTGATAATCAACTTGACATAGTATTCTAGATTCATCGGATCCCACCAAACACAACATGTAGCATTACAAATAGATGATCTTGATCATGTTAGGCAGCTCACAAGATCTAAACAATGATAGCACATGCGGAGAAGACAACCATCTAGCTACTGCTATGGTCCCATAGTCCAAGGATGAACTACTCACGCATCAATCCGGAGGCGGGCATGATGATGTAGAGCCCCTCCGGTGAGGATTCCCTCTCCGGCAGGGTGCCGGAGGCGATCTCCTGAATCCCCGAGATGGGATTGGCGGCGGCGGCGTCTCAGTAATGTTTTCTGTATCGTGGCTCTCGGTACAGGGGTATTCGCGACGACGGCTATTTGTAGGCGGAAGGGTAGGTCAGGGGGCCACACGAGGGCCCCACACAACAGGCCGGCGCGGCCAGGGCTTGGCGCGCCGCCCTAGTGTGTCGGCGCCTCGTGGCCCCACTTCCTTTCCCCTCGGTCTTCGAAGCTTCGTGTAAAAATAGGACCCTGGGCGTTGATTTCGTCCAATTCCGAGAATATTTTCTTACTAGGATTTCTGAAACCAAAAACAGCAGAAACAGCAACTGACACTTCGGCATCTTGTTAATAGGTTAGTGCCGAAAATGTATAATAATGCTGTAAAGCATGTATAAAACATTCAAATATTGTCATAAAAGTAGCATGGAACATAAGAAATTATAGATACGTTTGAGACGTATCAGCCTCCCCGTACAAGAAACATGTGATATCTTGATTATTTTGCAGACAATAAACAGTGTATTTCGCTCTGAGCTATTGCAAACGGAAAAAATAAATATTTATTTTTAAATAAACAAACTTATATGTTGAATCTCCTTGTTTTTTGTTTTTGCGAAGCATAGGACTTTCCTATTTTGGAGTGGGCTCAAATTGTACGAGTCCAAAGGCGTCCAGCAGGATAGTTCGAAGGCCCAGACGGCCAGATGCAGCCCAATTGAAATCTTTCTTTTCTTGGATTTTTTGACCCCCGATTTCTGGCTACTTCCTTTTTTGGTCATGTGCCGCCTTGGAAACGTTGAGAACGCTGCTGCAAAATGGGACCCGCATGTCATCCTCTATGTACAATAATTTTTTTTCTTGGATTATTTTTGGCTCCTGATATTTGTCACTTGCCTTTTTATTTCCATCTCATGCCGACTTTGAAGCGCTGAGACCGCTGCTGTAAAATGGGACCCGCATGTCATCCTCTATGTACAATAAAAATTACTTTTCTTGGATTATTATTTTTGGCACCTCATATTTGGTCACTTGCCTTTTTCTTTCGATCTCATGCCACGCTTGAAACGTTGAGGAACCTGCTGGCTCATGGGACCCGCATGTCATCCTCTATGTACTATAAAAGTTTATTTACTTGGATTTTTTTTCACCCTCTGATTTTTGGCAATTTCCTTTTTATTTTGATCCCCTGCCGCCTTGGAAACGTTGAGTCAGCTGCTGGCTCATGGGACCTGCATGTCATCCTCTATGTCCAATCAACTTTCTTTTTCTTTTGATCTCAAGCCGCATTTGTAACATTGAGACCGCTGCTGCAAAATGGGACCCGCATGTCATCCTCTATGTACAATAAAGTTTCTTTTCTTGGATTATCTTTGGCTCCTGGTATTTTGTCACTTGCCTTTTTCTTTTGATCTCATGCCGCCTTTGAAACGTTGAGTAAGCTGCTGGCTCATGGGTCCCGCATGTCATCCTCTACGAACAATAAAAGTTTCCTTTCTTGGAGTTATTTTTTACACCTACTTCCTTTTTCTTTTGAACTCCTGCCGCCTTTGAAACGATGAGGATTCTGCTGGCTCGTGGGTCCCACATGTCAGCCTCTATGAATAATAAACCTTTCCTTTCTTGGAGTTATTTTGACCTCTAATTTCTGGCTATTTTGCCTCTTTTTAAATCCTGTGTCTGCTTGGAAACGTTGAGGATGCTGCTGCCTCATGGGTCCCGCATGTCATCCTCTCAGAACGATAAATGTTTCTTCTTTTTTGGAATTTTTTACCAACTGATTTTTGGTTTATTTTTTCTTTCGATCCTCGCCGTCTTTAAAACGTTGAGGACGATGCTGGCTCATGGGTCCCCGATGTCAGCCTCCCGTACAAGAAACATGTGATATCTTGATTATTTTGCAGACAATAAACAGTGTATTTCGCTCTGAGCTATTGCAAACGGAAAAATAAATCTTTATTTTTAAATAAACAAACTTATATGTTGAATCTCTTTGTTTTTTGTTTTTGCGAAGCATAGGACTTTCCTATTTTGGAGTGGGCTCAAATTGTACGAGTCCAAAGGCGTCCAGCAGGATAGTTCGAAGGCCCAGATGGCCAGATGCAGCCCAATTGAAATCTTTCTTTTCTTTGATTTTTTTGACCCCCTGATTTCTAGCTACTTCCTTTTTTTTTGGTCCTGTGCCGCCTTGAAAACGTTGAGAACGCTGCTGCAAAATGGGACCCGCATGTCATCCTCTATGTACAATAATTTTTTTTTCTTGGATTATTTTTGGCTCCTGATATTTGTCACTTGCCTTTTTCTTTCCATCTCATGCCCACTTTGAAACGCTGAGACCGCTGCTGCAAAATGGGACCCGCATGTCATCTTCTATGTACAATAAAAATTACTTTTCTTGGATTATTATTTTTGGCTCCTGATATTTGGTCACTTGCCTTTTCTTTCGATCTCATGCCACCTTTGAAACGTTGAGGAACCTGCTGGCTCATGGGACCCGCATGCATCCTCTATGTACTATGAAAGTTTATTTTCTCGGATTTTTTTCACCCTCTGATTTTTGGCTATTTTCCTTTTTCTTTTGATCCCCTGCCGCCTTGGAAACATTGAGTAAGCTCCTGACTAATGGGACCCGCATATCATCCTCTATGTACAATCAACTTTTTTTTCTTGGAGTTTTTTTGACCCCCTAATTTCTGGCTACTTTCTTTTTCTTTTGATCTCAAGGCGCATTTGAAACATTGAGACCGCTGCTACAAAATGGGACCCGCATGTCATCCTCTATGTACAATAAAGTTTCTTTTATTGGATTATTTTTGGCTCTGGATATTTGGTCACTTGCCTTTTTCTTTCGATCTCATGCCGACTTTGAAACGTTGAGACCGCTGCTGTAAAATGGGACCCGCATGTCATCCTCCATGTACAATAAAAGTTTCTTTTCTTTGATTGGCTTTTGATGGCTTTATTGAAACTTTGGTTAATTGGTTCTATGCCACTCCTCAATTCACAAGTTGTGTTTATGCCATTACAAAAACTGAAGTTGTGTTTATGCCACTCTCAATTCTCAATACCCCCTTCTATGCCATTTTCAACAATACAACATGAAAACGGTTCAATAAATAGTCGTATTTCAGTTTATACTTTCGTATTGACCAAAATAATCATGTGTTCAGATTTGGAGCGACTTTTGGGTGTTTCGGGCACACAAAAAATCCAAAATTTTCAAATTCTGGCAAAAATTAGAACTTCTCAGAAAAATCTAATTTTTTTACAGGAAATCAAAAACACTGAAACGAGTATACTGTTTTAATTTGAGCCATTTATGTGCAGATTTGCATAAAAAACTGACATTTTCTGTTATGTCTAGAAATTGGTAAAATTTTGTCCAAAAAATCAAACTTCTTCGAAAAATCTAACTTTTTTATAGAATGTCAAGAACACTAATATGAGTCTACTATTCTAATATGAGCCATTTCTAGGCACATATGATCCATTAAACATAGGTGCAAAGTACGGTCCAGATTATTTGAGAGTATGTACAAACTGTAGTATAGGGTACAAATATTGGATACATAGGAAGTATATGATGTTGTATTGCTGAAAATGGCATAGAAAGGGGTATTGAGAATTGATAGTGGCATAGACACAACTTCAGTTTTTTAATGACATAAACACAACTTGTGAATTGGGGAGTGACATAGAACCAAATAACCCTTTTTCTTTCGATCTCATGCCGCCTCTGAAACGTTGAGGAAGCTGCTGCCTCGTGGTCCCGCAAGTCATCCTCTATGTTAAATAAAAGTTTCCTTTCTTGGAGTTATTTTTTACCCCTAATTTCTGGCTACTTCCTTTTTCTTTTGATCCCCTGCCGCCTTTGAAACGTTAAGGACCCTGCTGGCTCATGGGACCCACATGTCAGCCTCTGTGAACAATAAACCTTTCCTTTGTTGGATTTATTTTTGTCCCCTAATTTCTGGCTATTTGCCTTTTTTTCGATCCCCTGTCGCCATTGAAACAATGAGGACACTGCTGTAAAATGGGTCCCGGATGTCATCCTCTCTGAACGATTAATGTTTCCTTTCTTGGATTTTTTTCACCCGTGATTTCTAGAAAATTGACTTTTTCTTTGGATCCCCTGCTGTCTTGTTAACGTTGACGATGCTGCTGCAAATGGGTTCCATATGTCAGCCTCATTGTACAATGAACGTTTCCTTTATTGAATTATTTTTGGCCCCTGATTTATGGCTAATTGGCTTTTTCTTTGGTTCCCTTGCAACCTTTGAAAAGTCGAGGACGCTGCTGGCAAATGGGTCCCATATGTCATACTCTCTGAACGACAAACGTTTCCTTTCTTTGATTATTTTTGGCCCCCTAATTTCTGCCTACTTGGCTTTTTCTTTGGATCCCCTGCCGTCTTCGAAACTTTGAGGCCGATGCCGCAAATTGGGTCCCATATGTCATCCTCTCTGAACTATAAAATTTTCCTTTCTTGGATTTTGTTGACTCCTGATTTCTGGCTACTTGGCTACTTGGATTTTTCTTTGGGTCCCATATGTCAGCCTCCATGTACACGAAATGTGTCATATCTCAGATATACTATATGGTTCAAAACGTTGCACCAGTTCACAACGGGTTTATCTTTATTTTGCAGACTTCAATACAAACTCTATCGCTCTAAGATCTTCAAGTTGATAGAATAAATCATAAAACTTTTCAGAATTTTAAAATTTCAAAATCTACTTTTTGATATTTTTTCCAAAATACAGTGATCCATGCAGGGTATGGAGTGATCAAGATTTTTCACACAGGGTATGGTTTCAAAAATTGCAACCCCCAATAATACAAAAGAAATACTTTAAAAACAACTTGTACGTAGAATGTCCCTGTTTTTTTCTGGTGAATCATAGGATCCGTGTTGCATTAGAAAAGGGGCCGAAAGTGTTTGAGTAGCCCGTTTGTAGTTATTGGGCATTATCGTCCGAGTAAGTAGGCCCACATCAATTACCATGTAGACGGCAACCCAAAAGGGGAAATTTTGGCCCAAGCGGGGGAAGTTGTACTTTTTTTTCTATTGGTAAGGTTAGCCTCACACACAAAAAATGTCTGGTTACATGGGGCAGTGCTGGAAGCCTGATCGTTACTGAAGGTTGCACATTTGCGCCTAATATGCTTGTCAGCAGGAGGTTAGCTATTTGTTGGAAAACTATGGAAGGGGAGTTTGTTGGTGCATGCATACGTTCGCGAGGAACCAAATGCAGCATTTTGACTTCACCAGACAACTGAACAGCATGTGTTCTTCACAATACAGCCAACACAAGCATTAACTAATGTAACTAGAGACATTGAGTACAGATTGAGCCTTCATGTTTAACATAACATTGTGTGTGGAGGAGCCACGCACATATATAAGAGTACCATCATGTTGACCACAAATGCATCATGGAAGAGAGTGGTAAATATACTTCAGTTTTTTAATGGCATAAACACAACTTGTGAATTGGGGAGTCGCATAGAACATACACACAGTTTGTCCTCAGGAATGGATTCAACATGCCATCAGGAGCCTGGCCATCATGTATCTTCACGTTTATCGGATAATTGATGCGGATGAACAAACAGTGTGTGTCGAGGTTGTAGACTTGCCTCCAAATAAAGACACCTGATCCATCTTTTATTTCATGTTTTAAAGACACCATGCACAATTTTTATTTCATGTTTTAAACCTTTTTTGGTTGGTTCGAAACTTGGTCCACATTTGCGGTCTCAGCTACTACCAAAAAAAATTTAACGTCCATTTGTCAGGTATTTTCAAATTTGCAAAAACTTTCGGTGTGGAGCATTAATTTATACTAGGTGGAAGCGTAACCCATGTTTGAGCATTTTTTGATGTACCACACTTAATTACACGGTACCTCTCCAAGAATTTCCTCATATATTTTTTGAATAGTAACTAGTAAACGCATAGTTCAAATTTGAACTAAAGCTCAGAATGAACACATATGTAGCTGCATATCGAAATAAATGCTAACACCTTGGATATGGTGGATGCATAGCCCATGTTTGCAAATAGTTTGTGGGTACCCCACACTTGCAAGTTCATATCAACAATTATTTTCCCCGGAAATTATTGTATTGCAATTTCGACGATTCGCACTTGATCATACTTTTCATCGGCTGCCCAGTTTGGCTGACCGGTTTGTTTATTCGCTAGTGTCCTCCTTCCTAGACACCCAAGTCCATCATCATGGGCACTGACAAGGTGTAATATAAGATATATGCCACAAAAATAATACGTAGGATTGATAATGAAAATAAGTTTCCAATGGTCCGTGTCCAACAAGGGACGAGTAGTTTCTCTCCACTTCATCCTGACGTGTGTGGTGAGCAAGCCCTCCCATCAGTATCAGAGGAATTTAATTTGACAAGGGCTACAGGACGACATCACCAAGAAAGGGTGATGCATGTCTCCTTCACCAAACACAGCAGTACATGTCTGAAGCAAGTACATGAACACAAGTACACCACCATAATAATACTACATGAACACAAGTGATGCCATCGGTTGGGGAGGCCTAAATAAAACTTAAACTTAATCCTAATCTAATGGACGTCGGTTGGGGCGCGCGACGGGTCTGCCTCGTCCTTGTTCTTCGCCTTTGCCGCCTACGTCCGTGCCCGCTTCTCGTCCCATGCTTCGCGACAGGGGCGGCGCCAGGGGTATTCTTGCGTATGCAGCTGAATACCCAAGATTTTGACAAAACCTTAGAATTTCCTCATAAATCAGGGAAAATTTTGGCACATACATGAGAATTTTGGCAAAATGAATACACAGATTGAAAATGATTACCCAACACTTCATCTCTGGCGCAACCACTGTTCTTTTTGGCGCAGCAACTTTTCGCCCCTCAGGCGTTGGAGTATGGCGCACAGCGTCGCATGACCTTGCCGGCGGCGCTGTCCCTGCGCTTTGGGCCTTTGCCGATAAATCTCCTTCTCCAAGAAGCGTATCGCTTGCTCCTGGGCGAACGCCTCATAATGGCGATGAGCCCTGTCCTCGCAGAGCTTCCGTCGGGAAGCCTCCAATATCCGGAGGTCGTGCTCGCTGTACTCCTCCTTGAACCGTGGGTCCTCGTCGTTGTCGGAGCTGTACTCCGCGTCAGACTGCGGCTCCGGCTCCTGCTCTGGCTGCGATGGTGGTGGAGGCTGCGCGCGGCCTTTGAGGCCAAGCCTGGAGAACCTCGTCTTCTGATGGCGCGACATTTTTGAGGTGGAGAGGAGAGAATGGAGCATAAGCGTTGGTGGAGATGAGAGGATAGCACCGCGGGGGTGGACGGCGTAGGTACTTTATGGTGGTGGTAGGCAACTACCCGCATTTACGGCGGCGTAGGCGACTGGACGCCGCGTGCCCAGCCGCTGCCCTCATGGCCGCCTCGGTTTAGGCGCGGGAGACCATTAAACGCTGACGACCAACCTTCCCGCGTCGCGGCCGATGCGAACAGTCGCGTCCTCTCGCTGACAAGGTGGCCCACACTCAAAAACCGTCGTGCCGCGAGGCGCCGGCGCGCCCGATTCGCGCCCTTTGCCGGTGTGAGCCCAAAAAATGCAACTACTAATGTACTAGCTTATGGGGTGAGCAAGCCAAGTACTACTAGCGTATGGGGTGAGCAGGCCCTCCCATCGGTATCAGAGGAATTTGACAATGGCTACAGGACGACTAGTTACATCACCAAAAAAGGTGATGCATGTCTCCTTCACATTGTCTTCTTATGTCATATAGTACGGCATTCAAGTTGAAAAACAAGGTCTAGACATATTTAAACCAGACAAATCATGTATCTACCCCTAACCCTAAACTCTGTCTTGTAAAGTTAAGCATGAAGAGAAGTGGTTTAATTTGGGTTCCAAACATGGAAATTTCAAGAACCCCCCAAAAGCTTCATTTTAAAGTGACTAAGAAGGATCAAGGCCGGGCTTACCTTTTATTTTCATTTTTTAAACTAGTTCAAATTTTGGTCAAATCTAGGATTTGACCAAGATTCAAATGGGCATAAAAATTCAAAAAAAAAATGAAAAACCAAAGCACATAGCCTTCTTATGTCATATAGTAAGCACTCAATTTGATAAACAAGGTCTAGACATATTCAAACCAGAAAAATCATGTATCTACCCCTAACCTTAAACTTTGTCTTATGAAGTCAAGCACGAAGAGAAGTCGTTTTGGGTTTCAAACATGGAAATTTCAAAAACCTTCCCAAAAGCTTCATTTTGGAGTGACTAAGAAGGATGCGGGTATACCTTTTCATTTTCATGTTTTAAACTTGTTTAAATCTTGGTTAAACCTAGGATTTGAACAAGATCAAATGGGCATAAAAATTCAGAAAAAATCAAAAAATGAAAACCAAAGCACATAGTATTCTTATGTCATATAGTAAGCATTCAAGTTAATAAACAAGGTCTAAACATATTCAAACCAGACAAATCATGTATCTACTCCTAACCCTAAACTTTGTCTTATGAAGTCAAGCACGAAGAGAAGTGGTTTTGTGTTTCAAACATGGAAATTTCAAAAACCTCCCAAAAGCTTCATTTTAGAGTGACTAAGAAGGATCCATGCTTACTTATTTTTATGTTTTAAACATGTTCAAATATTGGACAAACCGTACCTAGGATTTGACTAAGATTCAAATGGGCATAAAAATTCCAAAAAAATGAAAAACCAAAGCACATAGCCTTCTTATGTCATATAGTAAGCACTCAAGTTGATAAACAAGGTCTAGACATATTCAAACCAGAAAAATCATGTATCTACCCCTAACCCTAAACTTTGTCTTATGAAGTCAAACACGAAGAGAAGTCGTCTTGGGTTTCAAACATGGAAATTTCAAAAACCTTGCCAAAAGCTTCATTTTGGAGTGACTAAGAAGGATGTAGGCTTACCTTTTCATTTTCATGTTTTAAACTTGTTTTAATCTTAGTTAAACCTAGCAAGGATTTGACCAAGATCAAATGGGCATAAAAATTCACAAAAAATCAAAAAAATAAAAACCAAAGAACATAGTATTCTTATGTCATATAGTAAGCATTCAAGTTGATAAAAAAGGTCTAAACATATTCAAACCAGACAAATCATGTATCTACCCCCTAACCCTAAACTCTGTCTTATGAAGTCGATCAAGCATGAAGAGAAGTGGTTTTGGGTTTCAAACATGGAAATTTCAAAAACCTCCCAAAAGCTTCATTTTAGAGTGACTTAAGAATGATCCAGGCTTACCTTTTCATTTTCATGTTTTAAACTTGTTCAAATCTTGGTCAAACTTAGGATTTGACCAAGATTCAAATGGGCATAAAAATACTAAGAAAAATCATGTACGTATCTACCCCTAACCCTAACCCTAAACTCTGTCCTATGAAGTCAAGCACGAAGAGAAGTGGTTTTGTGTTTCAAACATGGAAATTTCAAAAACCTCCTAAAGCTTAATTCTAGAGTGACTAAGCAGGATCCAGGCTTACCTTTTATTTTCATGTTTTAAACTTGTTCAAATATTGGTCAAACCGTACCTAGGATTTGAGCAAGATTCAAATGGGCATAAAAATTCAAAAAAATGCAAAACCAAAGAACATAGCCTTCTTATGTCATATAGTAAGCACTCAAGTTGATAAACAAGGTCTAGACATATTCACACCAGAAAAATCATGTATCTACCCCTAACCCTAAACTTTGTCTTATGAAGTCAAGCACGAAGAGAAGTCGTTTTGGGTTTCAAACATGGAAGTTTCAAAAACCTTCCCAAAAGATTCATTTTGGAGTGACTAAGAAGGATGCAGGCTTACCTTTTCATTTTCATGTTTTAAATCTTGGTTAAACCTAGGATTTGACCAAGATCAAATGGGCATAAAATTTCAGAAAAAATCAAAAAATGAAAACCAAAGCACATAGTATTCTTATGTCATATAGTAAGCATTCAAGTTGATAAACAAGGTCTAGACATATTCAAACCAGAAAAATCATGTATCTAGCTACCCCCTAACCCTAAACTTTGTCTGATGAAGTCAAGCACGAAGAGAAGTGGTTTTGGGTTTCAAACATGGACATTTCAAAAACCCTCCCGAAAGCTTCATTGTGGTGTGACTAATTAAGAAGGATGCATGCTTACATTTTCATTTTCATGTGTTAAACTTGTTTAAATCTTGGTCAAACCTAGCTAGGATTTGACCAAGAGATTCAAATGGGCATAAAAATTCAAAAAAAGAATGAAAAACCAAAGCGCATATGGTCTTCTTATGTCATATAGTAAGGCATTCAAGTTGATAAACAAGGTCTAGACATATTTAAACCAGACAAATCATGTATCTACCCCCTAACCCTAAACTCTGTCTTGTAAAGTCAAGCATGAAGAGAAGTGGTTTTGGGTTTCAAACATGGAAATTTCAAGAACCCCCCAAAAGCTTCATTTTAGAGTGACTAAGAAGGATCCAGTCTGGGCTTACCTTTTATTTTCATGTTTTAAACTTGTTCAAATCTTTGTCAAACCTAGGATTTTACCAAGATTCAAATGGGCATAAAAATACTTGAAAAAATCATGTACGCGTATTACCCCTAACCCTAAACTCTATCTTACAAAGTCAAGCATGAAGAGAAGTGGTTTTGGGTTTTAAACATGGAAATTTCAAAAACCTCCCAAAAGCTTCATTTTAGAGTGACTAAGAAGGATCCATGCTTACCTTTTATTTTCATGTTTTAAACATGTTCAAATCTTGGTCAAACCGTACCTAGGATTTGACCAAGATTCAAAGGGGCATAAAAATTCAAAAAAAATGAAAAACCAAAGCACATAGCCTTGTTATGTCATACAGTAAGCACTCAAGTTGATAAACAAGGTCTAGACATATTCAAACCAGAAAAATCATGTATCTACCCCTAACCCTAAACTTTGTCTTATGAAGTCAAGCATGAAGAGAAGTCGTTTTGGGTTTCAAACATGGAAATTTCAAAAACCTTCCCAAAAGCTTCATTCTGGAGTGACTAAGAAGGATGCAGGCTTACCTTTTCATTTTCATGTTTTAAACTTGTTCAAATCTTGGTTAAACCTAGGATTTGACCAAGATCAAATGGGCATATGTATCCAGTATTTGTACTGCCTATGTATCCAGTAATACAACATCATTTTCAGCAATACAACAGCATATACTGCCTATGTATCCAGTATTTGTACCCTATACTATAGTTTATACATTCTCTCAGATAATCTGGACCGTACTTTGCACCTATGTTTAATGGATCATATGTGATGAGGTCTAAGACCCCGTGTGTGGCCCGATCTCGCGATTGACCCAAGATCCAAAGGGGGAAAGAGAGGGAGAGGCGGAAGAACACGAAAAACATGAAGAACACACGCACACCAACCCGATACAATCGATACTTACCCTCGTGGCTCGATGGACCACGCCAATAGAATCAACCCGGGAGAGACGCGAAGTAGAATCCCGGAGTGAGAGATAGGTGTTGGGGGACGAATCTAGGAGTGGGAGAGAGAGTGGGGAATCACTAGAATCTCACACACCAAATCCAATCATCCAACAAGGGTGCCTTGATACAAAGGGGATGAAACCCTAGGGAGACAAAGCTCAAAGTCATGTTTAAGCCTAAATCTTGTCTAAAGAGCTAAGGGGGCGACCTGGGGTCTTATATAGGCATACAAGGCGACATGGGTCGAAGAGGTACGAGTTGGTGGGTCAAACCCGAAGAATCCGGTCCAACCGGGCCTGGGGCCGGCCTGTCCGGTCCAAACCGGACCAGGGACCGGACTACAACCGGAAGTGAAGCAGATGTCCATCCGGTTGGCGTCAGCGCGTCGCCCGGTTGACGCCGGAGTGCGCCCGGTGTGTGGCCCGGTCTGACCGGCCTCTGGGCTGGCCTGGCCGGTTTGGGGCCCGGTCTGACCGGCCTCTGGGCTGGCTGGGCCTCTTCCTCCCTCCTCTTCTTCCTCTTCCTTCTCCTCTTCTTTCCTTCTTCTTCTTCCTTCTTCCTTGCACCATGGGGGTTCCTTCTCTCTTGGTCCTTGTCGACGTCGGCACCTATAGACATCATGATGATAGGCATGAGGTAGCATACCATTCACGTGGGTGTTGAGATCGACCATAGAGAGGAAGGAGTTCACCTTGACATATATGGCGGGGTTTTGTGTTGTTGGTCCACTTGGGGGACTCCTTGGCCATGGTTTAGCGTCGACGATAGGTGGGGCTGCACTTGTCGGTCTTGAGGCGGAGGTGTCCAAAAGCCACCCCGCATCATCTCCCCCCCCTTGGGGAAGAGTCATCCTCGACTCTTGTGCCTTCTCACCGATGAAGTAGACGTTGATCCTTGTAGCTTGGTGAAGGACTTGTATAGGTGCCCTTGTATCCTTAGGGATGCTCGTCGTAGTGCGGGCGTCTTTGTTGTAGTCCATAATGGGTCTTCCATGTAGTGGTGGAGGGACAAAGTCTCGGTCGAAGAAGAACATGGGGAAAAACAACTTGCGAGAGGAAAGCTTGTGGATGCCAATTTGGTGACCGGCGAACAAGAGGCTCTCAATAAAATACGAAGCATCAAGTCGTTTCTCCATGAGGCATGTGGCAAAAATGGTAATCGAAAGAGTGTCGATGTATCCAAAATTTGGTGGGGCAAAATTTTGTGCATGTAAAAGTTTGGTTTGTAAAGTGGCAAAAATGTGATCTCTCGTATTGTCCCACACAAATGGAACAATCAAAAGGCAAGTAACGGCGGCAAAATTTGGGGCAAAATTGTTATGTGCAATGGCAAAGCTATGGAGACTTCTAGCTTGGGAAAGTATGGTTGGCGTGAGCCGAGTATGGGTATCCGCAAGTGTCGAAGAATCCATTGCAATTGCCATAGATTTAATGAGAAATCCAAAGAAGAGCAACTTTTGGTGTAACATGTGGCACAAGATGCATAAGGTGTCTCTTACATGTATGACATGGTCCTTGAGATTCTCGGAGTGTATGATGATATCATCAAGACATATAACAGCCATTGTGCCAACAAGATGTTTCAACATATGTTGCATAAGAGGCAAAAGAGGTGACGAGGAATTGGACCAAACCGGAAACTCGACAAGACAAGTCGGTAACACACGAGGGCGAAGGCTTTTGGAGACATACCCTTTGGTGTGAATCCCATGGGTTGGATCATGTATCTCGTCCTTGTTGGGGTAGCTCTCAATTGCGCGTTTCATGAGCTCATGCTCCGTAGCGGCGGATGTTTTTGTTTGTGTACCTATACACACAATAGAGAAAACAAAAAGCGTGTGTGCATGGTAGATGAATACATCATCCATCGTGATGTTCCATGTCTTGTGCACATCACCATTAGTGTCAATCATGATAGTATGAAATGCATGGCGATGGTGCATATGGCAAGAAGGTGCATTCATGGCATGTGGTAACTTAGGGTCATCAAAGATTGAGACGGCTATGGGGGCCATCTCGTGGACAATGAAATACACATTTTTGCATAGCAAGCATAAGAATGAGCAATTTGTGACAATCTTGGATGCAAGGATTGTGGAGTATCGCAAACATGTAGGGCAAAGCATGCAAAAGCTAATGTCATCATTGTCAACAACACATGTGGAAGAGCAAGTAGTCCTCATATCGCAAGCAAATGGGTACAAGTCATCATGTTTCATGTCCACAAGGGGAATCATGGTCTCATCAATACCTTGGTTTTTACCTTGGTAGTCCGACTCAAGTGATGTAGGTATTGTGGTAGTTGTATGCTCCACATGGTTGACATCGTCATCATCATCGAAGCATGGTGTGATGTGATCTTCTTGCACCATGTACATGTTCTTCTCCATCCTTGGCGCTTCAACATCCATGGAACCTAGTGCAACATGAGGAAACACAAAAGAGGGAGAGGTTAAGGTGTTAGCAAATGCGATGGCCTCCATGGACCTATCAACTACCTCTCGCAACTCACTCGGTGTTTCACTCATCTCCTCCAATTGGAAGCACTCAAACTCATATATGGGGTGGAAGTCACTCAACTCACTATCACTCTCACTCAAGTGGGTTAAGTGGCTCTCATGCTCACATGGGATTGGTACCAACTCATCAATCAATCATAAAGGAGTAGGCTCGACTTTCTCATCTCCATGCGCCTCCTTGGTTGAAGGGAACTTCCCATGCTCAACCATTGCAACTCCATGTGCCTCCATAGGTGAAGGGAGAATCCCATGCTCACCATTCTCAACTCCATGCTCCTCCGTAGGTGAAGGGAGAATCCCATGCTCACCATGCTCAACTCCCTCGCCTCCTAAGTCATCCTCAAGTGGTGGCATATTGGAGACTTGTGCATTGATCTCATCGAAGTAGAGCTTCTTGGCGCTTGGCGTTGTGCATTGCCATGCCATGTGACCCTTGGCCTTGCACACCTCACATTTGAGATTGGGACATTCCCGTGGAGGGTGGCCTTGTTGCTTGCACTTGTAGCATCGGATTCCATAGGCATATGACGAGGTAGGGGCCATTGTGGTGGTGGCACAAGAGATAGAAGTTGCCTTGCTAGGGAGGTCCTCTTGATGTGCTCTCTCCACCCTTGGAGTGGTAGACACCCTATGATGGTGTTCGTCGCCTTCATGTCGAGGCTCTCGTCTTCGTGTCTCATCACCATGTCTTGATGGGTGTCGTCGAAGATCCTTGGAAGATGATGGTCGATGGCGATCATGAGGTGGCTTGTGTCGGCGAAGGTCATGTGGGGACGTATGTCGATGTAGACCATGAGGTGGTAGTGGTTGACGACTATCATGAGATGGTGTGAGTCGATGACGGTCCTTGCCATGCCTAGATGATGGCTCATGCGACGTGGCATGTTGCTTGCGGCGCCTTGAGGAGCTCGGGGAAGAGTGTCGATGACGATCATGTTTGGGACGCTCTTGATGCTCCATATGATGTACTTGAGGTCGATGATCTTGTGCATAAGCACTCTCATGGTGGCGCCTTGTGGAGCTCGGAGAAGTGTGTCGATGCGGAACATGTTGGGGACGCTCTTGATGATCCATAAGATGGTGCCATCGTGGAGGTCCTCTATCTTCATATGTAGGTCCATTGGCCAAGTAGGGGTACTTTGGAGCACCGGTGGTGTACATGGTGGGGTCGATGTCGTCCTCGTGGTGGTGCTCCACCATGTCGTCCATGCTTGTTGAGAAATTGTCGATGTAGAGCTCGTCGATGTCGGTCATGCCAGCGAGGCTTGCGGAGCCATAGTCGTTGTCGAGCTCCTCGATGTCGGTCATGTCGATGATGCTTGCGGAGCCATAGTCGGTGTCGAGCTCCATATGTTCCTCCACATCCGCGGTGCTTGAGGAGGTATCCTCCTCAAAGTGCTCCATGTAGTCCTCCGTATCCTCGTCTTCGCTATCCATGTTAGCACGACAAACTCTATATGGTGTATGTTAGTGGAAGAACACTACCTCGCAACCTTACCGTGGTATGATAAGATCGGGGTGATCCAACAAGCCGAAAGCAAAAACAATTGTATCGGGCACTCACACAAAGACACACGCAAAAGCTAGCAAATATGGTGTTAGGTGAGTATGGTGGAAAGCCAAAAGATGAAATCCGAAATCAAGTTTGTTGTTAAGGGTGGGTGAAATCCAAAAACTCAAATGTCAAAGCGATGATCACTATAAACACGGAAAATATATGGAACTCACACATGGGATAAGCGGGGTTAGTGCAACCAAGGAATGAGCGGAAAAGTGTATGTACCCGTAAGCAAGGGTTGCTCGGTGTCACACTAACATAAGGAGAGGTCAAAGCTTTGGTTGCAAACGAAGATACAACAAGATTCACACGCGGCCTCTCTTCTCTTTTTCTCTCTTTTGCTTAAAAGCTTTTTCTCTTTTGTATTTGGTGGCACTTACACTCTTTTGTGTATTTGTATGTATGATGGCACTCGCACACTTTTGCTCTATGGTGGCACTTGCACTCTTTTTGTGTTTTTGGCGGCCTTTTTCTCGCACTATGTTAGCGTTAGCCTTGCTTTTGCTATTTTGCCACTCGAGTTTTGCTTAGAAGCTTGACTCCACACTACACACACACCTCACAATCGGGGCCACGTGCAATGTCTCGCAACACTCGATAAGCAATGCTCGATAGGATAGATCGCAAAAGAAGAGGGGTTACAAGGGTAATGCAAGTTATACCTAAGAGGTGTAGGCGGTGATGGACACCAACTTGCGATGATGGCGGTGGTGTCAAGAGTACGTTTGCAAGTTCGGGGTGCCGAGGATGTCGTCGCTTGCTTCGGAGCTGCGGGTTAGTTGCACAAACAAGGCACTCAAACCGGAACAAGCAAACACAAGTTAGCGGAAGAAATGGGTCAAAATAGCTCGGCGGTGGTGGCGGTGGTATGCCGGTGGTGGGTGGTGTCGATGCTCTTGCGGATGCGGTGGTGGTGGTGGGGCCGCGGCGGTGTTTACCGGTGGGTTGGAGAGGTGGCGGTGCTTGCCGGCGGTGGGTAGGGGTGGCGGTGGTCGGCAGTGGTGGTGGTGCTGTGGTGCCCGGTCCAGGGGCCGGTCAGGCCGGGCCTGGGGCCGGCTGACCCGGTCAGGTGGCCGGTCGGCCGGGTGCTGGGCCGGCCGGTCCGGTCCGTGGGCCGGTCAACCGGTTTTCTCAACCGGCCCGCGCGTTTTCTCTCTCTTGTTCTTGAGCCAAACCGTCCAAATCGACCCAAATCGAAGGAAAACGATGGAATTGGGGGCTAGAAAGTGGGGGAAATAGTAGATCAAGCACCTGAACACCAAATCCATGGACCAAAACCACTCAAAACGCAACCAAATCGCAGATCCATCCAAAGGCAATTTAGGGCTATTTTTGGGGAAATTTTTTAGAGACGAAATTGGGTGGGTGGGGGGTCAAATCCGCGGAAACCAAAGGCTGCTGATACCATATGATGAGGTCTAAGACCCCGTGTGTGGCCCGATCTCGCGATTGACCCAAGATCCAAAGGGGGAAAGAGAGGGAGAGGCGGAAGAACACGAAAAACACGAAGAACACACGCACACCAACCCGATACAATCGATACTTACCCTCGTGGCTCGATGGACCACGCCAATAGAATCAACCCGGGAGAGACGCGAAGTAGAATCCCGGAGTGAGAGATCGGTGTTGGGGACGAATCTAGGAGAGGGAGAGAGAGTGGGGAATCACTAGAATCTCACACACCAAATCCAATCATCCAACAAGTTTGCCTTGATACAAAGGGGATGAAACCCTAGGGAGACAAAGCTCAAAGTCATGTTTAAGCCTAAATCTTGTCTAAAGAGCTAAGGGGGCGACCTGGGGTCTTATATAGGCATACAAGGCGACATGGGTCGAAGAGGTACGAGTTGGTGGGTCAAACCCGACGAATCCGGTCCAGGGGCCGGTCCAACCGGGCCTGGGGCCGGCCTGTCCGGTCCAAACCGGACCAGGGACCGGACTACAACCGGAAGTGAAGCAGATGTCCATCCGGTTGGCGTCAGCGCGTCGCCCGGTTGACGCCGGAGTGCGCCCGGTCTGACCGGCCTCTGGGCTGGCCTGGCCGGTCTGGGGCCCGGTCTGACCGGCCTCTGGGCTGGCCGGGCCCTTCCTCCCGCCTCTTCTTCTCTTCCTTCTCCTCTTCTTTCCTTCTTCTTCTTCCTTCTTCCTTGCACCATGGGGGTTCCTTCTCTCTTGGTCCTTGTCGATGTCGGCACATATAGACATCATGATGATAGGCATGAGGTAGCATACCATTCACGTGGGTGTTGAGATTGACCATAGAGAGGAAGGAGTTCACCTTGACATATATGGCGGGGTTTTGTGTTGTTGGTCCACTTGGGGGTCTCCTTGGCCATGGTGTAGCGTCGACGATAGGCGGGGCTGCACTTGTCGGTCTTGAGGCGGAGGTGTCCAAAAGCCACCCCGCATCAATATGTGCCCAGAAATGGCTCATATTAGAATAGTAGACTCATATTAGTGTTCTTGACATTCTGTAAAATTTTCAGATTTTTCGAAGAAGTTCGATTTTTTGGACAAAATCTTACCAATTTCTAGACAAAACAGAAAATGTCAGTTTTTATGCAAATCTGCACATAAATGGCTCAAATTAAAACAGTATACTCGTTTCAGTGTTTTTGATTTCCTGTAAATTTTTTAGATTTTTCTGAGAAGTTCTAATTTTTGCCAGAATTTGAAAATTTTGGATTTTTTGTGTGCCCGAAACACCCAAAAGTCGCTCCAAATCTGAACAAAGGATTATTTTGGTCAATACGAAAGTATAAACTGAAATACGACTATTTGTTGAACCGTTTTCATGTTGTATTGTTGAAAATGGCATAGAAGGAGGTATTGAGAATTGAGAGTGGCATAAACACGACTTCAGTTTTTGTAATGGCATAAACACAACTTATGAATTGAGGAGTGGCATAGAACCAATTAACCCTAGAACCAATTAACCCCACCAAAAAAGGGTGATGCATGTCTCCTTCACCAAAACAGCAATACTTGTCTGAAACAAGTACATGAACACAAGTACACCACCATAATAATAATACTACATGGACACAAGTACTAATATAATAAAGTAAGAGTACTAGTTTGTTTACATTTCCACAGGCCAATTTTACGAACAAAATTTCAAAAATTAACCTTCAGAAACTCGGAAGCCAGGTGACACAGCAGTCATCAAGGATTGCAGCTAGTGGTACACAGTGACCTGGTCAAGATCTACCTTGAGCCTGCTTGACGCTTCAGCTCGGAGTTGAGAGCCTTCTCCTGTGACAGCTCGGCCTCTAGTTTGTCCGTCCTAACCGTGAGGTTCAGGATCAGTCCGGCGAGTTTGTCCATGGTCTCCGCCTGGCCGAGGCTCCGCCGCTGGATCTCATTACTCGCAGTGAACGATTTCATGGTGATATCGTCGAGAATGCGAATCCGGATCTTCTCAGTGGTGAGCTCAGAATAAAGTCTCATGCACTCATCGGCGAGGGCGCTTCTGTCCGCCGTCTCGACGCAGAAATTGCCCATAACCATTTCTAAAATGGTCCCGATCTCGTAGTGGGGCTTCTATCAGATGGGGATGGAGCACAAAATCAGAAGTGTACCCAGAGAACTACCAAGAAAGAGAGAATGGGAATCCCAATTTGCACGAATGTCTATACCTCGCTGCTTTGAGAAGTTGGCTCCGTGGAAGATGTTTCCGCAGGCAGGAGGGCTGCGGGAAAACTAAGGCCGCCCGACCTGAATATATGATTGAGAGAAGGTAAGAAAAGGAGGGGATGATAAGTTGTGAAAGACATAGAAAGATGCGCAAGAACGGAGGATCGCCTGAAGGTAGCAGTCGCGGGCTGCGACGCCCTTGAAGACTCTTGCGCAGAAGGCACCTCGACAGCAGCACAGGGACGCCATTGCTGGGATTCCCTCAGCTTCGCCGTAGCCGCACGAGCCCTTCTGTGGCGAGACTTGCTCCCGGTCATGGTGGCGAAGTAGTATTCCAAGAGGTAAACAAAGTGGTGAACTGAGGAAGACGGCAAGAGCAAAGGTTAGTCCTTAAATTTGGCCTCCCCGTCTCCTCGGCACCTCGCGAGTAGTAATACTTATCTGGTCAAAGAGCAAACTTCAAGGCAGAGACTTGGTGGGCCATTCATCTCCAACTATACTTCCTCCGATCCGAATGATACCAAATTTTTGAATGAAAAATCACCCAAAACAGTATTCCAAGAGTATATGTAAGCTTTGGTGTTTTTACAAGATACTAGCAAGATGGCATGTGATGGCTCCATGCGCGTGTTTCACAATTTTTCATTTTTTAAACCTTATTTGGTTGGTTTAAAATTTGGTTCAAATTTTAGGTGTGCGGCATGCGTACTGGGTGGTTGCGTACGTAGGTTAAGTTTTTCTTTTTGAATTTGTGTGCCTCGTTTCGTTTTGGTTTCAAAATTTGCTCAAAATTAATTAACTTCTCTGGTTGTGCTTAATTCGTCCTACTAGCTAACTAGGAGGCCGCACAACCCACACGCTTGGGCACGTATTGCTAATTTTGGGGTGCCGCACTTTGCAGATGCCTAAGCTTTAGTCAAATTTTAAGTTTGACCAAATTTATTTGTTAATATAGAAATAATCACAAATTCCAAATCAATATCAAAATATTCACTGGAAAGTATAATTTCTCAAAATTTCCATTTTGATATTGTACATAACCATATATATTGTATAAAGTTGGCCAAAGTTAGAAGATATAGACTTTTGACTAAAGCTTAGGCGCCTTACATTTTGGGACGGAAATCCACACACTTTGATTTGGCCTCCAGCTTAGAGGTCAATTAATCACCTTTGCAAAATGAAGACTTTACAGTTTGCACCTTATTTTTTGCAGCCACATCACACAAAAATACTCACACTTGCCCATCTCGATTTTTATGTGCACGAATAAAGAAGAAATTTCATTTATGTCATCTACCTGCGAAAATTAAAAAGAACTAAAAAGTCACTTTTTCGAGTGGATAGAAGAAAGAAACTATAGTTGGCAAAGTTGTAGGTGGCCCATGGAAGATGCACATGGATATGTGGCAAAGGTAGGTTCATGTGAAGCAAGTTTGTTATGGATCTTGCATGAAGCATTTCAAATGAGCAGAAAGCCAAGCAAAGTCGTACATACATGGTACGAAACTTTGTGAATGACTCTTGAACACCAAAACATTTGCATGCATGACTTGTTTGGTATTTTGACTAGGAATCTACGTCGCATGTGATGGCTGCATGCTCGCGTTTAACAATATTTTGATTTTGTTAGAACCACATTTGTTGGTTAGGTTTCAAATTTTGCTCAAACTTCTCGTGTCTGTGGCATTTGTACTACCATGTGAACGGAAATGACCGCGACAAAGAAGGCCAATGTCGAGTACTTAAAAAATTTGGCATCCTTGTCATTTCTTTTTGTTGTTTTTGCAATGGGAGTATGGTCTAGAAGGACCTAGTTTCTGCGATAAACAGGCTTTACAAAGAGCACCCATATGAAACAGAAATTACAACTAGACCAAGATTCAAATGGGCATAAAAATTCAAAAAAATGAAAAACCAAAGCATGTAGTCTTATTATGTCATATAATAAGCATTCAAGGTGATAAATAAGGTCTAGGCATATTCAAACCAGAAAAAACATGTATCTACCCCTAACCCTAAACTCTGTCTTAGTCAAGCACGAAGAGAAGTGGTTTTGGGTTTCAAACATGGAAATTTCAAAAACCTCCTAGGAGCTTCATTTTGGAGTGACTAAGAAGGATCCAGGCTTACCTTTTTCAATTTCATGTGTTAAACTTTTTTAAATATTGGTCAAACCTAGGATTAATTTGACCATGATTCAGAAGGGCATAAAAATTTAAAAAATCAAAAAATGAAAAACCAAAGCACATAGTCTTCTAATGTCATATAGTAAGCATTCAAGGTGATAAACAAGGTCTGACATATTCAAACCACAAAAATCATGTATCTACCCCCTAACCCTAAACTCTGTCTTATGAAGTCAAGCACGAAGATAAGTGATTTTGGGTTTCAAACATGGACATTTCAAAAACCCTCCCAAAAGCTTCATTTTGGAGTGACTAAGAAGGATACAACCTTACCTTTTCATTTTCATCTGTTAAACTTGTTTAAATCTTGTTCAAACCTAGCTAGGATTTGACCAAGAGATTCAAATGGGCATAAAAATTCAAAAAAATGAAAAACCAAAGCGCACGGTCTTCTTATGTCATATAGTAAGGCATTCAAGTTGATAAACAAGGTCTAGACATATTTAAACCAGACAAATCATGTATCTACCCCTAACCATTAACTCTGTCTTGTAAAGTCAAGCATGAAGAGAAGTGGTTTTGGGTTTCAAACATGGAAATTGCGAAAATCTCCCAAAAGCTTCATTTTAGAGTGACTAAGAAGGATCCAGGTTTACCCTTTTCATTTTCATGTTTTAAACTTGTTCAAATCTTGGTCAAACTTAGGATTTGACCAAGATTCGAATGGGCGTAAAAATACTTAGCAAAATCATGTACGTATCTACCCCTAACCCTAAACTCTATCTTACGAAGTCAAGCATGAAGAGAAGTGGTTTTGGGTTTCAAACATGGAAATTTCAAAAACCTCCCAAAAGCTTCATTTTAGAGTGACTAAGAAGGATCCAGGCTTACGTTTTCATTTTCATGTTTTAAACTTGTTCAAATCTTGGTCGAACTTAGGATTTGACCAAGATTCAAATGGGCATAAAAATACTTAGAAAAATCATGTACGTATCTACCCCTAACCCTAAACTCTAGCTTACGAAGTCAAGCATGAAGAGAAGTGGTTTTGGGTTTCAAACATGGAAATTTCATAAACCTCCCAAAAGCTTCATTTTAGAGTGACTAAGAAGGATCCGGGCTTACCTTTTATTTTCATGTTTTAAACTTGTTTAAATCTTGGTTAAACCTAGGATTTGACCAAGATCAAATGGGCACAAAAATTCAGAAAAAATCAAAAAATGAAAACGGAAGCACATAGTATTCTTATGTCATATTGTAAGCATTCAAGTTGATAAACAAGGTCTAAACATATTCAAACCAGACAAATCATGTATCTACCCCTAACGCTACATTATATCTTACGAAGTCAAGCATGAAGAGAAGTGGTTTGGGGTTTCAAACATGGAAATTTCAAAAACCTCCCAAAAGCTTCATTTTAGAGCGACTAAGAAAGATCCATGCTTACCTTTTATTTTCATGTTTTAAACATGTTAAAATCTTGGTCAAACCGTATGTACGATTTGACCAAGATTCAAATGGGCATAAAAGTTCAAAAAAAATGAAAAACCAAAGCACATAGCCTTCTTATGTCATATAGTAAGCACTCAAGTTGATAAACAAGGTCTCGACATATTCAAACCAGAAAAATCATATATCTACCCCTAAACCTAAACTTTGTCTTATAAAGTCAAGCATGAAGAGAAGTCGTTTTGGGTTTCAAACATGGAAATTTAAAAAACTTTCCCAAAAGCTTCATTTTGTAGTGACTAAGAAGGATGCAGGCTTACCTTTTCATTTTCATGTTTTAAACTTGTTTAAAACTTGGTTAAACCTAGGATTTGACCAAGATCAATTGGGCATAAAAATTCCGAAAAAATCAAAAAAGTGAAAACCAAAGCACATAGTATTCTTATGTCATATAGTAAGCATTCAAGTTGATAAACAAGGTCTAAACATATTCAAACCAGACAAATCATGTATCTA
Organism: Lolium multiflorum; assembly: GCA_030979885.1. Classification (NCBI taxonomy): domain Eukaryota; kingdom Viridiplantae; phylum Streptophyta; class Magnoliopsida; order Poales; family Poaceae; genus Lolium; species Lolium multiflorum. The sequence goes on from CM061750.1 coordinate 249,166,445, forward strand.
CCCCTAACCCTAAACTCTGTCTTATGAAGTCAAGCATGAAGAGAAGTGGTTTTGGGTTTCAGACATGGAAATTTCAAAAACCTCCCAAAAGCTTCATTTTAGAGTGACTAAGAAGGATCCAGGCTTACCTTTTCATTTTCATGTTTTAAACTTGTTCAAATCTTGGTCAAACTTAGGATTTGACCAAGATTCAAATGGGCATAAAAATACTTAGAAAAATCATGTACATATCTATCCCTAACCCTAAATTCTATCTTACAAAGTCAAGCATGAAGAGACGTGGTTTTGGGTTTCAAACATGGAAATTTCAAGAACCCCCCAAAAGCTTCATTTTAGAGTGACTAAAGGATCCAGGTTGGGGTTACCTTTTATTTTCATGTTTTTAACTTGTTCAAATCTTGGTCAAACCGTACCTAGGATTTGATCAAGATTCAAATGGGCACAAAAATTCAAAAAATTAAAAAACCAAAGCACATAGCCTTCTTATGTCATATATTAAGCACTAAAGTTGATAAACAAGGTCTAGACATATTCAAACCAGAAAACTCATGTTTCTACGCCTAGCCCTAAACTTTGTCTTATGAAGTCAAGCACGAAGAGAAGTCGTTTTGGATTTCAAACATGGAAATTTCAAAAACCTTCCCAAAAGCTTCATTTTGGAGTGACTAAGGAGGATGCAGGCTTACCTTTTCATTTTCATGTTTTAAACTTGTTTAAAACTTGGTTAAACCTAGGATTTGACCAAGATCAATTGGGCATAAAAATTCCGAAAAAATAAAAAAAGTGAAAACCAAAGCACATAGTATTCTTATGTCATATAGTAAGCATTCAAGTTGATAAAGAAGGTCTAAACATATTCAAACCAGACAAATCATGTATCTACCCCTAACCCTAAACTCTGTCTTATGAAGTCAAGCATGAAGAGAAGTGGTTTTGGGTTTCAAACATGGAAATTTCAAAAACCTCCCAAAAGCTTCATTTTAGAGTGACTAAGAAGGATCCAGGCTTACCTTTTCATTTTCATGTTTTAAACTTGTTCAAATCTTGGTCAAACTTAGGATTTGACCAAGATTCAAATGGGCATAAAAATACTTAGAAAAATCATGTACATATCTATCCCTAACCCTAAATTCTATCTTACAAAGTCAAGCATGAAGAGACGTGGTTTTGGGTTTCAAACATGGAAATTTCAAGAACTCCCCAAAAGCTTCATTTTAGAGTGACTAAAGGATCCAGGTTGGGGTTACCTTTTATTTTCATGTTTTTAACTTGTTCAAATCTTGGTCAAACCGTACCTAGGATTTGATCAAGATTCAAATGGGCACAAAAATTCAAAAAATTAAAAAACCAAAGCACATAGCCTTCTTATGTCATATATTAAGCACTAAAGTTGATAAACAAGGTCTAGACATATTCAAACCAGAAAACTCATGTTTCTACGCCTAGCCCTAAACTTTGTCTTATGAAGTCAAGCACGAAGAGAAGTCGTTTTGGATTTCAAACATGGAAATTTCAAAAACCTTCCCAAAAGCTTCATTTTGGAGTGACTAAGGAGGATGCAGGCTTACCTTTTCATTTTCATGTTTTAAACTTGTTTAAATCTTGGTTAAACCTAGGATTTGACCAAGATCAAATGGGCATAAAAATTCAGAAAAAATCAAAAAAATGAAAACCAAAGCACATAGTATTCTTATGTCATATAGTAAGCATTCAAGTTGATAAACAAGGTCTAAACATATTCAAACCAGACAAATCATGTATCTACCACCTAACCCTAAACTCTGTCTTATGAAGTCAAGCATGAAGAGAAGTGGTTTTGGGTTTCAAACATGGAAATTTTAAAAACCTCCCAAAAGCTTCATTTTAGAGTGACTAAGAAGTATCCAGGCTTACCTTTTCATTTTCATGTTTTAAACTTGTTCAAATCTTGGTCAAACTTAGGATTTGACCAAGATTCAAATAGGCATAAAAATTGGGAGGAAGGGTACATGAATTACAATTCAAAAAAACAATGTAACTTAAATACTTGGATGCCCCAAAGATGTGTGGAAGCCCAAAACGATGGCAAAACATGTGCGCACGCTGCATCCATTCAAGTAGAACACATAGTAGGCACCGATAGTTTGACCTAAATTTGAAATCAAACAGAAGGTGGTTAGAAATATCAAAATTGGCAAAGCAAAGCATGAAATCATAAATTTGTGATGCACTATAGCTATGAAAAGTATCAAACAATGCATACCAAAATGATTTTTTAGAGGAATACTAGTTCAACTTATTTAATTTTATATTAGTAGCCCAAAATCGAACCAGTAGTTGGATATTTTCGAACTTGATCTGTAGTAGTGGGCAAAACCCTAGTTTAACCTATTTAATCATAGATTCGTAGGTCAATTTTTCTACTTCTTTTTATTATTACTATGCAGCACATGTGTGTTTGCCCGTCGAGTGAAAATCGGAGGAAGAGGGATCACTCGGAAGGAGAGAAGGGAGAGAATTATGGTGTCTCCCCTTTTTCGGGTGATGATGTTGACTGTTGTGCAGGGTTTGTCAGTGAGCAGGAGGTGCGAGCGGGCGAGCGAGTCCGAGAATGAGAGAGATTTTATTTGTGAGAGGGACAACCGAAGGATCCTGAAGGACCCAGAGACTTCCAAAGTTCCAAAAATGCGTCTTCTCTTGACAAAGAATATGGCTTGGAGTTTGCGTACCTACCGCACTTGACTTGTGCTCACTGAAGTGTGGGACCTCACGCATGGGCACCACACGTAAGTGACTGATCTATTGGTGTAAAAAAGCCGTGGGTTATTATAGTACATTAGTACAAAGTTTCCTATGGATTCAATGGTACGAAAGCCAAGTTAACTCATTTACATACATTATTTTTTCCATGAAGCCAAGTTAACTTATCTATCAATGTGTACATTTTGGAGTGACTAAAAAGGATCCAAGCTTACTTTTTCATTTTCATGTTTTAAACATGTTTAAATCATGGTCAATACTATGATTTGACCAAGATTCAAATGGGCATAAAAATTCAAAAAAATATAAAAAATAAAAACCAAAGCACGTCGTCTTCTTATGTCATATAGTAAGCATTCAAGGTGATAAACAAGGTCTGACATATTCAAACCACAAAAATCATGTATGTACCCACTAACCCTAAACTCTGTCTTATGAAGTCAAGCACGAATAGAAGTGGTTTTGGGTTTCAAACATGGACTTTTCAAAAACCCTCCCAAAAGCTTCATTTTAGAGTGACTAAGAAGGATCCATGCTTACCCTTTTCATTTTCATGTTTTAAACCTGTTCAAATCATGGTGAAACTTAGGATTTGACCAAGATTCAAATGGGCGTAAAAATACTTAGAAAAATCATGTACGTATCTTGATGAGGTCTAAGACCTAGTTTGTGGCCCGATCTCGCGATTGACCCAAATCCAAAGGGGAAAAGAGGGAGGGGATGAAGAACACGAAGGACACGAAGAACAAACCCACGCACACCAACCCGATACAATCGAATCTTACCCTCGTGGTTCGATGGACCACGCCAATAGAATCCACCCGGAAGAGACACGAGGTAGAATTCCGAGAGGAGAGATTGGTGTTGGAGACGGAGACCGATGAGCGAGAGAGAGTGGGGGCACTTGAATCTCACTCACAAATATCCAAATCCTCAACAAGAGTAGCCTTGATTACAAAGGGGATCTAACCCTAGGGAGACAAAGCTCAAAAGTAGTTTTAAGCTCAGATTTAGTCTAAAGAGGTAAAGGGGCGTCATGGGTCCTTATATAGGTCTACAAGGCGAGACATGGCGAAAAGGTACGGAGTACATGACTTAAGCAGTTTTAACAAGTCATCCCGATGAATCCGGTCAGGAGCCCGGTCAGACCGGACCTGGGGCCGGCGCGGCCGGTCCAAACCGGGTCCTGGACCGGAGGGTGACCGGAGGGGGTCCCGGTGTCTCAGTACTGCGTCCGGTTCGTATCAGCGGGAAATCCAGTTTGGACTGGGCTGCCCGGTCAGCGGTCCGGTCGGACTGGGTCCTAGGCCGGCTGGCTCACTCCCTTCCTTGGCCCGACGTCTCAGTACTGCGCCCGGTTTGCGTCAGCGGGCAGTCCGGTTTGGACCGGGCCGGCCGGTCAGGGGGGCGGTCGGACCGGGTCCTGGACCGGCTGGCTCCCTCCCTTCCTTGGCGCGCTTCGCATGACGTCGAGTCCAGCTCCACGTCCGTCTTCATGTCCAGCTGCTCCTCTCCTTCTCTTGACCATGGTGTGTCATCCTCTCCGGGGTCTTGATGCACCACGTACCTAATAACACAGAGTGTGTCGGCATGAGGTAGCATTCCATCCAATGGGGTACCGAGATCGAGGGTAGCGAGGAGCGAGTTCACCTTATCATGTAGCGCTTTAGCTCGAGCCCGCGTCATTGGTCCACTTGGGGGACTTGTTGGTCTTGGTGTAGTGTCGTCGGTGAGCGGGGCTACATCATCTCCCCCCTTGGGAGAGAGTCGTCCTCGACTCTTGTTCCTCCTCATCTCCATGATATGGGGAGAGATCCGAGATGTTGAACGTGTTGCTCACCAAGTACTTGGATGTTGGTATGTCGATGACGTAGGCGTTGTTGTTGATGCGCTTGAGGACCTTGAAAGGCCCATCGCCTCTTGGCTTGAGCTTGGAGCTGCGTTCATGGGGAAACCTTTCTTTCCGAAGGTGAATCCAAACGAGGTCTCCTTCTTCAAACACTCGTTCCTTCTTCTTGGCGTTGAGGCGGGTAGCTTGGCGAAGTACATGCTCTTGTATGGTTGCTCTTGTGTCTTCATGTAGTTTCTTCATGGCGGTGGTGCGCTTGTCGAAGTCCATGTTCGTCCTTTCATGAAGAGGTAGTGGGAGGATGTCGAGTGCCGTGGGAGGGTCGAATCCATAGACGATCATGAAGGGACTCCGGGATGTTGTGGAGTGCTTGGCTCTATTGTAGGCGAACTCCGCGTGTGGAAGGCATTCTTCCCATGACTTCAAGTTTTTCTTCACGAGTGTGCGTAGGAGTGTTGAGAGGCTTCGATTGACCACTTCCATTGCCGTCCATTTGCGGATGCGAGGATGACGAGAACAAGAGCTTGATTCCGAACTTTGCCATGAGCGACTTCCATAGATAACTCATGAATTTGACGTCTCGATCCGACACAATGCTTGCCGGTATTCCGTGTAGGCGAACGACTTCCCTGAAAAACAATGAAGCAATGTGTGAAGCATCATCGCTCTTATGGCACGGTATGAAATGAGTCATTTTAGAGAACCTATCCACTACCACAAATATTGAGTCATGACCATGTTTTGTTCTTGGTAAGCCTAATACAAAGTCCATGCTTATATCCGACCAAGGTGCATATGGAATGGGTAAAGGCATGTAAAGACCGTAAGGGTTTGTTTTAGACTTAGCTTGTAAGCATGTGGTGCAACTGTTGCATAGGCGCTCCACATCTCGCTTCATCTTCGGCCAAAAGTAATGGGTTGATAGCATCGAGAGCGTCTTATCGCGACCAAAGTGGCCCATGAGACCACCTCCATGTGACTCTTGCAAAAGCAACTTACGAAGAGAAGACTCGGGTATGCAAATTTCGTTAGCTTTAAACAAGTAGCCATCATGCAAATAGAAATCATCAATTCATCGGTCCATGGAACACTTTGCAAAGATGGGTCCAAAGAAAGAATCGGAAGGGTAAAGTTCTTTGATCTCCTCAAGGCCCAAAACATGAAAATCCAAGCGAGTGAGTAAGAGCTTGTTCTTGCAGGACAGGGCATCCGCGACCACATTGTGCTTTACCTTTTTGTATTTGATCACATAAGGGAAGGACTCAATAAATTCAACCCACTTAGCATGTCACTTGTTCAAATTGGTTTGACTTTTCAAGTACTTCAAAGACTCATGATCCGAATGGATAACAAACTCTTTTGGCCAAAGGTAATGTTGCCAAACTTCAAGAACACGAACCAAAGCATAAAGTTCCTTGTCATAAATAGGATAGTTGAGGCGTGCGCCATCCAACTTCTCACTATAGTATGCCACGGGTTTTCCATTTTGCATAAGGACTCCACCAATACCGAGACCACTCGCATCACACTCAATCTCAAAAGTTTTTGCAAAGTTTGGAAGGACGAGAAGAGGTGCTTCGGTAAGGCGTTTCTTCAATTCATCAAAAGCATTTTGTTGGGCCTTGCCCCACACAAATGGAACATTCTTTTTGGTAAGCTCATTTAAAGGGCAAGCAATGGTGCTAAAATCTTTCACAAAACGGCGGTAGAAACCGGCGAGTCCACGGAAACTTCGAACTTGACCAACGGTGGTAGGCGTGGGCCAATTATTTATTGCTTCAACCTTCGAAGAGTCCACTTCAATGCCATTGGCGGAAACCACAAAACCAAGAAAAACTAATTTGTTTTGAGCAAAGGTGCATTTAGGAAGATTGGCATAAAGCTTCTCGTGGCGCAATATGCATAAGACTTCTCTCACATGTATCACATGGTCCTCGAGAGTTTTGCTATAAATGAGAATATCATCAAAGTAAACAACCACACTCTTGCCAATGAGCGGTCTCAAGATATGGTTCATAAGACGCATAAAAGTCGATGGAGCATTTGAAAGACCAAATGGCATGACGAGCCATTCATATAGACCAAGCTTGGTCTTGAATGCCGTCTTCCATTCATCACCAATTGCCATGCGAATTTGGTGGTAGCCACTACGCAAATCAATCTTAGAGAAAATGGTGGCACCACTCAATTCATCAAGCATGTTGAACGGTAATGGCATTGATGGGGCGACAATCCATACACATTCGTTGCGTCTCATCCGGTTTAGGAACAAGAATCACCGGAACGGCACAAGGGCTAAGGCTTTCTCGAACGTACCCTTTAGTGAGGAGATCTTGTATTTGGCGTTGAATCTCCTTCGTATCTTCGGGGTTGGTGCGGTAGGCGGCGCGGTTTGGAAGGGGAGCTCCGGGTATGAGGTAGATGCGGTGCTCGATGCCTCGAAGCGGTGGTAGTCCATGAGGTAGCTCGTCGGGGAAGACGTCTTGAAACTCCTTCAAAAGAGACAACAAAGACGAAGGAATGTTGGTTAAGTTGTTAGTCTCCAAAGACGGTCCCTTGCAAATGAGCACATAGTGCAAGGTGGTGGATGGGTTTTCTTGCACTTCTCTCCACTCGCTTTTGGTGGCTAGGAGGACGCTCTTTCGCTCACTCATGTATGGCTTGTGGCGCTCGCTCTCCTTTTGGTGGGTCGCTCCTCTCCTCTCAACTCACTATGGTGGTTGTGTTGTTGTGCCCTCGCTAAAGCCTTCGCATTGTCCGCGATGATTTGGCTAGGAGTCATTGGGCGAAGCTCAAACTTCTTATCCTTGACCGTGAAGGTGTATGCATTTGAGTATCCGTCGTGTATAGCCTTCTTGTCAAATTGCCACGGGCGGCCAAGCAACATGTGGCACACCGTCATGGGCACCACGTCACACTCAATAGTATCTTCATAGGGGCCAATCTTGAAGTTGACGGTGACGGTATGTTGTATCTTGACGTTGCCCTTGTCACTTAACCATTGGACATGGTATGGATGAGGATGCTTGCGAAGCGTGAGGTTGAGCTTCTCACACAACTCGGTGCTTGCTAAGTTGTGGCAACTTCCGCCGTCGATGATGACCTTGATTGACTTGCCACTAATACCGGCGCGGGTTTGGAAGATGTTGCATCTTTGGTCTTCCATAGCTTGGGGTTGACTTGTTAGCACCCTTGTGACCACAAGTGAAGGGCTTGGGTCGTGTATGCATAAGAGAGGGTCTTCTCCACTTTCTTCATCATAATCTTCTTCATTAGCAACGGCGGCTTGTACAAGTGCTTCATATTCGCCTTCACTTAGCGTCTCTATGAAGCCATTCTCCATAGTGATCATGACCTTTGTATTCTTGCACTCGAAGGACTTGTGGCCTTGTGTGCCACACTTGAAGCAAGTGACATTGGAGGGTCCCGTAGAGGCCTTTGAGGAGGCGGTGGAGGTCACCGTTTGCTTCATGCGACTTTGGATAGTCGGTTGCTTGGATGTTGTAGATGAAACAGAGGGCTTGACACTTGTTGTAGAAGTGGGTGTAGCTAGCTTGGAGGCGAAGTATTGCTTGTACTTGGAGTACTTGATTGTAACATCCCAATATTCAACAATAATAAATGAAGAAGAGGGACATCTCAATTACTCAAATTTCACAACCAACAAAAACTTTTCTCATGCATATAGTGCTACATATAGATTCATGCATAGAGTGAGTTTTCTTTTGTGCAATTGACATGATGAGTGCTTAGTAGTGATCAAGTGTGCTTAAACCCTAACACAAGATCACCTAACCCTAATTTGAGAAAATAAAAGAAATAGCAATTAACTCAATATTCACTCACATACAACATTACTCAAATATGCAAACCATCACACAAGGCCACCATTGCTTGATCCCTTGCTTCTAAAACTCTTATATATCAAAAACAAACACAAATGCATAGAAGAAACAAAATTCAAATCAAAGAAAATTTCAAATTCAACATACATATGATAATGTTCATTGGACACATTTATAAAATCTTCACCACTTTGCACCCCTGCAATTGAATATTCTTAAACCAAACTTAGTCAAACCTTGACACCTCATCCAAGACCATGCCAAAGTCAACAACTTTGATGTTGACCACTATGGCTAACTTTGAACAGGTTGACCAGAAATGAATTGACAAGTGGAGACTTTGAAACAAAGAGAAGATGATCCCCAATTTGAATTCTTGCAAACAATCACCAAAATGAACACCACCACCACCATTCCATCACTTTAAATATAAGAATGAAGTGCACCAAAAAGATTTCCAAAATTCAAATATTTTGTTCTTGCGGCCATTGTGTCGAACACCTGGCAGGCAGCATCTAGCTTTTGTGTTACATCTCATTATCCAGTGGTTCTTAGCCTAAACCTCTTTTACCTTGTGATGATCACACTCCCCTGCAACCCCTGCATCAATGCCATGTACTTGCACCATCGTTTAAAGTGAGAAAAAGAACCTAAACTAACCATGCCGTGCACCATGCCGGCCACCCATGCCACTCATCTCTCTGGCCACCTCCTCTCACTTTCACCATGTCACAGGGCATCTCCAGCACACAAGGACGACGCCAGTACCAAGCCCTGGCTCATCCATGCACGGCATTGGCCAGAACGCGCACGCCCAGACCGTGCCAGTGCACGCCCGTGCACGCGGTGATCGCGCTCTGGACGCGCCAGAGCGTCAAGCGCTCGAGCACCCTCGCGCACCCCTGCACCAGCTACCACTGCGTCGAGCATCGCCGCAGCACCCTCTAGCTACTAGACATCCTCAAATGCCCACGCCCACGCCGTCGCCGCCGAGCTCATCATCTCTCTGCCGCGCACGCCGTGGCAGAACACGCATGCGCCCGAGCCACTCCATCACGCCATGGACGAGCTAGCTGCACCTCGAGCATCTCCATGACGACGCCTACACCTAGCCGTCCTCGCATTGCCCTTTGGCACGCCAGAAGCGCCGCGCCATGGACGCTCCGCCACAGCACCTCACGGCCACCTCCCTCTGCTATAAATAGAGGAGCTCTGAGCTCCATTTCTTCGCCCAACCTGCTCCCCTCTCACCACTGATCCTTCTCCACCCCTCAATTTCACCCCACCTCGCCGGAGCCGCCCCAATTGCAAGATCGTAGCCGCCGAAGCCAGGAGCTCGCCGCCGACGATTGACGCCACCCCAAGCCTCGCCGACGGTACCAGTCGCTTCCTCGTCCACGCCAACGTCGACCAGCACCCAGCAGAACCCCGCGGGAACCTTGGTACGCCCTCCGACCCCCTAGGTTCGCCGCGAGCTCGTCGGAATCTCATCGGAGACGACGACGATTCTCGACCACCCGATGCGCGTCTGATCCAACGGATCATATCACGCGTACCGTTTCGCGCGGCTAAGCGCCACTGACAGGTGGCCCCCAGCTCGTCAGGCAGCCCACTCGCACCAGATGCTTGATGGGCCGCGCTGCGCCGTTTAAATTACTTTCGGCCCGTTTCGTTTTCCCGCGTGGCCCAATAATTCAAATATGATTTAATTCATTTAGTTCAAATCCAATACTGATGCCCACTTCAAATTTGAATAGTTTGTAATCTACTACACCAAATTTAGCAAATGTTATATATTCAGAAAGCTAAGGAAATTATCTACACGATGCCACTGGCCTCATGCCCAAATTCGTAATTAAATTTAAATGATAAAAATAACAATGCAGGGCCTTTTCTAACTTCAAATAATTATTAAAAATGATTTACAAATAATTTTGAGTTGATTCCAACTCTCATAAATCACATTTGACATGCTCTAATTGATTATGCAAAAATATGGTATAGTTGTTTTGCATGATCATGAACTAGACTTAAATAATGGCTATGGAAACCTTTTCTAGTCCATTTAACACCTACACATAAATTTATTTAAATAGTATGAGAGCTACTCCCTCATTTAAATGGTGATCCTAAGTAAATCAAATAGAGGTACTGACCTTGGTCTAATAAGCCTCATGCTTGATTACTTGGAGACATTAAATCATTACTATGCTAAAATTAACATGCATGAGGTATAGCATCTCATTTAAATTTCACTCTCAAATAATAGATATGAAGTGTTGACCTTGGTCAACCACTATTCATACCTTATTATTATTTGAAGAGATTAAATTTTAATAAGATTCAATGAGAGGAAATTATTCCCTCCAACACATTAAAGCACTATATTATTAAATTATAATGAGAAGAAATTATTTTTCCTTATCATAAACAAAGTAAATCACCAGGTTAATAAGATGTGATGCTAGCATAGGTTTGTGTGCATCCTTGGTGTGTTTAGTTTAGCACTTAAGTTTGTGTGGTGATTGTATACGTCGTATTCGTGTATAGACGCTAGTAACGAGGAGTACCAGGAGGAGGAAGGCTACTCTCAAGAGGAGGAGGAAAACTTTGATTCCTATCCCAACCAAGGCAAGCTAACACTCTTGCAAGCCACCCTAATGCAAAGCTCTTCATGAGCAAAGCACCCTTACATTTTACTTATGCTTAAGTAATCCTATCCTATGCTCTTATCTTACAATTGATTTTATTTTATACTACAAAGCTTCCTTTTTGATTTATGATTCACTTGGTCTAGAACAGCACAAGAGTATCAAATTTAGCCTAAGCAAATAAAGCGAGATAGCACCCCTTTATGATTAGTTGCTATTGCTAAATGAATAAAATTAACTACTCTAGATGGGAACAAGGTGAAATGAAATGACGTTGAAAGATTGTTGACGGTGAATGTGACTTGAATGACTTGGGAATTTTATGAAAACTGATGATTGGGTTCGGATGCGATACCCTTTCAAGTATACAAGTACCCCCACAATACCTGATTATGGGTAGGGCGTAACTAGAAGCTTATGTAGTTTAGTATGGGTTCCCTCTAAACAAGCATCATAGGGGTTATGCCGAGGCTGCCTCCGTTACAATTGATATGATGTGATTATGAGGTGAATGTACGACCCAAGCCCTGTGCAGTTCCCGGGTTGACAGTTGGTTTTCACCGGGAGGCCAAGCTCATGGGGAGAGGTGCCTATACTAGGTTATTTAAGTGAAAGGTTATGGTTGATGATCCGCGTACTGAGTTACGATGATTCGGGATATTCCCGACGGATGTAATCAAAAGTTGTGGCACAAGAGTACAACCTCTGCAGAGTGTTAAACCTATTCGAATAGCCGTGTCCACGGTTACGGACAATTGGAAAGGCCATACTGTTCCGTTGTCAGGATTTGTCTTAAAAAGGAATGGTGAATTTGAATGGTGACTTGGATTTTGAAAACACAACTGATGTTGTGGGAATGACACTAATGTTCCCACTTGAGTTAGTCTAGCGATTCAAGCATCTTTACTAAAAGTTTATGAACTAAACTTGGCTTTACGCAAATAAACCTAGAGCCTAGGAAACCATTAAAATTGGTAATTACCTACATTAGTATTAGTTTGCGAGTACTTAAAGTACTCATGGCTGTGTCCCTGGATATTCCAATGCCAGACTATGAAGAGGAGCAACACTATGAAGATGACGGTCAGCAGGACGTCTATCAGAACTAGGATGCTTCTAACGTCAAGCGTTGGCCTGTGGATAGATAGTTCCACCTACGATGACGCTTCCGCTATTTATTTATGTTCGTTGATCTTATAGATCACCTATTGGTGTAATATTGGATCATGTGATCTATGGATGTAAGACTCTCCGTGTTGTAATAAATGATGACTCTATGATATTCAACTATTATGTCTCGCAACAACATTATTCATGGGATTGCGATGTATGACATAATAGGCACCTGGACTTAAAAATCCGGGTGTTGACAAGATGGTATCAGAGCCATTGTTTGACCTTAGGAGCCCCTAGTTTAGAATGGACGTTTGAAACCTTTAGATTTAAAAGAAATAGTTATAAAAAAAAATATTCACACTCTTACCCTTGAGATCCTTTGCAAAATACTAAGTTCATATTTCCTTCTTACAATGAAATTAAAATTTTGAACACTCACACTTCTCTAACTTACTCATCCATGCCTCTACAGATGGAGCATTACGCCCAGACGGAGTCCTACCAGCTGGGAAATGGGGGAGATTTGGTTTTCGAGCGAGACTTGGACTTGGTGTCCGAGGAGCTTGAACGCCCACCTCCCGAGTTTCACGGAGTCCGGATCCACAACCTGCCCGGAGGGGAACCGCAGTGGATGATTACCGCTGACTTGAAGGGAAGGATGGAGCCTCCCAGGTCGGAGAGGATCCTTTTCTCCTTCAAGGCAAGCAACTGGATGGACGGACTTGCTCATGCCCTTCAGGAGGGACTTGCTCGTGTGTGCGGACAGAACATCGCTGCACTCCAGGGGACCCGCTTCACCCACTTCGCGAGGCATGACACCGTGGGAGAGCCCATGGCACTCTCTTCGCACCCGGTGCTCAAGCATCATGTGGAGCATCTGGACTTCATGCTTCACGAGACCCGGAAGGATCTGGAGCATGCGCGTGTCCACGCCCACCGTGCTCAGATGGCTTTGGCTCATCATGCCAATGCCATCAGGCTACTCGCCAAGGACCACAGGTCACTCCGCCTGCAACGCGCCAAGAAGGACGCTACTATCACGCGTCTTCGCGCGAAGATACGCACCTTGGAGGCCACTGTCCGGTCCCAAGAGGACCAGCTGCAGGAGATGGAGGATAACGGAGAGGACATCCAGGGAGGCGAGGCCTTCCTGAGTGACGACAACGACTTCGAGGAGGACGAGTTCACTGAGGAGGAGGACTACGAGTTTCTGGAGTCCGGAGAGGATGAGATTATTCCCATCGATGTGGATGATGATGAGTAGTTGCACTAGCCACTTGTGTAGGTGTGAGTTGTATCCCCGCACGTTGTATCGTAGTTTGGGTAAGGGTTCTTCAAACCCTCCGATGTGTTACTTTGTAATGTTTGCATCATGAATGAAATAAAAGTATGTTTAGTTTTAACATGTCGAGAACTCAAGTCTTAAACCTTGAACTTACCCCAAAATAAGCCCTAGCAATTTCCCTCTCATCTCATGATCTATCTCAATGTTCAGATGGCACCTCCCGGCCGTGCATCGCAGGATGCTATGATGCAACTGCTGCAGACCCTCATGGCAGATAGAGAGGCCGAAAGAGCTGAACGGCAAGCCAACATCGCCGCACTGCAACAGATTGCCCAGAACAACCAGGGCCACGGAAACCATGACCACCCAGGCTCAAAACTGAAGAACTTCCAGAACACCAACCCGCCAGTGTTTAGCAAGACAGAGGAACCGCTTGATGCGGACGATTGGCTCCATACCATGGAGAACAATCTGGAAGTGGCCGGAGTCGAGGCCAACGACAAGGTGCTGTTTGCCATGCACTATCTGGCAGGACCAGCACGTGCCTGGTGGACTAGTGCTCGCGCATTGAATGCGGGGCAAATGATGACTTGGGCTGACTTCAAGCTCAAGTTCAGCAAGTACCACATACACCCGGGCCTGATCAAAAAGATGAGGGATGAGTTCCGCGAACTCAAACAGGGCAGAATTACTGTGGTGGAGTACCGCGACAAGTTTCTTACCTTGTCAAGGTACGCCCTGACGAGACGGATACCACCGAGAAGAGGAAGGAGAGGTTCCTGAACGGACTGCATGACGAGATGCAGACTGTGTTGGTCAACATCCCTTTTGCTGACCTTGAAGCCCTTGTGGACTCTGCCATCCAGATGGAGGGCAAGCTAAACCAGGCCAATGAGAACCGCAAGCGGAAAATGATGAATCAGAGTGGGCCCAGCAATAACCCCAAGTTCCGCCCTAGCTCAAGCAGAGGATTCACCCCTAGAAACAATAGGCCACCGACACCAATGTCATGCCCCGGTTATCAGAACCGGGGTGGAGGAAACCCCAGGCCAGGAGGCCACCACAACAACCCCAGCCACAGCAACTACGTTCACCACAACAACAACTTCAACCGTGCTCCGATGAGAGCCCCCGCCAACAACAACAACACCAACACTGCTCCAAGGACTGGGAGCAATGCTATTCCCGTCGCTACCAAGGACAAGGCCACTATCACTTGCTACGAGTGTGGTGTAGTGGGACATTATTCCAATGAGTGTCCCAAGAGACTCGCCAAGCTCGCCGCCAACGCCGCTGCACCTGCTCAGCAGCAACGTCGTGTCACCAACGGCAAGAAGTTCGCCCCCAACAACCCCAACAACCGCAGTGGCCGCCTCTTTCACATGAGTGCGGAAGAAGCCCAGGAAGCGCCAGATGTCGTGCTGGGTATGTTCTCTGTTAATTCAGTACTGGCAAGAGTGTTGTTTGATTCTTGAGCATGGCATTCATTTGTCACTGAAAATTTTGCATGCACTAGTAAGATTCAACCCATCAGTTTGAAGCATGTCATGATAGTTCAAATACCTGGATCAACAACTAAAGCTAGAAAAATTTGCAAAGATGTACCCATCAGAATTCATGAAATAGAGTTTTATGCAAATTTGATTGTTCTGGGAACAAAGGGTTTGGAAGTAGTACTGGGTATGGACTGGATGTCTAAGCATCATGGACTGATTGATTGTGCCAAGAAAGCCATCACCATGACAAGTAGCACCGGAATATTGGTAGAACATATCTCAGAAAGACTGTCCAGAAAGTTTACCTGCAACCAGAGTGTAGCCAAACCTACCTTGGATCAGATCAGGGTCGTCTGTAGATTCCCTGATGTGTTTCCGGATGATCTACCCGGTATGCCCCCAGATCGGGATATCGAGTTTATCATTGAGCTAATCCCTGGAACAGGACCCATCGCCCAGCGAGCTTACAGCATGAACCCCGCGGAATTAGTGGAACTGAAGAAACAGTTGGATGAACTCTTAGCTAAAGGTCTGATCCGACCAAGTGCGTCGCCTTGGAGATCCCCAGTTCTGTTTGTGGATAAGAAAGACGGTGCCAGTCGTTTATGTACAGATTACCGCAAGCTGAATGACGTCACCATCAAGAAAAAATATCCCTTGCCTAAGATAGAAGACTTGTTCGACCAGTTGAGAGGTGCCACTGTGTTCTCTAAGATTGATCTTAGGACCGGTTACCACCAACTGAAGATCCGTGCAACGGATATCCCAAAGACAGCATTCACCACCAGATATGGGTTGTATGAGTACAACGTCATGTCGTTTGGACTGACCAATGCCCCTGCTTACTTCATGAATCTCATGAATAAGATCTTCATGGACTTCCTGGACAAGTTTGTCGTCGTTTTCATCGATGACATCCTAATCTACTCCAAGTTCGAGGAGGAACATGAGCACCACCTGGAGATTGTCCTAGAAACCCTTAGACAGCACAAGTTGTATGCCAAGTTCAGCAAGTGCGAGTTTTGGTTGAAGGAAGTAGGATTCCTAGGACACATCTTGTCCGCCGGAGGAATTGCTGTTGACCCCGCCAAGATTAAGACCGTTGCAGAATGGAAGACCCCGACCACCCAGACTGAAGTTCGTGCTTCCCTCGGATTGGCGGGGTACTATCGCCGATTCGTTGAAGGATTCTCAAGCATAGCGAGACCTATGACTCAACTGCTGAAAAAGGACAAGAAGTTTGAATGGACCAATAAATGTGAAGAGAGCTTCCAGAAGCTCAAGACCAAGCTGACCACAGCCCCAATACTGATCATGCCGGACATCACCAAGCCATTTGATGTGTACTGTGACGCCTCCAAGATTGGTCTTGGATGTGTGTTGATGCAAGAAGGCAAGGTGATCTCATACCTGTCGAGGCAATGGAAGCCTCATGAGCAGAATTACCCAACCCATGACTTAGAGCTAGCAGCCGTGGTTTTAGCGTTAAAAGTCTGGCGTCATTACCTCATGGGTAATCGATGCGAGATCTATTCTGATCACAAGAGCTTGAAGTATATATTCACTCAGAAGGAGCTGAATATGAGGCAGAGAAGATGGTTAGAATTAATCAAGGATTACGACATGGAAATCCACTATCACCCCGGCAAGGCCAATGTGGTAGCAGATGCTTTGAGTAGACTGCCGTGTCAGTTGAACTCCATGATCGCCGAAGAGCAACCTAGTCTGCACCAAGAGTTTGAGCAGTTTAGGATGGAGCTGGTTAGCGAAGGATACCTTGCCAGCATTAAACTCCAACCTACCTTGATTAGCCAGATCAAGGAAGCCCAAAGGGGAAATGCTAGTATTGACGGAATCAAGAAGCAAATAGGTGCGGGAAAAGCACCAGGATTCACCGTAGATGAAGAAGGAGTACTTTGGTACAACGGACGTTTGTGCGTGCCCTCAGATTCTGAGTTGAAGCAAGTTATCCTGAAGGAAGCCCATGACACCTTGTATTCTATTCACCCCGAAGGTACCAAGATGTACCAGGACTTGAAGGAACAGTTCTGGTGGCATGGAATGAAGCGAGAAATCGGGAGCTACATCGCCAAGTGTGACATCTGTCAGAGAGTCAAGGCCGAGCATCAACGACCTGCAGGACTGCTACAGCCCCTGCAGATTCCCGAATGGAAGTGGGATTCGGTAGGAATGGACTTCATCACCGGACTGCCCAAGTCTAGCAAGGGAAACGATTCTATCTGGGTAGTGGTTGATAGATTGACCAAAGTCGCCCATTTCATCCCCGTAAAGACCACCTACCAAGGACCAAAACTAGCTGAGTTGTATATCTCCCGGATAGTCACCCTGCACGGAACCCCAAAGTCAACTGTGTCAGATAGGGGATCTCAATTCACCTCGAGATTCTGGCAGAAAGTACATGAAGGACTAGGAACCCGTCTAAATTTCAGCACTGCATACCACCCACAGACGGATGGACAGACTGAAAGAGTCAATCAAATCCTGGAAGATATGTTGAGAGCGTGTGTGCTAGAATATGGATCCAAATGGGAAGACTGTCTACCGTACGCAGAATTCTCGTACAACAACAACTACCAAGCCAGTTTGCAAATGGCCCCCTTCGAAGCATTGTACGGAAGGAAGTGCCGTACCCCGCTGAATTGGTCAGAAGTCGGAGAGAGTCAAGTGTTTGGACCAGATGTTCTCCGAGAAGCTGAAGAGAAGGTACACAAGATCCGAGAGTACCTCAAGACAGCCCAGTCAAGACAGAAGAGCTACGCCAACAAGAGACGCCGAGAGATGACCTTCGAGATTGGAGACTTTGTGTATCTCAAAGTGTCCCCTCTTAAGGGAATGCAGATATTTCAGCTGAAAGGAAAGCTTGCACCCCGCTACATTGGACCGTTCAAAGTCCTGAGCCGCCGAGGAGAAGTGTCTTATAAACTGGAATTACCGGAAGAAATGGCAGCGGTACATAATGTGTTTCACATCTCTCTACTCCGCAAATGCCTGGAAGTACCAGAGAAGACCGAAGTCTTCAAGAACATTGATCACAGATCTGTAGACCTCAACTCAGACTTGACCTATCGCGAAGTTCCGATTCGCATCTTAGAAGAAGCTTTCAGAACCACTCGTACCAGGAGTATGAAGTTTCCGAAGATTCAATGGAGTAACCACACCGAAGAAGAAGCCACCTGGGAGAGAGAAGACCTTATGAAGACTGAGTACCCAAATCTCTTTAGTACCTAGTTTTCTTTAAGATCTCGGGACGAGATCTTTTGTAAGGGGGAAGGGTTTGTAACATCCCAATTTTCAACAATAATAAATGAAGAAGAGGGACATCTCAATTACTCAAATTTCACAACCAACAAAAACTTTTCTCATGCATATAGTGCTACATATAGATTCATGCATAGAGTGAGTTTTCTTTTGTGCAATTGACATGATGAGTGCTTAGTAGTGATCAAGTGTGCTTAAACCCTAACACAAGATCACCTAACCCTAATTTGAGAAAAATAAAAGAAATAGCAATTAACTCAATACTCACTCACATACAACATTACTCAAATATGCAAACCATCACACAAGGCCACCATTGCTTGATCCCTTGCTTCTAAAACTCTTATATATCAAAAACAAACACAAATGCATAGAAGAAACAAAATTCAAATCAAAGAAAATTTCAAATTCAACATACATATGATAATGGTCATTGGACACATTTATAAAATCTTCACCACTTTGCACCCCTGCAATTGAATATTCTTGAACCAAACTTAGTCAAACCTTGACACCTCATCCAAGACCATGCCAAAGTCAACAACTTTGATGTTGACCACTATGGCTAACTTTGACCAGAAATGAATTGACAAGTGGAGACTTTGAAACAAAGAGAAGATGATCCCCAATTTGAATTCTTGCAAACAATCACCAAAATGAACACCACCACCACCATTCCATCACTTTAAATATAATAATGAAGTGCACCAAAAAGATTTCCAAAATTCAAATATTTTGTTCTTGCGGCCATTGTGTCGAACACCTGGCAGGCAGCATCTAGCTTTTGTGTTACATCTCATTATCCAGTGGTTCTTAGCCTAAACCTCTTTTACCTTGTGATGATCACACTCCCCTGCAACCCCTGCATCAATGCCATGTACTTGCACCATCGTTTAAAGTGAGAAAAAGAACCTAAACTAACCATGTCGTGCACCATGCCGGCCACCCATGCCACTCATCTCTCTGGCCACCTCCTCTCACTTTCACCATGTCACAGGGCATCTCCAGCACACAAGGACGACGCCAGTACCAAGCCCTGGCTCATCCATGCACGGCATTGTCCCGAAACGCGCACGCCCAGACCGTGCTAGTGCACGCCCGTGCACGCGGTGATCGCGCTCTGGACGCGCCAGAGCGTCAAGCGCTCGAGCACCCTCGCGCACCCCTGCACCAGCTACCACTGCGTCGAGCATCGCCGCAGCACCCTCTAGCTACTAGACATCCTCAAATGCCCACGCCCACGCCGTCGCCGCCGAGCTCATCATCTCTCTGCCGCGCACGCCGTGGCAGAACACGCATGCGCCCGAGCCACTCCATCACGCCCTGGACGAGCTAGCTGCACCTCGAGCATCTCCATGACGACGCCTACACCTAGCCGTCCTCGCATTGCCCTTTGGCACGCCAGAAGCGCCGCGCCATGGACGCTCCGCCACAGCACCTCACGACCACCTCCCTCTGCTAAAAATAGAGGAGCTCTGAGCTCCATTTCTTCACCCAACCTGCTCCCCTCTCACCACTGATCCTTCTCCACCCCTCAATTTCACCCCACCGAGCCGCCCCAATTGCAAGATCGTAGCCGCCGGAGCCAGGAGCTCGCCGCCGACGATTGACGCCACCCCAAGCCTCGCCGACGGTACCAGTCGCTTCCTCGTCCACGCCAACGTCGACCAGCACCCAGCAGAACCCCGCGGGAACCTTGGTACGCCCTCCGACCCCCTAGGTTCGCCGCGAGCTCGTCGGAATCTCGTCGGAGACGACGACGATTCTCGACCACCCGATGCGCGTCTGATCCAACGGATCATATCACGCGTACCGTTTCGCGCGGCTAAGCGCCACTGACAGGTGGCCCCCAGCTCGTCAGGCAGCCCACTCGCACCAGATGCTTGATGGGCCGCGCTGCGCCGTTTAAATTAGTTTCGGCCCGTTTCGTTTTCCCGCGTGGCCCAATAATTCAAATATGATTTAATTCATTTAGTTCAAATCCAATACTGATGCCCATTTCAAATTTGAATAGTTTGAAATCTACTACACCAAATTTAGCAAATTTTATATATTCAGAAAGCTAAGGAAATTATCTACACAATGCCACTGGCCTCATGCCCAAATTCGTAATTAAATTTAAATGATAAAAATAACAAGGCAGGGCCTTTTCTAACTTCAAATAATTATTAAAAATGATTTACAAATAATTTTGAGTTGATTCCAACTCTCATAAATCACATTTGACATGCTCTAATTGATTATGCAAAAATATGGTATAGTTGTTTTGCATGATCATGAACTAGACTTAAATAATGGCTATGGAAACCTTTTCTAGTCCATTTAACACCTACACATAAATTTATTTAAATAGTATGAGAGCTACTCTCTCATGTAAATGGTGATCCTAAGTAAATCAAATAGAGGTACTGACCTTGGTCTAATAAGCCTCATGCTTGATTACTTAGAGACATTAAATCATTACTATGCTAAAATTAACATGCATTAGGTATAGCATCTCATTTAAATTTCACTCTCAAATAATAGATATGAAGTGTTGACCTTGGTCAACCACTACTCATACCTTATTATTATTTGAAGAGATTAAATTTTAATAAGATTCAATGACAGGAAATTATTCCCTCCAACACATTAAAGCACTATATTATTAAATTATAATGAGAAGAAATTATTTTTCCTTATCATAAACAAAGTAAATCACCAGGTTAATAAGATGTGATGCTAGCATAGGTTTGTGTGCATCCTTGGTGTGTTTAGCTTAGCACTTAAGTTTGTGTGGTGATTGTATACCTCGTATTCATGTATAGACGCTAGTAACGAGGAGTACCAGGAGGAGGAAGGCTACTCTCAAGAGGAGGAGGAAAACTTTGATTCCTATCCTAACCAAGGCAAGCTAACCCTCTTGCAAGCCACCCTAATGCAAAGCTCTTCATGAGCAAAGCACCCTTACATTTTACTTATGCTTAAGTAATCCTATCCTATGCTCTTATCTTACAATTGATTTTGTTTTATACTACAAAGCTTCCTTTTTGATTTATGATTCACTTGGTCTAGAACAGCACAAGAGTATCAAATTTAGCCTAAGCAAATAAAGCGAGATAGCACCCCTTTATGATTAGTTGCTATTGCTAAATGAATAAAATTAACTACTCTAGATGGGAACAAGGTGAAATGAAATGACGTTGAAAGATTGTTGACGGTGAATGTGACTTGAATGACCTGGGAATTTTGTGAAAACTGATGATTGGGTTCGGATGCGATACCCTTCCAATTATACAAGTACCCCCACAATACCTGATTATGGGTAGGGCGTAACTAGAAGCTTATGTAGTTTAGTATGGGTTCCCTCTAAACAAGCATCATAGGGGTTATGCCGAGGCTGCCTCCGTTACAATTGATATGATGTGATTATGAGGTGAATGTACGACCCAAGCCCTGTGCAGTTCCCGGGTTGACAGTTGGTTTTCACCGGGAGGCCAAGCTCATGGGGAGAGGTGCCTGTACTAGGTTATTTAAGTGAAAGGTTATGGTTGATGATCCGCGTACCGAGTTACGATGATTCGGGATATTCCCGACGGATGTAATCAAAAGTTGTGGCACAAGAGTACAACCTCTGCAGAGTGTTAAACCTATTCGAATAGCCGTGTCCACGGTTACGGACAATTGGAAAGGCCATACTGTTCCGTTGTCAGAATTTGTCTTAAAAAGGAATGGTGAATTTGAATGGTGACTTGGATTTTGAAAACACAACTGATGTTGTGGGAATGACACTAATGTTCCCACTTGAGTTAGTCTAGCGATTCAAGCATCTTTACTAAATGTTTATGAACTAAACTTGGCTTTACGCAAATAAACCTAGAGCCTAGCAAACCATTAAAATTGGTAATTACTTAAATTAGTATTAGTTTGCGAGTCTTAAAGTACTCATGGTTGTGTCCCTGGCTATTCCAATGCCAGACTATGAAGAGGAGCAACACTATGAAGATGACGGTCAGCAGGACGTCTATCAGAACTAGGATGCTTCTAACGTCAAGCGTTGGCTTGTGGATAGATAGTTCCACCTACGACGATGCTTCCTCTATTTATTTATGTTCGTTGATCTTATAGATCAACTATTGGTGTAATATTGGATCATGTGATCTATGGATGTAAGACTCTCCGTGTTGTAATAAATGATGACTCTATGATATTCAACTATTATGTCTCGCAACAACATTATTCCTGGGATTGCGATGTATGACATAATAGGCACCTGGACTTAAAAATCCGGGTGTTGACATTGATGTCCTCATTCACTTGGCGCTCAGCCTTGGACGCTTGGTGAACCAACTCAACCATGTTGGAGTATTGTTGGAACTCCACAATCCTCTTGATGGGGTAATTGAGGCCATTTAAGAACCTAGCAATCGTTTGGTTCTCGGATTCTTGGATGTTTGCTCGCATCATTGTTAACTCCATTTCCTTGAAGAACTCCTCAACGGACTTGGTTCCTTGCTTCAACTTTTGTAGTTTGTTGAAGAGATCGGTCTTGTAGTGTGATGGTACAAAACGAGCTTGCATCTCCTCCTTCATCTCTTCCCAAGTGTCAATTGGAGGCTCACCCTTTTCTTCCCTTAGAGTGACTACTTGTTCCCACCAAGTGTTGGCGTAATCTTCAAATTCAAGAGACGCCATGGCCACTTTCTTGGCACCGGAGTAGTTGTGGATGCGGAAGATCTTGTCAACCTTGAGTGCCCATGAGAGGTAGGCCTCGGCATCGTCTTCACCCTTGAACTTGGGCATGTTGAACTTGAGCTTGCCATACATGTTCTCTTCATCTTCCAAATTCCTTCGGCGAGGACGGAAATAAACCTTCATTTCTTGCGGCTTGAGGTGGTGGATGAGGTCTTGCACGGCCAACCATAGCATTGGGTTGGTGTTGAAGTTGAACACTAGCTTCACTTGGTTCACGATGATGGTGTTGTCGAAGATCTTGGAGAGGTTGGTGCCGGCGTTCATTGATGGCTCTCTCATCTTGTGCATTTGCCGGTTCTCCTCTCCCATGTTGGTTATGGCGAGGATGATTCCGAAGATCACGCCTCGGTGGATCTTGATGACCTTGGTCTTGAGCATCAACATATGGCTCGCGATGCGGTGTCGGTTCCATGTTGTGGAGGACGTTGTCGTGGGGTTGGTCGTCACGCCCATGGTGGGCATGGCGACCATGTTAATGGCGAGCTTGTTGTAGTGCTTCTTCTTGCGGAGGACGTTCATGAGGATGAGCATGGCGATGAAACTCTCCACGTCTAGAGTTTGAGCGTGAGTCTTCATGGCGATCATGATGTCGATGAGGACGATGATGGTATTCATGCCTTGAGTTGGAGCTAGACGAAGTATGGCGATCATGAGAGGAATAATCGTGCGTCGAGCTTGATGATGAGGAAGTAGAGCGATGTCGGTGTCAGCGACCCAAGTTGTTGATGGCGCGCTCGAGACTATCCATGCGCCGCTCCATGTTTGCATCCTTGGCCGTCACTTGGCCATGCAAGTTGTCCGTAGCTTCACGAAGTAGAGATATATCTTGGTTCACTTGGGAGAAGTTGTGTGCCACTTCGTCATATTGTTCATCGATGCGTGTCTCAAACAAGGTGAGTTGCTCCTTGAACTCTTGGCGTTGCGCCGATAGATTGTGTTGGGTAACCAACCTCTCGGTGTTGCGTAGAACTTCATCCTCCTTTGCTTGGTCTCCGTGCCTATCCATGATAGCAAGACAAGAACTATGTTGTGTATGTTAGTGGAAGAAAACTACCTCGCACTCTTACCTTGGTGTGATACAATTGAGGCGATCAACCGAACCGAGAGCAAAACCAATTGTATCGGGTACACACGCAAAGCCACACGCAAAAGCTAGCAAATATGGTGATAGGTGAGTATGGTGGAAAGCCAAAAGATGAAATCCAAAATTGAGTATGTTCTTAAAAGTGGGTAAGGTCCAAAAATCAAGTGTCAAAAGTGGAGATCACTATAAACACGGAAAAGATGTGGAACTCACACACGAGATGAGCGGGGTTAGTGTGACCAAGGAATGAGCGGAAAAACAAAAACCTATATGCAATGTGGTGCTCGGTGTCACACTAACACTGTTGGGGGGATGACCCCCGGTATGCCAAAGGCATGCCAAACCGGATGGTTTGGGCTATCAAGATACCGGTTTAAAGTTTAATCCGGACTGTGAAGTTAAGCTTTTGGCTAAGGAAATCTATACCGGTATCCCCAGGACGGGTATACCGGAATGGGCTAAGAAGATACCGGATTACCGGTATAGGCTACACTGTAGCACGTCGGCAAGACTGGTCAAAGATTCTCTCAAGAGCTAGAGGACAAGGATGACCTAAGCAAAGTAGCTTTAAACGAAGCCCTGACGCCAAAGCAGATGATGACGTAAAAGCTACCGGAGGGCATCACCACTCCTTGATTAAAGAGATACCGGCGTTACCGGTAGCCAAAGTAGCTTTATAAAGTAGTTTGTCTGTTCAAAGATGCCATTAGGGTTTATTAGGGTTTCTTCCCCTGTAAGCCACCCTCTCCCCTATATAAGGAGAGGGGGCACGCCCCATCGCGGGCACGTTCATAAGCTATCTTGTATCCAGAAACCTGTAACCAAAACCCTCCCCCGAATCCTCTAGCGCCCATTCGGCCCCAACCTGTATCTAGAGATCTAAAGCTAAGTTTGTGCTTGTGTTCTTCTTCTTCTTCCTCTAGCCAAGGTCAAGTTCATCCATAGTTCATCCGGAAGTTCATACCATATAACCAAAACCCTCCCCCGAATCCTCTAGCGCCCATTCGGCCCCAACTTAAGCCATCCTATGGCATCTGTTTGTTCACCACAACGACAGTTGGCGCCCACCGTGGGGCAAGAAGTGGTGCTTGCTGGAGTTCACATTCGGGCGGGCATCCTCAACGTCTCCGGCGAGCGGGTGGTGTCTGCACTTGTGCAGCGCATCTACTCGATGGACTTCATCAACGACAACGCGGGCTGCTTCGCCAACGGCGGTAAGTTCCCCAAGAACGGCCGCATCATCGAGTTCGGCAGCCACCGCGTCTACTTCGGCACCGTCCCCGTGCCCCAGTACCTCTCGCCGGTGCTGGTGGCGCCGGATCCGCCAAGATGGCTGTGTGCTGGCCGTGCCGCCGGCAGCGTGGAGCTGATGATGGCTGTCGCGGCTGGTGCTGGCAAGGAAGCTGTGGAGGAAGGCGCAGGGCACACAGCGTCGACGCGCCCGGCCAAACCACCGCTGGAGCGCAACGAGGGCGCTGGGGGAGCATCTTCTGCACCACCGGAGACTCCTCTCCAAGCGGCGATGCACGATCTGGCGACGCCCATCGCGCAGAACATCGACCCTGCTGCAGCGCAAGCGGAGTTGGAGGCGGCGCGCAAGAAGCTGCTCTCCGGCGGCGCGGACATCATCCGGGCGCAGCGCGAGCTGAACCTAACGTTACGTGAGTACAACGCTGCCCATGGCTTTGCTTCTGTTAGCGCTCAGGCTGCTAGGGTGCCGGGAAACCGGCTTAAGGCTCGCAATCTAGACCAGGATCTGCGTAAGGAAGTTCTTTCCGGCAAAAGTACCTCTGCATCTGTGAGCATCGTAAAGAAACCCAAGTACAGTAGCCCGAATAAAACTATAAAAGCTACTAAGGCTGCTGTAGAGCTGTGTGAGTCGCTACCCCGGATCGATCAAGTGACTGATTCCACCGCTAGTTGTGAACTGTTGTCTTTTCTGGATGCTTATTCCGGATTCCGTCAAATTCCCCTGAAAAAGGAAGATCAAATAAAGACTGCTTTCATTACCCCGCACGGGGCTTATTGCTATGTCACTATGCCATTCGGTTTGCGCAACGCTGGTGCAACGTACCAGCGCTGTATGCAAAAAATGCTTGTTTGATCAAATCGGAAAAAATGTGCATGTCTATGTAGGTGATGTCGTGACAAAAACTAAGGTAAAAGAAACCTTGATCGATGATCTCAGGCAAACATTTGATAACTTAAGAAGGTTCCGGATGAAACTCAATCCGGCAAAATGCACTTTCGGCGTCCCAGCCGGCAAGTTGCTTGGCTTTCTTGTATCAAGCCGGGGCATTGAAGTTAATCCTGTAAAAATTCGGGCAATAGAAAGAATGGCTATACCACAAGAACTCAAGGATGTGCACAAGTTTACCAGAAGCTTGGCATCGCTAAGCCGGTTCATCAGCAGGTTGGGAGAAAAAGCTCTGCCGCTATATGCCTTGATGAAAAAATCCGATACCTTCGTCTGGACCCCTCAGGCAGACGCAGCATTTAAAGAACTAAAGACAATGCTCGCAACAGCTCCTATACTGGCATTACCTTTGGAAAGGGAACCCATGTTGCTGTACATAGCGGCAACAAACCGGGTGGTGAGTGTTGTGGTTGTGGTAGAACGAGATGAGGAAGGAAAAACCGTGCAGAGGCCGGTATACTACCTGAGCGAGGTGCTCTCCTCTTCAAAACAAAACTACCCGCACTTCCAAAAAATGACCTACGGCGTGTTGATGGCCGCCACAAAGCTTAAAAATTACTTCGAAGAGCATCCGATGAAAGTGGTGAGTGAAGCACCAATTTCAGACATCATGTGCAACAAAGATGCTAGCGGCAGGATTGCAAAATGGGCAATTCAGCTGTCACCTTACGTACCGGTATACGAAAGAAGAGATGCCATAAAATCACAAGCTTTGGCTGATTTCTTGGTCGATTGGGCGGAAATGCAATATAAGCCACCAGAACAGAAGCTGGAGTATTGGAAGATGCACTTTGATGGATCCAAACTCAAAGAGGGTCTGGGGGCCGGTGTGGTACTCACCTCGCCTAAGGGAGATCACCTCCGGTATGTTTTGCAAGTACATTTCAGGGCATCAAACAATGTCGTTGAATATGATGCTCTGATCCATGGGCTTAAGGTCGCAAAAGAAATCGGTGCACACCGGATCATTTGCTACGGCGATTCGGATCTCGTGGTGCAACAATGTTCCGGAGATTGGGACGCAAAAGATGCCAACATGGCTTCATACCAGTTTCACGTGCAAAAGATTGCCGGCTTCTTTGAAGGGAGTGAGTTTCACCATGTGCCACGGACTGAGAATGAAGCCGCGGATGCTTTATCCAAGCTAGGCTCGTCTAGGCAAGAAATTCCTCCCATAATAGCCTTGGCCCATTTAAGAACACCATCGATCAAACCAAGTCCGGCATCAGAATCAATTTTTGTACCGGAACCGCATGTTGTGCCAATGGATATTGACGAACAAACTCGGGGACTGCTCCGGCAAACCCGGGGACTGCGGTGTCCATACCGGAAGAAGCGATGCTAGTGGATAGTATGGAGATAGACGTGCCGGTGTTTCTGGTTCAGGAAACACCATCTTGGGTTAAACCTATTAAGGAATTCCTGATCAACGGCACCCTGCCGGTTGATTAAAATGAATCGAGAAGGATCCAGCGAAGGTCCAAAGCATATACCTTCATTAACGGAGAAGTGTAAAAGAGAAGTGTTACCGGTGTCCTTCAAAGATGTGTGGAACCGGAAGAGGGGAAAGAGATGCTTGTGGAAATTCACCAAGGAGAATGTGGGCATCATGCGTC
The DNA here is from genome assembly GCA_030979885.1 of Lolium multiflorum. Taxonomy (NCBI): domain Eukaryota; kingdom Viridiplantae; phylum Streptophyta; class Magnoliopsida; order Poales; family Poaceae; genus Lolium; species Lolium multiflorum. The sequence continues at coordinate 249,194,336 of CM061750.1, forward strand.
ATCAAGGGCGCTGGTGGCAAAAGTATTCCGGCAGGGCTTCTACTAGCCCACTGCTTTGGAAAATGCTGAGGATTTGGTACGGAAATGTAACGGGTGCCAGAGGTACGCCAAGCAAAATCATACCCCAGCATCCGGCTTAAAAACTATACCGTTAACTTGGCCATTCGCTGTGTGGTGCCTTGACATGGTTGGCCCATTTAAAACTGCTAGGGGAAACATGACCCACATCTTGGTAATGGTGGACAAATTCACCAAGTGGCTGGAGGTAAAACCTATCGCAAAATGTGATGGGCATACGGCGGTGAAGTTCCTAAAAGATGTTATTTTGCGGTATGGATACCCACATAGCATCATTACTGACAATGGTTCAAACTTTGCCCAAGGAGAATTCAAGCGGTTCTGTGAGGATAATAACATCCGGCTGGATTTGTGCTCGGTGGCGCATCCACAAGGTAATGACCAAGTTGAAAGGATCAATGCGCTGGTGCTTTCCGGTATAAAACCAAGGCTCATTAAACCACTCGAAAAGACACCGGGATGTTGGCTCGATGAGCTACCATCAGTGCTGTGGAGCATAAGAACGACTCCGAACCGGTCTACCGGATAAACTGCTTTCTTCATGGTTTACGGAGCAGAAGCGGTCATACCAACCGACATTCTCCATGAATCACCAAGGGTACAGCTATATACCGAACAAGAGGTAAAAGAGGCCCGAGAAAACGATGTGGACTTGCTAGAAGAAGCAAGAGAGCTGGCGTTGGCAAGAACAGCCATTTACCAGCAGAACCTCAGACGCTATCATAGACGGAAGGTAAACCCGAGGGTGTTCCGGGAAGGAGATTTGGTATTACGCCTAGTGCAGCGCACTGAAGGCCGGCATAAGCTTTCACCTCCATGGGAAGGGCCATTCATTGTGAGCAAGGCTCTACACAATGATGCCTACTACTTGATCGATGCACAGGAATGGAAGGAAGGAAAGGCGGACAGATCCGGAGACGAGACCAAGCGTCCGTGGAACATAGCCTTGTTACGTCCTTTCTACTCCTGAAGTTGTACTGTGAGAAGTTCCTTTTTGTACCTTATTTGCTATGAATAAAATATCCCGGCACCTCGAATGTTTCTCGGGGACTGCCTCTATCAAAATTGCATGTAACATGTTTATTTTTTCGGTTCACCGGTTGCTTGTTGAACATTTTTTCTTTCCGGTTTAGTAACGTGCTAAATTTACCGGAGTCTTCGACTTTGCTGTTGTCCGCAACCCGGCTTCATGGCAAGCAAGATAAACCGGTAGGAACTAAGCACGTGAAACACGAAAAGAGAGAGCGGGAACGAACAATCCGGAAAAACTTAACTAACCCCGGATATACCATATTTTTGTGAAAAATTTCAAATTATTTCTAAGTTCAAGAAAGTGTTCGCTTGGCAAAAGAACTTTGTAACTCGTACGCCAAAACACCCAAAGAGGTAGGCAGAGGCAAAGGGAAAGAACCAAGTGTCCATCAAATTGGATGCGGAAACAATTCCGGAATATTCGCAGTGCAAGATAAAAGCAAACAACAAAAGCAAAGTGCTAAGGTATCAAACCAACATAACTCAATAAGTTACCTGCAAAAGACACCGGCATAAAATTGTAGCACAACCAAAAGACATGCTAAGTTTTATATTACATCAAAGACCCCGGCATACCGGGGCGGAATTTAACAAAAATTGTTTTTTAAGCCAACAGACACAATGGAGGCGGAGTAAGAACATCTAGGCAACAAGGGCTTCAGGAGGAGCATCTCTGGCTTCAGGGGCTTCTGGGGCTTGCTCTGGAGGCACTGCACCTTCTCCCGCTCCTTCAATCTCCTCGTCCCCGACGTCTTCTTCTTCGTCGTCACTGAGACAGTCCTCGACACCGGGAGGAGTTGGAATGAAGGTGCGGACCGGGGCGTACTCCGCTATCAGGTAGGTGCGGTCCTTCCGCTTCACGGTGAGAGCCGGATCCTTGTTGGTGGGAGCGTCGCGGCGAAGGCTATGGAAGGCGTCCAGAGGCGATGCGTAGCGCGGCATCTGCTCCGGCACGGGCGGCTGAGCACTGCCACTCACGGATACTCCGGCCGGCGTCTTTCAGGCGTTCGGAGGTGAGCGTCAGGTTGGCCGGCACCTCTTCCTCAGGCCATAGCACCTTGAAGATCTTTATTGCCACATCGGGCAGATCGACGAGATGCCGATCCACAGCGCGCATGTGCTGGACCCGGGCGGAAAGCGCGACCAAATGATCATAAGCATCCCAGGGCGCATCCGGGATGGCCATTTCTTGTGCCGCCCTGCGTTCCGTCACCGCCTTATGCGCGTGCGGCTGTGAATCTGGGAAGAGCCCTGCAAGAAAAGAGAAAGAAAAGATAAGGACATGTTGCCGGAAGGAGAAAGCTTATAAGCAAAAGATAGAAAAGAAAAAGACTTACTCAGGGCGACCAAATGGTCGTACTCCTTTTGCTCCACAGTTAGGAGGGCGACCCGGTCTTCGGCCGCTTTCCGCGCCTTGCTCTCCTCCTCCAGTTCCGCCCGCAGCACCGCGCTGGAGTTGGTAGACTCCTCCAGAAACTCGTCCAGCTTGGCCTCGGCTGCAGCTTTGGCATCCTTCATCTCTTTATCATGCCGGAGCCCAGCTTGGATGAGCTGGTCCTTGAGCCCCCTGGAGACGATCTCCTGGGCGTCTAGAGCCTTGCGATGCTCCCGAATAAGCTGCTCCTTTTCACCTAGAATCCAGAAAAGAAATGTTAACAAAAATGTAACCGGTAGAATGCAGAAAGGCAAATCAACCGGAAAAGGAGTGGTACCTTGAAGGGTGCTGAGCTGAGTTTTGAGGGCCTCGATGGAGGCTTCCGGAACAGCTGCTATGCAAAAAAATTCATAAGTAATAAGAGGGAAAATCAACAGGTAAAAAGAAGCCGGATGCACAAGAACAAACCTTGGCAGTGGCTGTGGGCCTCAGCAAGGTCCCGGTGCTCCCACAAAAGCTCCTCGAAGAGGCGCTTCCGGGCGTCCGCCGTGCTCTGTTTAAGTAAAAATGACAGTATGAAGATGCCGGTTTTTGGTGTTTCTAAGGAAGTTTCGCGCTCAGAGCTACGCTCTCAACCCGAAACTCGGGGACTAGGAAGATATACATAATCTTGAAAGAGTAAAAACCGGCAAGGATTTAAAGAGCTTACCACCACGTTGTTGGTAGCGTCGTGCCACGCGTTGTCAAATTCCATGACCGCGCGCCGCAGCCGGCTAAAATGTTGCCCGGTGTTTCGGGGGCCCACGGGGTCGATGGCCGGCATCTTGTCCTTCCCCAGGCCGCGTGTCGCCGCGTACAGATCCGCTCGATTCCACTTCTCAGCGTAATCAAGAAGATGCCCCAGGTTGGCTCCTCCTCGGGTGAGCTTGGTGATCCGGCCCAGCTGAACTGGAGCCGTTTCCCCGGCAACAATAGTGGCTTGACCAGCGTGCAGTACGAGGGACTGCGCGCCGGAGGCGAAGGAGCCGGTTGAGGTGACCGCCGCGGCAGGTTTTGGCTTGGCCGCTGCGGGTTCTTGGCTTGGCGGCGGAGTTGGTGGCTTGGCCGTAGCGGGCTCTCCGGTTGAGCTTGTCGGAGGAGGCATTCGCGTGGTCTTGGATGGCGCAGAAGCTTCGGATGCGTTCTTTGTCGGAGAAGAGGTTGCCGGGGCGGAAGCTTCCGGCATAGTTTTGGAGGGGGAGGAAGCAGTTGTCTTCGTCTTTTTTCTCTTGGGAGCGGTGGGAACCAGAGGTTCCACCCTCCCGGCATCTTCTGTGCTGGCGCCGGCGTTGCTGGCGCCGGTATCTTGGTCTTCTGGAGGAGAGACGATGTCCTCCTCCGCGCGGTGTTCAGAAGGTTCAGGGGCCGCGCGCCCCGCACTTGTGGTGCCCCCCAGAGGGGAGGCAGAAGAGTTGCCGGCATCAGATGGTGCCGGGCTTGGTTGAGGAGGAGCTGAGGGCCTCGCGGCTTCCTCGGAGCTTTCCGGGCGCATGCCGGAAGCGCTCTTGGAAATCTTGAGCGCAGGACTGAAAAAGATAGAAAAAAGAGAGTTGGAAAAACCAACCGGAAAAAAGAAGTTTTCATAACAAACGGAAAGAAGGAACGAAAACTTACCCGGCAGCGACCGGCATCTCGCGTTTCTTGTAATGTTTCACAGTGGGCTTCTTGGGGCGTTTGGCGGGAGGAGCATGGCTCGAACCGGCCTCCGGCTCCGGAGCCTTGTGCTTTTGGCCACGGGTGGCAAGTTTGTAAAGAAACTCCTAGCCAACCTCAGCCTGCAACGGAGCCACGCGCTCCAGGACCTGCGGGTTGGCGCTGGCTGAGGGAGCGTCTACAAAAAGATAGAGTATGAGGAAACGAAAAGGCTAAATACCTCAAGTATAGTGACCTCGTCGTCAGAACCGGACTCATTGGTTGAAAAGTTGCCGGGGCGTGGAGTATGGGTCCGGCCCATCTTGAGTTCTTTCCACGGCACGAAGGGATCCGGGTCGACCTTGTCAACGGCGCGCTTCCGGCAAGGGCCTGATGCTTCCGCGGTGATGCGAGGGAAGTGATCGAGGGTCTGTAAAAGAGAAAACATAACAGTTAGCTGCATATCAAAAGGGCTAACGGAAAAATGATCCGGGTTGCGTGAACTCTTACTTCATCAGTTGGAGGGTTGGCGGAGCTTAGAGGAAGGAAGCCCCACTCCCAGTTCATCGGCATATCGGTTTGACAAATTTGTTTAGCCTTGAGGACTACGTCCTCTTTGCTCAGTCTACAGCCGGTGATCTTGTTGGCGTCGCGCGGGCCGCACATCTCACTCATCTTGTGAGACCGGCGCTGAAGGGGGAGCACCCGGCGGTAAATGAATGTCCGGATGATATCATCGGAGCAAATGTTGGTATCCTTCATGAGATGCTCCATGAAGCGTACAATCCGGTTGGTTTCTATATGATTGGTCCCCGGCTTGTAGCTCCAGTTGGCCCTCGTTGGCGCCCCCGGCTGATAAGCCGGCAGATTGATGAAATCTGTGGCATCCTTGTTCTTCACGTAGAAAAAGGTCTCTTGCCACGCCTGGCATGACTCGAGACCGGAAAACTTAAAGAAAGGGCTCCCTTGGCGGGAGCCAATGATACAAGACCCGCATTGAACGGGAGGTTTGGGCTTAGGAATCTACATTCCCTGAACGAAATTAATCCGAAGAGAACAGAAGCGAGCGAAAGTCTCGCGGGTAGGGCGGAGACCTATGTAGGCCTCCATGAAGGTTGCGTAGCAGGAAAGGTAGAAGATGGCGTTGTCGGGAAGATGGTGAGGTTGGAGTTGGTAAAAATCAAGAAATGAGCAAAAGAAGTCGGAGGCTGGAAGGCCGAAGCCGCGCTCAAAGTGAGCAAGAAAAACAACGTGCTCTCCCGGTTGGGGGTCCGGTTCCATCTCGTCGCGCGGAAGCCGGCAAGTTACCTCTGCCGGTATCCTCCGGGAGCGATACAGCCAGTCAATCTCCGGCTGCGTCACGTCTAAGCCTTTCCAGGCTCCGCGGGTGATCGAGGATAGGTCCACCCCGGAACCTTGGCCCGAGCTGCTGGCCTCCTGGCCTCTTTCGGTATCGGCCTCCGGAACGGTCGAAGAAGATTCCATCCGGGCCAGGTCGGCTTCCAATCCTTCTGAGTTCTGGTTGGTTGAAACTTGTTCCCCGAAAGATACCGAGGGAGTCTCGCTGCCGGCTGGTTCAGACAGATATTCGTCGGTAGACATACAATTCTAAACCTACCCGCAAACACTTTTCCCCGGATCTAGCCGCGTGTGAGGATCTACGAGTAAGATAAAAATCAAAGAAAAAGGGAAAGTAAATCTCCTACCGGCCCAAGAACAAGGAGGCGAGAAGAGGAGAAAGGTAAGAACGTTGAGGCTAACCTGGAGCGGCGGAGGACGCTGATGACGGCGGTCGCCGGAGAGGAGGCGAAGTCGCAGGTGAGGAAGACGAACAGCGGAGGAAGAACAGACGTCGCCAAGGGGTGCAGCGAGAGCGGAGGCGCTCGAGAAGCTCGCTGCGCGGCGGAATTTGATGGAGGTGCCGCGGAAGTTCGCCGGAGAGCGGCGCGCTAGTGATGAACAACGACGACGAAGGGCGCAAGAAGGCAAGGGTGCTCTGAGTGCGCGAGAAAGTGGTGAGTGCGGAGAAGAAGAGGGGAAGGAACCGCTCTCCCCTTAAATAGGAAAAAGAAGTAGTGGGCCGGCAACTGTCGGGCCGCGGCGGTTCACCTCGTGGGCCGCCACGTGGCGCGGGGATACACGCGAGAAAATCAGAAAGCCACAGCGATGCCACACGGATCCGGAACGGCGGTGGGGATCCGCTGCGGCACATTAAATGCTAGCGCAGAAGTCGAAGGGAAGTGACCCCTGACACTGGCGCGTCAAAAACAGTGCGCATGTCTCTGACACGCACGGTACCCGAGAAATCCTCGACTTCACCGAGGAAGGTTTAGATGTCAAAGATACCGGAACGATCCGGAGAGAAAGGGGAAACTGGGCAGTGGTGCCGGAAGGTTCTAGCCGGGTGGCGGAAGGATTGAACCGGTACCTTGAATGATGTGAACCTGGCATGGCCCGTTGGATAGGATCCACCAGACTATACCAGCTTCGGGGACTAATGTTGGGGGGATGACCCCCGGTATGCCAAAGGCATGCCAAACCGGATGGTTTGGGCTATCAAGATACCGGTTTAAAGTTTAATCCGGACTGTGAAGTTAAGCTTTTGGCTAAGGAAATCTATACCGGTATCCCCAGGACGGGTATTACCGAAATGGGCTAAGAAGATACCGGATTACCGGTATAGGCTACACTGTAGCACGTCGGCAAGAGTGGTCAAAGATTCTCTCAAGAGCTAGAGGACAAGGATGACCTAAGCAAAGTAGCTTTAAACGAAGCCCTGACGCCAAAGCAGATGATGACGTAAAAGCTACCGGAGGGCGTCACCACTCCCTGATTAAAGAGATACCGGCGTCACCGGTAGCCAAAGTAGCTTTATAAAGTAGTTTGTCTGTTCAAAGATGCCATTAGGGTTTATTAGGGTTTCTTCCCCTGTAAGCCACCCTCTCCCCTATATAAGGAGAGGGGGCACGCCCCATCGCGGGCACGTTCATAAGCTATCTTGTATCAGAAACCTGTAACCTTGTTGTATCATGGAATAGAGAGATCTAGAGCTAAGTCTGTGCTTGTGTTCTTCTTCTTCTTCCTCTAGCCAAGGTCAAGTTCATCCATAGTTCATCCGGAAGTTCATACCATATAACCAAAACCCTCCCCCGAATCCTCTAGCGCCCATTTGGCCCCAACTTAAGCCATCCTATGGCATCTGTTTGTTCACCACGACGACAAACACAAGAAGAGATCAAAGCTTGGTTGCAGCTTGAGAGACAACAAGATTCACACGCGGCCTCTCTTCTCTTATCTCTCTTTTGCTTAAAAGCTTTTTACTCTTTTGTATACGGTGGCACTTGCACTCTTTTATATGTATGGTGCTACTTGCACTTTTTTTGTGTTTTTGTTGCTTTTTCTCACACTATGTTAGCGTTAGCCTCGCTTTTTCTTTCTTGCCACACGAGTTCTTGCTTATAAGCTTGACTCCACACTACACACACACCTCACAATCGGGGCCACGTGCAATGTCTCGCAACACTTGATAAGCAATGCTCGATAGGATAGATCGCAAAAGGAAGAGGGGTTACAAGGGTAATGCAAGTTATACCTAAGATGTGTAGGCGGTGATGAACACGCAACTTGCGATGATGGTGGTGGTGGTGGTCGGCGGTGGTGTTAGCAGCGGTACCCAGTCTGGGGGCCGGTCTGGCCGGGCCTGGGGCCGACTGCTCCGGTCTGGCGGCCGGTCGGCCGGGTGCTGGGCCGGCTTGTCTGGTCTAGGGGCCGGTCAACCGGTTTCTCAACCGGCTGCTCGTGTTGCTCTCTCTTGTTCGTCCCCAAACCAAAACCAAAGGATCAAATCGAAAGGAAACGAAGGAATTGGGGGCTAAAAGGTGGGGGAAATAGTAGATCAACACTAGGAACACCAAATCCACGGATCAAAACCACTCAAAACTCAACAAAATCGTAGATCCATCCAAAGGCAATTTAGGGCTATTTTTTGGGGATTTTTTGGAAAATTTTCTAGGGACGAAATTGGATGGGGGGGTCAAAATCGCGGTAACCAAGAGCTGCTGATACCATATGATGAGGTCTAAGACCTAGTTTGTGGCCCGATCTCGCGATTGACCCAAATCCAAAGGGGAAAAGAGGGAGGGGATGAAGAACACGAAGGACACAAAGAACAAACCCACGCACACCAACCCGATACAATCGAATCTTACCCTCGTGGTTCGATGGACCACGCCAATAGAATCCACCCGGAAGAGACACGAGGTAGAATTCCGAGAGGAGAGATTGGTGTTGGAGACGGAGACCGATGAGCGAGAGAGAGTGGGGGCACTTGAATCTCACTCACAAATATCCAAATCCTCAACAAGAGTAGCCTTGATTACAAAGGGGATCTAACCCTAGGGAGACAAAGCTCAAAAGTAGTTTTAAGCTCAGATTTTGTCCGAAGAGGTAAAGGGGCGTCATGGGTCCTTATATAGGTCTACAAGGCGACACATGGCGAAAAGGTACGGAGTACACGACTTAAGCAGTTTTAACAAGTCATCCCGACGAATCCGGTCAGGAGCCCGGTCAGACCGGACCTGGGGCCGGCGCGGCCGGTCCAAACCGGGTCCTGGACCGGAGGGTGACCGGAGGGGGTCCCGGCGTCTTAGTACTGCGTCCGGTTGGCATCAGCGGGAAATCCGGTTTGGACCGGGCTGCCCGGTCAGGGGTCCGGTCGGACCGGGTCCTGGGCCGGCTGGCTCCCTCCCTTCCTTGGCCCGGCGTCTCAGTACTGCACCCGATTTGCGTCAGCGGGGAGTCCGGTTTGGACCGGGCCGCCCGGTCAGGGGGGCCGGTCGGACCGGGTCCTGGGCCGGTTGGCTCCCTCCCTTCCTTGGCGCGCATCGCATGACATCGGGTCCAGCTCCACGTCCGTCTTCATGTCCAGCTGCTCCTCTCCTTCTCTTGACCATGGTGTGTCATCCTCTCTGGGGTCTTGATGCACCACGTACCTAATAACACAAAGTGTGTCGGCATGAGGTAGCATTCCATCCAATGGGGTACCGAGATCAAGGGTAGCGAGGAGCGAGTTCACCTTATCATGTAGCGCTTTAGCTCGAGCCCGCGTCATTGGTCCACTTGGGGGACTTGTTGGTCTTGGTGTAGTGTCGTCGGTGAGCGGGACTACATCATATCTACCCCTAACCCTAAACTCTATCTTACGAAGTCAAGCATGAAGAGAAGTGGTTTTGGGTTTCAAATATGGAAATTTCAAAAACCTCCCAAAAGCTTCATTTTAGAGTTGCTAAGAAGGATCCATGCTTACCTTTTATTTTCATGTTTTAAACATGTTCAAATCTTGGTCAAACCGTACCTAGGATTTGACCAAGATTCAAATGGGCATAAAAATTTAAAAAAAATGAAAAACAAAAGCACATAGCCTTCTTATGTCGTATAGTAAGCACTCAAGTTGATAAACAAGGTCTAGACATATTCAAACCAGAAAAATCATATATCTACCCCTAACCCTAAACTTTGTCTTATGAAGTCAAGCACGAAGAGAAGTCGTTTTGGGTTTCAAACATGGAAATTTCAAAAACCTTCCCAAAAGCTTCATTTTGGAGTGACTAAGAAGGATGCAGGCTTACCTTTTCATTTTCATGTTTTAAACTTTTTTAAATCTTGGTTAAACCTAGGATTTCACCAAGATCAAATGGGCATAAAAATTCAGAAAAAATCAAAAAAATGAAAACCAAAGCACATAGTATTCTTATGTCATATAGTAAGCATTAAAGATGATAAACAAGGTCTAGACATATTCAAACCAAAAAAAATCATGTATCTAGCTACCCCTAACCCTAAACTTTGTCTTATGAAGTCAAGCACGAAGAGAAGTGGTTTTGGGTTTCAAACATGGGCATTTCAAAAACCATCCCAAAAGCTTCATTGTGGTGTGACTAAGAAGGATACATGCATACATTTTCATTTCCATGTGTTAAACTTGCTTAAATCTTGGTCAAACCTAGTTAGGATTTGACCAAGAGATTCAAATGGGCATAAAAATTCAAAAAAAAAACAAAAAATGAAAAACCAAAGCGCATGGTCTTCTTATGTCATATAGTAAGGCATTCAAGTTGATAAACAAAGGTCTAGACATATTTAAACCAGACAAATCTGTATCTACCCCCTAACCCTAAACTTTGTCCTGTAAAGTCAAGCATGAAGAGAAGTGGTTTTGGGTTTCAAACATGGAAATTTCAAGAACCCCCCAAAAGCTTCATTTTAGAGTGACTAAGAAGGATCCAGCTTACCTTTTTTTCATGTTTTAAACTTGTTCAAATCTCGGTCAAACCTAGGATTTTACCAAGATTCAAATGGGCATAAAAATACTTAAAAAAATCATGTACGCGTATCAACCCCTAACCCTATACTCTATATTATGAAGTCAAGCATGAAGTGAAGTGGTTTTGGGTTTCAAACATGGAAATTTTAAAAACCTCCCAAAAGCTTCATTTTAGAGTGACTAAGAAGGATCCATGCTTACCGTTTATTTTCATATTTTAAACATGTTCAAATCTTGGTCAAACCGTACGCACATAGGATTTGACCAAGATTCAAATGGGCATAAAAATTCAAAAAAATGAAAAACCAAAGCACATAGCCTTCTTATGTCATATAGTAAGCACTCAAGTTGATAAACAAGGTCTAGACATATTTAAACCAGAAAAATCATGTATCTACCCCTACCCCTAAACTTTGTCTTATGAAGTCAAGCACGAAGAGAAGTCGTTTTGGGTTTGAAACATGGAAATTTCAAAAACCTTCCCAAAAGCCTCATTTTGGAGTGACTAAGAAGGATGCAGGCTTACCTTTTTATTTTCATGTTTAAATCTTGGTTAAACCTAGGATTTGACCAAGATAATATGGGCATAAAAATTCAAAAAAAATAAAAACCAAAGCACATAGTATTGTTATGTCATATAGTAAGCATTCAAGTTGATAAACAAGGTCTAAAAATATTCAAACTAGACAAATCATGTATCTACCCCTAACCCTAAACTCTGTCTTATGAAGTCAAGCATGAAGAGAAGTGGTTTTGGGTTTCAAATATGGAAATTTCAAAAACCTCCCAAAAGCTTCATTTTAGAGTGACTAAGAAGGATCCAGGCTTAACTTTTCATTTTCATGTTTTAAACTTGTTCAAATCTTGGTCAAACTTAGGATTTGACCAAGATTCAAATGGGCATAAAAATTGGGAGGAAGGGTACATGAATTACAATTCAAAAAAACAAGGTAACTTAAAAACATGGATGCCCCAAAGATGTGTGGAAGCCCAAAACAATGGCAAAACATGTGCGCACGCTGCATCCAATTCAAGTAGAAGACATAGTGGGCACCGATAGTTTGACCTAAATTTGAAATCAAAGAGAAGATGGTTAGAAAAAATTGAAATTGGAAAAGCAAAGCATGAAATCATAAATTTGTGATGCACTATAGCTATGAAAAGTATCAAACAATGCATACCAATATGATTTTTTAGAGGAATACTAGTTCAACTTATTTAATTTTATATTAGTAGCCCAAAATCGTACCAGTAGTTGGATATTTTTGAACTTGATCTGTAGTAGTGGGCAAAACCCTAGTTTAACCAATTTAATCATAGATTCGTAGGTCGATTTTTCTAATTTTTTATTATTACTATGCAGCACATGTGTGTTTGCCCGTCGAGTGAAACTCGGAGGAAGAGGGATCACTCGGAAGGAGAGAAGAAGGGAGAGAATTATGGTGTCTCCCCTTTTTCAGGTGATGATTTTGACTGTTGTGTAGGGTGTGTCAGTGAGCAGGAAGTGCGAGCGGGCGAGCGAGCGAGTCGAGCGAGGCCGAGAATGAGAGAGATTTTTTTTATGAGAGTGACAACCGAAGGATCCTGAAGGACCCAGAGACTTCCAAAGTTCCAATACGCATCCTGATGCGTCTTCTGTTGACAAAGAATATGGCTTGGAGTTTGCGTACCTACCGCATTTGACTTGTGCTCACTGAAGTGTGGGACCTCGCGCATGGGCACCACACGTAAATGACAAAGCTGTTGGTGTAAAAACTCGGTTGATTATTATAGTACATTAGTACAAAATTTCCTATGGATTCAAGGGTACGAAAGCCAAGTTAACTCATTTACATGACATTATTTTTTCCATGAAGCCAAGTTAATTCATCTATCAATTGGTACATTTTGGAGTGACTAAAAAGGATCCTAGCTTACTTTTTCAGTTTCATGTTTTAAACATGTTTAAATCGTGGTCAAACCTATGATTTGACCAAGATTCAAATGGGCAAAAAAATTCAAAAAATCAAAAAAAAACCAAAGCACGTCGTCTTCTTATGTCATATAGTAAGCATTCAAGGTCATAAACAAGGTCTGACATATTCAAACCACAAAATCATGTATGTACCCACTAACCCTAAACTCTATCTTATGAAGTCAAGCAAGAAGAGAAGTGGTTTTGGGTTTCCAACATGGACATTTCAAAAACCCTCCCAAAAGCTTCATTTTAGAGGGACTAAGAAGGATCCAGGCTTACCCTTTTCATTTTCATGTTTTAAACTTTTTCAAATCTTGGTCAAACTTAGGATTTGACCAAGATTCAAATGGGCGTAAAAATACTTAGAAAATCATGTACGTATTGATACGTCTCGAACGTATCTATAATTTCTTATGTTCCATGCTACTTTTATGACAATACTCACATGTTTTATACATACTTTACATCATTATTATGCATTTTCCGGCATTAACCTATTAACTAGATGCCGAAGCGCCAGTTGTTGTTTTCTGCTGTTTTTGGTTTCAGAAATCCTACAAAGGAAATATTCTCGTAATTGGACGAAATCAACGCCTAGGGTCTTATTTTTCCACCAAGCTTCCAGAAGACCGGAGGGGATACGGGGGGGCCACGAGGGCCGAGACCATAGGGAGGCGCGGCCTGGCCCTTGGCCGCGCGCCTACGGTGTGGGGCCCCGCGCCGCCTCCAACCCTACCCTTCCGCCTACTTAAAGCCTTCGTCGCGAAACCCCGTACCGAGAGCCACGATACGGAAAACCTTGAGACGCCGCCGCCGCCAATCCCATCTCGGAGGATTCAGGAGATCGCCTCCGGCACTGCCGGAGAGGGGAATCATCACCGGAGGGCTCTACATCACCATGCCCGCTCCGGATTGATGTGTGAGTAGTTCATCCTTGGACTATGGGTCCATAGCGTAGCTAGATGGTTGTCTTCTCCTCTTGTGCTATCATGTTTAGATCTTGTGAGTTGCCTAACATGATCAAGATCATCTATTTGTAATGCTACATGTTGTGTTTGGCGGGATCCGATGAATATAGAATATTATGTCAAGTTGATTATCAATCTATCATATATGTGTTGTTTATGTTCTTGCATGCTCTCCGTTGCTAGTAGAGGCTCTGGCCAAGTTAATACTTGTAACTCCAAGAGGGGGTATTTATGCTCGATAGTGGGTTCATGCCTCCATTGAATCTGGGACAGTGACAGAAAGTTCTAAGGTTGTGGATGTGTTGGCTACTAGGGATAAAACATCGATGCTTTGTCTAAGGATATTTGTGTTGATTACATTACGCACCATACTTAATGCAATTGTCTGTTGTTTACAACTTAATACTGGAAGGGGTGTGGATGCTAACCTGAAGGTGGACTATTTAGGCATAGATGCATGCTGGATGGCGGTCTATGTACTTTGTCGTAATGCCCTGATTAAATCTCATAGTGATCATCATGATATGTATTGAATCTTTATTTGTCAATTGCCCGCCTGTAATTTGTTCACCCAGCATGTTATTTATCTTATTGGAGAGACACCACTAGTGAACTGTGAAGCCCGGTCCATTCTTTACATCTGAATACAATCTACTGCAATCATTGTTCTCTATTGTTCTTTGCAAACAAACATCATCTTCCACACGATAAGTTTAATCCTTTGTTTTCAGCAAGCCGGTAAGATTGACAACCTCACTGTTACGTTGGGGCAAAGTATCTTGATTGTGTTGTGCAGGTTCCACGTTGGCGCCGGTTTCACTGGTGTTGCACCGCACTACACTCCTCCATCAACAACCTTCACGTGTTCCTTGACTCCTACTGGTTCGATAACCTTGGTTTCTTTCAGAGGGAAAACTTGCTGCTGTGCGCATCACACCTTCCTCTTGGGGTTCCCAACGAACGTGTGCATCACGCGCCATCAAGACTGTTTTCCGGCGCCGTTGTCGGGGAGATCAAGACACGCTGCAAGGGGAGTCTTCCACATCCAATCTCTTTACTTTGTTTTTGTCTTGCTTTACTTTACTTTATTTACTGTCTTGTTTGCTTTATATCAAAAATACAAAAAAATTAGTTGCTTTACTTTCTGTATTGTTTACTTGCTTTATATCAAAACACAAAAAAATTAGTTACTTGTCTTTACTTTATTCTATTTGCTTAGTTTATTTTTATTACTGCTACAATAGGTACTCCTGAAAATACGAAGTTGTGTGATTTCACTAGCACAAATAGTAGTGATTTTATAAGTACTCCTATTGCTCCACCTTCTACTACAGCAGAATTCTATGAAATTATACCTGCTTTACTGAATCTTGTTATGAGAGAGCAATTTTCTGGTGTTAGTACTGATGATGCTGCTGCCCATCTTAATAATTTTGTTGAACTTTGTGAAATGCAAAAGTGTAAGGATATAGATGGTGATATTATAAAACTGAAATTGTTTCCTTTCTCTTTAAGAGGAAGAGCTAAAGATTGGTTGCTTTCTTTGCCTAAAAATAGTATTGATTCATGGACTAAATGTAAAGATGCTTTTATTGGTAAATATTATCCCCCTGCTAAGATTATATCTTTGAGAAGTAGCATTATGAATTTTAAGCAATTTGATAATGAACATGTTGCTCAAGCATGGGAGAGAATGAAATCTTTGGTAAAGAATTGCCCTACCCATGGACTAACTACTTGGATGATCATCCAAACCTTTTATGCAGGATTGAATTTTTCCTCAAGGAACCCATTGGATTCAGCTGCTGGAGGTACTTTTATGTCCATCACCTTCGGTGCCGCAACAAAGCTTCTTGATGATATGATGATCAATTACTCTGAATGGCACACTGAAAGAACTCCTCAAGGTAAGAAGGTAAATTCTGTTGAAGAAACCTCTTCTTTGGGTGATAAGATTGATGCTATTATGTCTATGCTTGCAAATGGTAGATCTCATATTGATCCTAATAATGTTCCTTTAGCTTCATTGGTTGCTCAAGAAGAAAATGTTGATGTGAATTTCATTAAGAATAATAATTTCAACAACAATGCTTATAGGAATAATTATGGTAACAACAACTTTAGGCCATATCCTTCTAATAATGGTAGTAGTTATGGTAATTCTTGTGGTAATTCTTACAACAATAATAAGAGTGTACCCTCTGGTCTTGAAGTCATGCTTAAAGAATTTATTAGTACACAAACTGCTTTTAATAAAACTGTTGAAAAAAAGCTTGGTAAAATTGATGTTCTTGCTTCTAAGGTTGATAGTCTTGCTCTTGATGTTGATCTTTTAAAACTGAAAGTTATGCCTGAGGAAGTTAAAGATGCTAGGTTTGCTAAAACAAATGCCATCCAAGTTCAAATTAATGATAATATTAGAATGTTGGCTGAATTGCATGCTAGGTGGGATAGAGAAGAAAATGAAAAACTTGCTAAAGAGAATAATGTAGCTAAAGTTTGGACTATTACCACCACTAGTAATGTTGATTCTTCCCATGTTGCTACACCTCCTACTATCAATGGTAAAATAATTGGTGTTGGCAATGTTTCTACTCCTAGTGCAAAGCGTGCAAAATTGCCTGAAACTGCTGAAACTGCTTGTGATAAAACTGCTGAAATTTTCAAAATATTGGGGACAATGATTCCATTGCTGTAGATCATAATGGTTTAGATTTTGATGATTGTCATATTACTGAAGTTATAAAGTTCTTACAAAAACTTGCTAGAAGTCCTAATGCTAGTGCTATAAATTTAGCCTTTACAAAACATATTACAAATGCTCTTATTAAAGCTAGGGAAGAGAAATTAAAACTTGAATCTTCTATTCCTAGGAAGTTGGAAGATGGTTGGGAGCCCATCATTAAGATGAAATTCAATGATTTTGAATGTAATGCCTTATGTTATCTTGGTGCAAGTATTTCTGTTATGCCTAAGAAGATTTATGATATGCTTGACTTGCCACCATTGAAAAATTGTTATTTGGATGTTAATCTTGCTGATAATGCTAAAAAGAAACCTTTGGGGAAGATTGATAATGTTTGCATTACGGTTAACAATAACTTTGTTCTCGTTGATTTTGTTGTCTTGGATATTGAATGCAATGCATTTTGTCCTATTGTCTTGGGAAGACCCTTTCTTCGAACTGTTGGTGCTGTTATTGATATGAAAGAGGGAAATATTAAGTATCAATTTCCTCTCAAGAAAGGTATGGAACACTTCCCTAGAAAAAGAATGAAGTTGCCTTTTGATTCTATTATTAGAACAAATTATGATGTTGATGCTTCTTCTCTTGATGTTACTTGATTTGCACTTTCTGCGCCTAGCTGAAAGGCGTTAAAGAAAAGCACTTCTTGGAAGATAACCCATGTTTTATTTTATTAATGTATTGTTGAGTCTTGGAAGTTGTTACTACTGTATAAACCTCTCCTTATCATGTTTTTGTGCCAAGTAAAGTCTCTATGGTAAAGTTGATGCTATATTTGGATTGCTGCGCAGAAACAGAATTGCTGTCTGTCACGAATTTGCGTAGAACTCTCTGCAGAAAAATCAAAAAAATATGCCAATTTACGTGCGTGATCCTCAGATATGTACGCAACTTTCATTAGTTTTTCCGTTTGAGCAAGTTAAGTGCCTCTAGAAAATTTGTCTTTACGGATTGTTCTGTTTTGACAGATTCTACCTTTTATTTCGCATTGCCTCTTTTGATATGTTGAATGGATTTCTTTGTTCCATTAACTTTCAGTAGCTTTGTGCAATGTCCAGAAGTGTTAAGAATGATTATGTCACCTCTGAATGTATGAATTTTTGATTATGCACTAACAATCTAATGAGTTTGCTTTAAGTTTGGTGTGGAGGAAGTTTTCAAGGGTCAAGAGAAGAGGATGATACAATATGATCAAGAAGAGTGAAAAGTCTAAGCTTGGGGATGCCCTGGTTCATCCCTGCATATTTTAAGAAGACTCAAGCATCTAAGCTTGGGGATGCCCAAGGCATCCCCTTCTTCATCGACAACTTATCAGGTCACTTCTAGTGAAACTATATTTTTATTCCATCACATCTTATGTTCTTTACTTGGAGCGTCTGTTTGCTTTTGTTTTTGTTTTGGTTTGAATAAAGTTGGATCCCACCATCCTTGTATTGGAGATATTACGCTCCGCTTTTTCATATGGAACACTTGTGTTCTTAGTTATGCTTTAATGTTCATGGCGAAGGCTGAAATTGCTTCGTTGATTGCTATTTGGTTGGAATCAGGAAATGCTTCATATGGTTTGGAATAACTTGAAACTTGGCAATTGTTTTGATCTCTCATAGATCATGTTTAAGCTCTTGCATCATGTAGTTTAATCTATTAGTGGAGAACTACCGTAGAGCTTGTTAAAATTTGGTTTGCATGATTGGTCTCTCTAAGGTCTAGATATTTTCTGGTAAAGTGTTTGAACAACAAGGAAGACAGTAGAGTCTTATAATGCTTGCAATATGTTCTTGTGTAAGTTTTGTTGTACCTGTTCATACTTGTGTTTGCTTCAAACAACCTTGCTAGCCAAAGCCTTGTACTGAGAGGAAATACTTCTCGTGCATCCAAACACCTTGAGCCAAAACCCTTGCCATTTGTGTCCACCATATCTACCTACTATGTGGTATTTTTCTGCAATTCCAAAGTAAATTACTTGAGTGCTACCTTTAAAATTTCATTCCTTTGTCTTTGCAATATATAGCTCATGGCAAAAATAGCTTAAAAACTATTGTGGTGATGAATATGTAGCTATGTGTCTTAGTTCTTATAAGTTGCTTGTTGAGTGGTAACCATGTTTCTGGGGACGCCATCAACTTTTTACCTTTGTTGGATATCATGTGAGATGCTCTGCATGTTCGTCTTGTCTGAAGTAAGGGTGATCTCATGATCAAATGGTTTGAGTATGCATATGTTAGAGAAGAACATTGGGTCGCTAACCAAAGCCATGTATCATGGTGGAAGTTTTCAGTTTGGACATACATCCTCACTCTCTTATGAGAATATTATCTGTTGTTGAACGCTTAAGCATTAAAGAGGAGTCCATTATCTGTTGTCTATGTTGTCCCGGTATGGATGTCCTAAGTTGATATCTATTAAAAACGAGAAATCAAATGCAATTGATCTCCTTGGACCTTTGTACAGGCGGCATAGAGGTACCCCTTTGTGGCACTTGGTTGAAACATATGTTATGCAATGATAATCCATGTAATCCAAGCTGATTAGGACAAGGTGCGGGCACTATTGGTATTCTATGCATGAGGCTTGCAACTTGTAGGAAGTATTATGCATAGCACATATGAATTATTACTACCATTGACAAAATTGTTTCTATGTTTTCAAAATAAACGCTCTAGCACAAAAATAGTAATCCATGCTTCCCTCTGCGAAGGGACATTCTTTTACTTTATGTTGAGTCAGTTTACCTAATTCTTTCTATCTTAGAAGCAAACACTTGTGTTAACTATGTGCATTGATTCTTACATGTTTACCTATTGCACTTGTTATATTACTCTATGTTGACAAATATCCATGAGATATACATGTTACAAGTTGAAAGCAACTGCTGAAACTTAATCATCCTTTGTGTTGCTTCATTGCATTCTACTTTGAATCTATTGCTTTATGAGTTAGCTCTTATGCAAGTCTTGTTGATACTTGTCTTGAAAGTACTATTCATGAAAAGTTTTGATATATGATTCAATTGTTTAGTCATTATCTTTTGTTAGCAATCTTTTGCTTCGAATCACTCCATCCATCTCATATGCTTTACAATAATGTTGATCAAGGTTATGTTGGTAGCATGTCACTTCAAATTATTTGTTGTTATCGTTTACCTACTCGAGGGCGAGTAGGAACTAAGCTTGGGGATGCTTGATACGTCTCAAACGTATCTATAATTTCTTATGTTCCATGCTACTTTTATGACAATACTCACATGTTTTATACATACTTTACATCATTATTATGCATTTTCCGGCACTAACCTATTAACAAGATGCCGAAGCGCCAGTTGCTGTTTTCTGCTGTTTTTGGTTTCAGAAATCCTACAAATGAAATATTCTCGGAATTGGACGAAATCAACGCCCAGGGTCTTATTTTTCCACAAAGCTTCCAGAAGACCGGAGGGGATACGACGTGGGGCCACGAGGGGCCGAGACCATAGGCGGGGTGGCTTTTGGACACCTCCGCCTCAAGACCGACAAGTGCAGCCCCGCCTATCGTCGACGCTACACCATGGCCAAGGAGTCCCCCAAGTGGACCAACAACACAAAACCCCGCCATATATGTCAAGGTGAACTCTTTCCTCTCTATGGTCGATCTCAACACCCACGTGAATGGTATGCTACATCATGCCTATCATCATGATGTCTATAGGTGCCGACGTCGACAAGGACCAAGAGAGAAGGAACCCCCATGGTGCAAGGGAGAAGGAAGAAGAAGAAGGAAAGAAGAGGAGAAGGAAGAGGAAGAAGAGGAGGGAGGAAGAGGCCCAGCCAGCCCAGAGGCCGGTCAGACCGGGCCCCAGACCGGCCAGGCCAGACCAGAGGCTGGTCAGACCGGGCCACAGACCGGGCGCACTCCGGCGTTAACCGGGCGACGCGCTGACGCCAACCGGGTGGACATCTGCTTCACTTCCGGTTGTAGTCCGGTCCCTGGTCCGGTTTGGACCGGACAGGCCGGCCCCAGGCCCGGTTGGACCGGCCCATGGACCGGATTCGTCGGGTTTGACCCACCAGCTCGTGCCTTTTCCACCCATGTCGCCTTGTATGCCTATATAAGACCCCAGGTCGCCCCCTTAGCTCTTTAGACAAGATTTAGGCTTAAACATGACTTTGAGCTTTGTCTCCCTAGGGTTTCATCCCCTTTGTATCAAGGCACCCCTTGTTGGATGATTGGATCTATGTGAGTGAGATTCTAGTGTACCCCACTCTCTCTCCCTCACCGGTCTCCGTCCCCAACACCGATCTCTCACTCTGGGATTCTACTTCGCGTCTCTCCCGGGTTGATTCTATTGGCGTGGTCCATCGAGCCACGATGGTAAGTATCGATTGTATCGGGTTGTGTGCGTGTGTTCTTCGCGTTCTTCGTGTTCTTCCGCCTCTCCCTCTCTTTCCCTTTGGATCTTGGGTCAATCGTGAGTTGAGTGACTTCCACCCCATATGTGAGTTTGAGTGCTTCCAATTGGAGTAGATGAGTGAAACACCGAGTGAGTTGCGAGAGGTAGTTGATAGGTCCATGGAGGCCATCGCATTTGCTAACACCCTAACCTCTCCCTCGTTTGTGTTTCCTCATGTTACACTAGGTTCCATGGATGTTGAAGCGCCAAGGATGGAGAAGAACATGTACATGGTGCAAGAATATCACATCACACCATGCTTCGATGATGATGACGATGTCAACCATGTGGAGCATACAACTACCACAATACCTACATCACTTGAGTCGGACTACCAAGGTAAAAACCAAGGTATTGATGAGACCATGATTCCCCTTGTGGACATGAAACATGATGACTTGTTCCAATTTGCTTGCGATATGAGGACTACTTGCTCTTCCACATGTGTTGTTGACAATGATGACATTAGCTTTTGCATGCTTTGCCCTACATGTTTGCGATACTCCACAATCCTTGCATCCAAGATTGTCACAAATTGCTCATTCTTATGCTTGCTATGCAAAAATGCGTATTTCATTGTCCACGAGATGGCCCCCATAGCCGTCTCAATTTTTGATGACCCTAAGTTACCACATGCCATGAATACACCTTCTTGCCATATGCACCATCGCCATGCTTTTCATACTATCATGATTGACACTAATGGTGATGTGCAGAAGACATGGAACATCATGATGGATGATGTATTCATCTACCATGCACACACGCTTTTTGTTTTCTCTATTGTGTGTATAGGTACACGAACAACAACTTCCACCGCTACGGAGCATGAGCTCACGAAACGCGCAATTGAGAGCTACCCCAACAAGGACGAGATACATGATCCAACCCATGGGATTCACACCAAAGGGTATGTCTCCAAAAGCCTTCGCCCTCGTGTGTTACCGACTTGTCTTGTCGAGTTTCCGGTTTGGTCCAATTCCTCGTCACCTCTTTTGCCTCTTTTGCAACATATCTTGAAACATCTTGTTGGCACAATGGTTGTTGTATGTCTTGATGATATCATCATACACTCCGAGAATCTCAAGGACCATGTCATACATGTGAGAGATACCTTATGCATCTTGGCCACATGTCAAACAAAAAGTTGCTCTTCTTTGGATTTCTCTTTTCATCTATGGCACTTGCAATGGATTCTTTGACACTTGAGGCTACCCATACTCGGCTCACGCCAACCATACTTTCCCAAGCTAGAAGTCTCCATAGCTTTGCCATTGCACATAACAATTTTGCCCCAAATTTTGCCGCCGATACTTGCCTTTTGATTGTTCCATTTGTGTGGGACAATACGACACATCACATTTTTGACACTTTACAAACCAAACTTTTACATGCACAAACTTTTGCCCCACCAAATTTTGGATACATCGACACTCTTGTGCTTCCCATTTTTGCCACATGCCACTTGGAGAAACGACTTGATGCTTCGTATTTGATTGAGAGCCTCTTGTTCGCCGGTCACCAAATAGGCATCCACAAGCATTCCTTTCGCAAGTTGTTTTTCCCCATGTTCTTCTTCGACCGAGACTTTGTCCCTCCACCACTACATGGGAGACCCATTATGGACTACAACAAAGACGCCCGCACTACGACAAGCATCCCTAAGGATACAAGGGCACCTATACAAGTCCTTCACCAAGCTACAAGGATCAACGTCTACTTCATCGGTGAGGAGGAACAAGAGTTGAGGACGACTCTTCCCCAAGGGGGGGAGATGATGCGGGGTGGCTTTTGGACACCTCCGCCTCAAGACCGACAAGTGCAGCCCCGCCTATCGTCGACGCTACACCATGGCCAAGGAGTCCCCCAAGTGGACCAACAACACAAAACCCCGCCATATATGTCAAGGTGAACTCTTTCCTCTCTATGGTCGATCTCAACACCCACGTGAATAGTATGCTACCTCATGCCTATGATCATGATGTCTATAGGTGCCGACATCGACAAGGACCAAGAGAGAAGGAACCCCCATGGTGCAAGGAAGAAGGAAGAAGAAGAAGGAAAGAAGAGGAGAAGGAAGAGGAAGAAGAGGAGGGAGGAAGAGGCCCAGCCATCCCAGAGGCCGGTCAGACCGGGCCCCAGACCGGCCAGGCCATCCCAGAGGCCGGTCAGACCGGGCCACAGACCGGGCGCACTCCGGCGTCAACCAGGCGACGCGCTGACGCCAACCGGGTGGACATCTGCTTCACTTCCGGTTGTAGTCCGGTCCCTGGTCCGGTTTGGACCGGACAGGCCGGCCCCAGGCCCGGTGGACCGGCCCCGGACCGGATTTGTCGGATTTGACCCACCAACTCGTGCCTTTTCGACCCATGTCGCCTTGTATGCCTATATAAGACCCCAGGTCGCCCCCTTAGCTCTTTAGACAAGATTTAGGCTTAAACATGACTTTGAGCTTTGTCTCCCTAGGGTTTCATCCCCTTTGTATCAAGGCACCCCTTGTTGGATGATTGGATCTATGTGAGTGAGATTCTAGTGTACCCCACTCTCTCTCCCTCACCGGTCTCCGTCGCCAACACCGATCTCTCACTCCGGGATTCTACTTCGCGTCTCTCCCGGGTTGATTCTATTGGCGTGGTCCATCGAGCCACGAGGGTAAGTATCGATTGTATCGGGTTGTGTGCGTGTGTTCTTCGCGTTCTTCGTTTTCTTCCGCCTCTCCCTCTCTTTCCCTTTGGATCTTGCGTCAATCGCGAGATTGGGCCACACACGGGGTCTTAGACCTCATCATCCGCCTACTTAAAGCCTTCGTCACGAAAACCCCTGTACCGAGAGCCACGATACGGAAGAGAAGTGGTTTTGGGTTTCCAACATGGACATTTCAAAAACCCTCCCAAAAGCTTCATTTTAGAGGGACTAAGAAGGATCCAGGCTTACCCTTTTCATTTTCATGTTTTAAACTTTTTCAAATCTTGGTCAAACTTAGGATTTGACCAAGATTCAAATGGGCGTAAAAATACTTAGAAAATCATGTACGTATTGATACGTCTCGAACGTATCTATAATTTCTTATGTTCCATGCTACTTTTATGACAATACTCACATGTTTTATACATACTTTACATCATTATTATGCATTTTCCGGCACTAACCTATTAACTAGATGCCGAAGCGCTAGTTGTTGTTTTCTGCTGTTATTGGTTTCAGAAATCCTTCAAAGGAAATATTCTCGGAATTGGACGAAATCAACGCCTAGGGTCTTATTTTTCCACGAAGTTTCCAGAAGACCGGAGGGGATACGAAGTGGGGCCACGAGGGGCCGAGACCATAGGGAGGCGCGGCCTAGCCCTTGGCCGCGCCGGCCTACGGTGTGGGGCCCCCGCGCCACCTCCAACCCTACCCTTCCGCCTACTTAAAGCCTTCGTCGCGAAAACCCCTGTACCGAGAGCCACGATACGGAAAACCTTACTGAGACGCCGCCGCCGCCAATCCCATCTCGGAGGATTCAGGAGATCGCCTCCGGCACCCTGCCGGAGAGGGGAATCATCACCGGAGGGCTCTACATCACCATGCCCGCCTCCGGATTGATGTGTGAGTAGTTCATCCTTGGACTATGGGTCCATAGCAGTAGCTAGATGGTTGTCTTCTCCTCTTGTGCTATCATGTTTAGATCTTGTGAGTTGGCTAACATGATCAAGATCATCTATTTGTAATGCTACATGTTGTGTTTGGCGGGATCCGATGAATATAGAATATTATGTCAAGTTGATTATCAATCTATCATATATGTGTTGTTTATGTTCTTGCATGCTCTCCGTTGCTAGTAGAGGCTCTGGCCAAGTTAATACTTGTAACTCCAAGAGGGGTATTTATGCTCGATAGTGGGTTCATGCCTCCATTGAATCTGGGACAGTGACAGAAAGTTCTAAGGTTGTGGATGTGCTGTTGCTACTAGGGATAAAACATCGATGCTTTGTCTAAGGATATTTGTGTTGATTACATTACGCACCATACTTAATGCAATTGTCTGTTGTTTACAACTTAATACTGGAAGGGGTGTGGATGCTAACCTGAAGGTGGACTATTTAGGCATAGATGCATGCTGGATGGAGGTCTATGTACTTTGTCGTAATGCCCTGATTAAATCTCATAGTGATCATCATGATATGTATTGAATCTTTATTTGTCAATTGCCCGCCTGCAATTTGTTCACCCAGCATGTTATTTATCTTATTGGAGAGACACCACTAGTGAACTGTGGACCCCGGTCCATGCTTTACATCTGAATACAATCTATTGCAATCATTGTTCTCTATTGTTCTTTGCAAACAAACATCATCTTCCACACGATATGTTTAATCCTTTGTTTCCAGCAAGATGATTGACAACCTCACTGTTACGTTGGGGCAAAGTATCTTGATTGTGTTGTGCAGGTTCCACGTTGGCGCCGGTTTCACTGGTGTTGCGCCGCACTACACTCCTCCATCAACAACCTTCACGTGTTCCTTGACTCCTACTGTTCGATAACCTTGGTTTCTTTCCGAGGGAAAACTTGCTGTGCGCATCACACCTTCCTCTTGGGGTTCCCAACGGATGTGTGCATCACGCGCCATCACGTATCTACCCCTAACCCTAAACTCTATCTTACGAAGTCAAGCATGAAGAGAAGTGGTTTTGGGTTTCAAACATGGAAATTTCAAAAACCTCCCAAAAGCTTCATTTTAGAGTTACTAAGAAGGATCCATGCTTACCTTTTATTTTCATGTTTTAAACATGTTCAAATCTTGGTCAAACCATACCTACGATTTGACCAAGATTCAATTGGGCATAAAAATTCAAAAAAATGAAAAACCAAAGCACATAGCCGAAAACCAAAGCACATAGCCTTCTTATGCCGTATAGTAAGCACTCAAGTTGATAAACGAGGTCTAGACATATTCAAACCAGAAAAATCATATATCTACCCCTAACACTAAAATTTGTCTTATGAAGTCAAGCACGAAGAGAAGTCGTTTTGGCTTTCAAACATGGAAAATTCAAAAACCTTCCCAAAAGCTTCATTTTGGAATGACTAAGAAGGATGCAGGCTTACCTTTTCATTTTTGATGTGTTAAACTTGTTTAAATCTTGGTTAAACCTAGGATTTGACCAAGATCAAACTGGCATAAAAATTCAGAAAAAATCAAAAAAAATGAAAACCAAAGCACATAGTATTCTTATGTCATATAGTAAGCATTCAAGTTGATAAACTAGGTCTAAACATAATCAAACTAGAAAAATCATGTATCTAGCTACCCCCTAACCCTAAACTTTGTCTTATGAAGTCAAGCACGAAGAGAAGTGGTTTTGGGTTTCAAACATGGACATTTCAAAAACCCTCCCAAAAGCTTCATTGTGGTGTGACTAAGAAGGATACAGTCTTACATTTTCATTTTCATGTGTTAAAATTGTTTAAATCTTGGTCAAACCTAGTTAGGATTTGACCAAGAGATTCAAATGGGCATAAAAAACAAAAAAAAGAAAAACCAAAGCGCATGGTCTTCTTATGTCATATAGTAAGGCATTCAAGTTGATAAACAAGGTCTAGACATATTCAAACTAGAAAAATCATATATCTACCCCTAACCATAAACTTTGTCGTATGAAGTCAAGCACGAAGAGAAGTCGTTTTGGGTTTCAAACATGGAAATTTCAAAACCTTCCCAAAAGCTTCATTTTGGAGTGACTAAGAAGGATGCAGGCTTACCTTTTCATTTTCATGTTTTAAACTTGTTTAAATCATGGCTAAACCTAGGATTTGACCAAGATCCAATGGGCATAAAAATTCAGAAAAAATCAAAAAAATGAAAACCAAAGCACATAGTATTCTTATGTCATATATTAAGCATTAAAGTTGATAAACAAGGTCTAAACATATTCAAACCAGACAAATCATGTATCTACCCCCTAACCCTAAACTCTGTCTTATGAAGTCGATCAAACATGTAGAGAAGTGGTTTTGGTTTCAAACATGGAAATTTCAAAAACCTCCCAAAATCTTCATTTTGGAGTGACTAAGAAGGATCCATGCCTACCTTTTCATGTTCATGTTTTAAACTTGTTTAAATCTTGGTCAAACCTAGGATTTGACCAAGATTCAAATGGGCATAAAAATTAAAAAAATGCTTGGATTAGAAATGGGGATCTTTGAACCCCGTAGTTGGATTTTTTTGAACTTGATCTGTAGCACTGGACAAAACCATAGTTTAACCTATTTAATCATAGATTCGTAGGTCGTTTTTTTATGTTTTATTGTTATTACTAGGCAGCACATGTGTTTTCCCGTCCAGTGAAACTCGGAGGAAGAGGGATCACACGGAAAGAGAAGAAGGAGAGCAGTCACGAGGCCCCTCTTATTTATTGTGTCTATCCTTTTTCGGGTGATGTTGACTGTTGTGTAGGGTTTGTTAGTGCGCAGGAGGTGCGAGGCTGCGAGCGAGCGAGGCCGAGAATGAGAGAGATGTTTTTTGCGGAAGGAGAAGGATCCTGAAGGACCCAGAGACTTCCAAAGTTCCAATACGCATCCTGATGCGTCTTCTCTTGGCAAAGAATATGGCTTGGAGTTTGCGTACCTACCGCACTTGACTTGTGCTCACTGAAGTGTGGGACCTCATGCATGGGCACCACACGTAAGTGACAGACCTGTTGGTGTAAAAACTCGGTTGATTATTATACTACATTAGTACAAAGTTTCCTATGAATTCAAGGGTACGAAAGCCAAGTTAACTCATTTACATGACATTATTTTTTCCATGAAGCCAAGTTAACTCATCTATCAATTGGTACATTTTGGAGTGACTAAGAAGGATCCAGGCTTACTTTTTCATTTTCATGTTTTAAACATGTTTAAATCATGGTCAAATCTATGATTTGACCAAGATTCAAATGGGCATAAAAATTTAGAAAAATCAAAAAAATGAAAAACCAAAGCACGTCATCTTCTTCTGTCATATAGTAAGCATTCAAGGTGATAAACAAGGTCTAGACATATTCCAACCAAAAAAATCATGTATCTACCCCGGCCCCTAACCCTAAACTTTGTCTTATGAAGTCGATCAAGCACGAAGAGAAGTGGTTTTGGGTTTCGAACATGGAAATTTCAAAAACCCCCCAAAAGCTTCATTTTAGAGTGACTAAGAAGGATCCAGGATTAGATTTTCATTTTCATGTTTTAAACTTGTTCAAATCTTGGTCGAACTTAGGATTTGACCAAGTTTCAAATGGGCATAAAAATAATTAGAAAAATCATGCATGTATCTACCCCTAACCCTAAACTCTATCTTACGAAGTCAAGCATGAAGAGAAGTGGTTTTGGGTTCTAAACATGGAAAACCTCCCAAAAGCTTCATTTTAGAGTGACTAAGAAGGATCTAGGCTTACCTTTTCATTTTCATGTTTTAAACTTGTTCAAATCTCGGTCAAACTTAGGATTTGACCAAGATTCAAATGTTCATAAAAATACTTAGAAAAATCATGTACGTATCTACCCCTAACCCTAAACTCTATCTTACGAAGTCAAGCATGCATGAAGAGAAGTTGTGTTGGGTTACAAACATGGAAATTTCAAAAACCTCCCAAAACTTCATTTTAGAGTGACTAAGGATACAGGCTTCCCTTTTCATTTTCATGTTTTATACTTGTTTAAATCTTGGTCAAACCTAGGATTTGACCAAGATTCAAAATGTGCATCGAAATTCAAAAAAATTAGAAAAATTAAAAAACAAATTAAAGCACATAGTTTTCTTATGTCATATAGTAAGCATTAAAGTTTATAAACAAGGTCTAGACATATTCAAACAAGACAAATCATGTATCTATACCCCTAACCCCTAAACTCTATCTTATGAAGTCAACAACATGAAGAGAAGTGATTTTGGGTTTCAAACATGGAAATTTCAAAAACCTCCCAAAAGCTTCATTTTAGAGAGACTAAGTAGGATCCATGCTTACCTTTTCATTTTCATATTTTAAACATGTTTAAATCTATGTCAAACCTAGGATTTGACCAAAAGATTCAAATTGGCATAAAATTCAAAAAAAATCAGAAAAATGAAAAACAAAAGCATATAGTCTTCTTATGTCATATAGTAAGCATTCAAGTTGATAAACAAGGTTTGGACATATTGAAACCTAGGCAAATCATGTATCTACCCCCTAGCCCCTAAACTTTGTCTTATGAAGTCAAGCATGAAGAGAAGTGGTTTTCGGTTCCAAACATGGAAATTTCAAGAACATCCCAAAAACTTCATTTTAGAGTGACTAAGAAGGATACAGGCTTCCCTTTTCATCTTCATGTTTTATACTTGTTTAAATCTTGGTCAAACCTAGGATTTGACAAAGACTCAAATGTGCATCAAAATTTTTAAAAAAAATCAGAAAAATTAAAAACCAAAGCACATAGTTTTCTTATGTCATATAGTAAGCATTAAAGTTGATAAACAAGGTCTAGACATATTCAAACAAGAAAAATCATGTCTCTACCCCTAACCCTAAACTCTGTCTTATGTAGTCAAGCATGAAGAGAAGTGGTTTTGGGTTTCAAACTGGAAATTTAAAGAACCTCCCAAAAGATTCATTTTAGAGTGTCTAAGAAGGATCCATGCTTACCTTTTCATTTTCATGTTTTAAACTTGTTTAAATCTTGGTCAAAGCTAGTATTTGACCAAGATTCAAATGGGCATAAAATTTAAAAAAAATCAAAAAATGAAAAACCAAAGTACATAGTCTTCTTATGTCATATAGTAAGCATTCAAGTTGATAAACAAGGTCTAGACATATTCAAACCAGACAAATCATGTATCTACCCCTAACCCCTAAACTCTGTCTTATGAAGTCAAGCATGAAGAAGTGGTTCTGGTTTCAAACATGGAAATATCAAAAACCTCCCAAAGGCTTCATTTTAGAGTGACTAAGAAGGATCCATGCTTACCTTTTCATTTTCATATTTTAAACTTGTTTAAATCATTGTCAAACCTAGGATTTGACCAAGATACAAATATGGGCACAAAATTCAAAAAATCAGAAAAATGAAAAACAAAAGCACGTATTCTTCTTATGTCATATCGTAAGCATTCAAGTTGATAAACAAGGTCGAGATATATCCAAACTAGACAAATCATGTATCTACCCCATGTTGATCTTATGAAGTCTAGCATGAAGAGAAGTCGTTTTGGGTTTCAAACACGGAAATTTCAAGAACATCACAAAAGCTTCATTCTATCTCTGAATTTGGCGCATCCGCTAAATCTTGCAAAGTATGATGATAAGAAAATTGCTGACAGTGGTGCACGCAAGGAGATTTATTTGTGTGTGTGCTGAGCTGTTAGGCCTAAGCCGAAATCCTCAGCTAAATGAGGCCTCAGCTTATCACATAAAAAAGTGTTCAATCTCGCCCACAATGTCCTCTTCTTTCCTCTTCCTTTATTGGAACTTGTTTTGCAGACAAGGAAAGTGGCACGTGTAATGTGAGTAATAAAACCCTCTTAGCCAAAATCAGCTATGAGCAAGATTTTCTGTATTGTAGATGCCCCAATTGACTCTCATCCACAATTTAGTCTTTTTTATGTCAGTATAGACTTCTTTACTGGATGTACACTATCGTACATGGCATGCATTTGCCAAATGAGCAGCATTGTATAGCCGTTCTAGCCAACCCGATCAATCTGTCAAGCTTCATGCACGAGATGCCATGTTTAATTTACTCCCTCGCTCCGATCCATATTTCTTGGTGCTAAAAAGAATGGGAGTACTTTTCTTAGATAGTACTATATCAGTTCAAAAAAAGTACTACTACATCACAAATGCATCAAAAGAGTACTACTGTACATCACAAGACCACGACGGTTGTAATAGTAGAGTTTAATGCTAAACTTCCAAAGGGGAATAAGATTACACATATGAACTTTAACAGGACATGTGAGAGATACCTTATGCATCTTGGCCACATGTCAAACAAAAAGTTGCTCTTCTTTGGATTTCTCTTTTCATCTATGGCACTTGCAATGGATTCTTTGACACTTGAGGCTACCCATACTCGGCTCACGCCAACCATACTTTCCCAAGCTAGAAGTCTCCATAGCTTTGCCATTGCACATAACAATTTTGCCCCAAATTTTGCCGCCGATACTTGCCTTTTGATTGTTCCATTTGTGTGGGACAATACGACACATCACATTTTTGACACTTTACAAACCAAACTTTTACATGCACAAACTTTTGCCCCACCAAATTTTGGATACATCGACACTCTTGTGCTTCCCATTTTTGCCACATGCCACTTGGAGAAACGACTTGATGCTTCGTATTTGATTGAGAGCCTCTTGTTCGCCGGTCACCAAATAGGCATCCACAAGCATTCCTTTCGCAAGTTGTTTTTCCCCATGTTCTTCTTCGACCGAGACTTTGTCCCTCCACCACTACATGGGAGACCCATTATGGACTACAACAAAGACGCCCGCACTACGACAAGCATCCCTAAGGATACAAGGGCACCTATACAAGTCCTTCACCAAGCTACAAGGATCAACGTCTACTTCATCGGTGAGGAGGAACAAGAGTTGAGGACGACTCTTCCCCAAGGGGGGGAGATGATGCGGGGTGGCTTTTGGACACCTCCGCCTCAAGACCGACAAGTGCAGCCCCGCCTATCGTCGACGCTACACCATGGCCAAGGAGTCCCCCAAGTGGACCAACAACACAAAACCCCGCCATATATGTCAAGGTGAACTCTTTCCTCTCTATGGTCGATCTCAACACCCACGTGAATAGTATGCTACCTCATGCCTATGATCATGATGTCTATAGGTGCCGACATCGACAAGGACCAAGAGAGAAGGAACCCCCATGGTGCAAGGAAGAAGGAAGAAGAAGAAGGAAAGAAGAGGAGAAGGAAGAGGAAGAAGAGGAGGGAGGAAGAGGCCCAGCCATCCAGAGGCCGGTCAGACCGGGCCCCAGACCGGCCAGGCCATCCCAGAGGCCGGTCAGACCGGGCCACAGACCGGGCGCACTCCGGCGTCAACCAGGCGACGCGCTGACGCCAACCGGGTGGACATCTGCTTCACTTCCGGTTGTAGTCCGGTCCCTGGTCCGGTTTGGACCGGACAGGCCGGCCCCAGGCCCGGTTGGACCGGCCCCTGGACCGGATTTGTCGGATTTGACCCACCAACTCGTGCCTTTTCGACCCATGTCGCCTTGTATGCCTATATAAGACCCCAGGTCGCCCCCTTAGCTCTTTAGACAAGATTTAGGCTTAAACATGACTTTGAGCTTTGTCTCCCTAGGGTTTCATCCCCTTTGTATCAAGGCACCCCTTGTTGGATGATTGGATCTATGTGAGTGAGATTCTAGTGTACCCCACTCTCTCTCCCTCACCGGTCTCCGTCGCCAACACCGATCTCTCACTCCGGGATTCTACTTCGCGTCTCTCCCGGGTTGATTCTATTGGCGTGGTCCATCGAGCCACGAGGGTAAGTATCGATTGTATCGGGTTGTGTGCGTGTGTTCTTCGCGTTCTTCGTTTTCTTCCGCCTCTCCCTCTCTTTCCCTTTGGATCTTGCGTCAATCGCGAGATTGGGCCACACACGGGGTCTTAGACCTCATCATCCGCCTACTTAAAGCCTTCGTCACGAAACCCCCTGTACCGAGAGCCACATACGGAAGAGAAGTGGTTTTGGGTTTCCAACATGGACATTTCAAAAACCCTCCCAAAAGCTTCATTTTAGAGGGACTAAGAAGGATCCAGGCTTACCCTTTTCATTTTCATGTTTTAAACTTTTTCAAATCTTGGTCAAACTTAGGATTTGACCAAGATTCAAATGGGCGTAAAAATACTTAGAAAATCATGTACGTATTGATACGTCTCGAACGTATCTATAATTTCTTATGTTCCATGCTACTTTTATGACAATACTCACATGTTTTATACATACTTTACATCATTATTATGCATTTTCCGGCATTAACCTATTAACTAGATGCCGAAGCGCTAGTTGTTGTTTTCTGCTGTTTTTAGTTTCGGAAATCCTACAAAGGAAATATTCTCGGAATTGGACGAAATCAACGCCTAGGGTCTTATTTTTCCACGAAGCTTCCAGAAGACCGGAGGGGATACGAAGTGGGGCCACGAGGGGCCGAGACCATAGGGCGGCGCGGCCTGGCCCTTGGCCGCGCCGGCCTACGGTGTGGGGCCCCCGCGCCGCCTCCAACCCTACCCTTCCGCCTACTTAAAGCCTTCGTCGCGAAACCCCTGTACCGAGAGCCACGATACGGAAAACCTTACTGAGACGCCGCCGCCGCCAATCCCATCTCGGAGGATTCAGGAGATCGCCTCCGGCACCCTGCCGAGAGGGGAATCATCACCGGAGGGCTCTACATCACCATGCCCGCCTCCGGATTGATGTGTGAGTAGTTCATCCTTGGACTATGGGTCCATAGCAGTAGCTAGATGGTTGTCTTCTCCTCTTGTGCTATCATGTTTAGATCTTGTGAGTTGGCTAACATGATCAAGATCATCTATTTGTAATGCTACATGTTGTGTTTGGCGGGATCCGATGAATATAGAATATTATGTCAAGTTGATTATCAATCTATCATATATGTGTTGTTTATGTTCTTGCATGCTCTCCGTTGCTAGTAGAGGCTCTGGCCAAGTTAATACTTGTAACTCCAAGAGGGGGTATTTATGCTCGATAGTGGGTTCATGCCTCCATTGAATCTGGGACAGTGACAGAAAGTTCTAAGGTTGTGGATGTGCTGTTGCTACTAGGGATAAAACATCGATGCTTTGTCTAAGGATATTTGTGTTGATTACATTACGCACCATACTTAATGCAATTGTCTGTTGTTTACAACTTAATACTGGAAGGGGTGTGGATGCTAACCTGAAGGTGGACTATTTAGGCATAGATGCATGCTGGATGGAGGTCTATGTACTTTGTCGTAATGCCCTGATTAAATCTCATAGTGATCATCATGATATGTATTGAATCTTTATTTGTCAATTGCCCGCCTGCAATTTGTTCACCCAGCATGTTATTTATCTTATTGGAGAGACACCACTAGTGAACTGTGGACCCCGGTCCATGCTTTACATCTGAATACAATCTATTGCAATCATTGTTCTCTATTGTTCTTTGCAAACAAACATCATCTTCCACACGATATGTTTAATCCTTTGTTTTCAGCAAGCCGGTATGATTGACAACCTCACTGTTACGTTGGGGCAAAGTATCTTGATTGTGTTGTGCAGGTTCCACGTTGGCGCCGGTTTCACTGGTGTTGCGCCGCACTACACTCCTCCATCAACAACCTTCACGTGTTCCTTGACTCCTACTGGTTCGATAACCTTGGTTTCTTTCCGAGGGAAAACTTGCTGCTGTGCGCATCACACCTTCCTCTTGGGGTTCCCAACGGATGTGTGCATCACGCGCCATCACGTATCTACCCCTAACCCTAAACTCTATCTTACGAAGTCAAGCATGAAGAGAAGTGGTTTTGGGTTTCAAACATGGAAATTTCAAAAACCTCCCAAAAGCTTCATTTTAGAGTTACTAAGAAGGATCCATGCTTACCTTTTATTTTCATGTTTTAAACATGTTCAAATCTTGGTCAAACCATACCTACGATTTGACCAAGATTCAATTGGGCATAAAAATTCAAAAAAAAAATGAAAAACCAAAGCACATAGCCGAAAAACCAAAGCACATAGCCTTCTTATGTCGTATAGTAAGCACTCAAGTTGATAAACGAGGTCTAGACATATTCAAACCAGAAAAATCATATATCTACCCCTAACACTAAAATTTGTCTTATGAAGTCAAGCACGAAGAGAAGTCGTTTTGGCTTTGAAACATGGAAAATTCAAAAACCTTCCCAAAAGCTTCATTTTGGAATGACTAAGAAGGATGCAGGCTTACCTTTTCATTTTTGATGTGTTAAACTTGTTTAAATCTTGGTTAAACCTAGGATTTGACCAAGATCAAACTGGCATAAAAATTCAGAAAAATCAAAAAAAATGAAAACCAAAGCACATAGTATTCTTATGTCATATAGTAAGCATTCAAGTTGATAAACTAGGTCTAAACATAATCAAACTAGAAAAATCATGTATCTAGCTACCCCCTAACCCTAAACTTTGTCTTATGAAGTCAAGCACGAAGAGAAGTGGTTTTGGGTTTCAAACATGGACATTTCAAAAACCCTCCCAAAAGCTTCATTGTGGTGTGACTAAGAAGGATACAGTCTTACATTTTCATTTTCATGTGTTAAAATTGTTTAAATCTTGGTCAAACCTAGTTAGGATTTGACCAAGAGATTCAAATGGGCATAAAAAAACAAAAAAAAGAAAAACCAAAGCGCATGGTCTTCTTATGTCATATAGTAAGGCATTCAAGTTGATAAACAAGGTCTAGACATATTCAAACTAGAAAAATCATATATCTACCCCTAACCATAAACTTTGTCGTATGAAGTCAAGCACGAAGAGAAGTCGTTTTGGGTTTCAAACATGGAAATTTCAAAAACCTTCCCAAAAGCTTCATTTTGGAGTGACTAAGAAGGATGCAGGCTTACCTTTTCATTTTCATGTTTTAAACTTGTTTAAATCATGGCTAAACCTAGGATTTGACCAAGATCCAATGGGCATAAAAATTCAGAAAAAATCAAAAAAATGAAAACCAAAGCACATAGTATTCTTATGTCATATATTAAGCATTAAAGTTGATAAACAAGGTCTAAACATATTCAAACCAGACAAATCATGTATCTACCCCCTAACCCTAAACTCTGTCTTATGAAGTCGATCAAACATGTAGAGAAGTGGTTTTGGTTTCAAACATGGAAATTTCAAAAACCTCCCAAAATCTTCATTTTGGAGTGACTAAGAAGGATCCATGCCTACCTTTTCATGTTCATGTTTTAAACTTGTATAAATCTTGGTCAAACCTAGGATTTGACCAAGATTCAAATGGGCATAAAAATTAAAAAATGCTTGGATTAGAAATGGGGATGTTTGAACCCCGTAGTTGGATTTTTTTGAACTTGATCTGTAGCACTGGACAAAACCATAGTTTAACCTATTTAATCATAGATTCGTAGGTCGTTTTTTTATGTTTTATTGTTATTACTAGGCAGCACATGTGTTTTCCCGTCCAGTGAAACTCGGAGGAAGAGGGATCACACGGAAAGAGAAGAAGGGAGAGCAGTCACGAGGCCCCTCTTATTTATTGTGTCTATCCTTTTTCGGGTGATGTTGACTGTTGTGCAGGGTTTGTTAGTGCGCAGGAGGTGCGAGGCTGCGAGCGAGCGAGGCCGAGAATGAGAGAGATGTTTTTTTGCGGAAGGAGAAGGATCCTGAAGGACCCAGAGACTTCCAATACGCATCCTGATGCGTCTTCTCTTGGCAAAGAATATGGCTTGGAGTTTGCGTACCTACCGCACTTGACTTGTGCTCACTGAAGTGTGGGACCTCATGCATGGGCACCACACGTAAGTGACAGACCTGTTGGTGTAAAAACTCGGTTGATTATTATACTACATTAGTACAAAGTTTCCTATGGATTCAAGGGTACGAAAGCCAAGTTAACTCATTTACATGACATTATTTTTTCCATGAAGCCAAGTTAACTCATCTATCAATTGGTACATTTTGGAGTGACTAAGAAGGATCCAGGCTTACTTTTTCATTTTCATGTTTTAAACATGTTTAAATCATGGTCAAATCTATGATTTGACCAAGATTCAAATGGGCATAAAAATTTAGAAAAATCAAAAAAATGAAAAACCAAAGCACGTCATCTTCTTCTGTCATATAGTAAGCATTCAAGGTGATAAACAAGGTCTAGACATATTCCAACCAAAAAAATCATGTATCTACCCCGGCCCCTAACCCTAAACTTTGTCTTATGAAGTCGATCAAGCACGAAGAGAAGTGGTTTTGGGTTTCGAACATGGAAATTTCAAAAACCCCCAAAAGCTTCATTTTAGAGTGACTAAGAAGGATCCAGGATTAGATTTTCATTTTCATGTTTTAAACTTGTTCAAATCTTGGTCGAACTTAGGATTTGACCAAGTTTCAAATGGGCATAAAAATAATTAGAAAAATCATGCATGTATCTACCCCTAACCCTAAACTCTATCTTACGAAGTCAAGCATGAAGAGAAGTGGTTTTGGGTTCTAAACATGGAAAACCTCCCAAAAGCTTCATTTTAGAGTGACTAAGAAGGATCTAGGCTTACCTTTTCATTTTCATGTTTTAAACTTGTTCGAATCTTGGTCAAACTTAGGATTTGACCAAGATTCAAATGTGCATAAAAATACTTAGAAAAATCATGTACGTATCTACCCCTAACCCTAAACTCTATCTTACGAAGTCAAGCATGCATGAAGAGAAGTTGTGTTGGGTTACAAACATGGAAATTTCAAAAACCTCCCAAAACTTCATTTTAGAGTGACTAAGGATACAGGCTTCCCTTTTCATTTTCATGTTTTATACTTGTTTAAATCTTGGTCAAACCTAGGATTTGACCAAGATTCAAAATGTGCATCGAAATTCAAAAAAATTAGAAAAATTAAAAAACAAATTAAAGCACATAGTTTTCTTATGTCATATAGTAAGCATTAAAGTTTATAAACAAGGTCTAGACATATTCAAACAAGACAAATCATGTATCTATACCCCTAACCCCTAAACTCTATCTTATGAAGTCAACAACATGAAGAGAAGTGATTTTGGGTTTCAAACATGGAAATTTCAAAAACCTCCCAAAAGCTTCATTTTAGAGAGACTAAGTAGGATCCATGCTTACCTTTTCATTTTCATATTTTAAACATGTTTAAATCTATGTCAAACCTAGGATTTGACCAAAAGATTCAAATTGGCATAAAATTCAAAAAAAATCAGAAAAATGAAAAACAAAAGCATATAGTCTTCTTATGTCATATAGTAAGCATTCAAGTTGATAAACAAGGTTTGGACATATTGAAACCTAGGCAAATCATGTATCTACCCCCTAGCCCCTAAACTTTGTCTTATGAAGTCAAGCATGAAGAGAAGTGGTTTTCGGTTCCAAACATGGAAATTTCAAGAACATCCCAAAAACTTCATTTTAGAGTGACTAAGAAGGATACAGGCTTCCCTTTTCATCTTCATGTTTTATACTTGTTTAAATCTTGGTCAAACCTAGGATTTGACAAAGACTCAAATGTGCATCAAAATTAAAAAAAATCAGAAAAATTAAAAACCAAAGCACATAGTTTTCTTATGTCATATAGTAAGCATTAAAGTTGATAAACAAGGTCTAGACATATTCAAACAAGAAAAATCATGTCTCTACCCCTAACCCTAAACTCTGTCTTATGTAGTCAAGCATGAAGAGAAGTGGTTTTGGGTTTCATAATTG
The DNA here is from genome assembly GCA_030979885.1 of Lolium multiflorum. Lineage (NCBI taxonomy): Eukaryota > Viridiplantae > Streptophyta > Magnoliopsida > Poales > Poaceae > Lolium > Lolium multiflorum. Next base: position 249,232,344 of record CM061750.1, read on the forward strand.
GAAATTTAAAGAACCTCCCAAAAGATTCATTTTAGAGTGTCTAAGAAGGATCCATGCTTACCTTTTCATTTTCATGTTTTAAACTTGTTTAAATCTTGGTCAAAGCTAGTATTTGACCAAGATTCAAATGGGCATAAAATTAAAAAAATCAAAAAATGAAAAACCAAAGTACATAGTCTTCTTATGTCATATAGTAAGCATTCAAGTTGATAAACAAGGTCTAGACATATTCAAACCAGACAAATCATGTATCTACCCCTAACCCCTAAACTGTGTCTTATGAAGTCAAGCATGAAGAAGTGGTTCTGGGTTTCAAACATGGAAATATCAAAAACCTCCCAAAGGCTTCATTTTAGAGTGACTAAGAAGGATCCATGCTTACCTTTTCATTTTCATATTTTAAACTTGTTTAAATCATTGTCAAACCTAGGATTTGACCAAGATACAAATATGGGCACAAAATTCAAAAAATCAGAAAAATGAAAAAAAAAAGCACGTATTCTTCTTATGTCATATCGTAAGCATTCAAGTTGATAAACAAGGTCGAGATATATCCAAACCAGACAAATAATGTATCTACCCCATGTTGATCTTATGAAGTCTAGCATGAAGAGAAGTCGTTTTGGGTTTCAAACACGGAAATTTCAAGAACATCACAAAAGCTTCATTCTATCTCTGAATTTGGCGCATCCGCTAAATCTTGCAAAGTATGATGATAAGAAAATTGCTGACAGTGGTGCACGCGAGGAGATTTATTTGTGTGTGTGCTGAGCTGTTAGGCCTAAGCCGAAATCCTCAGCTAAATGAGGCCTCAGCTTATCACATAAAAAAGTGTTCAATCTCGCCCACAATGTCCTCTTCTTTCCTCTTCCTTTATTGGAACTTGTTTTGCAGACAAGGAAAGTGGCACGTGTAATGTGAGTAATAAAACCCTCTTAGCCAAAATCAGCTATGAGCAAGATTTTCTGTATTGTAGATGCCCCAATTGACTCTCATCCACAATTTAGTCTTTTTTATGTCAGTATAGACTTCTTTACTGGATGTACACTATCGTACATGGCATGCATTTGCCAAATGAGCAGCATTGTATAGCCGTTCTAGCCAACCCGATCAATCTGTCAAGCTTCATGCACGAGATGCCATGTTTAATTTACTCCCTCGCTCCGATCCATATTTCTTGGTGCTAAAAAGAATGTGAATTGGAGGTAGTACTTTTCTTAGATAGTACTATATCAGTTCAAAAAAAGTACTACTACATCACAAATGCATCAAAAGAGTACTACTGTACATCACAAGACCACGACGGTTGTAATAGTAGAGTTTAATGCTAAACTTCCAAAGGGGAATAAGATTACACATATGAACTTTAACAGGACCAGGAGCATCAGGGCCAGCAGCAGGGCGTTGACCGGCAACAAGCCAGGCAAGACGTAAGGAAGAGGCCATATGATGCGTGCTTGGCCTTGATTGCAGGGTGGTGCTTCTTCGATGTACTAACGCCGCTCGCCATGTATTCACGTCGAACCAGTTCCGCGTCGCCCGTGAGTGGATCGAAGCGATCCCGCGCGCCGGACACGCTCGAGGAAGCGTGGCGGCTTCAGTGCAAGCGGTCCGCCGCCGGGAGTCGGCGCACGGCATGCACGTACGGCGGCTCCGTGTACATGCCGCCGTCGTTCCGCGAGTTCGCCCCGGGCAGGCTCTGGTACAAGGAGGATCCGCCTCTCAAACCGATGAGCGGCCCCGTCTTCAACAAATGGTGCGCCGACTGGGAGAGGAACCGCCGGTCGAAGGCGGCGTGGGAGGCGAGCACCAGCGGCGAATTCGCGCCGCCAACCGGCGAGGATGCGGAAGAGGCGGAGGAAGGGGAAGACCCTTTCTTCTTGAAGGCGCTGACCGCGTCCCTCAAGGACGATGCCGAAAAGAAGAGGGCGGAGGAAGAAGACAAGGCGGCGGCCATCGCCGCAGTGAAGGAGAAGGAGGCGCGGGAGGCGGAGGAGAACGCGACCATCATCTTCCTCAACGACTAGATAGGTTAGAAGTCGCGATAAGGATCGCGCAATTCTATATGTATGATCCGTATGTATGATCAACTTTGAATTATGAACTATGAACTATCAAACCAAACCACATAGTTTTCTTATGTCATATAGTAAGAATTCAAGTTGATAAAACAAGATCTAGACATATTCAAACTAGACAAATCATGTATATCTACCCCTAACCCTAAACTCTGTCTTATGAAGTAAAGCATGAAGAGAAGTGGTTTTGGGTTTCAAACATGGAAATTTCAAAATCCTTCCCAAAAGCTTAATTTTGGAGTGACTAAGAAGGATGCAGGCTTACCTTTTCATTTTCATGTTTTAAACTTGTTTAAATTTTGGTTAAACCTAGGATTTGACCAAGATCAAATGGGCATAAAAATAAAAAAAATCAAAAAAATGAAAACCAAAGCACACAGTATTCTTATGTCATATAGTAAGCATTCAAGTTGATAAACAACGTCTAAACATACTCAAACCAGACAAATCATGTATCTACCCCCTAACCCTAAACTTTGTCTTATGAAGTAAAGCATGAAGAGAAGTGGTTTTGGGTTTCAAACATGGAAATTTCAAAAACCTCCCAAAAGCTTCATTTTAGAGTGACTAAGAAGGATCCAGGCTTACCTTTTCATTTTCATGTATTAAAATTGTTCAAATCTTGGTCAAACTTAGGATTTGACCAAGATTCAAATGGGCATAAAAATTGGAAGGAAGGGTACATGAATTACAATTCGAAAAAACAAGGTAACTTAAATACTTGGATGCCCCAAAGATGTGTGGAAGCCCAAAACAATGGCAAAACATGTGCGCACGTTGCATCTAATTCAAGTAGAACACATAGTAGGCACCGATAATTTGACCTAAATTTGAAATCAAAGAGAAGGTGGTTAGAAAAAATCGAAATTGGCAAAGCAAAGCATGAAATCATAAACTTGTGATGCACTATAGCTATGAAAAGTATCAAACAATGCATATCAAAATGATTTTTTAGAGGAACACTAGTTCAACTTATTTAATTTTATATTAGTAGCCCAAAATCGAACCAGTAGTTGGATATTTTTGAACTTGATCTGTAGTAGTGGGCAAAACCCTAGTTTAACCTATTTAATCTTATATTCGTAGGTCGATTTTTCTACGGAGTACTTTTTTATTATTACTATGCAGCACATGTGTGTTTGCCCGTCGAGTGAAACTCGGAGGAAGAGCGATCACTCGGAAGGAGAGAAGAAGGGAGAGCATTATGGTGTCTCCCCTTTTCGGGTGATGATGTTGACTGTTGTGCAGGGTTTGTCGGTGCACGGACGTGCGAGCGAGTTGAGCAAGGCCGAGAATGAGAGAGATTTTTTTTGTGAGAGGGACAACTGAAGGATCCTGAAGGACCCAGAGACTTCCAATACGCATCCTGATGCATCTTCTCTTGACAAAGAAGATGGTTTGGAGTTTGCGTACCTACCGCACTTGACTTGTGCTCACTGAAGTGTGGGACCTCACGCATGGGCACCACACGTAAGTGACAGACCTGTTGGTGTAAAAACTCGGTTGATTATTATACTACATTGGTACAAAGTTTCCTATGGATTCAAGGGTACGAAAGCCAAGTTAACTCATTTACATGACATTATTGTTTCCATGAAGCCAAGTTAACTCATCTATAAATTGGTACATTTTGGAGTGACTAAGAAGGATCCAGGCTTACTTTTTCATTTTCATGTTTTAAACATGTTTAAATCGTGGTCACACCTATGATTTGACCAAGATTCAAATGGGCATAAAAATTCAAAAAATCAAAAAAATGAAAAACCAAAGCACGTCGTCTTCTTATGTCATATAGTAAGCATTCAAGGTGATAAACAAGGTCTGACATAGTCAAACCAAAAAAATCATGTATCTACCCACTAACCCTAAACTCTGTCTTATGAAGTCAAGAGAAGTGGTTTTGGGTTTCAAACATGGACATTTCAAAAACCTCCCAAAAGCTTAATTTTAGAGTGACTAAGAAGGATCCAGGCTTACCTTTTCATTTTCATGTTTTAAACTTGTTGAAATCTTGGTCAAACTTAGGATTTGACCAAGATTCAAATGGGCGTAAAAATACTTAGATAAATCATGTACTACGTATCTACCCCTAACCCTAAACTCTATATTACGAAGTCAAGCATGAAGAGAAGTGGTTTTCGGTTTCAAACATGGAAATTTCATGTTTACAGTGACTAAAGGATCCAGGTCGAGATTACTTTTTATTTTCATGTTTTAAACTTGTTCATATCTTGGTCAAACCGTACCTAGGATTTGACCAAGATTCAAATGGGCATAAAAATTCAAAAAAATGAAAAACCAAAGCACACATAGCCTTCTTATGTCAGATAGTAAGCACGCAAGTTGATAAACAAGGTCTAGACATATTCAAACCAGAAAATCATGTATCTACCCCTAACCCTAAACTTTGTCTTATGAAGTCAAGCACGAAGAGAAGTCAGTTTGGATTTGAAACTTGTAAATTTCAAAGACCTTCCCAAAAGCTTCATTTTCGAGTGACTGAGAAGGATCCAGGCTTACCCTTTTCATTTTCATGTTTTAAACTTGTTCAAATCTTGGTCAAACTTAGGATTTTATCAAGATTCAAATGGGCGTAAAAATACTTAGAAAAATCATGTACGTATCTACCCCTAACCCTAAACTCTGTCTTATGAAGTCAAGCACGAAGAGAAGTGGTTTTGGGTTTCAAACATGGACATTTCAAAAACCCTCGCTTCATTTTAGAGTGACTAAGAAGGATCCAGGCTTACCCTTTTCATTTTCATGTTTTAAACTTGTTCAAATCTTGGTCAAACTTAGGATTTGATCAAGATTCAAATGGGCGTAAAAATACTTAGAAAAATCATGTACGTATCTACCCCTAACCCTAAACTCTGTCTTATGAAGTCAAGCACGAAGAGATGTGGTTTTGGGTTTCAAACATGGACATTTCAAAAACCCTCGCAAAAGCTTCATTTTAGAGTGACTAAGAAGGATCCAGGCTTACCCTTTTCATTTTCATGTTTTAAACTTGTTCAAATCTTGGTCAAACTTAGGATTTGATCAAGATTCAAATGGGCGTAAAAATACTTAGAAAAATCATGTACGTATCTACCCCTAACCCTAAACTCTGTCTTATGAAGTCAAGCACGAAGAGAAGTGGTTTTGGGTTTCAAACATGGACATTTCAAAAACACTCCCAAAAGCTTAATTTTAGAGTGACTAAGAAGGATCCAGGCTTACCCTTTTCATTTTCATGTTTTAAACTTGTTCAAATCTTGGTCAAACTTAAGATTTGACCAAGATTCAAATGGACGTAAAAATACTTAGACAAATCATGTACTACGTATCTACCCCTAACCCTAAACTCTATCATGCGAAGTCAAGCATGAAGAGAAGTGGTTTTCGGTTTCAAACATGGAAATTTCAAGAACCCCCCAAAAGCTACATTTTAGAGTGACTAAAGGATCCAGGTCGAGATTACCTTTTATTTTCATGTTTTAAACTTGTTCAAATCTTGGTCAAACCTAGGATTTGACCAAGATTCAAATGGGCATAAAAATTCAAAAAAATGAAAAACCAAAGCACACATAGCCTTCTTATGTCATATAGTAAGCACGCAAGTTGATAAACAAGGTCTAGCATATTCAAACCAGAAAAATCATGTATCTACCCCTAACCCTAAACTTTGTCTTATGAAGTCAAGCACGAAGAAAAGTCGTTTTGGATTTCAAACTTGGAAATTTCAAAAACCTTCCCAAAAGCTTCATTTTTGAGTGACTAAGAAGGATGCATGCTTACGTTTTTATTTTCATCTTTTAAACTTGTTTAAATCTTGGTTAAACCTAGGATTTGACCAAGATCAAATGGGCGTAAAAATACTTAGAAAAATCATGTATGTATCTACCCCTAACCCTAAACTCTGTCTTATGAATTCAAGCACGAAGAGAAGTGGTTTTGGGTTTCAAACATGGACATTTCAAAAACCTCGCAAAAGCTTCATTTTAGAGTGACTAAGAAGGATCCAGCTTACCCTTTTCATTTTCATGTTTTAAACTTGTTCAAATCTTGGTCAAACTTAGGATTTGATCAAGATTCAAATGGGCGTAAAAATACTTAGAAAAATCATGTACGTATCTACCCCTAACCCTAAACTTTGTCTTATGAAGTCAAGCACGAAGAGATGTGGTTTTGGGTTTCAAACATGGATATTTCAAAAACCCTCGCAAAAGCTTCATTTTAGAGTGACTAAGAAGGATCCAGGCTTACCCTTTTCATTTTCATGTTTTAAACTTGTTCAAATCTTGGTCAAACTTAGGATTTGATCAAGATTCAAATGGGCGTAAAAATACTTAGAAAAATCATGTACGTATCTACCCCTAACCCTAAACTCGTCTTATGAAGTCAAGCACGAAGAGAAGTGGTTTTGGGTTTCAAACATGGACATTTCAAAAACACTCCCAAAAGCTTAATTTTAGAGTGACTAAGAAGGATCTAGGCTTACCCTTTTCATTTTCATGTTTTAAACTTGTTCAAATCTTGGTCAAACTTAAGATTTGACCAAGATTCAAATGGGCGTAAAAATACTTAGACAAATCATGTACTACGTATCTACCCCTAACCCTAAACTCTATCATGCGAAGTCAAGCATGAAGAGAAGTGGTTTTCGGTTTCAAACATGGAAATTTCAAGAACCCCCCAAAAGCTACATTTTAGAGTGACTAAAGGATCCAGGTCGAGATTACCTTTTATTTTCATGTTTTAAACTTGTTCAAATCTTGGTCAAACCGTACCTAGGATTTGACCAAGATTCAAATGGGCATAAAAATTCAAAAAAATGAAAAACCAAAGCACACATAGCCTTCTTATGTCATATAGTAAGCACGCAAGTTGATAAACAAGGTCTTGCATATTCAAACCAGAAAAATCATGTATCTACCCCTAACCCTAAACTTTGTCTTATGAAGTCAAGCACGAAGAAAAGTCGTTTTGGATTTCAAACTTGGAAATTTCAAAAACCTTCCCAAAAGCTTCATTTTTGAGTGACTAAGAAGGATGCATGCTTACGTTTTTATTTTCATCTTTTAAACTTGTTTAAATCTTGGTTAAACCTAGGATTTGACCAAGATCAAATGGGCATATAAATTCAGAAAAAATAAAAAAATGAAACCCAAAGCACATAGTATTCTCATGTCATATAGTAAGCATTCAAGTTGATAAACAAGGTCTAAACATATTCAAAACAGACAAATCATGTATCTACCCCCTAACCCTAAACTCTGTCTTATGAAGTCAAGCATGAAGAGAAGTTGTTTTGTGTTTCAAACATGGAAATTTCAAAAACCTCTCAAAAGCTTCATTTTAGACTGACTAGAAGGATCCAGACTTACCTTTTCATTTTCATGTTTGTAGTGACCTCACCTGAAAAAGTGAGAGTCTCTGTGCAACCGTGCTAGTCCCTGGATCAAACTGCTAGCACACACAGTTTAAGATGAAATACCAAGTAGCAAAGGTCTTCATTACAACCTAAGATCCAGCGGAAATAAAATAGTTCGATACAAGTTGCATAGCTCTCAGGCTAGCACAAATTCAGAGTTTAAGCAGCAAGGAAAACATAAAGCATGGAGCCATCTTCCTTCATGAAGCCACAGGCAGACATGTTGGGCAAAGACTCGTGAACCTAAACAAACATCTTCAGCTAGAGAAGTAACCTGCAACATAAAACGTTACAGCCCGAAGGTCAATACATTTGGAATTGTATTGGCAAGATGACACTATGGTGGACACAAGTGGCAACCTAACACATACGTGATCATTTGGCTGGTAGAGCTCAGGCATATTTGCATAAAGCCAATTTTATCCTATCATTTGAGAAATCATTTTCTTTCAGACTAATTAAGCGGTACCATTGATAGACATCAATGAACCTGGACGCCACCGATAGACATCAGTGAGCCTTCCTATTTCATATGACCAACTTGGTTTGGGCGACCTACCCCTGCAGACTCAGACCATAGACATGGCACGGGACCTGCTAGCCGATAGTCACTTGCACCAATTGACATATTCCCTGTTCACCCATCAAGTTTTATTTAAGAAATTGGAATGAGGAGACTTTCGAACAGGATCCTTGTCAGTTCGCTCAAATTGTCCGTAACCGGGGACACGGCTAAGTACATAGATTAACACTCTGCAGAGGTTGTACAATTTACCCACATGACCTAGTCTGCTCTTCTTCCATGAAGCACATTTTGCTCAAATGGACAGATGTTGACTAGGACAAGACTTTTCCGAAGTAATCCCCCAGACCATTCTCTACGGACCCGTACCAACCTACAATCCCCTACATCATCTGTCACGTAGGATCCGGGTTCTCACAACATACTCCATCAAGCCAGAGCCCATATTAGCATGTGGCTGTACGGAAAGCTAATGAGCAAGGTTGTCTATTATCTCTTTGTTCCTGGGTGGCCGTCCACAAGTGCGATACACCTGGCGGTTCAGAGGTTCGACGACATGACCCCAGGGAACCACTCAACATAACCCGAGCAATACCAATTCCACCCAGGTAATTCATTAAATTTAGTTGTTTTTCCATAACTCACTAACAAAATCATTTCATAGCATAGCTGAGCAACAACTAAATTTAATGGCGACAAAGTAAGTCAAGTAAGGGTAGCTAGACTACTGGGATTGTATAGCAAAGCATATACCCTAGACATGTCTACTATAAAAACACTACAGTGCAGGAATTAAAACTGGGACTTTTGGTGTGTGTCACTTGCCTGTATAAGGTGGAGAGTTGGCACAATCTTCACAAGCACAACCGTTGCAGTCAGCACAATCACAATCTACAATCCGATAACATTGCACCATAAGCACAATGCAAGACACAAATCCACAAACATAGACATGAGATGCATATGAGGTTTACACAAGTGCACTTCATTTATTGTTCTCTGGTTGTCACTATATGCATGATGCCATGGTCAAGTTTTACGGTTGGTTGGATTATTGCGAACCGTCTATGTCGCACTAGCGAAGGGCAACTACCATTTATTGTAAAAGGTGTTTTGGTACAGTAGACAAATGATGGTTTTGGTACTACTGAACAGAGGGTAACATTTGCAAGCATATGCAAAAAGAATCATCGAAAAGGGTATGTAGATCTCATTTTACGAGTAAAGTACTCCAATTAGGCATTTAAATATGCATGATTTTCAAACCTCTGAAAGTTCACATTTTATGGTTCCATAATGGTACTTACATTTTTAGGATTCCGACGGTATATCATTTGTAATTTTTGGACCTACAGAACTCTGGTTATGATTTTTACGAAGCGCGGACTATCGAAATCCGGTTTAAACGAAATCTAGGGTGGTCACTAGACATGTGGCGCGTTCCTATTAGTGCGTACCCCTTCACACGGATCAGCCTCTCAGGAACGTTGGATCTACTTTAAATCCTATGGCTCAGATTTGTCTGCGGAAAAGAAAAGAAAAACAAAGGAAAGGGGTGGACCTATGTGGCGTACGCGTGGCGTACGCGTGGCGCGGACGTGGCGAATGACGTGGCGGCGGCGAGGTGGCTGGCCGGCGCGGCCTGGCCGTGCTCGACGGCGGCGCCTCGGCGGTTCCGGGCGTCGGGCGAATTTGGGACGACGTGCGCCTTGGCGATGCGGAGCTAGGGGCGGCAGCGGCGCGGCTTAGCCCGGCCCGTGGCGGCGCTGTCGGGTGGATGGAGGCGGCGCGGCGGCGAGCTCCTCCGGCGAGGAATCTGGGCAGCCTGGGGGCGGGATAGAGAGGGAAAAAGAGGGGAATGGGGAGAGGAGGCCAGGGGCTATATGGGGGCGGTCTCGGACGGGAGAGGGAGAGACGAGGGAGGTCGTGGGCGAGTGGGCGGCGTGGTCGTTGTGCGCGTCCTGTGCGTGCGTGCGGTTGATGGGAGGTTGGAGACGAGCGGCGCCGGCGCGGCTTGGGGCTGGGGCGCGTGCGGCTGCTCAGCCTGGTCCGGCTGGGCCGTGGCCTGGGGGCGGCCCAGGGGGAGAATGGGAAGGGGGTGCGGGGAGGAGGCCTGGTGGCTGGCTGGGCCGCTGGGTCGGCCCAGTTCGGCCGTCCACTTTCTCTTTTTTTTGTTATCTTTTTGTTTTCTTCTATCTCTTTCTCTCATTTAAAAATGCATTTGGTGTGCCAAAAATATTCAGAAAAATGCGAATGAGGTATCGATGGATTCCTTGCGAAAAGAGCTTCACTATGGAACCACCTTTGAGATAAAATAAAATACTTTATAAAACAAAAATTGGCATACATGCATATGTGGCTATATTGCCATTTTGGGGTTCGGGGTTTTAAAAGAATTTGAATTTTGGATTTTCCCTATAAATGCAATGATGACATGATGCGTATGAATGCCATGCATGATGTTTGGAAATTTTAAAATTGGGATGTTACAAACCTACCCCCCTTAAGATGATTCTCGCCCTCGAGAATCGGAAAGGCTAGCAAATATGTGTGGATGGTCCTCTCGAAGATCATCTTCTCGCTCCCAGGTAGCTTCTTCTTCGGTGTGGTGATTCCACTGGACTTTGCAGAACTTGATCGTCTTAGTACGAGTAGCTCTTTCTGCTGTCTCCAGTATCTTGATTGGCTTTTCTTCATATGTGAGATCACTTTCCAACTGTACTTCCTCAAGTGGCACTGTGTCTCTCAACGGGGTCTCTGCCATATCTGGGTGGCACTTCTTCAGTTGACTTACATGGAACACATTATGAACTGCAGATAGGGATTCTGGCAGTTCCAACTCATAAGCTACTTCACCTTTGCGAGACAGGATCTTGAATGGTCCTACAAAGCGGGGTGCTAACTTTCCTTTGACTCCAAACCTCTTCATACCACGAAGTGGTGAGACTCTAAGGTATGCTCTATCACCAATCTCATATGTCACTTCCCTACGCTTTGAGTCAGCGTAGCTCTTCTGTCTGGATTGAGCTATCTTCAGTCTATCCCTGATCAATCTGACCTTCTCTTCAGCATCCTTGATCAAGTCTGGGCCAAATAGGCTCCTTTCTCCTACGCCACTCCATAACAGTGGGGTGGTGCATTTTCTTCCATACAATGCCTCAAATGGAGCCATGCCAATACTTGCTTGGTGGCTATTGTTATATGAAAACTCTGCATAAGGTAGATTTTCATCCCAACTTGATCCATAGTCCAATGCACATGCTCTTAACATATCTTCCAAGATTTGATTCACTCTTTCAGTCTGTCCATCAGTCTGCGGGTGAAACGTTGTGCTGAACTCAAGTCTAGTTCCCAATGACTCATGTATTTGACGCCAAAAGTGAGAGGTGAACTGAGTACCTCTATCTGAAACAATGCTCTTGGGAACTCCATGCAAACAAATGATTCTGCTCATGTATATCTTAGCTAGCTTGGCACTCGTATAGGTGGTCTTCACTGGTATAAAGTGAGCCACTTTAGTCAGATGATCCACTACGACCCAAATTGAATCATATCCTGATCTAGTCTTTGGCAATCCGGTGATAAAGTCCATGCCAATATTTTCCCACTTCCACTCTGGTACTGGTAAGGGTTGCAACAGTCCTGCTGGTTTCTGATGTTCTGCCTTGACTCTGCTACAAACATCACACAGTGCAATATACTCGGCAATGTCTCTCTTCAAGTTAGTCCACCAGAACCTTTCCTTTACATCCATGTACATCTTAGTATTTCCAGGGTGAATGGAGTATGGTGAATCATGTGCTTCTTGAAGAATCAACTTCCTAAGTTCAGGGTCTTGAGGCACACAAATTCGCTTCTCGAACCATATGGTTCCTTGCTCATCCTCATGAAATCCCTTTGCTTTGCCTTCTCTCATATTGGCCTTGATTACTTCTATTTCTTTGTCTAACTTTTGAGCTCCTCTAATCTTATCCATTAGTGTTGGCTGAACTTCAAGCGATGCCAAATAACCTTCTGGCACAATCTCCAGTCGAAGATCTTTGAAATGTTCGCACAACTCTTCCGGTAGTTCTCCTGCGGTGAGACCGTTTACATAGGTCTTACGACTCAGCGCATCGGCTACAACATTAGCCTTTCCCGGGTGGTATTGCAAACTCATATCATAATCCTTTATTAGTTCCAACCATCTTCTTTGCCTCATGTTTAGTTCCTTCTGAGTGAAAATGTACTTCAGGCTCTTATGGTCTGTGAACACATCACAATGCTTTCCCATCAGATAATGTCTCCATACCTTGAGAGTATGCATGACAGATGCTAGCTCTAAGTCGTGAGTTGGATAGTTTCTCTCATGACGTTTGAGCTGTCGCGAAGCATAACTCACAACTTTTCCATCTTGCATTAGAACACCTCCAAGTCCTTGGCGAGAAGCATCGCAATACACTTGGAAATCCTTATTGATATCCGGCAAACATAGAACTGGTGCACTTACTAGGCGTTGCTTCAACTCTTGAAAACTAGCCTCACACTCGTCAGTCCATATGAACTTCTTATCCTTCTTCAACAGTTCTGTCATGGGCTTTGCAATCTTGGAGAAATTCTCAATAAATCTCCGGTAGTATCCAGCGAGTCCTAAGAAACTCCGAATCTCTCCTGCATTCTTGGGTGACTCCCATTCAGTCACAGCTGCAACTTTGCTTGGGTCTACTGCGACTCCTTCTGCTGAAACTATGTGTCCAAGGAATCCAACTCTGTCTAACCAGAACTCACACTTGCTGAACTTGGCATACAACTTGTGCTCTCTGAGCTTTTCCATGATTAGGTGCAAATGTTTCTCGTGCTCGGCATCATCTTTTGAATATATCAATATATCATCGATAAATACCACCACGAACTTATCCAAATATTCCATGAATACCTTGTTCATCATGGTCATGAAATATGCCGGAGCATTGGTTAGTCCAAAGGGCATAACGGTGTACTCATACAGACCGTATCTGGTTGTGAATGCGGTCTTAGGTATATCCTCCTCCCGGATCTTCAGTTGGAAGTAACCCGATCGAAGATCTATCTTGGAGAATACTTTTGCTCCCTTCAATTGGTCAAACAAGTCAATGATGTTGGGCAATGGGTACTTGTTTTTAATCGTCATCTCATTCAACGAACGGTAGTCCATCACCAATCTTTTGCTAGAGTCCTTCTTCTCAACAAACAGTACAGGTGCTCCCCAAGATGACGAACTAGGTCGGATAAAACCTTTCTCAATTTGCTCCTTAAGCTGCTTCTTGAGCTCCTTTAGTTCATCAACATCCATCTTGTATGGTCTCTTGGCTATGGGTCCAGTACCGGGCAAAAGTTCAATGAGAAACTCAACATCTCTATCAGGTGGCAATCCTGGCAACTCTTCCGGGAAGACATCCGGATATTCCCTCACAACGGGTACATCCTCTAGGCTAACCCCCTTAAGAGAGTTGACATTACTACCTTTAAGCTCAAAGGTTGAGTTGAAACGGATTCGTTTCTTTTCTGGGGTTGTGAGTGTAACAGTTTTCTTTGTGCAAACTATTATACCTCCATAGGCGGTCATCCAATCCATTCCTAGGATTACATCTAAACCTTGGGATTCCAGGATTATCAAGTCGACTGGGAACTTATGCTTTCCAATTTCTAGGGTCAGCTGTCTGCATCCAACACTTACTAGCATCTCTCCTCCTGGGGAGCTTACTCTAAGAGGGCACCCTATTGTTTCAGTGGGTAGTTTATTCTTATCCACAAATGCTCTCGAAATGAATGAATGCGATGCACCAGTATCAAATAGGACAAGTGCTGAGGAGTTGTTAAGCAGGAACGTACCGATTACTGCGTCGGGTTCATCATATAGTTCCTCCACATTGACGTGGTTAACATGTCCTTTGCGGAATGGGTTCGGCTTCCTTGCCTCTTCGGCCTTCTTAGCTTCCTCAGTCTCCTTCTCAGGACATTCATTGGCATAATGTCCCGTCTTCCTGCACTTGAAGCATTCCACTTGACTGATATCCTTCTTCACAAAGCGATGACCATTGCTGTTGTTGTGGCCATTGCCATTTCCATGATGGCTGCCATTACTCTTCCCAGAGTTGTTGTGGTGGTGATAGCTCTTATGGCCATTGTGATGGTGGCCATTTCCATTGTGGTGCTGATGCTTACTTCCTCCATCATTGTTCCCATACTTGTGATATCCAGAACCTCCACTGCCTTCACCATAAGAGCGCATCTTATGTGGTGGTCCTGAACCATGTTTGTCGTAGCTGTGTTTCCTCTTCCTTTTCTCCACTTCCTTCATTGTGTCCTCTAGGGTTATAGCTTTGTCACACAGTGACTGGTAAGTGGGCAAGTAAACCACTGACAGTTGAACCATCAGCTCGTCATTCAGTCCTTTAAGAAACCTTTCCTTCCTCTTGGCATCCGTGTTGCTATCATCCGGTGCATAGCGCGCCAAGTTGCTGAACTCTTCTATGTATTCAGACACACTGCGATGACCTTGTCTAAGATTGAGGAATTCAGTCCTCTTCAGGTCCATCACTCCAGAGGAAATGTGAGCGGTGCGAAAACCTTCTTCAAAGATTGCCCAAGTCACCTCTGCTATTGGATGAGTGATTTGGAAATTCTCCCACCAACTAGCTGCAGGTCCTTCCAGCAGATGAGCAGCAAATCTGACCTTCTCAGCATCAGTGCATCCTATGGTCACCAAGTCCTTGTTCACAGAACGTAGCCAATCATTGGCCACCATGGGTTCTGCTGCCCTTGAAAACTTCTCAGGGCGAAGCCTCAGGAACCTAGTCGGCATATCCACATGCGGTGGAGGTGGTGGTGGGTTGTTGTTGTTGTTGTTGGTGTTGTTGTTGTTCTGCATGTTGTTGTTCAGCTGGGTTATGGTTTGGGTCACTGCTTGCATCAGCTGAGCTTGCGCCTCCATCATCTGCTGAACATAGGCTGGCACTTCAGGCTCACGGCGGGGCGGCATTCTGTGGGGTTTGAGAGGTAAGAATAGAATTTAGAAATAGAATCTAAGGGAATAAAATTCCTACCCTCACACAACACATGCATAAAAACAACCTCAAACACACAAGCATTCACAATCACATATAAAACTCTTATTTAAAAAAAATACGTGAATCGCAAAACATCTCGAAAATGGAAAATAAAACACATTAGCTTGCCTACCTCATGTGGTCGGCAAACTCAACTCTAAAGGTAAGAAAGACGGATATGGTGGTCACTCTATTTGTCTTGAGTGCTTCAAGTTTCTCTCCTACTTCCTTGAGGTCTTCAAAGATTGGACGTCTAAAAGATGAAGATTTGTTTTAAAGATGAAATAGGTGAGAATACAAGAAAACCAATTTGCAAACATTTCTTTTCAATAGAAAAATGGATTAGATAGATAAGATGGAATTTCATCCTAAGGTCTTCCTATTTCTAATCCAAACCTAGGGTTCACGAACCTATGGGCAACACAGTGCTCTGATACCATCTGTAGTGACCTCACCTGAAAAAGTGAGAGTCTCTGTGCAACCGTGCTAGTCCCTGGATCGAACTGCTAGCACACACAGTTTAAGATGAAATACCAAGTAGCAAAGGTCTTCATTACAACCTAAGATCCAGCGGAAATAAAATAGTTCGATACAAGTTGCATAGCTCTCAGGCTAGCACAAATTCAGAGTTTAAGCAGCAAGGAAAACATAAAGCATGGAGCCATCTTCCTTCATGAAGCCACAGGCAGACATGTTGGGCAAAGACTCGTGAACCTAAACAAACATCTTCAGCTAGAGAAGTAACCTGCAACATAAAACGTTACAGCCCGAAGGTCAATACATTTGGAATTGTATTGGCAAGATGACACTATGGTGGACACAAGTGGCAACCTAACACATACGTGATCATTTGGCTGGTAGAGCTCAGGCATATTTGCATAAAGCCAATTTTATCCTATCATTTGAGAAATCATTTTCTTTCAGACTAATTAAGCGGTACCATTGATAGACATCAATGAACCTGGACGCCACCGATAGACATCAGTGAGCCTTCCTATTTCATATGACCAACTTGGTTTGGGCGACCTACCCCTGCAGACTCAGACCATAGACATGGCACGGGACCTGCTAGCCGATAGTCACTTGCACCAATTGACATATTCCTTGTTCACCCATCAAGTTTTATTTAAGAAATTGGAATGAGGAGACTTTCGAACAGGATCCTTGTCAGTTCGCTCAAATTGTCCGTAACCGGGGACACGGCTAAGTACTTAGATTAACACTCTGCAGAGGTTGTACAATTTACCCACATGACCTAGTCTGCTCTTCTTCCATGAAGCACATTTTGCTCAAATGGACAGATGTTGACTAGGACAAGACTTTTCCGAAGTAATCCCCCAGACCATTCTCTACGGACCCGTACCAACCTACAATCCCCTACATCATCTGTCACGTAGGATCCGGGTTCTCACAACATACTCCATCAAGCCAGAGCCCATATTAGCATGTGGCTGTACGGAAAGCTAATGAGCAAGGTTGTCTATTATCTCTTTGTTCCTGGGTGGCCGTCCACAAGTGCGATACACCTGGCGGTTCAGAGGTTCGACGACATGACCCCAGGGAACCACTCAACATAACCCGAGCAATACCAATTCCACCCAGGTAATTCATTAAATTTAGTTGTTTTTCCATAACTCACTAACAAAATCATTTCATAGCATAGCTGAGCAACAACTAAATTTAATGGCGACAAAGTAAGTCAAGTAGGGGTAGCTAGACTACTGGGATTGCATAGCAAAGCATATACCCTAGACATGTCTACTATAAAAACACTACAGTGCAAGAATTAAAACTGGGACTTTTGGTGTGTGTCACTTGCCTGGATAAGGTGGAGAGTTGGCACAATCTTCACAAGCACAACCGTTGCAGTCAGCACAATCACAATCTACAATCCGATAACATTGCACCATAAGCACAATGCAAGACACAAATCCACAAACATAGACATGAGATGCATATGAGGTTTACACAAGTGCACTTCATTTATTGTTCTCTGGTTGTCACTATATGCATGATGCCATGGTCAAGTTTTACGGTTGGTTGGATTATTGCGAACCGTCTATGTCGCACTAGCAAAGGGCAACTACCATTTATTGTAAAAGGTGTTTTGGTACAGTAGACAAATGATGGTTTTGGTACTACTGAACAGAGGGTAACATTTGCAAGCATATGCAAAAAGAATCATCCGAAAAGGGTATGTAGATCTCATTTTACGAGTAAAGTACTCCAATTAGGCATTTAAATATGCATGATTTTCAAACCTCTGAAAGTTCACATTTTATGGTTCCATAATGGTACTTACATTTTTAGGATTCCGACGGTATATCATTTGTAATTTTTGGACCTACAGAACTCTGGTTATGATTTTTACGAAGCGCGGACTATCGAAATCCGGTTTAAACGAAATCTAGGGTGGTCACTAGACATGTGGCGCGTTCCTATTAGTGCGTACCCCTTCACACGGATCAGCCTCTCAGGAACGTTGGATCTACTTTAAATCCTATGGCTCAGATTTGTCTGCGGAAAAGAAAAGAAAAACAAAGGAAAGGGGTGGACCTATGTGGCGTACGCGTGGCGTACGCGTGGCGCGGACGTGGCGAATGACGTGGCGGCGGCGAGGTGGCTGGCCGGCGCGGCCTGGCCGTGCTCGACGTCGGCGCCTCGGCGGTTCCGGGCGTCGGGCGAATTTGGGACGGCGTGCGCCTTGGCGATGCGGAGCTAGGGGCGGCAGCGGCGCGGCTTAGCCCGGCCCGTGGCGGCGCTGTCCGGTGGATGGAGGCGGCGCGGCGGCGAGCTCCTCCGGCGAGGAATCTGGGCAGCCTGGGGGCGGGATAGAGAGGGAAAAAGAGGGGAATGGGGAGAGGAGGCCAGGGGCTATATGGGGGCGGTCTCGGACGGGAGAGGGAGAGACGAGGGAGGTCGTGGGCGAGTGGGCGGCGTGGCCGGCGTGCGTGCTGCGTGCGTGCAGCGTGCGGCGTGGGGCGGCTGGGGTTGGGGGCGGCGGGCGCTGGGCGCGCGTGCGGGCTGTGCCTGGGGGCGGGCGTGGGAGCGGGAAGGGGGCGCTGGGCCTGGTGCGGCTGACTGGGTCGGCCCAGTTGGGTCGGCCCTTTTTTTTTTTTATTTTTTTTTTATTTCTCTCTTTTTATTTAAAATGCATTTGAGCACCAAAAATATTCAGAAAAATGCGAATGAGGTATCGATGGATTCCTTGCGAAAAGAGCTTCACTATGGAACCACCTTTGAGATAAAATAAAATACTTTATAAAACAAAAATTGGCATACATGCATATGTGGCTATATTGCCATTTTGGGGTTCGGGGTTTTAAAAGAATTTGAATTTTGGATTTTCCCTATAAATGCAATGATGACATGATGCGTATGAATGCCATGCATGATGTTTGGAAATTTTAAAATTGGGATGTTACAATGTTTTAAACATGTTTAAATCGTGGTCAAACCTATGATTTGACCAAGATTCAAAGGGCATAAAAATTCAAAAAATTCAAAAAAAAAGAAAAACCAAAGCACGTAGTCTTCTTATGTCATATAGTAAGCATTCAAGGTGATAAACAAGATCTGACATATTCAAACCACAAAAATCATGTATCTACCCCCTAACCCTAAACTTTGTCTTATGAAGTCAAGCATGAAGAGAAGTGGTTTTGGGTTTCAAACATGGACATTTCAAAAACCCTCCCAAAAGCTTCATTTTGGAGTGACTAAGAAGGATACAAGCTTACCTTTTCATTTTCATGTGTTAAACTTGTTTAAATCTTGGTCGAACCTAGCTAGGATTTGACCAAGAGATTCAAATGGGCATAAAAATTCAAAAAAAAAAATGAAAAACCAAAGCGCATGGTTTTCTTATGTCATATAGTAAGGCATTCAAGTTGATAAACAAGGTCTAGACATATTTAAACCAGACAAATCATGTATTTACCCCCTAACTCTAAACTCTGTCTTGTAAAGTCAATCATGAAGAGAAGTGGTTTTGGGTTTCAAATATGGAAAATTCAAAAACCTCCAAAAAGCTTCATTTTAGAGTGACTAATTAAGAAGGATCCAGGCTTACCCTTTTCATTTTCATATTTTAAACTTGTTCAAATCTTGGTCAAACTTAGGATTTGATCAAGATTCAAATGGGCGTAAAAATACTTAGAAAAATCATGTACGTATCTACCCTTAACCCTAAACTCTGTCTTATGAAGTCAAGCACGAAGAGAAGTGGTTTTAGGTTTCAAACATGGACATTTCAAAAACCCTCGCAAAAGCTTCATTTTAGAGTGACTAAGAAGGATCTAGGCTTACCTTTTCATTTTCATGTTTTAAAACTTGTTTAAATCTTGGAAAACCTATGATTTGACCAAGATTCAAATGGGCATACAAATTAGAAAAATTGAAAAAATTGAAAAACCAAATCATGTAGTCTTCTTATGTCATAAAGTAAGCATTCAAGGTGATAAACAAGGTCTGGACATATTCAAACCAGAAAAATCATGTATCTACCCCGGCCCCTAACCCTAAAGTTTCTCTTATGAAGTCGATCAAGCACGAAGAGAAGTGTTTTTGGGTTTCGAACATGGAAATTTCAAAAACCTCCCAAAAGCTTCATTTTAGAGTGACTAAGAAGGATCCAGGCTTAGCTTTTCATTTTCATGTTTTAAACTTGTTCAAATCTTGGTCAAACTTAGGATTTTACCAAGCTTCAAATGGGCATAAAAATACTTAGAAAAATCATGTACGTATCTACCCCTAACCCTAAACTCTATCTTACGAAGTCAAGCACGAAGAGAAGTGGTTTTGGGTTTCAAAAATGGAAATTTCAAAAACCTCCCAAAAGCTTCATTTTAGAGTGACTAAGAAGGATCCAGGCTTACCTTTTCATTTTCATGTTTTAAACTTGTTCAAATCTTGGTCAAACATAGGATTTGACCAAGATTCAAATGAGCATAAAAATACTTAGAAAAATCATGTATGTATCTACCCCTAACCCTAAACTCTATCTTACGAAGTCAAGCATGCATGAAGAGAAGTTGTTTTGGGTTTCAAACATGGAAATATCAAAAACCTCCCAAAAGCTTCATTTTAGAGTGACTAAGAAGGATCCAGGCCGGGCTTACCTTTTATTTTCATGTTTTAACTTGTTTAAATCTTGGTCAAACCATACCTAGGATTTGACCAAGATTCAAATGGGCATAAAATTTCAAAAAAAAAATTGAAAAAATGAAAAACCAAAGCACATAGCCTTCTTATGTCATATAGTAAGCACTCAAGTTGATAAACAAGGTCTAGACATATTCAAACCAGAAAAATCATGTATCTACCCCTAACCCTGAACTTTGTCTTATGAAGTCAAGCACGAAGAGAAGTCGTTTTGGGTTTCAAACATGGAAATTTCAAAAACCTTCCCAAAAGCTTCATTTTGGAGTGACTAAGAAGGATGCAGGCTTACCTTTTCATTTTCATGTTTTAAACATGTTTAAATAAGGTAAGCGTGGTTCTGAAACCTCATACACATTGTTGCAAAAGTAATTACATCACCTAAACAATACTACAGTACTAGTTCATAATTCTAAACTTATGTACAATCTTGGAAACATATAACACCAGCCTAGTTCACCAATTATCATCATCCCTCTTGATGCGCTTGCCGGTGCCGCTTGTACCTGCCTCCCATGGGTTGGCAGTCCAAGTTCTGCACTCGTTCGCACTTCGTGTGTCGGGAATCCTTGTTTGAGCTTCCCAACCAGATACAGGCCCTACCCTTGCTAGCTCACCACATCCATCCATTGCCCTAGCTTGCTCACCATGTGAACCGCCATCCCACGGAGACCCCGAAGTAGGCTCGCACGGGGCCTTCATCGATGGTGGCATATTCTTTGGATCAAATGGTATGTTGTACCTAAAGCAATAAGATACCCATTCCCAGTAGGTTGTCCCGACATACTGCTTCTTCTCATCGCGCCAGGCAGGAGGAAGAGCGGCCAACCTAGTCGCTTCCTTGCAATCCGGGCAAACCACTTCCCTTGGAATTGGTTGTGCTTGACGCTGCCCATCATTGATTTTTTTGAGTCGCCTGTACAACTCAAAACTGACATACCCATCTATCGCAGCATACCTCAAGTTTACTTCAGGCAATGGCATGCACTCCCATTGATCGTGGCTGCTAGTAGGGAACTTGGTCTTCATGTCTTTGTAAGATGGGTCAATGATGGCGGCTGCCAAATCACCCATGCCAGTCCTATTGCCAGGACCATTGAAATTGATCATATCCTGAATGTCAATCCACTTATGTTCAGGAATTTTCATGCCATCTTTAGCAAACCTGTCAGAGTCACCCCTGATGTCAACAGTTGTGAAACAAATTCCTTTATGTTGAAGGAATTCTCGCAGTGCCAGATTGTCAGGACTCCTGCATGTTAACACAAATCAATCTTGTAAGATCGTATATGCTGAAATAGTACACATATTTTTCTTCCAATAAACTGTATACTTGTTGCAGTGAAACAATGATTTTGCATCAGTGATACACATCAAAATAACATGAATTATTGTTGCGACTATATGATCTAATTATTAAAGTGTCAAGTTAAGATTCAGTTACTATATGTTAATATCTTGACATCCATGCCGATTATCGGTGAGTATGAGTACATGAAATTTGTGCAAGACATGCAAAAATTTTGAGTACCAAAATCATGAAACTAGATATCGTGGTCAATCCAAAAAAATTATACAAGTTTGTTGGATATTACGTTCCAGACCACATTTTTCATACAAGTTAGTTTGTTCGTGTTTTCATACAAGTTAGAACCTAGTCTATTTCGAAATAAAAAAGCAGATCCAAGATAAAGGAAGAGTTTCTATAAAAAATAAAAGGATAAAGGAAGGCATGTGAAGAACATACATGCAGAAATGGTACACAAGGACATGCTCGTCCATGGCCAACTGAACGACGGCGGTATTTAATTGGTCCGAAGTGTATTCTAGGTCGAGGCCGATGAACCTGGGCCTGTCCTCTAGCAGCTTGTGTTCGTACATCTCGAGGGTGCGCTCGAGAACGGAAGGGTCATTCGTGTACACCACGTTCACCTTGGTCGTCCCATGGGGAACGACGCTCCTCTTTAGCGTAAACAGGCCGCCGTCGGCCATGGCAGCGCTGAAGCACGTCGAACTGATCGGAGGGATTGAGGGGGAGGGAGGGAGAGCAACTGCAAACAATGGGGTTTTTTGGAACTTGCCGAAATGCAGGGGAGAACGAACCGCCAGGGGTTGTTTAGTGGGGACAGATGGGAATAATACTGCGATGAGGTTGAGGAATTAACTCCAACCGCCATTTAAATCTAGTACTCCCTATAGTCAGTTGATAGGAAATGGACGGGCAAGATTGATTCTAGGGAGGCGAATCCCAGTATTTTCCCAATTTATTTGAGTTGTAATATAACCATCGTTAATACTTGAATTGAAAAATATTTAAAAAATTAATTTAGTATATACTACATGATGAGATAATCCAACAAACCATGGAAATGCATGGCCATCCAACCATGTCACCCTCTTGTGAAAATTGTATAGGTGGTAGTGTGCGCAATACACGCGGTAGCCACTTCACAAATACATCCTTTTAATTTTGCCCCCTTAATTCGGCCAATAAAAATGAAAAGACTTTATGTGGAAAACCAAAAAAACTGTATTTGGCAAAGTATAGTTGAAAATAAGAAGTTTTTCATTGATCTCTTAAAAAAGGGGTCATGATTCAAAAGTTCGCCATGCATGGTTCTTGCGGTAACCAAGCTAGCTCACCCATGTGGCAAGAAGCGAATCAATGTCCAACATGCATGGTTCCAAAAATATATATTTACAGAATGATTCTGCTTCTCAAGAATATTTGCATGCCATGATGTTTGTTATTTTTCCTAGATAAAAGTAGTAATTGGCGACTTCATGATTGCCTTGCTTGCTGATTTCAATAAGTTTGAACCACATTTTGGCTTAATTTCAAATTTAGGCAAAAACTTCTTGGCAATCGACTTGTGAGCTACTATACTTGGATGCAACCCACATTTTCGTTGGCTAATGTTTTCTGATTCCACAACAATAGGGCACATCCCTATATCATCCCAAATTTTGAATTCTTATTAGTTTGGTTGATGACCACCATTCATATCCGAACTTAATTAATTGGAGTACAAATAATTTAGTTTATGGTTTCATGGTAAGCTAGTTTGACAAATTAACCTTCGAAATGGCGATTCGCCTACCATGCATGCATGTTTGGCCTACCTGGGAAATTTTGATTTGTGGTATTATGCACACACTACACGTGATAGAGAATAAACAAAACACCTATTTGGACCCCTTTGGCCAGCAAGGGCATGTTTGGTTCCTAGCCACAATTTGCCAAGAAGCCAAAATTTGGCAGCCATATAGTTTATTTGGCATGTGTTTGGTTTTTGCCACAATTTGGCTTATCACACTTTATTGCATGTATGGTCCATTTGTCATAGACTCAACTTTTTTTACAAAGTTTTGCCAAAGTTTGGCTTTAATATTTTAAGCCACAATTTGGTGGCTAGCCACACTAGCTTTTTTTTTTGGCTAACCACACTTTGGCTTTGGAAAAATGTGGCTACCAAACATGGGTCCTAATAAAAATAAAACAACACACTAATGTGTGGTAAACCAAAAATCCCTACTTTGCAAAGTTGCATATGTGCAAAAGGGGGCAATGCATGCATTATTCAGAAGTTGATTGTGGTTTTCGTAGTGTAACCAATTAATTAAGCTTACATATGGGAAGAGGCTAGCGAGGCAAACTCAAGCAGCTATGGTTCCAATGTTGTCAAGTTTGAAGTGGACACTGCATGAAGCTTGCTCAAATTAATGGGTAGAAAGCCAAAAGTAGTCCATATTTATTCTATATGTGTGTGAATAATGACTCTTCACCCTGGGTTTTATATTTTTTACTTGTTAGTAGTAAGTACATGTCATGTGATGGCTCCATGCACATGTTTCACAACTTTTTTTGATTTGTTTCTACCTCATTTGGTTGGTTTCAAATTTTCTCAAACTTCCTATGCGCGCTATGTTGTACTATTGGGACCCATGTTTGGGCTTTGTTTGTGGTACCACACTTGCAGGGTACCTCCAAGTATTTTATTCCCAAAAATTATGAATTCTAATTAAATGGTGAACTAAAAACTGATCATCTAAAGTTGGAAAATAAAATCCATATATAGCTGCACATCGAGATATGTGTATAAGGTAGACAAAAAGCATTGCCACACATGCCTTATATAAGTTTGTTTTTCTAGCGGAGTGGATTCCGTAATCACCCCACGGTTGGGACATTGTCAATGTTGTCATGATAAATAACATTGCGAGAGTTTCCATCTTATTCTTTTTTGTAGAAATGATTGTCCCATTATGGCAAACGTCCCCATTCGTTTTTCAAATTAAGTAAACGTTATAGGATGAAAATTCATTGAAGTGACAAATTTTCTAGATTTCTAACTATTTTAGCTCATTCAAACAAGTTTGCAATAGGCCGGCCTGTTGTCCAGTGACAATTTTAGAGTACAATTTGATCAACATCACAAAAAGTGCTTTTAAGGTACCCTAGATGCCTTGGTAACCGTCGAACACTTTAATCACTCTGACCTCGCCGTCTCGCCGTCTTAGATGCCTTGGTAACCGTCGAACACTTTAGACTAGCCCCAATGAGAGTATCATAAGTAGTATCATACATGCCATGTTGGCAAAAATCTAATGTGTCACATCAATTAGTGAGGTGAGAGAAGATAGTAGTATCATAACACATAAACCTAGAAAACTTAGAAAACTTCATGACAAATACATCATGTACACACATTTGCATTGAGATTCTACAAAACATTAAATATGACATAAGTATGATACCATATTATGATACTATGCATTGTGGAGGTAGTATCATAAACTAGTAGTGTATGATACTACGTACTACGTACTTCCCATTGTGACTAGTCTTAATCACTCTGACCTCGCCGTCTCGCCGTCTTACTCTAGTACCTATTACACCCCCACTCCGTCTCTCATACAACGCCCCACTCGTTTCCCCCTCCGTCGTTCCTACGATGAACCAACAATTGCATCCTTCTTTTGATAGATTCACTGTGTCGAAGGAAGACCATGCGAGGGTCGAACGGGTCCTTGAGCAGCAAGTAGCTGTAGAGAAGGCGGATTCTTGTGATATACCACCGCCCTTGCAGAGTATTTCTTCGCCGACCACGCAAAAACCTTTGTCGGTGGCGGAGCTGGGATCCTCTTCGGAGCTGCTGGTGGCCACTTCGTCTCCTCTGGCCGTGCCGAAACCTTTGTCAGTAGCAGAGCTGGGTCCTGTTCAGGATCTTCTTCGGCTAGTGGCGTCTTCATTTCCTCCGGTCGCGCCGGAATCTTTGTCGGTGTCGGAGCTCGGATCCTCTTTGGGGTCTGCTTCGGAGCTGCGGATGGTGTCTTAGATTCCACCGGCCGCTCTGAGTCCGTCATCGTTCTCGAGTGTGCCAACCGACCCCTCTCTGAAGCGTCATTTGCCGTTTCAGCCGGCCACGGGGAAAATCTCATCGGCCGCCGAGCTGTCGCTGAATCCTCCCACGCCGGGTGCGTTCTGGCTGCGCGAATCGTTGGAGTGGAAACTCACCCCGAGTTGTTCTACTCCATTGCGTGCGGGGTTTTCTTTCTCGGTGGCTGTGGCTTGTTCTTCCTCGGCGATGCCCTGTCCATCTACTATACTCATCGACCCCTTGGCAAGTTCGGCATCCATGAACTGCAATGAGGTTTGTTTTTTGTGGATTGGGGTGTTAATCCAAATCTCACGTGCACATACTCAGATTGGGGTAATGTGTACTACATGGTTGTTGATGAACTGCTTGATAAGTTTAGGGCTTGTTTGATTCACAGGATACGAAAAGTGGAGGATAGAAAAAATAGAGGATTGCTATGACATGTCACCTTGAATCCTATGGGAAATTGGTACGACTAGTTGTTTGATGGTAGCATAGTAAAATGTCATAGGAAATTTCTGTAGATTGTGTGCATAACATAGTTGTCATAGACAAATAGGAATTTTTCCAAGAGGTCTAACCTCTTTTTAGAAATCCTATAGGATTGTACTATTACAAAGCAATCCATAGGAATTTTGGAGGGCTCAATCCTTTTGAATCAAACAAGCTCTATGGGTAAAAATCCTATACAAGATTCCTATAGAAATCCTTTGAATCAAACAAGATATTTATTAATGCTGCATTGTGCTTTTAAGTAAATTGTGATGATGCATTGTGCAATTGGTTTAGCTATTTTTATATGCATTGTGAGCAATAATTCATCATGATGTTTTGTACATTTCTATCAATAATGCATTGTGTTGTTTATTACAATATATATATTAGACGATGCATTGTGCTTCATGCTTACATAAGTTTGATGATTCATTAAGTCTGTTGTTTAATCAATTTACTTTGATTCATTAAGTATATTCTGATAATTTTGATGATGTACATGTTGAGGTAACTTCCGTAATGCATTATTGAGCTGTTTTGTCCAATACTCCAATTACTTAGATATTGCCTAGCTTGTGCTATTCAGGTAATTTTTGATGCATGACGCGCCGTCCTATGTAGCTAATTTTGATCATGTAGCATTGTGCTCTTTACTAGTATAATTTGATGAGGGAAAATACCCCGGCCTCTACGTTGACTGATGCATATATTCTGTGTTTTTTCGTACTGCCAAGTTCTGATTCAATGGTAATTTGGATGTAGAAATTCACAGACCATCTCACAGACCATTTCAATGGGCCTGGTGCAGAGGGCACTCAAGATGCTATCCCCATTAGCTCGAGGGAGGACTGCATTGCTATGATGAAGAAGTTCGCATTCTATTTTGACAGACCACCTCGAGGGGGCTATAAGATGCTCTCCCCATTATCCCGAGGATGTTGAAGCTGCCGTGCAGGAAAGAGGAGGCATTGTCTAGGGCAAATGCTGACAGGTTGGTTGCTTCTTGTGTCAAACCGAGAGGCCGACCTACGAGGGTCGGCCATCATGCCCCCAAGAGTTGCACTAAGCGGTTCTGTGTCCAGCTGGATAACAATGACTTGTATATGCTTATCATCCCGAAGTAGTTAAGGTGTTACGTGAATGGGAGCCAGCCAGTGGAGATTAAGTGCTGCAAGAATTGTGGATGGGTTGTCCATGCCAATACCTACAAGGATGCAGTTGTCTTCGAGAAAGGGTGGCCTGCCGGTGCTGCTTTCCATGAACTGAAGGAGGGTGACTACCTTGTGTTGAAGGCCACCGCAGACGGGTTCAACATGACAATCTACGACCGCACCACCTCCTACCAGAAGGTGCTCATATGTGATGAGCATACTGGTTTTGATTAAGTTCTGGGTAAGTTTATTTGCCGGACGTGCTCCTATGAACTAGTTCTGAACTGAACTGCTGATATGTCTTTTGTAGTGGCCCATTGCAGTTAACTACTAGTAA
Source organism: Lolium multiflorum (assembly GCA_030979885.1). Lineage (NCBI taxonomy): Eukaryota > Viridiplantae > Streptophyta > Magnoliopsida > Poales > Poaceae > Lolium > Lolium multiflorum. The sequence continues at coordinate 249,259,952 of CM061750.1, forward strand.
ATGGCATAATCTTAGTATGTTGGACCAATTAGGAGTACAAAATTATGTTCTAAATGTTGCTCAAACTTTCCATACCACTAATATATAACTTATACTACGTAGGTTACACCATCGAAATAGGTATGACCAGTTGAGAAATGGGAACAATAACTTGGAACCTTTCTTACTATCGAGTGGGACGTGTGATATTGGTGTGACCCTGCTTTTTTCTTCTTCTACATAATGGCTACATGATGGTTCTAGAAAGAAGTGTATGTTGTTGTGGTATCTCTTGACGCGAATCCCTCTAATCACAAGCGTTAGATTTTGGAGACCAACGGTTAGTACTGCTGTTACATGTCTAGTTCAAAACTGGTGCATTTTGTATGTTGTTGTAGTAGTCTAGTAGATAGATTCAGATGCATGGTCAGGAGTGCAAACATTTCGCAACTAGTTGAGCCCTCACCTTATTGTCGGATGTCACATTTCGAGTTTCTAAAAAAATGTAAATTCAAATCATAGTCACAGGTTATGTTGTATCTTGTGCACATCTAAACATTTGTTTCAAAAAGTGACCATATGTGAGCTGTGGAAAAAAGAAAAGACCAAAGTGAATAATATTCCTTAACTATTCACATATCATTTGTCTTTTTTGTGCAAGCTAGAAAATTTCATTTTTTTATGAAACTTCACAGATGCATACTCATCTGTGACCTGTGGAGCAATACACAACATAATATGTGTCCCAGTTTTGTTTTTCTTCATATTTTTTAAAAGTGCAGAAGTGTGATATCCGATAATAGGATGCGGGTGCAACTAGTTGCAAATGAGATGCTATGCATGCTGATATGATATGTCTTTTGTCGTGGCCCCATCCTACTTCTGCATTTTCTTTACGGCCATTTTTGAGTAGTTGCGACCTGGACGTGATCGGACTAGTCGATACTCGATAGTAGTCGTAGTACTGTACAACTTCTGCATGTGGCGTACAAGATGGTTGTAGAAGCCTCTAGAGTAGTAGTACTAGCTAACGGATAGATTATATCTGGAGAAACTGACATGGCCATTGATATGACAAGACTATACCCGGATTTGGACGCATTGTAGTGGCTCCATCAATGTTCCGCTATGATGGTCAATTTTACTGCTACACCAGATTGTCGACGCAGAGGATTCCTTGGCTTCCGCGCAAGACCCTTCCTAAAGAAGGCATCTGCTCTGGCCCGTTGATTCTATGTGGACGGTTCCAGATTGCTTTATGTGTTTTTGTACAGTATCAGATACTAGGTTTTCCTTCCCTCCCTATTAGGGGTTGTTTGGTTTAGGGGATATGTTTATGGGATGAGAGTATCCCCAACCACCTGGCTAGGCATAGCCAGTTTTTGTTGTTTCGTTGTGTAGGAATTGAGTGTAGGATGAGAGGTGGTTAGTGGTATAGATTTTTTTGTTTGCTCGAAATGTTAGGGGTGGCTATAAGATGGTGAGATTATCTCTACACACATCAAATATACCACACCTCCTATTTTTATAGCCAAAAAAATACATAACCGGTGGTATGTGAATTGATCTGGGTAAAAATATTACACAACCGTACAAATATTCAAATCCTATAGTCAAATCCTACATAACTTGATACGGGCTGAGCCCGCGTGGGTTGCCCGATCTCACGAATTGACCGGGGTGAGTGTGATTGCGGAGGGGGATTCGCGGGGAGGTGGATGAACGCGAAGAACACGATACAAACACACGCACACAACAGAATTCGGTTATCCTCGTTGGCCCGAACCACCAACCGATAGAATTGCAAGACAAAGACCAAAGGTAGAATCTCTTGCAAAAGATCGACAAATCCAAATAGAATTCCCAAAGAGTAAAAGACCAACTAAGAATAGAGTTGCAAAGCAAGAGATTCTCAATTGATAGAATTACTAGAATGGAAAAAGATCCGGATAAGGAGGGATACAATAGATGGTTAATCTAAGGTGGGGGTTTCCCAAATCCACAAAGGGATAATAGAGGCATAAGCCAATTCATCTAAACATCATCTCCCTCATGAAGGTGGGGGTAGGTTCCTATATATAGGTAGGGGCCGAAGGGGTAAGTTACAAGCCAAAGGGGCTGAGATCTGGCTGAGGTTCGACAGGGCGGAGTTCCGGTCGCTGAGGGCGGAAGTTCCGGTCGGGGGCGGAAGTTCCGCCATGAGGCGGAAGTTCCGGTCGCAGTTCTTCATGCGAGCATCTTCAGTTTGGATGGAATCGGGCGGAAGTTCCGGTGGTGGTGGGCGGAAGTTCCGGCCTGGAGCGTCCAGCTCCTCTTTCTCCTTCTCTTCCATGCTTCCGTGACATCGGCCTTGCGTCCTCGGTTCTCCATGGCATCCTCTCTTCCCTCCGTACTTGTCGTCGAGTTCCTATCATCAAGATATGATGGAGTATGAAGTAGTATATCGTCCCAAATAGGCGATTCGAGGCACGCGTAAAGGAGAAGATTCACCTTTGCGTGCCGTCTTGGCGATGAAGCACATGATGCGGTGAAGACCGAAAGTCGCCCCGTATCATCTCCCCCACTTGAAAAAGAGTCGTCCTCGACGATAGCTCTTCATGAATGTGTAGAGGAGGTAGATGACACCAACGCTTGAATGTCCCTTCACTTGGCAAGAGCCCTATTAATAGCACAAGAAAAGCAAAGCAACACTCAAAGCGTAGCCAATGTTCCACGGGTTTAACAAAAGAGCGCAAGTAGAAGGAGGTCACCTTAGCAAGATGTCGGTGTGCTCTCATTGAGAGATCTTGTGTAGTAGATGTATGGGGTTGAACCCATTCGTTGACGCTCATCCACAAGTCACTTGTACCTTCACACAACAAAGACCAAGCAAAGTATGTTTGTGTGTGATATTGGAGCACATCATCGATGACATGTCCTTTCATGTTCACAACACCGTTAGCACAACACAAATTTATCAAGAATAATGCATGTGCAAGGTCAATGTGTAAGAACTCCGTATGAAAATCTTCCAAATGCGGAAACACAAAAACTCCAAAATATGAGACGACTATGATGTCCATCTCATGTAGAAACTCATTTTCATTGTTGCACTCAAGGCATCGGAAAGAGAAATTGTTCAACATCCTTGAAGCAATAAGTGGAGAATTTTGCCAAAACGCATAAGAGGAAGTGTCCAAAATATCATCAACATGTGTGCACACAAACCATTGGAAAGAGAAATTGGTCCTCATATTTGGTGCAACACAAGACATATCATCCAAAAAGTTCACCAAGGAAACATTTGCACAACCGTGCGTGCCAACAAACCAAATGAAAGAGAAATTGTTCAACTTGTTTGAGGCAACACCAACGGTAAGAATCACATCATCATGCTTGCAAAAGAACCACAAGAAAGAGAAATTGTTCGGCATGTTCAATGCAAAGCATGGGAAATATATTAGAGTCGGGTTCGATCTTGAACTCACTTGTATTATGCTCTCAAGAGCTCGTTTGGTCAACTCGTGCTCAATCTAGGTTGACCTTGTCTTCCTTGTACCTACACACACAATAGACAAAGCAAAGAACGTGTGTGCATGGTATATGAACACATCATCCATCATGATGGTCCATCTCTTTTGCACATCACCATTAGCGTTAAGCAAAGCATCATAACAGATATGGTGAATATGCGGGGTAAACACATGAACATGCTCATCATGGACATAGGCAAAGTCTCCAAAATTTGAGAGAGCTATGGGGGCAATCTCATTTACAAGCATATTAACATCATTGCAAACCAAGCATTGGAAAGAGCAAGTGTTCAACATTTTGGTTGCATTAATGGGAGAGTATTGCAAGCATCTAGAGCAAAATGTGTTCAACATTTTAGCATTGTTGTCGACAAACCTAGGGAAAGAGCAATTGTTCGACAAGGTTGTCACAACACAAGCATTAGCATCATCATCATTGCAAGCAACACATGGGAAAGAGAAATTGTTCAACAAGTTGCATGCAATGGGAGATATATTGAAACACTCATAGCATGGCATGATCATATTGTCACAAGCAAGTAATTCCACATGATCAACAATGTTATCAAGCAAAGCATCACATGGGGAAATGAACGAAGCATATGACATAGCACTTGTATCATCATCATCATCATCATGCATGCACTAACAAATCATCATGTCCACTAGTGGGATCATGGCATCATCAACACCTATATTGTTACCTTTGTAGTCCGACTCATTTGAGGTAGGTGTTGTGGAAGTGGTAGGCATGTGGCCTCCATGTTCATCTTCAAGAAAGCATGGTGTGATAGCATCATCTTCATGCACCATGTACATCTTCTTTTCCGTGATCGGCGTCTCGTCATCCATGGAACCTAATGAGACATAAGAGAACACACTAGAGGTAGAGGGTAAGTTGTTAGAATTCGAAATGGCCTCACATGACCTATCAACTACCACTCTCATCTCACTCGGTGTATCCCTCATGCTCTCGAAGTGTATGCACTCAAGCTCACATATAGTGGAGTCGCTCATCTCACATATAGTGGAGTCGCTCATCTCACATATAGTGGAGTCCCTCATCTCCATGGCAATGGCGTCGTCGATGTCCGAGCAACCTAGCAAATAGGAAGACAACACAAGAGGAGTAGAGGTTAAGTTGTTAGAAATCAAAGTGTCCTCACTTGACTCATGGAATGTGTCACTCTTGCTCTCAAGGTGTTTGAAGTAGGATTTGCACTCGGCTTTGTCTTGGAGGGTCATTGTGGCTTCTCGAGCATCTAGCTCGGCAAAGTAGGCTCTCATCTCGGCTTGTTCTTGTGGTGTCATTTTGGGTGGCTCTCACTAGGATGGGTGTATGTATGGTGGAAAGAGAACTACCAAAAGGTCAAAACTCACAACAAAATCGAGAAAATGGTTCAAGTTAGAGAATAACCGATATGTACTCACACACACACTCAAGGCACACGCAAAAGGCTAAGAACTCTATATGGTGGTAGGTGAGGAAGTGGATAGCAAACGAAAAGAACCAAAGAAAATGTCTATTGTCAAATGTGGGTAAGATCCAAAGTCAAATGTCAAAAGCGGTGATATATGTCAAGGAAACACGGAAACACACACAAGGAAGAACGATGGGGTTAGCGCGACCAAGGAAGTGAGCAAGTAACAAGATTGTCCTAGCGAAGACTATTAGCTCGTTGTCACGCCAACACAAGAGAGACCGTAGCTTGGTTGCATATGAGAGAAGCAACTAGATTTGCACAAGATGTCACTCTTCTCTTTTCTCTCTTAGTGCTTACAAGCTTTGCACTCCTTTGTATCGGTGGACACACACTCTTTTTTCTTTTTTTCTATGCTTAGAAGCTTTATTTTTCTCTATATATATGTCACACTTTTTCTTCTTTTATGTATCTTTCTCACCGAGCGTGTTTCGGAGCTTTGCTCAACTCAACGCACACACACCCTCTCACGGTCGTGACACTTATGCAATGCTTCGCAACACTCGGAAAGTCACTCTCAATGGGATAGGTACGCAAAGGAAGAAAGTGGCTACAAGGGGTGGGGCAAGTTATACCTATTGATGTTAGGCGGTGTCAAACGCACTAACTTGCGATGATCGAGGTGGTGTCGAAGTTGCGCCGGAATCCTTGGTGCTAAAGGTGTCGTCGCGGTGTTAGTATAGGCGTGGAGGTGGAATAGACAACCGATGCACTCCAAATCGGAAACCGAGCAAATTAAGTCAATGCCCGAAAAGTTGGGTCAAAACGAGCGGTCAAAAGTTGGGTTCCAAAAATTGTCAAAAATTAGACGTGGACTATGTAGAGTAGTTGGAGGATGTTGTTAAAGTTTGGAGTCAAACGGGCTCCGGAAAGTTGTCAAAATTTGGGGCAAAAAGAGGAGTCAAAAGTAGCTGGAAATGGGTCAAAAATTTGCGCCACTTCCGGCCTTGTTCTGGCCAAGTTCCGGAAACGCATAAAATAGAGCCAGGGGATACTGCCGAGCAAAACATGTAATTTTGGAACTTGAGCGGCAGTTGTCCGGAAGTACCGGTCCTTGAGATTTTTTTTTCTGGGCGTTGAGGTTTGGAAACTGGGGAATCAAACGGAATCTTTGGCGATGGAACTTCTTCTACGGCAGGTGCGGAAGCTGTGTGTTGGCGAGCGGAGCAAGCAGAGGGTGGCAACTTGGAGCTTGCGCGGAGTTGGCCCGGGCGGCGGTGTGTTGCGGCTGCTGAGTGAGCTGGGCGCGCGCGCGTGGTGGGGATGCAGCGGAGGTGGCGCGGCGGCTTGGTTGCGCGGTCTGAACGGCAAAAGCGGCGGGCGGAAGCGATGGCGGTTGGCAGGCGCTGCAGCGTGGTGGTGCTGTGGGCCAGGGGTGGCGGCGCGGCTGGGTAGTGGGCCGGCGCTGTGGTTGGCTCGCGCGGGGAGCGGTTGAGCGGGGCTAGGGGTGGCGAGCGTGGCGCGATGCGGGCGTCGTGGTGATGCGGCTGCAGGCGCTGCGCTGCGCGTGGGTCAGATCGAGGCGGTTGTGCTGCTGGGCCCGAGCGCTGCGGGCAGTTTTGCTGGGAATGCGATGGATTTGGGCTGATTTGGCCCAGGCGGAAGTTCCGGTTCCCGGGGCCGGTAGTTCCGGAAATGACACAAAATTTTGAATCTGGATCTGCACGACAAACAGCACGAACACGTGGGCGGAAAATGGAGCAGAAATTGCGGATTTGGAGGGGCAAACGATGTAATTGACCGGTAAAAGTTTGGGGGATGATAGATCAACACCAATAACACTAGATCTGTGGACCAAAACCACAAAAAACGCAATAAATTCTGAGATCCAAATTTGAGCTATTTTTTGGGTCAAATCCGTGGCAACCTTTGCTCTGATACCATATGATACGGGCTGAGCCCGTGTGAGTTGCCCGATCTCACGAATTGACCCGGGTGAGTGTGATTGCGGAGGGGGATTCGCGGGGAGGTGGATGAACGCGAAGAACACGATACAAACACACGCACACAACACAATCGGTTATCCTCGTTGGCCCGAACCACCAACCGATAGAATTGCAAGACAAAGACCAAAGGTAGAATCTCTTGCAAAAGATCGACAAATCCAAATAGAATTCCCAAAGAGTAAAAGACCAACTAAGAATAGAGTTGCAAAGCAAGAGATTCTCAATTGATAGAATTACTAGAATGGAAAAAGATCCGGATAAGGAGGGATACAATAGATGGTTAATCTAAGGTGGGGGTTTCCCAAATCCACAAAGGGATAATAGAGGCATAAGCCAATTCATCTAAACATCATCTCTCCCATGAAGGTGGGGGTAGGTTCCTATATATAGGTAGGGGGCGAAGGGGTAAGTTACAAGCCAAAGGGGCTGAGATCTGGCTGAGGTTCGACAGGGCGGAAGTTCCGGTCGCTGAGGGCGGAAGTTCCGGTCGGGGGCGGAAGTTCCGGCCATGAGGGGCGGAAGTTCCGGTCGCAGTTCTTCATGCGAGCATCTTCATCTTGGATGGAATCTGGGCGGAAGTTCCGGCGGTGGTGGGCGGAAGTTCCGGCTGGAGCGTCCAGCTCCTCTTTCTCCTTCTCTTCCATGCTTCCGTGACATCGGCCTTGCGTCCTCGGGTCTCCATGGCATCCTCTCTTCCCTCCGTACTTGTCGTCGAGTTCCTATCATCAAGATATGACGGAGTATGAAGTAGTATATCGTCCCAAATAGGCGATTCGAGGCACGCGTAAAGGAGAAGATTCACCTTTGCGTGCCGTCTTGGCGATGAAGCACATGATGCGGTGAAGACCGAAAGTCGCCCCGTATCATAACTCCTATAGTCAAATCCTACATAACTCCTATACAAATTGTACGAATCAAAGGATATGATTTTCCCCCTATATAGCTTGTTTGATTTGAAGAATTGAATCCTCCAAAATTTCTATGTATTGTTTTCTTATACTAGTACAACCCTATAGGATTTCTAAGAAGAGGTTAGACCTCTTGGAAAAATTCATATGCATCTGTGACAACTATGCTATGCACTCTCAATCTCTATAGAAATTTCCTTTGGCTTTCCTATGTTACCATCACACACCTAGCTTTACCAATTCCCGTAGATTTCTTTCCCGTAGGATTCAAGGAGGCATATGTCATAGCGATTCTCCATTTTTCTATCATATGAATCTAACATGCCCTCTCAGTTTGAGTGATGCAAAGTGGCCACTATAAGATTTATTTAGTCAGATTAATTGGTCATGCATACACTAGTTGTTTTCTATCTTTCCCTCCACATGTCAATTAGCCAAATTTATAAGTAAAATCCTAAAATTCAAATAAATAGCTGAAAATTGGAAATAATATTACAGTTGTAGAAAATTACTAAATCGATCCAGAAAATATGTACATGGCTTCAAGAATCTTTTTGCCGAACTGAGTAGTCCGTAAATGATGTCCTTGGAGTAGTTTGTGAGTTAAAGAACGTCCCTTTCGTCAAACTGACATGGCCTTTGATTTGACAAGAGAACACTAATATTTTGGACCTGAATCAGAGTGGTAAAGGCGTACAGCTCGATCAATGCAATGGTATGATGGCTATGCAGCTATACCTATATAGACTACTAGTAGACTTTGGGACACAGAGATTTGGCTTCCGCGGCCGACCCCGAACAAGATTCTTTTACATTGCCGATATATCTTTTCACTGACATTGAATCGCTGAAACTTGGGGTCCGCCTGTGGCAGGACCAGCCTGTCAATGGCCCAAAGTCTTATGTGCTCCCGCCCTTTGATTTTGGATGGACGGACAAGATTGCCCAGTCCCATCCCTGTCCTGTTCGTTCCAGTTTTCATCCTCCTCCCCGGGGAACCCTCCCCGGAGAGCTCTACACCGACCCCTTCTATCCCCACCTGCTTGTCCCTTCCTTCTTCCTCCAGCGATTCATCCCTCGTTCAACAAGTTGTCTAAGAAGAACATGAAGAAGAGTAAGAAGAGGAAAGAGGCGTTGGTGTATGAGACTAAATCCGCGGTGAAATCCATCCCGCTGAAAGTCCTGCAAACTCCGATTTGAAAGTGTACCAGCGGCGCCGGCGGATAGGCATGTCTGCGCTTCCATCGCAAGCTCGGTCTGCGCTTCCATCGCAAGCTCAGTCTGCTTCGGGCTTGTTGGGTCAGGGCAGAATAATCCAGCAAGAGTCCTGGTAGGTTTCTATCGCTGATGCGCGTAGATGTACACGTCCGTTGGGAACCCCAAGAGGAAGGTATGATGCGCACAGTGGCAAGTTTTCCCTCAGAAAGAAACCAAGGTTTAATCGAACCAGTAGGAGCCAAGAAGCACGTTGAAGGTTGATGGTGGCGAAATGTGATGCGGCGCAACACCAGGGATTCCGGCGCCAACGTGGAACCTGCACAATACAACCAAAGTACTTTGCCCCAACGAAACAGTGAGGTTGTCCATCTCACCGGCTTGCTGTAACAAAGGATTAACCGTATTGTGTGGAAGATGATTGTTTGCAAGAAAACAGTAAAACAAGTATTGCAGTAGATTGTATGCGATGTAAAGAATAGGACCGGGGTCCACAGTTCACTAGAGGTGTCTCTCCCATAAGATAAAAGCATGTTGGGTGAACAAATTACAGTCGGGCAATTGACAAATAGAAAAGGGCATAACAATGAATATACATGATATGATAAATATAGTGAGATTTAATTGGGCATTACGACAAAGTACATAGACCGCCATCCAACTGCATCTATGCCTAAAAAGTCCACCTTCAGGTTATCATCCGAACCCCTTTCAGTATTAAGTTGCAAGCAACAGACAATTGCATTAAGTATGGTGCGTAATGTAATCAACAACTACATCCTTAGACATAGAATCAATGTTTTATCCCTAGTGGCAACAGCACAACACAACCTTAGAACTTTCTGTCACTGTCCCAGGTATCAATGAAGGCATGAACCCACTATCGAGCATAAATACTCCCTCTTGGAGTTAAGAGTAAAAACTTGGCCAGAGCCTCTACTAATAACGGAGAGCATGCAAGATCATAAACAACACATAAATAATAGATTGATAATCACCATAACATAGTATTCTCTATCAATCGGATCCCGACAAACACAACATATAGTATTACAGATAGATGATCTTGATCATGTTAGGCAGCTCACAAGATCCAACAATGAAGCACATAAGGAGAAGACGACCATCTAGCTACTGCTATGGACCCATAGTCCAGGGGTGAACTACTCACTCATCACTCCGGAGGCGATCATGGCGATGAAGAGTCCTCCGAGAGATGATTCCCCTCTCCGGCAGGGTGCCGGAGGCGATCTCCCGAATCCCCGAGATGGGATTCGCGGCGGCGGCGTCTCGCAAGGTTTTCCGTATCGTGGCTCTCGCCGGGGTTTCGCGACGGAGGCTTTAAGTAGGCGGAAGGGCGCGGGGGCCACACGAGGGCCCCACACGCCAGGTCGGCGCGGCCGGGGCCGGGCCGCGCCGCCCTAGTGTGGCGGCGCCTCGTGGCCCCACTTCCTTCCCTCTTCGGTCTTCTGGAAGCTTCGTGCAAAAATAGGACCCTGGGCGTTGATTTTGTCCAATTCCGAGAATATTTCCTTACTAGGATTTCTGAAACCAAAAACAGCAGAAAACAGCAACTGGCTCTTCGGCATCTTGTTAATAGGTTAGTTCCAGAAAATGCGTAAATACGACATATAATGTGCATAAAACATGTAGATATCATCAATAATGTAGCATGGAACATAAGAAATTATCGATACGTCGGAGACGTATCAGCATCCCCAAGCTTAGTTCTGCTCGTCCCGAGCAGGCAAACGATAACAAGGATAATTTCTGGAGTGACATGCCATCATAATCTTGATCATACTATTGTAAACATATGTAATGAATGCAGCGATCAAAACAAAGGTAATGACATGAGTAAACAAATGAATCATAAAGCAAAGACTTTTCATGAATAGTACTTCAAGACAAGCATCAATAAGTCTTGCATAAGAGTTAACTCATAAAGCAATAAATCAAAGTAAAGGTATTGAAGCAACACAAAGGAAGATTAAGTTTCAGCCGTTGCTTTCAACTTATAACATGTATATCTCATGGATAGTGTCAATGTAAAGTAATATAACAAGTGCAATATGCAAGTATGTAGGAATCAATGCACAATTCACACAAGTGTTTGCTTCTTAAGGTGGAGAGAGATAGGTAAACTGACTCAACAATAAAAGTAAAAGAAAGGTCCTTCAAAGAGGAAAGCATCGATTGTTGTATTTGTGCTAGAGCTTTTATTTTGAAAACATGAAACAATTTTGTCAACGGTAGTAATAAAGCATATGAGTGATGTAAATTATATCTTACAAGTTGCAAGCCTCATGCATAGTATACTAATAGTGCCCGCACCTTGTCCTACTTAGCTTGGACTACCGGATCATCGCAATACACATATTTCAACCAAGTGTCACAAAGGGGTACCTCCATGCCGCATGTACAAAGGTCTAAGGAGAAAGCTCGCATTTTGGATTTCTCGCTTTTGATTATTCTCAACTTAGACATCCATATCGGGACAACATGGACAACAGATAATGGACTCCTCTTTAATGCATAAGCATGTAGCAACAATTATTATTCTCATATGAGATTGAGGATATATGTCCAAACTGAAACTTCCACCATGATTCATGGCTTTAGTTAGCGGCCCAATGTTCTTCTCTAACAATATGCATGCTCCAACCATTAAGGTGGTAGATCTCTCTTACTTCAGACAAGACGGACATGCATAGCAACTCACATGATATTCAACAAAGAGTAGTTGATGGCGTCCCCAGAAGCATGGTTATCGCACAACAAGCAACTTAATAAGAGATAAAGTGCATAAGTACATATTCAATACCACAATAGTTTTTAAGGCTATTTTGTCCCATGAGCTATATATTGCAAAGGTGAATGATGGAATTTTAAAGGTAGCACTCAAGCAATTTACTTTGGAATGGCGGAGAAATACCATGTAGTAGGTAGGTATGGTGGACACAAATGGCATAGTGGTTGGCTCAAGGATTTTGGATGCATGAGAAGTATTCCCTCTCGATACAAGGTTTAGGCTAGCAAGGTTATTTGAAGCAAACTCAAGGATGAACCGGTGCAGAAAAACTCACATAAAAGACATATTGTAAACATTATAAGACTCTACACCGTCTTCCTTGTTGTTCAAAACTCAATACTAGATATTATCTAGACCTTAGAGAGACCAAATCTGCAAACCAAATTTTAGCAAGCTCTATGTATTTATTCATTAATGGGTGCAAAGTATATGATGCAAGAGCTTAAACATGAGCACAACAATTGCCAAGTATCACATTATCCAAGACATTTTAGAATTACTACATGTAGCATTTCCCAATTCCAACCATATAACAATTTAACGAAGAAGAAACTTCGCCATGAATATTATGAGTAAAGCCTAAGGACATATTTGTCCATATGCAACAGCGGAGCGTGTCTCTCTCCCACACAAAGAATGCTAGGATCCATTTTATTCAAACAAAAACAAAAACAAAAACAAACCGACGCTCCAAGCAAAGAACATAAGATGTGACTGAATAAAAATATAGTTTCAGGGGAGGAACCTGATGATGTTGTCGATGAAGAAGGGGATGCCTTGGGCATCCCCAAGCTTAGACGCTTGAGTCTTCTTAAAATATGCAGGGATGAACCACGGGGGCATCCCCAAGCTTAGAGCTTTCACTCCTCTTGATCATAGTATATCATACTCCTCTCTTGACCCTTGAAAACTTCCTTCACACCAAACTTCAAGCAAACTCATTAGAGGGTTAGTGCACAATTAATAATTCACATGTTCAGAGGTGACACAATCATTCTTAACACTTCTGGACATTGCACAAAGCTACTGGACATTAATGGATCAAATAAATTCATCCAACATAGCAAATACGGCAATGCGAAATAAAAGGCAGAATCTGTCAAAAACAGAACAGTCCGTAAAGACGAACCTGAAAGGGGCACTAGACTTGCTCAAATGGAAAAACTCAAAACTAATGAAAGTTGCGTACATATCTGAGGATCACGCTCGTAATTTTGCAGATTTTTTCGAATTTTCTACAGAAACTTGTGCCAGAATTCGTGACAGACAGCAATGCTGTTTCTGCGCAGCGATCCCAAATATAACATCAACTTTAACATATAAACTTTACTTGGCACAAAAACATGATAAGGAGAGGTTGCTACAGTAGTAAACAACTTCCAAGACTCAACAATACAGTAACAAAATAAAACATGGGTTATCTCCCAAGAAGTTCTTTCTTTATAGCCATTAAGATGGGCTCAGTAATAAGAGTTGAAGCAAAAGAGAGCATCAAGAAGCAAATTCAAAACACATTTAAGCCTAACCCACTTCCTATGAAAAGGAATCTTGTACACAAATAGATTTATGAAGAACAAAGTGGCAAGCATAGAAAAGCAACACAAGTGCAATTTCAAGATTCTCAACATAAAGAGGGGAAACTTAATATTATTAAGATGCATATAACCATGTTTCCCTCTCTCATAATAACTTTCAGTAGCATCATGAACAAACTCAACAATATAACTATCACATACAACATTCTTGTCATGAGCTACATGCATAAAATTATTACTCTCCACATAAGCATAATCAATTTTATTAGTTGTAGTGGGAGCAAATTCAATAAAATAGCTATCATTATTATTCTCATCACCATAATCATCATACATAGGAGGCATATTGTAATTATAATTAATTTTCTCCTCAATAGTAGGTGGACTGAAAATATCATATTCATCATTGCAAGCATCATATATAGGAGGTAAAGTATCATCAAAGTAAATTTTCTCCTCCATGCTTGGGGGACTAAAAATATCACAACTAGCTTCCCCAAGCTTAAATTCTTCCATAGCTTTAGCAATAATGGTGTTCAAAGAGTTCATGCTAATAACCTTTCTACAACTATTTTGCAAACAAAGTTCCATGGGTTTTTTTAATTTTCTCTTCAAACACATCATGTCCTAATTCAAGATAAATTTCATAAAGATCTCTAATTTTTTTGTTGTTTTCCATTATGCCTAACTAGTGAAAATAAAAACAAGTACAGGACTAGACATGATAACAAAATAAATTAAATGCAAGTAACTAATTTTTTTGTGTTTTTGATATAAAGAAGCAAACAAGACAGAAAATAAAATAAAGTAAAGCAAGACAAAAACAAAGTAAAGAGATTGAAGTGGAGACTCCCCTTGCAGCGTGTCTTGATCTCCCCAACGGCGCCGAAAAAGTGCTTGATGCGCGTAGATGTACACGTCCGTTGGGAACCCCAAGAGGAAGGTATGATGCACACAGTGGCAAGTTTTCCCTCAGAAAGAAACCAAGGTTTAATCGAACCAGTAGGAGCCAAGAAGCACGTTGAAGGTTGATGGTGGCGAAATGTGATGCGGCGCAACACCAGGGATTCCGGCGCCAACGTGGAACCTGCACAATACAACCAAAGTACTTTGCCCCAACGAAACAGTGAGGTTGTCAATCTCACCGGCTTGCTGTAACAAAGGATTAACCGTATTGTGTGGAAGATGATTGTTTGCAAGAAAACAGTAAAACAAGTATTGCAGTAGATTGTATGCGATGTAAAGAATAGGACCGGGTCCACAGTTCACTAGAGGTGTCTCTCCCATAAGATAAAAGCATGTTGGGTGAACAAATTACAGTCGGGCAATTGACAAATAGAAAAGGGCATAACAATGCATATACATGATATGATAAATATAGTGAGATTTAATTGGGCATTACGACAAAGTACATAGACCGCCATCCAACTGCATCTATGCCTAAAAAGTCCACCTTCAGGTTATCATCCGAACCCCAGTATTAAGTTGCAAGCAACAGACAATTGCATTAAGTATGGTGCGTAATGTAATCAACAACTACATCCTTAGACATAGAATCAATGTTTTATCCCTAGTGGCAACAGCACAACACAACCTTAGAACTTTCTGTCACTGTCCCAGGTATCAATGAAGGCATGAACCCACTATCGAGCATAAATACTCCCTCTTGGAGTTAAGAGTAAAAACTTGGCCAGAGCCTCTACTAATAACGGAGAGCATGCAAGATCATAAACAACACATAAATAATAGATTGATAATCACCATAACATAGTATTCTCTATCCATCGGATCCCGACAAACACAACATATAGTATTACAGATAGATGATCTTGATCATGTTAGGCAGCTCACAAGATCCAACAATGAAGCACATAAGGAGAAGACGACCATCTAGCTACTGCTATGGACCCATAGTCCAGGGGTGAACTACTCACTCATCACTCCGGAGGCGATCATGGCGATGAAGAGTCCTCCGGAGATGATTCCCCTCTCCGGAGTGCCGGAGGCGATCTCCCGAATCCCCGAGATGGGATTGGGCGGCGGCGTCTCTCAAGGTTTTCCGTATCGTGGCTCTCGAGGGGTTTCGCGACGGAGGCTTTAAGTAGGCGGAAGGGAAACGCGGGGGCCACACGAGGGCCCCACGCCAGGTCGGCGCGGCGGGCCTGGCCGCGCCGCCCTAGTGTGGCGGCGCCTCGTGGCCCCACTTCCTTCCCTCTTCGGTCTTCTGGAAGCTTCGTGCAAAAATAGGACCCGGGCGTTGATTTCGTCCAATTCCGAGAATATTTCCTTACTAGGATTTCTGAAACCAAGAAAACAGCAACTGGCTCTTCGGCATCTTGTTAATAGGTTAGTTCCGAAAATGCGTAAATACGACATATAATGTGCATAAAACATGTAGATATCATCAATAATGTAGCATGGAACATAAGAAATTATCGATACGTCGGAGACGTATCATCGCCATGTGCTTTCTTTGCCCCCATGAACGCAGATTACAGCAAGGCAAACAGATCCAACTATTTTTTTACCCGGGAGAACCAGCTATTTGACCGTCTTTCTTCCAGGGCCGCCCGTTCAAGTGTCGCCCTTCCTACCGATGCCGAGAAATCGCCCGTGTTTCGCCAAGATGGTGGGTACGAAGCTCCCCGGTATGTTTCCATCGCCATGCCGAAGTTTCTCTGCCTTCTGGCTGGCTAGCGGATCAAACAATTTAACCGTCTTTCTTCCATGGCGGCTGGTTTCAGCGCCATTCCTACCCAAGTTGAGAAATCGCTCGTTTCTCGCCAACCTGGTGGGTACGAAGCTCCTGGGTATGTTTCCATCGCCATGCCGGATTTTTGTTGAGTCCTTGCTGGCAGGCGGTGCCAACTAAACCGGCTATCATCTTCCAGGGCCGACGGTTCCAGGCTCGTGCTTTCTACCGCAGGATCCACTTCGTACTTAGCTATCGAGGACCCGTTGTTTGATGAGCACTTGTTAGCTCTCAAGAGCATTAATAATGTATGCACTATATAATATATATCCATTGCTTTTTTTCTTCCTCTTCATCTCCGTACTGCATGAGGGCTTCTTTAATTCATAGGACTCCTATAAGAATTGTGTAGCATTTAGATCCTATGGGAATTTTTCCTACATTAGTTGTTTGATTTATAGGAACTAATCCTATAGGAATCTAGTAGTGCAAATCATATAGGAATAAAACATTAATTCAACTAGCCATGACATCTCAATCCGATGTTTTTTCCTTTTTTCGAAATGGGGGACATACTACAGCCTCTGCATCAAAATGATGTATATGGCTGCTTTATTGCTTTATTTAGTTCATACACAAATTATGACAACTTCTCACGGATCAGCTAGAGTCGACACAAAGATCCACCAACGAAACATAGAAAACAACGGGTGCCAAAAAGGCAAAAACACATCAGTAAGTAATTCTATGAGGAAACTGCCAGCCACCCTGGCTGTAAAAATCCCGTGCGGCTGTCTCTAGTCAGTTGCACCCAGACTCCATGATATCCTGCTGATCCTCGGGCTGGAGATAAGAAACATACGGATCTAGTGAATAATCATAGGGATAACCTGCAAGAAGGGATGAGATTTGGGTTTATTAAACACGACTTCATTTTGCACATTCCAAATAGCCCATAAAATAGCGCATACACCCTCTCTAATGTATACAAAATCCTATGCTTTTCCTAATCTTATGATTTTCATATCATGTGAATGAAAAAGGATCCCTGATTCGTTACTGGTGAATTTTTCCATGCAGGAAGGATTATGAGATTATCGACAGCCGCCGAGATCAAGGGCCACAACACCACCCTTCAGAACAGAAACCTCAAACTCTTGCATAGGTTTGGTATCCTGAATGCAGAATCAGAGACGAATGCTCAGTCTCCGGGAGAGGAGCAGCCAGTGCGCGTGTGTGCATCTTCGGCCGTGTATGTTTCCATTGTCGTGCCGCAGTTTCATCGCCTCCTTGCTGGCTGCCAGATCCAACTACTTAACTGTCTTTCTTCCAGGGATGGCGGTTCCATCGTTGAAGAGGTTCCTATGGACAAGGACTTTGCAGCTCTCAGGCATATTGAAGAGGTTGGCACTCCATTTGTTTATTTCTCCCCCCTCATCTGCACTCTGCATACTTCATTGCTATTGAATTTGCAATGCAGGATGTGATAACACGATTCTCCGCGAAACTGGACCAGATCAAGGGCCACAACATCATCCTTCATAAGAAAATCCGCCACCTCGTGGGCAGGTGCATTTTAAATCGTGCCATATCGGAGGAGAATGCCCGTTCCGTGCAATCTTCTTTTGATAAACGGTACTCAGACGTTCTCGCTGAGTGTAAGAAGTTGAAGAAGGAAGTCAAGGAACTACGCGCCCAGCCACCGATGAGTGTGGTCACTGACAAGGCTGGTCAGTGTGATTGCAACTGTGACTGTGAAAGTTTTCGACAGGAAGTGGAGTTGCATGCTGAACATGCGCAATATTTCGAGATGAAGTACTTGAAAGTTCGCACAGAGTGCGATAAGTTGAAGAAGGAAGTCGAGTGTCTCCGCTCCCAGCAGCCAACTATTGCGACATCAGGAGACCAGGGTGTGCTAATTGCAGCCAAAATTTTGCAATCGATGAAAAGTTGAATTTGGCTTTGTTGTGCAATATAGCAAGACCTGTTCCTCCTCTGCCTTCGTCTTTTGGCATAATTGCTTTGTCTTCAGTATTGACTCCTGAATGCTTCGTATATTTCTGACGGTTTCTGAATTATGTACAACTTTTGTAATATTGGTCAAACTAGTTTTGACCAGGGTTTGTGTAGGGTGGTTGAATTTTTTTGGTTGGTCCAAATGGTGTTGTGTGGTCCAAATGTGATGTATCATCACACCACCATGTGCCCCGCCACCCCCAGGTTTTGGTAATGCCATTTTGATACATGCTTCATAGAAGGAACATACATTTTTTCCGTTAGGGCATGACAATTTTGAAAAATTCAAACAAAAATGGGAAGACAGAATGGTAACATCATTTTCCATGTGATGATGCACCCCTGTGCCAAATTTTGGTTCATTTTAAGAATGTAAGGTGGCAAATTACTCGAGGAAGCTAGTTGGAGTAGATGGGCATGACCGGATTGGCATAGGGGATTTATTTTTTGAAGGATGTTATTTTTCATGGACAATATCTGACACAAACAATAAAATGTTAAGGTCTCATATTATTCTGAATGATTGTGAATTACTTATGACGTTTGGAAGTATTGGTATACATGAGCCCCACATGAAGTTAAATGGTCCAAGAAAAAAAGGTTTCGTACACGTTTCCCAGAAAGTGGAAAATCGAGTACATGCACGACTTCACGCGTCCACAACTAATCGGCCTCATCGTCTCTCGCGTCCACAACTAATGCCATTCTGATACAGAGAGTCAGAGGCTATAAAATAATCGGCCTCATCGTCTCTCGCGAGCTCGTCCTCTCCCCTTCCCCAACTTTCCTCCCCCACACTGTGAAAAACCCCCATCAACTCACCGCACCTCCGAGGCATCGACTTCCTCGTTTCCAACCGCAGCAGCATGAAGACAGGTCTTGCGTACGAGGCGGAGCAATCGGCGGCCGCTCGCACAGAGGATGCCTCTACGGTAGTGGCCGTCGTGGAGGGTGAGGCTTCACTGGGCACCCAGGCCGCTCGTCTCCTCTGCTTGTCTGATTCTTCGACCTCGGTCGAAACGGGCGTCCTGGCCGTCGAGGAGAAGGTGGATAGCAACACCGTTGCTCCCGCCGAAGATCTGCAAGGCGTTGCAGGCCACCACGGCGAGGTCTTCCTCGACCCGGTGCTGGACGCGGACCTCGACCCCTTCGATGATTTCGGCCCAAACGTTCAGTTCCAGGAGGATGTCGAGGGTGACGACGAGGAGGTACTGCTCTTTTACCGAAACTGTCCCGATCCTCTTTGTGTCATATTACTGTTCACGTGGTTTGCACGAGCCTGGTTCTTGATTGATTTGATCTCCTACCTTGTTCTTGTAGACGTACTTGATTCTACGGTTCGTACGGTCAGATTCTAGTTTAATTTCGACTAATCTGCCATGTAGTTGGCTTGATTAGTCATATAATTAATTTATGTGTTCATACTTAGTGGACTTGCAATTGTTGTGGCTTATGTTCATTGCTGTTCATAGGGTTTTCTCGTGATTTAGTACGATTTCTTCTGCCATTTACTTGTTCTACACATTTAATTTTAGGGTTTCTAAGGTTTCCTTATGATAGTGCAGTATTTATTCGATCTGTCATTAAACACCTGATTATGTACTTAATAATTCACAGGAATATTCTGATGACATGGACGACAACAAGGAGCGCAGGGACCAGAAGAGCCGCTACGTTCTGAAGCGGCTGAAGGGTGGTGAAATTCGTTTCCGCATGCGCGGGGAGCTATTTTGCCCATTCTGTGGCAAAATCCTCCAGAAGGACATCCGCAGCCTGATCCAGCATGCGACGGGTGTAGGCCTAAGTACATCGGGGAAGCACCGCCCTGCAACCAAGGCCAAGCACGCAACATATGGCCTCTTCCTCCAGAATTACGTCTTGCCTGGCTTGTTCCCGGTCAACGCCCCTGCTGCTGGCCCTCATGCTCCTGGTCCTGTTTAAAGTTCATATGTGTAATCTTATTCCCTTTGGAAGTTCTGCATTAAACTCTACTAGTACAACCGTTGTGGTCTTGTGATGTAGTACTCTTTTGACGCATTTGTGATGTAGGAGGAGTACTTTTTTTTGAACTGGTATAGTACTATCTAAGAAAAGTACTCCCTCCGATTCACATTCATTTTACACCAAGAAATATGGATCGGAGTGAGGGAGTAAATTAAACATGGCATCTCGTGCATGAAGCTTGACATATCGATCAGGTTGGCTAGAATGGCAATACAATGCTGCTCATTAGGCAAATGCATGCCATGTACGATAGTATATATCTAGTAAAGAAGTCTATACTGACATAAAAAAAGACTACATTGGGGATGAGAGTCAAATGGGGCATCTACAATACTCCCTCCATCACAGTTTACACGGCGTGTTTGGAAATTCTCTACGACCAAGGTAATCGGTGATTGGGTGTTATTTCATTTCAGCTGTACACAAAAATCACTGCTTTCGTTAGGCCCATTAAACCAAAGACGTAATTACAGGCTTTGACCGTCCATAACTCGAAGCATTTCTGATGTATCCCCGCCTATCGTCGACGCTACACCATGGCCAAGGAGTCCCCCAAGTGGACCAACAACACAAAACCCCGCCATATATGTCAAGGTGAACTCCTTCCTCTCTATGGTCGATCTCAACACCAACTTGAATGGTATGCTACCTCATGCCTATCATCATGATGTCTACAGGTACCGACGTCGACAAGGACCAAGAGAGAAGGAACCCCCATGGTGCATGGAAGAAGGAAGAAGAAGAAGAGAAGAGGAGAAGGAAGAGGAAGAAGAGGAGGGAGGAACAGGCCGGCCAGCCCAGAGGCCGGTCGACCGGGTCCGGACGGCCGGCGCCCGAGGCCGGTCAGACCGGGCCACAGACCGGGTGCACCCCGGCGACAACCGGGCATCGTACCGGAAACCAACCAGACGGAGATCTGCGACATTTCCGGTTGGCGACCGGTCGACCGGCCCCATGACCGGACCCGCCGGCCCCAAGCCCGGTCAGACCGGCCCCTGGACCGGATTCGTCGGGTTTGACCCACCAACTTGTACCTCTTCGACCCATGTCGCCTTGTATGCCTATATAAGCACCCAGGTCGCCCCATTAGCTCCTTAGACAAGATTTAGGCTTAAACATGACTTTGAGCTTTGTCTCCCTAGGGTTTCATCCCCTTTGTATCAAGGCACCCCATGTTGGATGATTGGATCTATGTGAGTGAGATTCTAGTGTGCTCCACTCTCTCTCCCTCACCGGTCTCCGTCCCCAACACCGATCTCTCACTCCGGGATTCTACCTCGCGTCTCTCCCGTGGTGATTCTATTGGTGTGGTCCATCGAGCCACGAGGGTAAGTATCGATTGTATCGGGTTGGTGTGCGTTCGTTCTTCGTGTTCTTCGTGTTCTTCGTGTTCTTCCGCCTCTCCCTCTCTTTCCCCCTTTGGATCTTGGGTCAATCGCGAGATCGGGCCACACACGGGGTCTTAGACCTCATCATATGGTATTAGAGCCTTTGGTTTCCGCGAATTTGACCCCCCACCCACCCAATTTCGTCTCTAAAAATTTTCCCCAAAAATCCCCAAAAAATAGCCCTAAATTGCCTTTTGATGGATCTGCGATTTGGTTGCGTTTTGAGTGGTTTTGGTCCATGGATTCGGTGTTGAGGTGCTTGATCTACTATTTCCCCCACTTTCTAGCCCCCAATTCCATCGTTTTCCTTCGATTTGGGTCGATTTGGACGAGTTTTGCTCAAGAACAGGAGAGAGAAACGCAAACCGGCCCAGAACCTGGTCAACCGGGCTGCAGACCGGGCCGGCCGGCGCCAGAGCCGGTCAACCGGGCGCCCAACCGGGCGCCAACCGGGCCAGAACCCGGTCAACCGGGCGGCAGACCGGGCCAGCCGGCGCCAGGGCCGGTCAACCGGGCCCCAGACCGGGCGCCACACAGCCACCACCACCGCCGACCACCGCCACTCCTCCCCATCGCCGGCAAGCACCGCCACCCTCCATCCCACGGGTAAACACCGCCGCGGCCCCACCGCCACCACCGCATCCGCAAGAGCATCAACACCACCCACCACCGGCATACCACCGCCACCGCCGCCAAGCTACTTTGACCCGATTTCTCCGCTAACTTGTGTTTGCTTGTTCCGGTTTGAGTGCCTTGTTTGTGACACTAACCCGCAGCTCCGAAGCGCGCGACGACATCCTCGGCACCCCGGACTTGCAAACGTACTCTTGACACCACCACCATATCGCAAGTTGCGTGATCATCACCGCCTACGCCCCATATAGGTATAACTTGCATGACCCTTGTAACCCCTCTTCTTTTGCGATCTATCCTATCGAGCATTGCTTATCGAGTGTTGCGAGACATTGCACGTGGCCCCGATTGTGAGGTGTGTGTGTAGTGTGGAGTCAAGCTTCTAAGCAAAACTCGTGTGGCAAGTAGCAAAAGCAAGGCTAACGCTAACATAGTGCGAGAAAAAGGCCGCCAAAACACAAAAAGAGTGCAAGTGCACCATAGAGCAAAAGTGTGCGAGTGCCATCATACATACAAATACACAAAGAGTGTAAGTGCCACCAAACACAAAAGAGAAAAAGCTTTTAAGCAAAAGAGAGAAAAGAGAAGAGAGGCCGCGTGTGAATCTTGTTGTCTCTTCGTTTGCAACCAAAGCTTTGACCTCTCCTTGTGTTAGTGTGACACCGAGCCACCCTTGCTTTCGGGCTTCATACACTTTTCCGCTCATTCCTTGGTCACACTAACCCCGCTTATCCCGTGTGTGAGTTCCATATCTTTTCCGTGTTTATAGTGATCATCGCTTTGACATTTGAGTTTTTGGATCTTCACCCACTCTTGACAATACACTTGATTTCGGATTTCATCTTTTGGCTTTCCACCATACTCACCTAACACCATATTTGCTAGCTTTTGCGTGTGTCTTTGTGTGAGTGCCCGATACAATTGTTCTAACTCTCGGTTTGTTGGATCACCCCAATCTTGTCATACCACGGTAAGATTGCGAGGTAGTGTTCTTCCACTAACATACACCATATAGATACCGTCTTGCTAACATGTATAGCGACGAAGAAGATACGGAGGAGTACACGGAGCACTTTGAGGAGGATACCTCTTCAAGCACCGCGGATGTGGAGGAACATGTGGAGCTCTACACCGACTATGGCTCCGCGAGCATCGCCAACATGATCGACATCGAGGAGCTCTACACCGACTATGGCTCCGCGAGCATCGCCAACATGGACGACATGGTGGAGCACCATGATGTCTACGGGTGCTTCTATTCTTGTAGACAGTGTTGGGCCTCCAAGAGCAGAGGTTTGTAGAACAGCAGCAAGTTTCCCTTAAGTGGATTACCCAAGGTTTATCGAACTCAGGGAGGAAGAGGTCAAAGATATCCCTCTCAAGCAACCTTGCAACCACAAAGCAAGAAGTCTCTTGTGTCCCCAACACACCTAATCGGTGTACTAGTTCGGCGAAGAGATAGTGAAATACAAGTGGTATGAATAAGTATGAGCAGTGTACGGCGCCGAAAATAGCTTGCTGGCGTGCAGTTGATGGTAGTAATATTGTAGGAAGTAAACATGCAGTAGTAACGCAGCAGTAGTAACACAGTAAAACAATAACAAGCAGCGATAGCAGTATTTAGGAACAAGGCCTAGGGATTAGACTTTCACTAGTGGACACTCTCAACATTGATCACATAACAGAATAGATAAATGCATACTCTACACTCCCTTGTTGGATGATGAACACATTGCGTAGGATTACACGAACCCTCAATGCCGGAGTTAACAAGCTCCACAATTCAATGTTCATATTTAAATAACCTTAGAGTGCATGAAAGATCGAAACGACTAAACCAAGTACTAACATAGCATGCACACTGTCACCTTCATGCTTATGTAGGAGGAATAATACACATCAATACTATCATAGCAATAGTTAACTTCGCAATCTACAAGAGATCATGATCATAGCATAAACCAAGTACTAACACGAGTGCACACACTGTCACCATTACACCATGTAGGAGGAATAAAACTACTTTAATAACATCACTAGAGTAGCACATAGATAAATTGTGATACAAAACACATTGCAATCATAAAGAGATATAAATAAGCACTTCACTACGCCATTCATAACAGTGAATAAGTATTCTGTGAAATATAGCCTAAGAGACCCACACGGTGCACACACTGTCACCTTTACACACGTGGGACAAGGAGTCTCCGGAGATCACATAAGTAAAACTCACTTGACTAGCACAATGACATCTAGATTACAAGCATCATCATATGAATCTCAATCATGTAAGGCAGCTCGTGAGATTATTGTATTGAAGTACATAGGAGAGATATGAACCACATAGCTACCGGTACAGCCCCGAGCCTCGATGGAGAACTACTCCCTCCTCATGGGAGCAGCAGCGGTGATGAAGATGGCGGTGGAGATGGCAGCGGTGTCGATGGAGAAGCCTTCCGGGGGCACTTCCCCGTCCCGGCGTGCCGGACAGAGACTCCTGTCCCCCAGATCTTGGCTTCGCGATGGCGGCGGCTCGGAAGGTTTCGCGTACCGTGGCTTATTCCGTCGGGGTTTTAGGTCAGGGACCTTTATATAGGCGAAGAGGCGGAGTCGGAGGGTCAACGAGGCGACGACACCATAGGGCCGCGCGGCCAGGGGGTGGGCCGCGCCGGCCTATCATCTGGGCCTGTGTGGCCCCCTCGGCGACTCTCGGGTGTGGATGCTGGGCAAAATAGGAACCGGCGTTGATTTCGTCCAATTCCGAGAATATTTCGTTACTAGGATTTCTGAAACCAAAAACAGCAGAAAAACTGGCACTTCGGCATCTTGTTAATAGGTTAGTTCCAGAAAATGCACGAATATGACATAAAGTGTGCATAAAACATGTAGGTATCATCAATAAAGTAGCATGGAACATAAGAAATTATCGATACGTCGGAGACGTATCAGCGTCCCCAAGCTTAGTTCTGCTCGTCCCGAGCAGGTAAAACGATAACAAAGATAATTTCTAAAGTGACATGCCATCATAATCTTGATCATACTATTTGTAAACATATGTAATGAATGCAGCGATCAAAACAATGGTAATGACATGAGTAAACAAATGAATCATAAAGCAAAGACTTTTCATTAATAGTACCTTCAAGACAAGCATCAATAAGTCTTGCATAAGAGTTAGCTCGTAAAGCAATAATTCAAAGTAAAGGTATTGAAGCAACACAAAGGAAGATTAAGTTTCAGCGGTTGCTTTCAACTTATAACATGTATATCTCATGGATAATTGTCAACATAGAGTAATATAACAAATGCAATAAGCAAGTATGTAGGAATCAATGCACAGTTCACACAAGTGTTTGCTTCTTAAGGTGGAGAGAGATAGGTAAACTGACTCAACAATAAAAGTAAAAGAAAGGTCCTTCAAAGAGGAAAGCATCGATTGCTATATTTGTGCTAGAGCTTTTATTTTGAAAACATAAAGAGAGCATAAAAGTAGAGTTTTGAGAGGTGTTTGTTGTTGTCAACGAATGGTAGTGGGTACTCTAACTACCTCATCAACCAGACTTTCAAGAGCGGCTCCCACGAAGGACGTTATCTCTACCAGCAAGGTAGATCATCCCTCTTCTCTTTTGTTTACACATGTACTTTAGTTTAGTTTTTCTTTATTTATGGATGACACTCCTCCCAACCTTTTGCTTACACAAGCCATGGCTAACCGAATCCTCGGGTGCCTTCCAACATTCACATACCATGGAGGAGTGTCTATTTGCAAAATTAAGTTGCTTACTGATGAATCAGAGCAAAACATGTGAAGAGAATTATTAATGAAAGTTAATTAATTGGGGCTGGGAACCCCATTGCCAGCTCTTTTTGCAAAATTATTGGATAAGCGGATGTGCCACTAGTCCATTGTGAAAGTCTGTCAAAAGTAAATGACAAGATCGAAAGATAAAACACCACATACTTCCTCATGAGCTATAAAACATTGACACAAATAAGAGGTAGTAACTTTTGAATTGTTTAAAGGTAGCACTCAAGCAATTTACTTTGGAATGGCGGAGAAATACCATGTAGTAGGTAGGTATGGTGGACACAAATGGCATAGTGGTAGGCTCAAGGATTTGGATGCATGAGAAGTATTCCCTCTCGATACAAGGCTTAGGCTAGCAAGGTTATTTGAAGAAAACTCAAGGATGAACCGGTGCAGCAAAACTCACATAAAAGACATATTGTAAACATTATAAGACTCTACACCGTCTTCCTTGTTGTTCAAACTCAATACTAGAAATTATCTAGACCTTAGAGAGACCAATTATGCAAACCAAATTTTAGCATGCTCTATGTATTTCTTCACTAATAGGTGCAAAGTATATGATGCAAGAGCTTAAACATGAGCACAACAATTGCCAAGTATCACATTATCCAAGACATTTTACCAATTACTACATGTAGCATTTTTCAATTCCAACCATATAACAATTTAACAAAGAGGAAACTTCGCCATGAATATTATGAGCTAAGAACACATGTGTTCATACGAACCAGCGGAGCGTGTATCTCTCCCAAACAATCATTTATTCAAACAAAAACAAAAACAAAAACATACAGACGCTCCAAGTAAAGTACATAAGATGTGACCGAATAAAAATATAGTTTCACTAGAAGAAACCTGATAAGTTGTCGATGAAGAAGGAGATGCCTTGGGCATCCCCAAGCTTAGATGCTTGAGTCTTCTTAAAATATGCAGGGATGAACCACCGGGGCATCCCCAAGCTTAGACCTTTCACTCTTCTCGATCACATTATATCACCCTCTTCTATTGACCCTTGAAAACTTCCTTCACACCAAACTTCAAGCAAACTCATTAGAGGGTTAGTGCATAATCAAAAATTCACATGTTCAGAGGTGACACAATCATTCTTAACACTTCTGGACATTGCACAAAACTTCTGAAAGTTAATGGAACAAAGAAACTCATTCAACTTAACAAAAGCGGCAATGCGAAATAAAAAGCAGAATCTGTTAAAAACAGAACAGTCCGTAAAGACGAATTTTAAAATGGCACCAGACTTTCTCAAACGGAAAAACTCAAAACTAATGAAAGTTGCGTACATATCTGAGGATCAAGCTCGTAAATTGGCAGATTTTTTCTAATTTTCTACAGAGACTTAGGCCCAGATTCGTGACAGACAGCAATGCTGTTTCTGCGCAGCGATCCCAAATATAA
Source organism: Lolium multiflorum (assembly GCA_030979885.1). Lineage (NCBI taxonomy): Eukaryota > Viridiplantae > Streptophyta > Magnoliopsida > Poales > Poaceae > Lolium > Lolium multiflorum. Next base: position 249,287,300 of record CM061750.1, read on the forward strand.
CATCAACTTTGACATAGAAACTTTACTTGGCACAAAAACATGATAAGGAGAGGTTGCTACAGTAGTAAACAACTTCCAAGACTCAAATATAAAACAAAGTACTGTAGTAAAAAAAACACATGGGTTATCTCCCAAGAAGTTCTTTCTTTATAGCCATTAAGATGGGCTCAGCAGTTTTAATGATGCACTCGCAAGAAATAGTAGTTGAAGCAAAAGAGAGCATCAAGAGGCAAATTCAAAACACATTTAAGTCTAACATGCTTCCTATGCATAGGAATCTTGTAAATAAACAAGTTCATGAAGAGCAAAGTAACAAGCATAGGAAGATAAAACAAGTGTAGCTTCAAAAATTTCAGCACATAGAGAGGCATTTTAGTAACATGAAAATTTCTACAACCATATTTTCCTCTCTCATAATAACTTTCAGTAGCATCATGAGCAAACTCAACAATATAACTATCACATAAAGCATTCTTATCATGAGTCTCATGCATAAAATAATTACTACTCCCAACATAAGCATAATCAATTTTATTAGTTGTAGTGGGAGCAAATTCAACAAAGTAGCTATCATTATTATTCTCATCATCAAGTATAGGAGGCAAAGTATCATCAAAGTAAATTTTCTCCTCAATGCTTGGGGGACTAAAAATATCATGCTCATCAAAGCCAGCTTCCCCAAGCTTAGAATTTTCCATAGCATTAGCAACAATAGTGTTCAAAGCATTCATATTAATATGTTCCATGGGTTTTTTAATTTTCGCATCAAACCATCCATGTCTTAAATCAGGAAATAGAATAAAAAGGTCATTTTTGTCCATTATGCCTAACTAGTGTAAACAAGAAACCAAATGTCGCAATTGCAGAGTCTAAAGGAAATAGCTTCGAGCACACACACAATGGCGCCAGAAAAGTACTGTTACCTGGAACCGGAGTATGAGTGCCTTTTACCTTTCCTCCCCGGCAACGGCGCCAGAAAAGTGCTTGATGTCTACGGGTGCTTCTATTCTTGTAGACAGTGTTGGGCCTCCAAGAGCAGAGGTTTGTAGAACAGCAGCAAGTTTCCCTTAAGTGGATTACCCAAGGTTTATCGAACTCAGGGAGGAAGAGGTCAAAGATATCCCTCTCAAGCAACCCTGCAACCACAAAGCAAGAAGTCTCTTGTGTCCCCAACACACCTAATAGGTGTACTAGTTCGGCAAAGAGATAGTGAAATACAAGTGGTATGAATAAGTATGAGCAGTAGTACGGCGCCAGAAAATAGCTCGCTGGCGTGCAGTTGATGGTAGTAATATTGTAGGAAGTAAACATGCAGTAGTAACGCAGCAGTAGTAACACAGTAAAACAGTAACAAGCAGCGATAGCAGTATTTAGGAACAAGGCCTAGGGATTAGACTTTCACTAGTGGACACTCTCAACATTGATCACATAACGAATAGATAAATGCATACTCTACACTCCCTTGTTGGATGATGAACACATTGCGTAGGATTACACGAACCCTCAATGCCGGAGTTAACAAGCTCCACAATTCAATGTTCATATTTAAATAACCTTAGAGTGCATGAAAGATCGAAACGACTAAACCAAGTACTAACATAGCATGCACACTGTCACCTTCATGCTTATGTAGGAGGAATAATACACATCAATACTATCATAGCAATAGTTAACTTCGCAATCTACAAGAGATCATGATCATAGCATAAACCAAGTACTAACACGAGTGCACACACTGTCACCATTACACCGTGTAGGAGGAATAAAACTACTTTAATAACATCACTAGAGTAGCACATAGATAAATTGTGATACAAAACACATTGCAATCATAAAGAGATATAAATAAGCACTTCACTACGCCATTCATAACAGTGAATAAGTATTCTGTGAAATATAGCCTAAGAGACCCACACGGTGCACACACTGTCACCTTTACACACGTGGGACAAGGAGTCTCCGGAGATCACATAAGTAAAACTCACTTGACTAGCACAATGACATCTAGATTACAAGCATCATCATATGAATCTCAATCATGTAAGGCAGCTCATGAGATTATTGTATTGAAGTACATAGGAGAGAGATGAACCACATAGCTACCGGTACAGCCCCGAGCCTCGATGGAGAACTACTCCCTCCTCATGGGAGCAACAACGGTGATGAAGATGGCGGTGGAGATGGCAGCGGTGTCGATGGAGAAGCCTTCCGGGGGCACTTCCCCGTCCCGGCGGCGTGCCGGAACAGAGACTCCTGTCCCCTAGATCTTGGCTTCGCGATGGCGGCGGCTCTGGAAGGTTTCGCGTACCGTGGCTTATTCCGTCGGGGTTTTAGGTCAGGGACCTTTATATAGGCGAAGAGGCGGAGTCGGAGGGTCAACGAGGCGACGACACCATAGGGCCGCGCGGCCAGGGGGTGGGCCGCCGGCCTATCATCTGGGCCTGTGTGGCCCCCTCGCGACTCTCGGGTGTTCGGATGCTTCCGGGCAAAATAGGAACCTGGCGTTGATTTCGTCCAATTCCGAGAATATTTCGTTACTAGGATTTCTGAAACCAAAAACAGCAGAAAACAGGAACTGGCACTTCGGCATCTTGTTAATAGGTTAGTTCCAAAATGCACGAATATGACATAAAGTGTGCATAAAACATGTAGGTATCATCAATAAAGTAGCATGGAACATAAGAAATTATCGATACGTCGGAGACGTATCACACCACCTTGAGGACGACGTCGCCGAGCTCTACATCGACACTTGCTCAACAAGCATGGATGACATGGTGGAGCACCACCACGACGACGACATCGACCCCACCATGTACACCGCCGATGCTCCCACATATCCCTAATTGGCCAATGGAGCTACATATGAAGATCGAGGACCTCCCCGATGGCACCATCATATGGATCATCAAGAGCGTCCCCAACATATTTGGCATCGACACACTTCTCCGAGCTCCACAAGGCGCCATCATGAGAGTGCCTATGCACAAGATCATCGACATCACGGACATCATATGGAGCATCAAGAGCGCCCCCAACATGAGCCATCACCTAGGCATGGCAAGGACCGTCATCGACTCACACCATCTCATGATCGTCGTCGACCACCACCACCTCATGGTCTACATCGACATCCTTCCACACATGATCTTCGATGACACCACTCAAGACATGGTGATGAGGCAAGAAGACGAGAGCCTCAACATGAAGACCTTCCTCATAAGGCGACTTCTATCTCTTGTGCCACCACCACAATGGCCCCTACCTCGTCTTATGCCTATGGACTCCGATGCTACAAGTGCAAGCAACAAGGCCACCCTCCACGGGAATGTCCCAATCTCCTATGTGAGGTGTGCAAGACCAAGGGTCACGTGGCATGGCAATGCACAACGCCAAGCGCCAAGAAGCTCTACTTCGACGAGCTCAATGCACAAGTCTCCAAGATGCCACCACTTGAGGACGACTTAGGAGGCGATGGAGTTGAGCATGGTGAGCATGGGATTCTCCCTTCACCCACGGAGGCGCATGGAGTTGAGATGGTTGAGCATGGGAAGTTCCCTTCAACCAAGGAGGCGCATGGAGATGAGCAAGTCGAACCTACTCCTACGTGCTTGATTGATGAGTTGGTACCAACCCCATGTGAGCATGAGAGCCACTTAGCCCACTTGAGCGAGAGTGATAGTGAGTTGAGTGACTTCCACCCCATATGTGAGTTTGAGTGCTTCCATTTGAAGGACATGAGTGATACACAAAGTGAGTTGAGAGAGGTAGATGATATGATGCGGGGTGGCCTTTGGACACCTCCTCACCAAGACCAACAAGTCCCCCAAGCGGACCAATGACAAGGGCTCGAGCTAAAGCTCTACATGACAAGGTGAACTCACTCCTTACTACCCTCGACCTCGGTACCCCATTTGATGGAATGCTACCTCATGCCGAAACGCTTTGTGTTATTAGGTACGTGGAGCATCAAGACCCCGAAGAGGATGATACGCCATGGTCAAGGGAAGAAGAGGAGCAGCTGGACGAGAAGATGCCCAAGAAGGTGAACCCGAAGTCAATCGAAGAGCTCGAAGAAGGAAGAGACGCTGGCCGGCCAAGGACCCGGTCGACCAGCCCCCAGACCGGAGCGTCCGGCCCCAGGCCCGGTCAACCGGTCGCCAACCGGGCGTCGTACCGGGCGCCAACCGGACGGAACCTGCGACGTTTCCGGTTGGCGACCGGTCGACCGGACCCACGACCGGACCCTCCGGCGCCAGGCCCGGTCTGACCGGCCCCAAACCGGATTCGTCGGGATTTCCCCACCAAACTGCCTAAGTTATCCTGTTTGCGTACCTTTTCGCCTTGCTGGCCATGTATGCCTATATAAGTACCCAGGACCCCTCCTTTACCCCTTAGACTTGAATTAAGCTTAAACACAACTTTGAGCTTTGTCTCCCTAGGGTTAGCATCCCTTTGTAATCAAGGCAACCTTGTTGTTGATTTGGATATTGTTGAGTGAGATTCTAGTACAAGCTACTCTCTCTCCCTCACCAATCTCTTCTTCTCCAACCCAATCTCTCACCGGGAATTCTGCCGCGTGCCTCTTCCTTGGTGATTCTATTGGCGTGGTCCATCGAGCCACGGAGGTAAGCATCGGGTGTATCGGGTTGGTGTGCGTGCGTGAGTACCGGTGTTCATCGTGTTCTTCGTGTTCCTCGTGCTCTCCCACCTTTTCCCCTTGGATCTTGGGTCAAATCGCGAGATCGGGCCAAACCCTAGATCTCAGATCTCATCATATGGTATCAGCAGCTCTTGGTTACCGCGATTTTGACCCTCCACCCACCCGATTTCGTTTCTAGAAAATTTTCCAAAAAATAGCCTCAAAGTGCCTTTGGACGGATCTGTGATTTGGTTGCGTTTTGAGTGGTTTTGGTCCGTGGATTTGGTGTTTTGGTGCTTGATCTACTATTCCCCCAACTTTTAGCCTCCAATTCCATCGTTTCTCGTCGATTTGATCTTTTGGTTTTGGTTTGGGGAAGAACAAGAGAGAGATTCGTGAAATCCGGTTGAGAAACCGGTCAACCGGCCCCCAGACCGGACAATCCGGCGCAGCACCCGGCCAACCGGCCGCCAACCGGACAGCCGGCCCAGAGACCGGTCCGACCCGACGGAGCAGCCGGCGCCAGCACCGGTCCGACCGAGCCACAGACCGGGCTCACGTCTTCGACTTCGACTAACACCACCGCCGACCACCACCACCACCATCATCTCCACCATCGCAGGTATAACTTGCAGTACCCTTGTAGCCCTCTTCTTTTTGCGATCTATCCCACGAGCGAAGCTTTTCGAGTGTTGCGAAACATTGCACGAGGTCCCGACCGTGAGGGTGTGCGTTGTGTGAGTAAAGCTCATAAGTGGAGCTCGTGAGTGGCAAGCAAAAGAGTAAGAGCATAGTGTGCTAGTGAAAAAAAAAGAAAAGCAAAAGTGCAAAGTGCCACCGATACAAAAGAGTGAAAAGCTTTTAAGCAAGCAAGAGAGATAGAGAAGAGAGACCTCGTGCGAATCTTGGTGTTTCTACTCTATGCAACCTAGCTTCGACCTCTTCTTGCGTTAGTGTGACATTGAGCACCCTTGCTTAGGGGTTTCTCTTTTTTCCGCTAGTTCCTTGGTTGCACTAACCTCGCTCATCTCGTGTGTGAGTTCCACATTTTTCCGTTTTTATAGTGATCTCCACTTTGACACTTGATTTTTGGACCTTACCCACTTTTAACAACATACTCGATTTTGGATTTTGTCTTTTGGCTTTCCACCATCGTCACCTAACACCATATTTGCTAGCTTTTGCGTGTGCCTTTGTGTGTGTACCCGATACACTTGGTCTTACTTTTGGCTTGGTTGATTGCCTCAATACTATCTTACCTAGGTAAGAGTGCGAGGTAGTCTCCTTCCACTAACATCCACCACATAGTTCTTGTCTTGTTATCATGGATAGGCACGGAGACCAAGCAAAGGAGGATGAAGTCCTACGCACCTCCGAGAGGTTGGCCACCCAACACAATCTATGGGTGCAACGCCAAGAGTTCAAGGAGCAACTCACCTTGTTCGAGACACGCATCGACGAGCAATATGAAGAAGTGGCTCACAACTTCTCTCAAGTGAACCAAGATATGAATCTTCTTCGTGAAGCCACGGACAGCTTGCATGACCAAGTGACGTCCAATGATGCAAACATGGAGAGGCGCATGGATAGCCTCGAGCGCGCCATCACCAACTTGGGACGTCGACATCGCCATCGCTCTACTTCTTCATCGTCATCAACCTCGTCACACGGTGACTACTCCCATGATCGCCATTCCTCCTCAAGCTCCGACTCAAGGCATGGAGATCATCATCGACCTCGTCGCCCGCATGTTCGTCAAGATGACTCTCGCTCAAACTCAAGGCGCGGAGAGTTCCATCGCCATGCTCGTCCTCATGAACGTCCTCAACAAGAACAAGCTCTTCACCAAGATCGTCATCAAGCGGCTCGCCATGCCCACCATGGGCATGACGACCAACCCCACGACAACGTCCTCCACAACATGGACCCGGCACCTCATCGTCAAGCCCATGTTGATGCTCAAGACCAAGGTCATCAAGATCCACCAAGGCGTGATCTCCGAAACCATCCTCGCCATGACCAAAGGGGCCGAGGACAACCACAACATGATCAAGATGAGAGGGCCATCATTGGACAACGCCAACAACCTCGTCAAGATCCGCAACAACATCATCAACGTGAGCCAAGTGAAGCTAGTGTTCACCTCCACCGCCAACCCAATGCTATGGTTGGCCGTGGAAGACCTCCTCTACCACCTCAAGCCGCAAGGGATGAAGGCATCCGTCCTCGCCGCCGAAACTTGGAAGATGAAGAGAATATGTATGGGAAGCTCAAGTTCAACATGCCCAAGTTCAAGGGTGAAGACGACGCCGAGGCCTACCTCTCATGGGCACTCAAGGTTGACAAGATCTTCCGCATCCACAACTACTCCGGTGCCAAGAAAGTAGCCATGGCCTCCCTCGAGTTTGAAGATTATGCCAACACTTGGTGGGAACAAGTAGTCACTCTAAGGGAAGAAAAGGGTGATCCTCCAATTGACACTTGGGAAGACATGAAGGAGGAGATGCAAGCTCGCTTTGTACCACAACACTACAAGACCGATCTCTTCAACAAGCTACAAAAGTTGAAGCAAGGCACCAAGACCGTCGAAGAGTTCTTCAAGGAGATGGAGTTAACTATGATGCGAGCAAACATCCAAGAGTCCGAGAATCAAACCATCGCTAGGTTCTTCAATGGCCTAAACTACCCCATCAAGAGGATTGTGGAGTTCCAACAATACTCCAACATGGTTGAGTTGGTTCACCAAGCTTCCAAGGCCGAGCGTCAAGTGAATGAGGACATCAAGTACTCAAAGTCCAAGCAATACTTCGCCTCCAAACTTGCTACAACAACTCCCACAACAAGTGTCAAGCCATCCACATCCTCTACACCTTCCAAGCAACCCACTATACAAAGTCGCATGAAGCAAACGGTGTCCTCCACCGCCTCCTCCAAAGCCTCTATGAAGAGTGAGCGCCACCAACCACATATGAGTGAGAGAAAGAGTGTCCTCTTAGCCACAAAAAGCGAGTGGAGAGAAGTGAAAGACAACCCATCCACCACCCTACACTACGTGCTCATTTGCAAGGGCCCCTCGTCGGAGACTAACGACTTAACCAACATTCCTTCGTCTTTGTTGTCTCTTTTGAAGGAGTTCCAAGACGTCTTCCCCGACGAGCTACCCCATGGACTACCACCGCTTCGGGGCATCGAGCACCGCATCGACCTCATACCCGGCGCTCCCCTTCCAAACCGCGCCGCATACCGCACCAACCCCGAAGACACCAAGGAGATTCAACGCCAAATACAAGACCTCCTCGCTAAAGGGTACGTTCGAGAAAGCCTTAGCCCTTGTGCCGTTCCCGTGATTCTTGTGCCTAAACCGGATGAGACGCAACGGATGTGTATGGATTGTCGCCCCATCAATGCCATTACCGTCCGTTATCGCCATCCCATCCCGCGTTTAGACGACATGCTTGATGAATTGAGTGGTGCCACCATTTTGTGAGTACCGGTGTTCATCGTGTTCTTCGTGTTCCTCGCGCTCTCCCACCTTTTCCCCTTGGATCTTGGGTCAAATCGCGAGATCGGGCCAAACCCTAGATCTCAGATCTCATCATGATAGGTCCATGGAGGACATCGCATTTGCTAACACATTAACCTCTCCCTCGTTTGTGTCTTCTTATGTTGCACTAGGTTCCACGGAGGACGAGTTCCCGCTCATGGAGAGGATGTACATGGTGCATGAAGATGATGATATCTCACCATGCTTGCTCCAAGATGGACATGTCGACCACATGGATCCTCCTACTTCTACAACACCTACTTCACATGAGTCGGCCTACAAAGGTAACAACATAGGTGTTGATGATGCCATGATCCCACTAGTGGACATGATGACTTATGAGTGCATGCATGATCTTGATGATACATTTGCTACATCACATGTTTCCTTCATATTCCCATGTGATGCTTTGCTTGATAACATTGTTGATCATGTGGACTTGATTGATTGTGATACCATGAACATGCCATGCTATGAGAGTTTCATATTTGCTCCGCCTGCTTGCAATGATGTTGAAAATGATGACATTAACTTCCGCATGCTTTGCCCCACATGTTTGCACTATTCCATGTTCCTTGCATCCAAGATTGTGAACAATTGCTCTTTCTTATGCTTGGTATGCAAGAATGCTTATTTCATTGTGCATGAGATGGCCCCCATAGCCTTCTCACCTTTTGATGATCATGAGTTACCACATGCCACAAATACAACATCATGCCATATGCACCATCGCCATGCATTTCATACTATCTTGCTTGACACTAATGGTGATGTGCACAAGACATGGAACATCATGATGGATGATGTATTCATCTACCATGCACACACGCTTTTTGTTTTCTCCATTGTGTGTATAGGTACCCGAACGACAACATCCACCGCCACGGAGCATGAGTTGACGACACGTGCCATCGAGAGCTACCCCACCACGGACGAACTCCATCACCAAACCCGCGGGATTCAAACCAAAGGGTATGTTTCCCAACGCCTCCGCCATCGTGTGTTTCCGATGTTTCTTGACGAGCTTCCGGTTTGGTCCATTTCCTCGTCACCTCTTTTGCTTCTTATGCAACATATCTTGAAACATCATGTTGGCACAATGGTTGTTGTATGTATTGATGATATCATCATACACTCCGAGAATCTCAAGGACCATGTCATACATGAGAGAGACACCTTATGCATCTTGTGCCACATGTCTCACAAAAAGTTGCTTTCCTTTGGATTTCTCATTTCATCTTTGGCAATTGCAATGGATTCTTTGACACTTGAGGATACCCATACTCGGCTCACGCCAACCATACTTTCCCAAGATAGAAGTCTCCATAGCTTTGCCATTGCACATAACAATTTTGCCCCAAATTTTGCCGCCGATACTTGCCTTTTGATTGTTCCATTTGTGTGGGACAATACGACACATCACATTTTTGACACTTTACAAAACAAACTTTTACATGCACAAACTTTTGCCCCACCAAATTTTGGATACACCGACACTCTTTCGGTAACCATTTTTGCCACATGCCTCTTGGAGAAACGACTTGATGCTTCGTATTTGATTGAGAGCCTCTTGTTCGCCGGTCACCAAATTGGCATCCACAAGCTTTCCTTTCGCAAGTTGTTTTTCCCCACGCTCTTCTTCGACCGAGACTTTGTCCCTCCACCACTACATGGGAGACCCATTATGGACTACAACAAAGACGCCCGCACTACGACGAGCATCCATAAGGATACAAGGGCAACTATACAAGTCCTTCCCCAAGCTACGAGGATCAACGTCTACCTCATCGGTAAGGAGGAGCAAGAGTCGAGGACGACTCTTCCCCAAGGGGGGAGATGATGTAGCCCCGCCTATCGTCGACGCTACACCATGGCCAAGGAGTCCCCCAAGTGGACCAATGACAAAGAATTAATTTGTCAATGCCTACAAATTGCAGACTAGGGTTTTGCTAGAAGTAGAGGGCAAGTAGATCTCGAAGGTTTCAGCTGAAAAGTACTCGCTGATTATGAAAACTAGGGTTCTGTTGACAATAGATTCGATCCTTTCTTCGTCCCTCGACCCCCCTTATATAGAGGGTGGAGCCGAGGGTTTCGTAATACACAAGTTACGAGTTCGGGAGGGTTTCGTACCCAACCCGTAAGATTACAAATCTCTATCTTTCCTAATACAATCTATCTTTCCTTAACATTAAATGGGCTTCCGAGTCTTCTTATTCTTCGAGTCCTGGGCCTTTAGTAAACCCCGGGTACCATCTTTGGCAGGCCCATTGGGGATGCTTATGTCAGTAGCCCCCGAGATTTTTCTTGAATCGAAGAATCAGGGAAAATCTCCAATTTTACTCATTACATAATCTTTTGATATGCAAATATTATTTTGTACAGGGATATCGGTAGTTGGGGTTAGTTCATCTGACGGATCAGGTACTAGTTAACTGCTCTAGTGGCAATCCGCAAAAACCTTCTTCAAGATCACGTCCCTGGACATGATCTCGGGATACTGGTGTAAACTTCGACAGGTGTCGCTTAAGGTCTTACCATTCTGTAGAGTCCCAGTCATATTTTATCGGGTACCTAACGCGTCTGTTAGGATTTTTCTTTGTATCTGTTGATACGGAAAAAAGTAGCAATCCGCCGTCAGAGACGGTGCCACGCCGAACGGATCGGGGTCTTACCTTCGCAAAGTTTTGCGGCATTCAGAGATTTATTCGCGACTTATAGCGCTCTGAGAATATATTGTCGAGTACTTTTCGGCTGTTGGAATAGCACATTTTATCGAGTCATATTTGATGACTTATTTTGTCTTCCCGATGGGAGTATATGTAGAGTTATCTGTGTAACTCGGAATATACTCACTTCTGTTTCTTTATTTTGATCAAAATTCATCGGGCACGCGAACAGCGTTCCCGATGGGAGTAGCCCCCGAGGCTACATCCAAGAACTTGTGCTTGGGTGTAGGCTCCACAGATTAATATCCTCTGCCGCTATATTTGTAATCCTTCTCGATATTTTTATATCTATCGGGTGCGCGACCAGCGCTCCCGATGGGAGTAGCCCCCGAGGCTATGAACAAATGCTTGCATTTGGTCATAGGCTCTCGCCATTTCTATCTTGTCATATTCGAAGTTTTCTATTTTTCCAAAGTAGCCCCCGAGCGTTTGGGCAAAAACTTGTATTTGATCAAAGGCTCTCGAAATAATCTTGCGTTGTCGATATTCTCGCCCGGCTTCTTAGTCGAGTTTTTCTCTTACCACAATGACGTCATTGCTGATGATAGCCATGATTTCTGTATTGGAAACATGCGAAAACCGCTCCTCGCACTGCCTTGTGGGTCCAAATTCCCCATCTGATTGACACGTCGTGCAAGTGGGGGACACACGTCCTCCACTTTTCTGGCGCATGCACTGTGCCCTCTGTCGTTTCTTTTCTCAGTGAAAATCCAATTTTACCCTTTGTCCACGTGTACTCCATCTGCTTCATATCATTTCCATCCAACGGTTGCGCCGTTTCACCGCACCTCTATTTAAGTCCATCGTCTTCTTCCTCTAGCATTTTCGCTCGCGCCGCCCATCTGCTCTTCCTCTGCAAAAGCTTTCCAACGCGCCCCAAAATTTCTTGTGCTCCCCCGCTCGCGCGCTCGTTGCTTCCACTCTTGTTGATGCCACCGCGCAAACTCACCAAGCACAGCGCGCCCAAAGCAAAGATGGCAGCCGAAGATCTGGGAAACTTGGAGTGGGAGAGATCCAAGATCTCCCAGCAGGATATCAATATGCTGAAGAAGCTTGGCATCAGCGGGAAGCAAGATGCGATTCGCTTCCCCAAGGAAGAAAGCTACCCAGCTCCACCGATGCAATATCGGGTTAGTTTCGTCGACCATCTTATCCGTGGTCTTTCCACCCCTATCCATGACTTCCTTCGTGGGTTGCTGTTCATGTATGGACTGCAACTTCACCATCTCACTCCCAATTCCATTCTCCATATTGCTATTTTTATCACATTGTGTGAATCTTTCCTTGGTGTCCAACCCAATTGGTCCCTTTGGAAACGTATCTTCTTCTGTCGCCGTAACGGTTCTCCCAACGTCGCCTACAACATAGGTGGCGTTGTAATCTGTGTCCGTCCTGACGTCGAATATTTCGACGTTAAATTCCCTGATTCTGTTCAAGGATGGCGCAAGAAATGGTTATACATCCGTGAGGAAAACCACGGCTCTGTAGAGGACAACATTCCTCCTTTTGATGGTGCCGAAAAAATCTGTCGTCGCCGATCTTGGGATGCCGATGCTACCGACGCAGAAAAAGCGGCGACAGAGGCCCTGATGACACGCATCCACGAGCTCCAAAATACTCGAGGACAAGAATTATCAGGTGTCCAAATCACGGCATACTTCCTTAGGATTAGGGTGCAGCCTCTTCAAGCTCGCAAAAATCCCCTTTGGATGTATGCTGGCGAAAAAGATGTGGATCGCTTGTCGGTTGACTTGTCTGTCAATGACTTGGCGAAACTTGTCCGAAAAATTTCGTCGCTGAGCAAGAAGGACAATGTCCCGACGTCTTGCGGTGTGACGCCATACAGCGCCAGCAACGCACTCCCGCAGGTGATTTTTTTGTTCATGTCTTTACTTTACTTCTATCCTTTTTTCATCATACACTGCATACCGATATTTTTCCTGTTTTTTGGGATAGAACCACGCGACGGCGTCGCCTCTTCCTCCCCTTCCCGAAGGTGGAGAAGTTGAAGAAAGGGCCGTTGTCACTGACGACAACCAGGGTACGTCTCGCCCTGAGAGTGAAGCCGCAGTTTCTCGAAAATCTGCGGCATCCTCTGAAAAGGACGCCGAGGCTGAGGCAACTTCTTCGACACGCTCGCCTCCTTCAGCTGCTTCTCCCAGGAGCAAAAGGAAAAGAGATGAGGCTGTCGACACCGGTACCTCCAAAGCCGGTGCTTCCCGTGCTGAAAAAACTGCACCCAATGCCGGGGAGGAAACTTTGGATCTTTACGATGCTGCTCTTGTCAGCTCGTGAGTTCTTTGAAATTGCTATGTACTGTATTTTTCCCTTTGTCGATGCTTTTTGAAATTGCTATTTATCCTGTCGCGATATTTATTGCAGTGACGATGAAGAGGAAGATGCACCTATTGACGAGACTGCTCGAACGAGCACGTCTCGTACTTTAGTTGTCTCAGAAGCTCGTCCTGATGGCGACGAAACTTCACCTCCTCCACAAAACCCTGAACGTTCAACACCAGCTGTAAGCCCCCAGCTCCTTCCCCGAAGAGAGCCAGGGTGGAATCAACCAAGGAACCAACCATATTAGCTGGTTGTTCCTCGACTCCTTTGATGGAAGAGGTAAATTGTTCTTTTTTGTCCTTTTGTTTTGAGTTTCCCTCTTTTTCTCCTTGATGTCGACTTTTTCTTCTTCCTATATTGACCCTTTTTGCATTGTAATCTCTTCAGCCTTTTATGAAAGAGCTCGTCCGCTTCGGCACCCAATTTATCGGGTACCGCGATTATGCCGGCGAACTTGAAGGTACCTACTTGTTCTGTCCAGCTTTCCTTGTCGAGTTTCTCCTGTCACTATTTTGTGTTGCAATGCTCATCTGTCTTATGTTGGCAGAGAAACTGGCAGAAGCCAACAGACGTGCTGACGCCCTCGCTATTGAGTTAGAGCAAAGCGAGAGTGCGCACACGAAAACCGTCGAGGATCTTCAAAAAAGACTCGACGATGCAAAAAAGGCTCTAGAAGAAAATGTAGCTCAACATTCTGCTCGAGAAGAAGAGATCCTTAGTCGACTGGAAACGCAGAGTCGACGTTTTGTTAGTAAGTCTTCACACCCTTGCTGCTTTCTCGCGTCGTGTTTTGGCCTCCCTTTTTTTTCTTTTGATAATCTTCCTTTTTTTATGCTTTAAGCAGGGAGAACACACCAAGAGTACGAGCTGGAAAATCCTGAAGATGACGAGCTTCTGGACGCGCTTTCTCTCCTGGAAATCCATGGTACGGAAGCTCGTAACGGACTAGCTGAAGCTGAAGCTGGCCTATCGCGGCTTTTCCCATATTTCTTCAAGAAAAAGGAGGAACCCGCAGTTTTCATTGATCTCGCCAAATGCTTTACTGGCAAGGAAGACCTTGGACTCCAACTTCGTCAAGAAGGACTAAAGGTTGGCGTTGAAGGTACAATGGCCTTGATTGCAGAGAGTCAACAACAAGTCGACTGGTCGAAAGTTGGCGACACGGGGAAGATCGAAACGAAGAAGTGGCAGTCGCTAATTAAAGCGGCGAAGCCCAATTCGAAGAAGATCCTCGCCACTCTTGGATATAAGCCAGCGCCTGCTCCGAGTTCTTCAAAGCCGGAGGTCAAGTAGACCACTTTTGCTTTTTCCTTTTAGTTTATCTCCCCTTTTGGCACTGTCGCCGTAGTGTTCTTGGTGATGATTGCTTCAGTGATTGTCTAGAGGTCCTTCTTTTGTAATAGACATGTATATATTCTGAGAATGAATGAAAATCTATCTTTGTTCCATGATTGATGTCGAAATCTTTGTTTTCAGTTGATTTTTGACAACTATACTTCAACTCCTGGTCCCTCCGAGGTTTTTCCTTCATCTCGTTCGAAGAAAACACCTGTCGCTGTCGAATTTATTGAGGATTCTTCGAGTAAAAACTCAGCACAGGATTTGGAAGAACTTCGACAACAGCTACAATCCACGAAGAAACAGTCACTTATGCTTATGGAACAATCTCGAAAATCCTCCGAGAGGGAAAAGATTGCACTCCAACAAGCTCAGATGCCATAGCTGAAAAGGACTCCGCCGTTGCTGAAGCTGCTGCAGCTACGTCTCGAGAAAATTTTATGCTTCAACTGCTGACAGATGCTAGCTTGGATATGGCAGGTGTGCTTCATTATCTTTGTCGTGCTTTTACTTTTCCTTTTGCTTGTCTCCTCGTTGCTTGCTGATTCTTTCAAAAATAGGTTCCTTCTTGGATGCTACAACTGAAGATGAGCGTGTTGAAGCTCGATCCAATGCACTTCTCAAACTTGCGCATGATCATGGTTCAAATTTCTGGGGCACGCCTGAACGGACTCGCCAGATTGTCAGGTTTCAGGATCGCGCACTCCAGGTTCGCGATTATCTCGACTTTTGTACAAGGACTTTGTCTCTGGTCTATGGCACCATGTTTCCTCGCAATAAGATGCCAGAGACTCTTCCTGCTTTAATGGACAAATTTCGGGATGCTCCTCGAATCCACGGCTTTGTGCGAGCCCAATTAGCTGCTGGCGCAAGGTTTGCTATGATCATGATAAAAATCTGCTACCCGAAGTTAGACGTGGGTCAAGTTGTTCCAAAGTGCTTGGCCAAGATGGCGAAGAGGAAGAAGAACTTCAGCAAATATGACGATGTTGTTACTCCTGTTGCCGAAGATATGATGGATGAACTTCTTCGGATGGACGCCGAATTCTTCGTGAAGGGCAGCTACGCTGAGCATAGCACTCGTGCTATAAATAATGAGCGCTTGACAATAGACAATATACTGGGTAACCCTTGAAGATAGGTTGTTTCAAGAATTGTATCTTGTGTATGTAATTTGTATTGTAAAGTCACTATATTTATTTTCAACGCCAAGCCCCCGGGCGTTTTGATGGCGGTATTTTCGTTTTATAATGCGAGGTTGTCCCAAGGCAAAATAAATTATACTGTGCTATTTTTGCGGGTACGAGCCCCCGAGCTTTATGTTGACCGCTATTTGTCGACATATTTTTATTTTGGCGAGGTATTTTATACCAAGGCGAGATGTTTTTGCGAGTTGTATTTTGTCGGCACTGTGTATATATATATTGTATCTTCTAGGGGGAAGCCCCCGAGCCTGTCGAAAAGATATATAATTCCACTATCTTTATTATATTGCAGCACCGCGAGCCCGCCTCATTAAAAACTTTCCCGGCCCCACTCGGTGCCCCGAAAAAGGAAAAGAGTGCGTCTGAAAACTCGCGGGCGTTTCAGTACATTGTATGTTTACAGAGGAGGCTATATTTCGGCATCGAAACGTAAAAACGCCTGAGCTGCGCCACGTTCCAAGGATTTGACTCGGCAATCCCCGTCTTCTTGTCCTTGATTCTGTATGCTCCTCCTTCGATTACTTCTGTGACGATGTAAGGTCCAAGCCATGGTGACTCGAGTTTTTCATGACTTTTTTGATTGAGTCGTAAAACCAAGTCTCCAACTTGAAAAGATCTTGGTCGCAATCATCGACTGTGGTAGTTTTTCAGGTCCTGTTTGTATTTGGCGACTCGTGATAATACTTCGTCTCGAGCCTCATCAAGTGCGTCGACATCATCCTCCAAAGCTCTTCTCGAAGTTTCTTCATCATATTATGTAACTCTTGGAGAATCATGTTCTATTTCTATCGGCAGGACTGCCTCGGCTCCATGGACCAGGAAAAACGGCGTCTCCTGCGTCGCCGTGTTTGGTGTTGTTTGAATACTCCACAACACGCTTGGCAGCTCCTCTGGCCAAGTATGCCGAGCTTTTTCCAATGGTCCCAACAGGCGCTTCTTGATACCATTGCAGATGATGCCATTGGCCTTCTCGACTTGACCGTTGGTCTGTGGATGTGCGACAGATGCAAAAATCAGTTTGATGCCGACTTCTGCGCAATATGCTTTGAACTCCTTGGACGTAAAGTTACTGCCGTTGTCTGTGACGATGTTGTGAGGGACTCCAAATCGAAAGACGATGCTTTTCACAAACTTGATTGCGGACGCGCCATCCGGTGAATTTATCGGCTTTGCTTCTATCCATTTAGTAAATTTGTCGACAGCAACGAGCATATACTCATATCCTCCTGGCGAAGCTTTGTGTAGTTTGCCCACCATATCGAGACCCCATTGAGCAAAGGGCCAAGACAATGGGATTGGCATCAGTTCTGCTGCGGAGAGTGAGGTTTGGCGGCGAATCTTTGGCACGCATCGCAAGTTCGCACTATTTCCTTCGCGTCCTCAATTGCTGTTAACCAATAAAATCCTGCTCTGAAGACTTTAGCCGCGATAGCTCGGCTGCTCGCGTGATGCCCGCATATTCCTTCGTGTACATCTTTCAGGATGATCCTTCCTTCTTCGGGTGTAACACATCTCTGTAGTACACCCGAAATACTTCGTTTGTACAACTCCCCTTTTACCACAGTAAAAGCTTTAGATCGTCTAATTATTCGCCTTGCTTCAACTGGATCGTCGGGTATTGTTTTCCTTAGGATGTATGATATGTATGCCTGCATCCATGGAATTTGCACCATCATGACTAGCTCCTGTTCCTCTTCTTCTTCTTCCAATGATTCTTTGGTGGCACTCGAAGGTTTCTCTTCCTTCTCCTTCTTCTTTGTTTTCATTGGCTTTGTTGATCTCTCGCTTATTTCTTCCCAAAACACGCCTGGAGGAATCGCGAGACATTGTGACCCGATGTTTGCAAGAACATCGGCTTCATCATTGCTCAGTCTGCTGATGTGGTTTACCTCGCATCCATCAAACAATTTTTCCAGCTCATTATACATCTCCTTGTATGCTATCATACTCTCGTTGACTGCATCACATTGATTCATAACTTGCTGTGCCACCAACTGTGAGTCACCAAAGATTTTTAGTCGTGTTGCACCGCAAGCTTTCGCCATCTTCATCCCGTGTATGAGAGCTTCATATTCTGCTTCATTGTTAGACGCGTTTGGGAACGTCATCCGTAAGACATACTTCAACTTGTCGCCTTCAGGTGATACTAATATCACGCCTGCTCCAGCGCCTTCTAACCTTTTGGACCCGTCAAAGTTCATAGTCCATGTTCTCGATAAATCTGGAGGCCCCGTGTTTTGTAGCTCCATCCACTCTGCAATGAAATCTGGTAAAACCTGCGATTTTATTGCTTTTCTTTTTTCATATGTGATGTCCCGAGGGGAAAGTTCTATTCCCCAAAGGGAGACACGACCCGTAGCTTCTGGGTTGTTCAATATATTTGAGATTTGTTGACCACTATTATCGGGTGCGCCGAAAAATAGTGTCGCAATTTTCTTGCTGTCGTGAACACTCCATACGCCAACTTCTGGTATTGGGGGTATCGTTGTTTTGAGGGTGACAGTACTTCGCTGATGAAATATACTGGCCTCTGAACTCCATGGAGCTTTCCTTCTTCCTCTCTCTCGACTACCAAAGCCGTGCTGACCACCTGAGGTGTGGCTGCAATGTATAGGAGGAGAGGTTCTTTCTCTTTAGGCGCCACCAAGATTGGTGGTGTCGAAATTGTGCGCTTGAGATTCTCGAAGGCCCTATCTGCTTCCTCGTTCCATTGAAATTGCTCCCCCTGTTTGATCAATGCATAGAACGGCAGCGCTCTTTCTCCCAACCTGGCGACGAATCTGCTTAGAGCTGCGACTCGCCCCGTCAGCTGTTGTATTTCTTTCAACTTTGTTGGCTTCCTCATAGTTACAATGGCCTGTATTTTTTCGGGATTAGCTTCAATCCCTCTTGCTGATACTAAGAACCCGAGAAGTTCTCCGCAGGAACTCCAAAAGAGCACTTTGTCGGGTTCAACTTAAGGCAGAACTTGACGAGGTTGTCGAAGGTTTCCTTCAAATCTTCGATCAGTGTTGACCCCTTCTTTGATGTTATCACGACATCGTCAATGTAGACTTGTACGTTTTTTCCAATCTGTGTTGCAAGGCACTTCTGCATCATCCGCTGATATGTTGCCCCCGCATTTTTCAAACCAAAGGGCATTGTTTTGTAACAAAACACGCCGTAAGGTGTTATGAACGCTGTCTTGGCTTCATCATCTTCTTTTAGTATGATCTGGTTATAACCAGAGTATGCGTCCAAGAAGGAAAGACGTTCACATCCTGCCGTGGAGTCGATGATTTGATCGATCCTTGGGAGGGAAAGTGATCCTTAGGACAATGTTTATTGAGACACGTAAAGTCGACACACATGCGAAGGACTTTCGTGTGTTTCTTCGGCACCATCACTGGGTTAGCTACCCACGTGGCTTCTGTAGATATCTCTTTGATAAAACCAGCATCCTTGAGTCGATCTATTTCTGATAGCATAGCTTTGCGGTTTGGTTCCGAAAAACGCCGCAAGGGTTGTTTGATTGGTCTCGCGAGAGGATCCAAGTTGAGGTGGTGCTCGGCAAGTTCCCTGGGTACTCCTGGCATGTCAGCTGGACACCATGCGAAGATTTTCCAGTGCTCACGGAGGAACTCGACGAGCGCGCTTTCCTATGCGATATCCATGTTTGTTGCAATGGATGTCGTTTTCTTTGGGTCCGTCGGGTGGATCTGCACCTCTTTTGAATCCTTGGCAGTGTTGAAGGTTGGCTCCCTGAGAGACCTCCCTGCATCTGGCAGCACATCGTCAGTGAGCCTTGGCGCCATATATGCTTGCATCCCGAAAGTTTCATAGTCGATGAAAATCCTTGTCGCACTTATCAGACAGCGAAACTTCCCTTAATTGTGATAGGTCCCTTGGGTCCAGGCAGCCTCCACAATAGGTACGTATAATGTGGTACCGCCATAAACCTGGCATATGATGGTCGTCCCAACAAAGCGTGATATTGCGACGGGAAATCCACAACTTCAAACTCCAGATTCTCAATCCTGTAGTTTTCTCGGGTTCCAAACTGAACGTCGAGATTGATCTTGCCCAACGGATAACTTGGCTTCTCTGTGTGATCCCATGGAAACGTGTAGTTGGTTTCAGGTTTGCCAGGGATATGTTCATCTTCCTCAAGGTATCTGCATACATAAGGTTTAAACTGCTGCCGCCATCTATAAAAACTCTCGACACGTCAAAGCCAGCAATTACTGCGGGTAGGATGAGTGCCGATTGTCCTGGTCGAGGACTTGCTGTGGATGATCCGCAATTGTGAAGCCAATGTCTTGCCCTGACCAATTTAGGTACTCAACTGTTGGTGGAGGCATCTTCTCTGCCATGAACACTTGCCGTGAAATTACCTTCTGGGCCCTGTTGGATGGCCTAACTTTCTGAATCATCGAGACCGCACCGTTGGAGTTGGGGTCAACATATGGAGGTGGGTGTGGTGCTGCCGCTATTCTGAGCTGGTGCCGATTTTCATCCGTAATTGCGGGAGGAGGTGGGAGGTGGATCTCACTCCTTGGCCCTGGGGATTTCTGTTCATTGCTTGGGCATTTGCAATTCCTGCGGCTCGCAACATTGCCTGAAAATTGCGGCAGTCTTTTTGGAGATGCCCTGACTACCTCTTTCCGTTGTTGTCGAGATAAAAGTGCATCTGACACGGCCGTTCATCATCTCCTCGGGGGACACATAAGGTCTTTGAAACCTTGGTCCATTATTTTGCCTGTTACCGCGAGAATCACCTCTATTGTCGCCTTGTTGCTCATTACTCCTTTGGTAGTCATCTCGACTATTCCCTCCAGAGTTTCCTCGGAAACCAGCCGATATGTGGCCAGGAGCGTCATTGTTGTAGAACTGGCGAGAAAATCTCCTTCTATTTTGGAAATTTCGACCGCGATCCTCTTCTGGCGACCTATGTCGCTTGTTATATATTGTGTCTTCTCCATCTGCCCACTTGTTGGCTATCTCCATCAGTGCTGATATTGTCTTAGGGTTGGTTCTCCCTAAGTCCTCGACGAAATCTCCCCGCCGGATTCCTGCCACGAACGCGTCTATTGCTCTCTCGTCGGATATATCCTCTGCCGAGTTTTTAATAATGTTCCACCTCTGTATATATTTTCTCATCGACTCGTCGTGTTTCTGTCGGCACGCTCTCAACTCTTCCAATGACGCAGGTTTCTTGCAGGTGGATCGGAAGTTTCTCACGAAGATATCCTCAAAATTATCCCAGATGTCGATGGAACCTGGGGAAGTTTCTTTATCCAAGATCTCGCGGCACCACTCAAGTGAACTTGGATACTTTGCATGGCTGTTGCTCTGGTTCCTCCTACCAACTTCACCATCTCGAGATAATCAACGAGCCAATCCTCGGGATCCTGCAGGCCGTCGAATTGCTTGAAATTCTCGGGTAACTTAAACCCTTTTGGGACTCGAGTCTTTCGAACTCTTCTCGTAAAGCACGGGAGCCCACACATATCTTCGTCGACAACTTCTGGTGAATGCTGACGTTCTCTTCTTTCTTGTCGCGCTCTGTCCACCCTTACTTGAGCTGCTGTGTCTCTTGCTCCACTTGTTCTTGGTGGGTCTTGAACCGCTGCGGTGGGTCGTGGACTATTTTGCCTAGGATTTTCTTCGGGAGGCGTGGCTGCGAACGCTGTTCCCATAACTCCAACTCCAGCCATTGCCATATTGAACAATGCTTCTCTCGGGTCCCCGGGGGGTGGTCTGGACGCGAGGATGTAAGCTTGCGTTGCCATGTATCCTGCTTCTGGCGTTTTCGGGATGATATTTCCCCTTGTATCAATCGACATGAAGGACATGTCGAGATTTTGAATTATGTTTCCTCTCTCTTCTTCGGGTATGTTTTGCAACCGAGATCTTGCTCTCCTCCGAGTGTCTCTGTGACTGTCTGCCTGATTGTCGACTGAGCTCTGCTCGACGCCTGCTTGATGCGGAGGCTGCCTCTTTTCTTCTATTCAGGGATGCTGTCTCCTTTTCCAGCTCCCTACTCACACGAGCAAGTCTATATTGATAGGCTTGTAATTCTTGTACGGTAGCGGTTGTGTTCATTGGTTCTGTCCCGTCCATGGCCCTTGCGGCCCTATCCCACGCTGCTTGCGGGAGTTGAACTCTTTCGCGAGGTGAGGTCCCGACATATTTAGTGCCTAGGCCTCTTCTGAGATCAGCGGGATCGACGTATGGATTTCCCAAATCATCGAAAGCCTCTGACGTCTCTGGTTCTGCTCGGCCTGCCTCTTCAATTGCACAGATTTGATGGTATTTTGAATATTGATTTTTGTCGGGATTGGTGACACCATCATATAGATTGGTGAAGACCTTTCCGATGGCAGCAGATTTGTCGATGAAGTTGAAGCTGTCGACGCTGTCGGAATCGCTGCTTATAAAAGAGTCCGCAGACGACTCGAAAGATGTGTCGCTGAAGATCTTGGCGAGCTTTCCGCTTGCCTTGGTGTCGATGAAGCGTGGCGACGAAAACTCCTCGTCACTCGACGAAAAGCCAGAATCGATCGCTGAAAATTCCGACGAGATCGGAACTTCAAGACGATAGGATCCTTCTTTGTTGATGCCAAATCGGAATTCTCCGAACGTCATGGCGATGGGCTCCTCCAGATAGGCATATGCATCCATACGGGAGGGCGGGTGAGGAATAAAATCGACTAGATCAGTTTTTTCCGTTTACCTCGATCCATCGCATTGCTAGCCACCGACGAAGTCGACGATTCTGGACGTGCCATCGAGATCAGCCCCTTGCAACCTCTAATTCCCACAGACGGCGCCAATTGACAAAGGATTAATTTGTCAATGCCTACAGATTGCAGACTAGGGTTTTGCTAGAAGTAGAGGGCAAGTAGATCTCGAAGGTTTCAGCTGAAAAGTACTCGCTGATTATGAAAACTAGGGTTCTGTTGACAATAGATTTGATCCTTTCTTCGTCCCTCGACTCCCCCTTATATAGAGGGTGGAGCCGAGGGTTTCGTAATACACAAGTTACAGAGTTCGGGAGGGTTTCGTACCCAACCTCTAAGATTACAAATCTCTATCTTTCCTAATACAATCTATCTTTCCTTAACATTAAATGGGCTTCCGAGTCTTCTTATTCTTCGAGTCCTGGGCCTTTAGTAAACCCCGGGTACCATCTTTGGTAGGCCCATTGGGGATGCCTATGTCAACCAACAACACAAAACCCCGCCATATATGTCAAGGTGAACTCCTTCCTCTCTATGGTCGATCTCAACACCAACTTGAATGGTATGCTACCTCATGCCTATCATCATGATGTCTATAGGTGCCGACGTCGACAAGGACCAAGAGAGAAGGAACCCCCATGGTGCATGGAAGAAGGAAGAAGAAGAAGGAAAGAAGAGGAGAAGGAAGAGGAAGAAGAGGAGGGAGGAACGAGGCCGGCCCGGAGGCCGGTCGGGCCGATCCGGCCCGGGGCGAGGCTGGTCGACCAGGCCACAGACCGGGCGCACCGGCGACAACCGGGCGTCGACCGGAAGCCAACCGGAGGGATCTGCGACATTTCCGGTTGGCGACCGGTCGACCGGCCCCACGACCGGACCCGCCGGCCCCAGGCCCGGTCAGACCGGCCCCTGGACCGGATTCGTCGGGTTTGACCCACCAACTTGTACCTCTTCGACCCATGTTGCCTTGTATGCCTATATAAGCACCCAGGTCGCCCCATTAGCTCCTTAGACAAGATTTAGGCTTAAACATGACTTTGAGCTTTGTCTCCCTAGGGTTTCATCCCCTTTGTATCAAGGCACCCCATGTTGGATGATTGGATCTATGTGAGTGAGATTCTAGTGTGCTCCACTCTCTCTCTCTCACCGGTCTCCGTCCCCAACACCGATCTCTCACTCCGGGATTCTACTTCGCGTCTCTCCCGTGGTGATTATATTGGCGTGGTCCATCGAGCCACGAGGGTAAGTATCGATTGTATCGGGTTGGTGTGCATTCGTTCTTCGTGTTCTTCGTGTTCTTCCGCCTCTCCCTCTCTTTCCCCCTTTGGATCTTGGGTCAATCGCGAGATCGGGCCACACACGGGGTCTTAGACCTCATCAGTTTCCGGGCATGCATTGGTGGAGATAAAAGGAAAGGCCACATGCATGCACTTAATCAATGGAAATTAAATTCTGTTCACACCTCCACATGCAAATCTTCTCACACATGCATGTGTCTTTTTTCCAGCGTTCACGAGATGGAAAGGAAATTAGAGCCAAAACCGTCCCACTTAATTCGCTCATTATGCAAATGCTCCTAATCAAGCGCTGATAGTGGAAATGCATGAAAATGAAAGGATGCCGTGTATACTGTGATGGAGGAAGTACAGAAAATCTTGCTTGTAGCTGATTTTGGCTAAGAGGGTTTTACTCACATTACATGTGCCACTTTCCTTGTCTGCAAAACAAGTTCCAATAAAGGAAGATGAAAGAAGAGGACATTGTGGGCGAGATTGAACACCTTTTTTATGTGTTAAGCTGAGGCCTCGTTTAGCTGAGGATTTCGACTTAGGCCTAACAACTCAGCACACCCACAAATAAATCTCCTTGCGCGCACCACTGTCAGCAAAAATAACAAAATTAGCACGCAAGATTAAGAACGAAGTGAATTTAAGTAACTTGGTTAGCTTTTCAAGCAATATATTCAGAGAAAGAGCACACATGTTCGGCTCGAAATAATCGTAAGAGAAGAACAATAAATCTAAGGCACCCCACTTCATCGGCAGAAGGGGCGCGACAACGCATGGATTCATACCTTGAGTCGACGCTGGCTCGTAGAAGGGCGGCCGCGCCTCGAGGATGCCGGCGACGTCTCCACCTCGGTATCACATGTGACTGCTTCTCGGCGGGCGGTGCGCCGCGCCATGTAGAAGATCTATCAAAAGAGGAGAGCCCGATGACGCTACCGATGCCTCAACCTTGATAGCACCGGCATGTTGCTCCGCACCGAGATGCGCCACATGCAAGATTTAGCGGATGCGCCAATTTTAGAGATATGTCATGATCGTTGTAACAAATTTCAACGTGATGATGATTTGATCCTGCACTCGGCCTTGAACATAAGTACTAGTACAGTCTCACAATATTTTTATCATTATACTTTGCGAGATTTAGCGGATGCACCAAATTCAGAGATAGATCATGATCATGGTAACACAATTTTCAATGTAATGATGATTTGATGTTGCACTCGACCTTGAACATAAGTACTAGTGCGGTCTCACAAATTTGTATCATTATACTTTGCAAGTTTTAGAGGATGCGCCCATTTTCAGAGGTAGATCATGATCATGGTAACAAATTTTCAACGTGATGATGATTTGATGTTGCACTCGACCTTGAACAGAAGTACTACTACTGTCTCACAATTTCTTTATCATTATACTTTGCAAGATTTAGCGGATGCGCCAAATTCAGAGATAGATCATGATCATGGTAACAAATTTTCAACGTGATGATGATTTGATGTTGCACTCGGGCTTGAACAGAAGTACTACTACTATCTCACAATTTCTTTATCATTATACTTTGCAAGATTTAGCGGATGCGCCAAATTCAGAGATAGATCATGATCATGGTAACACATTTTCAACGTGATGATGATTTGATGTTGCACTCGGGCTTGAACAGAAGTACTAGTACTGTCTCTCAATTTTATATCATTATACTTTGCAAGATTTGGCGGATGAGCCAATTTCAGAGATAGATCATGATCATGGTAACAAATTTTCAACCTGATGATGATTTGATGTTGCACTCGGACTTGAAGAGAAGTACTAGTACAGTCTTAAATTTTTTTTTATCATTATAATTTGCAAGATATAGCGGATACGCTAATTTCAGAGATAGATCATGATCATGGTAGTGATCGATATTCAAGGTGATGATGATTCGATTTTGCACTCGGCCTTGAACAGATGTACTAGTACGGTCTTAAATTTTTTTATCATTATACTTGGACCTTAGCCAAATTCAAAATCTCATAGCGGCAAAACTTCCCGCCCACAAAATACAAAAATTTCACACGCTTCCAAATTCCCATTCTACCCCTGTGGAGATGACAACAAAGTTGATTGGTGGGGGGGGTCTGCCGTCATTTTTTGGATCACCACCTCCCTAGCCTCGGAAACCCTCCCAAAAAAAAATACATTTCCTTCAGTCTCTCCTCTGAGACCACCCACCAGAACTTCTCAAGTCCCTCGCTCTCCCACCTCCACGACCAACGCATCGGAACATCCCCGCCGGACTTCCCTGGCCTACCCGAGGCCTCGTGATCCTCGTCATCCGGCTGCCGGAGCCGCTTCATCGACGCCGTCATCAACCGGACCGGATCATCCCCGCCGAACCTCGAAACCATATGCTCATCTAGCAGTCTACCGTAGTCGCTTCAGCTGCGGTATCGTCCACCCCACCAGAGCCGCTTCGCCGGATTCGTCGTCCACCGCATCGGATCTTACTCACCGACACCGCTGTGCATGAACCGGATCTGCTTCACTGGCGCCATGCATGATCTAAACTCTTCTACTGTCGCTTTTCTATTTCTTGCCTGCAAGTTCTTGTTCAATCTTGGGGGAACCTATTTGTGCTAACGACGCGCTGTTACATTTTTGCAGATGAGATGAGTAACCATGAAGTGTAATGGCCGTCTCTCCAACCCCAAGTAGCCCATGTAGTGTACGGACTTCATCACCGAATCTATCAACCTCAGGAAGATTGACTCCCACAAAGTGCTTCTCCTAATGTAAGTCCCTTCACTCCCTTGTTTTAGCGCCATGTTCTGGGTTCAGATGCTTGTTTGTCTGAAGCTCTTTTAGTTCATTCCTAGCTATGACAGTAACACCTTGCTATTTTCTAGTTCATTGCTAACTTTAAGCGATTAAACATTTTGGTTTGCATTCCCTGCTCTGTAGATGTAGACATCATAAATTCTATCTTGCTCAGTCGTTGTTACAAAAATTATAGCCTGCTGTGGTGACCCAGCGTACCACTGCATGGTGTAGTACACAAGTCGTTGACATAACACAAGTGAAACACCGTTCCACTCATATTACATCCCTCAGAGTGGTACAACATAAACATATGCGAGTCCAAGGTATGTCTATAGAAGGATACACAAGCTGTTTACAGAAGATCAACACAGCCTCCTACTTTACAGTGAGGTAAAACTTCAAATAAAGCTCCAGAAGAACGACTCGTAATCTAACTTATTGCTAACACTATCTCCAGAGATACTGGGCTTGCTATAGAATTCTAGCTACTTAGGTGCTAGGATTAGGGAAAGGCTCCCTTCTATTACTAGTCTAAGTTTCCACTTAAGTTGCTGCAGCAGTTGACTTCATTGACTTCTTTGCTTGGATTCTCCATCTTGTTGCAGTTGACTCCTTTGTCTTCGAGTTCCACGGTAGTTCATCCTCCGGTGCCTCCATAGCTAAGCAGGGGATTTAAGAGTGGGATGAGTACGAGCGTACTCAGCAAGTTCATATTAGGGAATAGGTGTATCATGCACTAGCTACAGCCACAGACCAGAAAGTCATAGGCGAATGCAAGTTTTCATAATCATTTCTTCAAAAGGTTTATTTTATTCTGAAAACTATGCCCGTCAGTCTTCACAGGTTGACTAGAACTTCATGGAGTTCCTTTCCTGCGTTCGCAGTTCCTTCCCAGGGTGACAGTCACAATTCAGTATCCTCTGCAGAGGTGCGTTACTTTTCCCATAAGAGAACTTATCCTTGATACCTTACCGAGACGCGTTCTCGTCCACACTTCCTTGGTGTGGGGCCAGGTGTAAGATCCAAGCCAATCACTGGCTTCTCCGCGACCTTGCAGACCCACCCTTTTGTAAGTCTGTCCTCTCCTATATCTATAGGTAGACTAACACAGCACTTGTTCTCTCCTATACCGTTAAGGTAGACTGATCCGAACAACTTATGTGCCCTGTCCTATACACCATAGATAGACCGATCCGGACAACCCTTACAATCCTTCATAGACCAATAATAAGTCTACCCTCTCCTGTATCTAATGGTAGACTGTGCAGGACCACATGTCCCCACCTTTACCAAAGATAGACTGATACGGGCAACCCTTATTACCAGTCCGTTGGCATGCGAGAGGGAAAAGATACAGCTGACTTCCCCAGAGCCATTATAGATCTTATGGTCAACGCGGTATGTACGGCGCTAGAATCACTGGACGACATTGGTACTTAGTCCTAGATGAATAATACCCGTGCAATGGAACCTCCACCATATCAACACATACCATGGTTCCATTGCCCACCACATAGTCATATTCATAATTGTAAAATAATACTTTGCTTTTCAATGCAGGAATGATAAGTATAGTACTTTGCATATAATTTGATAAAAATAATCAAATGACATGAGCAAGCGATGAACTTGCCTTTCTTGACTGCAAGATTATGCAGGCAAAAGCTTCGATACGTGAGAACTCCAAATTCTGAAATACCATCATTGTCCGGTAAGGACAATGTTTAAAGAATTGGCAAAGATGCTATAATGCATAGTATGAGATGCAATCGTCCCGAGCGTAACCTAACCTCGATGATTTAGGATGAATGAGTTGTAAAGATTTCTTTAGTGTGTGTTGCACTTTTAGGATGGTTCTCAAACAAGGTTCTTATTAGGATTGGTGATATTATGGCATAAACAAGTGATATAATTCATCATAACAAACATACACACAAAGTAATGGTGATGGTATAACAAGTCAAGAATAGTTGTCAGTTTTAAGTTCTACGGGACAGGGTTGATGATTGCATAGATTACACTTCAAAAGAATAATTTTTGAAGAACATGCTAATTAAGAAATAGTAAGTATAAATAAAAACTATGGCTTCTATGGTTGGATTGACATATGTACTTGAAAAGAATAACTTTTGAAGAACAGGTTAATAAGTATAAGAATTACTTCAAATAGGAGCTATGGCTTCTAGGGTTTACTATTTGATTCATTTAGTTTTCTAATAGGTACTAGTTGGTTCTTAAATAGAATGGGTTTATATGTAGCAAGTATTGGTAGGTTTATTAATATGGTTTGTCATAAGCATCATATCAAAGGATGGTTATCAAGGTGGTTCCATAAGTTAGCTATTAGGGTTTACTATGGCTTCACATTGGCTTTACTAAGTAATGACTAATGGTTTCTAAACTAGATGGTTTATCATTTCATAAATAGGATTTAGTTGAATAGGAGCATGTGATGTGCATTACTACACAAGATTGGTATTAGGTTCATCATTAGGATTCTACTAGGGTTTGATGGTTGAGTTTGAATTCCATGGTGTGGTATGGTGATCAATGGTGCTAACATATTAACAAGCTAGGGTTTATACCTAGATGGCACTAATTGGATCATATAGGTGTTAACCAAAAATAAAGACATGAAATGGTAATCTTATGTGAATTGGTTTTATCCTAATGGATCATGAGCATGCATATATTTGTTGCTTAGCAAGGTTCTATAAGTAATGTGAAGTTTATATGATCATATGGGCTAAACCCCTAGGGTTTTTAGGATTGCAACAATTTAGGATGAACACATAAAATAATGGTCTCAAGTTCTTACTTATATTAGAACTAGGGTTTCTAAATTATGATACAATTCTTAAACTAATAGTTGGGACTAGAACTAATGTGATTAAGTACTTGAAATAAAATTAATAATAAATTTAACATGCTATTAAATTTTTAGAGGGTTTAAGATTTAAAATAATTATTAGTTAGGGTTTAATTAGAAACTAGGGTTTTATAATTATTATTAGGTTCTAAAATAATAACTTGTTAATTAAAGAATGTTTAAGTTAAAACATTTTGAGCTACCAAAATAATAGTAGTTTTTGGTATTTTCTTGCTTTATTGTTATTTAAGAAAATGTAGACAGTAATTTGCAAATTAGGGTTTATGGATTACTATTAATATTTAAGTTAAGGAAAAGATAATTAAGATTATTAATCTTAACATTTTATTTACTTACTGAATAGCTATTATTTAATTTTTATACTCAGATAATTTATTGAATACAAATGGTGTTTTAAGTAAATGAAAAGACATATTTATTAAAGGTAAAAATAAGTGCATTTTTATTTTAACAGAAAATTTTATTTAATATTTTATTTGAATAGAGTTTATTTTTGTGAGCATTTTGATATATTATTTATATTTTTCTAAGCTAAAATGAATTTTATATGATTTTGCAAAGTTTCAATAATTTACTGGGTTTTTAAATGAAACAACAAATACTAAATGTACCGGTTCAGACCCTAGCTACTCTCACAGACAGGTGGGTCCTTTGACTCAAAGTCAAAGCTGACGTGGCGGTGGACACGTCCCCTCGCCGTCGGCTCGACGCCGGCGACCAGGCGAGGACGGCGCCGCCGTTATAGTGCCTCCCAGGACGGCCTAGTGATGGATTCCGACTCCCCTCGACACGCAGAAGCGAATGGTGGTGTTGCTTCTCAGAAACGACCACCGGAGCTAGCTCCGGCGAACGCTACCGTGGCAGTGAACTCCGGCGATCTACCAAACTCGATCTACGGTGGACCCTAAGATGCGTAAAGAGATGCAGGAGAGGCGCAAGATCAACCTGAAGGTGATGGTGAGCTCGGTGGGGCTTGAGGTGGTCGGAGACGAGCACGGCGTCGCGGATTCCGACGAACTTCCGTGAAAGGGAATGCCAAAATTAGCTCGATTGGTGAAGCTCCTTCTCGATTCCTTCTACCAGAATGATCAGTGAACTCGTGCGCTTCTAGCCGTCCACTTCATAGAAGCCGGGGTGGCCTCTATCGACGGCAACGTGATGAACTCCGGCGAGGTGCTGCGGATGATTGCGGGAGATTGAGAGGGACAGAGAGGGAATGGAAGGGCGGCGATGTTCTAGGGTTTCTTGGAGAAGCTCGTGGTGCTCTTATAGCTCTAGAGGAGGGCGGAATGGTCATCTCGTCGTCGGTGACGGCCGAGATGGGGCGGCGAGGTTGCCATGGCAACAGGGCACGAATCGGGACGCAAGTGGATAGGACGGACGCGGCGAAGCTTGGAGGTGCCTCTGAGATGGTCTCTGGCGTCCGGGATCGTCCATATCCGCAGCGAGGACGTGGCCGGGACATCTCTGTGCGCTGTCGACGCCGGGAAGGAAGACGACGACCTCCCCTTGTCTCCTGCCAGCGACGAACCGGTAAGTGACCAGGTGGGTTAGCGCTGGGCTGCGTTCTTGGGCCAAGGCTGGGCTCTGTTTCTGGGCTGTGGTGCTGGGCTGCCAGGTATGCTCCTCTCTCTCTTTTCTATTTTTTTCTTTTTATTTTCTGATTTGAAATTTGCTAGTTAAATTCAAATTTGAATTCTGTGTTGTTTTGCAGATTCTCAAACATTTGAATATCAATATACAGTGATGCTCACTACATAGTTTGGTTGTATTAAACAAATATTTAGTTTAGGATTTAATTGATATCTTGTGAGGCTTGAGTAAAATAGAAATGGTTTAGTTATTTATTTCAATTCCCTTTTTAATTTAGGAATCAAATCTATTTAAATGATTTGAAATTTAGAACATATGCATGATGAACATGCAATTAGTTTTAACTAATATTCTTAACAATATTGATGGTTCATATCTATTTTAATTATAGCTAGAGTTTAAAGATAAATAGTATTGAGGATGGATTGGATTCATCATTTTATGTGGAGAATTATTTCTAAGGGTTACTTGAATCATTTAAAATAGATCCTATGCTCATCATGGTTAATTCACTTGCTAAGATGACTCTAGTTATAAAACATTATTTCATTTGGTTCACTAAACAACTTACTTGGAAGGTAAAATATAATTGGATATTGGTTTCACTCTACTCACTTAAATAATGTTTAAGCTTGAGTATAACTGGCTTAGTTGATACTTGTGATACATGATACACAAGTTAGGACATGTTATTTTATGTGGTATTGATTCCATATGACAAGGTTTAGGGTTTTAAGAATACTTCACTACTTGAAGTATTAAATAGGCATGAGCATGGCAAGGTTCTACTTATGATCCAAAGTAATACTTGGATTGGAATTCAAATATGGTCTAGGGTTTAAGTAGTGATCACTAATGTGATACACCACTAAGATTAGGTATGAGCATAAGCTTTGGTTATGTTTCACTAATAGAACATGGCTCTCACCTCCAAGATTAAAGGTTGTTTTGAACAAGTAGGATTTAATACTACTCTAATATTCTCTAGGATGGACATGGATATATATAGTTAGCATCTATAACCACTCTTACTTCTAAATGTCTTGGAAAATCCTAAGGTCCTACTCAAGAGATGATGATATGATCCTCTAAATATATGGTTTGCCTAGGAATTCTACCTTGGTATCTTATGTAGCTTGTTCTTCTGAAAATCTGATAAACCTGCATCTTGTGGTATGCCTCCACCTCCTAGATTTTTCATCTTGATCCTAGCTAATGTATGGAGTGGCTCTATGTGTTGATTTCCTTGTGTCATGCTACAAGATGATCAAATGGATGAAGGGTGTGGCTCCTTTTATAGGCTTGGGCAAACTCTAGTGTCATGACACATAGGTGGGTGACTATTGTTTTGGTTTGATGAATAAGGTGCTTGGTTGTCATGCCCTCATCCATAGCAATCCTTTGAGCATGAGGTGGCAAGTCTTGGGATGCAAGTCATGTAGATATTTTCATCCTATGTGGCATGATCATTATCCTCTCATATGAATTATATTTGGATAGCCAAGTGGCATTTGTTACTAAATATCTTGTGGATGGTTTTATTATTGTGGATGAGTCACTATATCATATTTGATTGGATTTATATTATAATATTGGTCAAAAAGTCAAGGTTGAAGGTTATTCCTCAATTTTGAATAGTTGGTGTTTGATTGCACCAAGGCATGATCATATGAGTTTCAAAATACTCATGAGTAGTTTTATTCAAATAGTTTGAACTATAACTTGTAATGTAAATGGATTCAGTTTTATGATATTCCATATATTTAATAAGTTATGATTTAAATAAGAATGTGTGGCCTTTAAGCACTTTAGACCCTGTGATTTACCTTATTTATTAATAAGTTTAGAATTGAGTTATATTACATACAAAATTAGTTGAAGATATACCATGAGAATCATGGTAGAAACATTTATTTAGTAAAAGACATGGAAAAGATAAGTAAAGAATAGTTTCTTAATTATTCATGTGTTGTTGTAAGGAATGTCATGTTGAGATCTTTTATAGAATCTTATAGTTGACCCTTACTTAAGGTGTTGTTTGTTGTAGAACTAATTCCATTTGATCTAGCCCATAGATCAAATCATCTCTACCCAAAACAAGGTTTTAGCAAAGATCACAGTGAAGTTTATAGCGCTTGACTTGATGATCTACTTCAATTCCAGCAAGTCAAGTGAAACTTCAGTTACTGTGGTAAGTTTTATTTGAAAGCGCGAAAATTCCCCGGATTTTCTATGCATGAATGCAATGCACACTTTGGTGTTCTCTCATTTTATAGCCTCTAAACCTGGGATATTACAGCCTCTCCCCCTTAAACTGAACTTCGTCCCGAAGTTCGAACGCTCTCATGTTTCGGAATGTTGAACTGACTTGAACAGATCACAATCCTTCAAACTCCATGGTGATCTCATTAGATATAATTGGATATATCCCTTGTCCAGATTCTTCATGTAGACTTCTGATGTCTGGCACTGATACTTCCTCTAATTCTAGGATTTCTTCTAACATTCGAAACTTCTAGTCTGACTCTTCAAAGATCCTTGGATTAGGACATCTTCTTATGCTAATGGACTTTACTAATGGTTGTGGTGACATCTTCCTATTTGGGTACTCAAAGCTTGGTTCTACCAGCTGCGGTAATCCAGCTGCGGTGCCCAAACCTTAAGTCTAAAGGATTTGTTTAAAGTAAGATATTGTTGTCCCTTACTACCATAACGAACGTAATGGTACTTCGTAAGGTATTTTCAATAGGCATGGTCCTGGTGGTTTATTCTTACGAATGGATTAGACTCATTTAGTCCATCCAATCATGGCTTCTAGTTTATACTAGTTATCCCCTTTTGGTTTCTTTAGGTTCCATGAAAGGAATCTTGCTAATAAACATTAGTTTTGGTTTGGTCAAACCCTTCGGTATTTGAGCTTCTCAAGCTTTGATTGTCCTCCGACATCTTCTTCATCCAACTTCATTATCTTAGACTTACTTGAATTCTTCTGCTTCTGAGTAATTATTAATTACCCACTCAAGTTAGGGTCTAACCCTTACTTCTTCGAGATATAAACCTCGGCTTCTAGTCTGACATCCTCCTGAGAGTACTATTATATGGATACTTCCACCAATCTTATGAAAATAGGATCGGACTTCCTCTCAGTTCAGACCTTCTTCTTCGTCTTTCATACTCCAAATCATATCTTAATACTTCTCCTTCAATCTTCCTCTCCCCCTTGGAGTTTACTAATGATCTTCAAACTCCTTTTCTTCTAATCATTAAACTCCAAGGTAGAAGATTGGTTTAAGTCTGGTTTATATTTTGTACCTTTCTAAAGTCTCATGAAGAATTCTTTGCGGTGTATCCACACAGTTGTGGGTATCCGATGTGAATCCTCCGACTAAACATTTATTAGCTACGGAATACCAGCTACGGAATCCCTCTTTCCTTTAGAGTGAAAGAACGATTAAGCTGTGGACTAATTGTTACCAGCTGCAGACTATCTAACACAAGATGTGGCTTATTGGATACCAGTTGTGGCTATGTTATGGTTCTAGTCCACATCTACCTACCAGTTGTGGCTACTTTTATAGTTTTAGTTAAGATATACCTCACTTCACATACTTTCTCTTCATGATTATCCTATATCAGCTGCGGTCTGATGATACCAGCTGCGACTTCACTTGTCTATTTTCCTTCTTCTAAGGTTTGTTTTGCAAGATAACCACTTATTGACACTATGAAAATAGTATTGTAAGTGACTTCACTTGCATTCCCTTCTTTCATAATGAATATGGCTCCACTTCTACTGCTCCATATTCACTATTTTCTCACTTTCCTGATACTTTCATGTTGAAGTATTCCTTGATTAAGGATAGAAATGAGTTTGGATTGCTCCTTCCTTTGAAGTAGTGTGGTTGCTTCCCACAACTGTACTTCCTTCTTCCAGTGAACCTTCATCTTGTCTTCAAAATCTTCAGAGTTCGTCACTTCCTCACACGAATACCTTTACCCTCTAGACCTATAACATCAAGTAAGAGCTTGATACTGCAACATGCATTTGCATATCAAAGTCAAACTTCATGTATGGATCTAGTCAAACAATGAAAATCCAATAAAATCCAAGAAAATCCAGCTTTGTGCATACAATACACATCTTTATATGCCTGAATATAATAGTTGGGTAAGACATCCCTAAACATCAGGCTAAGATGTGTAGTATATAACACCACATAAGATAGGTTTAGGTTGTGATACTTAGCACATATATAGGGATTTCTACTATTTGTCTCAATATTTACCTCGATTGCTCACTTGTAATCAAATAAACTTGAGCAAATTGGTCCAGAATAGTTGTGGTTGACCTTATTTCCTTGGAAAGTGCTAACTTACCTTCCATTTAATTGAAAACTAACCTCACATGATCTCTTGAGACCATAACATGGCTACTCTCAACACCTGAATGTTAAAGTCTACCACCAATAACTCCAAGTTTCTCTATAAGCTATGCTCTAATAAAGCCTTCTTCCGACTATCATCTATGGTTCGAGCATACTTGGCACAATTTCCAGGATTTTAAGGCCTAAGCTTTCAAACTATTCCTTAAATCCTACTCCTTATCACACTCTTGTAATTCACTTATGATGTTCTACTCCATCACATCATGACTCTCAAGTGAATCATACATGAGTACCTAATTGAAAGTAGACTCATGTAACTCCTATCACTCTTCCTTACCTCCCATGATTGACTCATCATAGGTATATACTACCTTATATAACTTATTTACAACACTTAATACCAGTCATTTGGTATTTTAAATGACTTTTACTTAACCATAACAAACATTGGTATACTTCTTCCAATAGGATATCTTCCTTATGGTTGTATCCTCTCTTTGGACTACCATGTATTGTATACCAACTGTGATCTACTAACACCCATTATCTTAAGCTCCAATGGTGTTCTAGTTATTTGGGAATAAAGCAAGATAACTAACTAACTCTACTTAAGAAAGATAGATAAGAAAGATTGACTCAAGTGTGTGGATTATTCTCAAGTGAATATCCATCTCAAGTCAAAAGAATAATTGGTTTAGCATAGTTGGCTTAGCTAAGACTTCTTCCTATAAACACTACCAAACCTATAGGTCTCCTTTAAAGGGTTTTAATCCTAGGGTCAAAGCATTTTCTCTGATACCAGCTGTGGTGACCCAGCGTACCACTGCATGGTGTAGTACACAAGTCGTTGACATAACACAAGTGAAACACCGTTCCACTCATATTACATCCCTCAGAGTGGTACAACAGAAACATATGCGAGTCCAAGGTATGTCTATAGAAGGATACACAAGCTGTTTACAGAAGATCAACAAAGCCTCCTACTTTACAGTGAGGTAAAACTTCAAATAAAGCTCCAGAAGAACGACTCGTAATCTAACTTATTGCTAACACTATCTCCAGAGATACTGGGCTTGCTATAGAATTCTAGCTACTTAGGTGCTAAGATTAGGGAAAGGCTCCCTTCTATTACTAGTCTAAGTTTCCACTTAAGTTGCTGCAGCAGTTGACTTCATTGACTTCTTTGCTTGGATTCTCCATCTTGTTGCAGTTGACTCCTTTGTCTTCGAGTTCCACGGTAGTTCATCCTCCGGTGCCTCCATAGCTAAGCAGGGGATTTAAGAGTGGGATGAGTACGAGCGTACTCAGCAAGTTCATATTAGGGAATAGGTGTATCATGCACTAGCTACAGCCACAGACCAGAAAGTCATAGGCGAATGCAAGTTTTCATAATCATTTCTTCAAAAGGTTTATTTTATTCTGAAAACTATGCCCGTTAGTCTTCACAGGTTGACTAGAACTTCATGGAGTTCCTTTCCTACTGCGTTCGCAGTTCCCTTCCCGGAACAGGGAGTGACGGTCACAATTCAGTATCCTCTGCAGAGGTGCGTTACTTTTCCCATAAGAGAACTTATCCTTGATACCTTACCGAGATGTTCTCGTCCACACTTCCTTGGTGTGGGGCCAGGTGTAAGATCCAAGCCAATCACTGCCTTCTCCGCGACCTCGCAGACCCACCCTTTTGTAAGTCTGTCCTCTCCTATATCTATGGGTAGACTAACACATGCACTTGTTCTCTCCTATACCGTTAAGGTAGACTGATCCGAACAACTTATGTGCCCTGTCCTATACACCATAGATAGACCGATCCGGACAACCCTTACAATCCTTCATAGACCAATAATAAGTCTACCCTCTCCTGTATCTAATGGTAGACCGTGCAGGACCACATGTCCCCACCTTTACCAAAGATAGACTGATACGGGCAACCCTTATTACCAGTCCGTTGGCATGCGAGAGGGAAAAGATACAGCTGACTTCCCCAGAGCCATTATAGATCTTATGGTCAACGCGGTATGTACGGTGCTAGAATCACTGGACGGCATTGGTACTTAGTCCTAGATGAATAGTACCCGTGCAATGGAACCTCCACCATATCAACACATACCATGGTTCCATTGCCCACCACATAGTCATATTCATAATTATAAAATAATACTTTGCTTTTCAATGCAGGAATGATAAGTATAGTACTTTGCATATAATTTGATAAAAATAATCAAATGACATGAGCAAGCGATGAACTTGCCTTTCTTGACTGCAAGATTATGCAGGCAAAAGCTTCGATACGTGAGAACTCCAAATTCTGAAATACCATCATTGTCCGGTAAGGACAATGTTTAAAGAATTGGCAAAGATGCTATAATGTTGAGAAACCCACCGCGGGCCGGTCAACACCGTAGAGCCGGGAACAACTAGGGCTGCGGCTGGCCCATCCCTCGAGCGACGGCCCGCAAAGCCTCTGCGCGCCGATGCAAATTGCAAGGGCGTGCCACCTGACCTATACCTGTCGGGAAGGTGTGGATGATGCCTCGCTTAGTTTCTGCAGGGCACACACGTACACGTTAAATAAGAGCCTCGATCGGCTCTCAGGTTATCCTGAATCGGCTCATGGAGCCGATCCACCCATGATTCGTCCAAGGTGGCCGAATATATGGTGGTCCTGCTTGATCATGATAAAGCATATGAGATCCACGACGATCTGGGGTTTTCACCGCATAATCGGATCATCCTACTCACGATTGGGCCTCGCGCTCACGCACGGTGATCATAAGCCAGCCCTAGACAAGGCCTAAAAACCAACACTAGGTTGATCCTCGGAACGTCCTGTCTAGGGACAGCAAACTACACCCTACATGCCGCTGGATCCTCCAACCCTTTGTAAGGCCTAACTATTGCAGATATTAAACTAATCCTTGATGAATCAAGGAGCAATCGTAACGGATCAGATCTACTAAATAACGATCAAGCGGGGTGCCGCCCCTGCACCCATGATGAGGTACAAGGACGGCTAGATGCGCAAGGGTTGCACTACGACAGCATATGATACTAGGAACAATGCTAACCCTAACACATCTATGATAACTACGTTGCTCGCCATCAAAAAGGCTTCAGCACGAGCAACGCATGAACAACTAGGCAGGCTCGTGCTGCCTAGATCGCGAGATGCGATCTAGGCAGCATGGTGCTTACCGGAGGAACCCTCGAGACGAAGGAGTTGGCGATGCGCCGAGATTGGTTTGTGTTGAACGTTGGTTGTTGTTTATTCCATAAACCCTAGGTACATATTTATAGTCCGGGGACTTTCTAATGTGGGCGTGCACTAAACCGTGCACAAGATAAACTCTAATTTCTAAACTAAGATGCGAT
Organism: Lolium multiflorum; assembly: GCA_030979885.1. Taxonomy (NCBI): domain Eukaryota; kingdom Viridiplantae; phylum Streptophyta; class Magnoliopsida; order Poales; family Poaceae; genus Lolium; species Lolium multiflorum. The sequence continues at coordinate 249,326,139 of CM061750.1, forward strand.
CTAATATGTTACAGATACATGGGCGGTTTAGCCCAACTTGGTATAAAAGGCCGATTCACATATCCCTTCTATATGTATATCTTCACGTCCATCTCGATCGCGGCCCACCTCTGACTTGGTCAAATTCTGGTGATAACACATGCCTCCCTGGTTTTGGAAATGACATTTCCAAAATCATTATGCTTTTCTCTCGTAGGGTCATGTCGTGGCAGAGCAGAACCGTCGCAGAGTCCTTCATGATGACGTCTTGCCTCCTCGCCTTCTCTGCACGATTTGACGGTTCTGGCACCACGTCCTCGGAAACTGCTGTGGCATTGAATTTCCACCATGCCCTCTTTTATTTAACCGCCCCAAACAGTTCTCCTCTGCATCTCCTTCGCATTAGCACCCAAAAAACCCTCCTGCGCCACCATGTCCTCTTCTTCCTCCACCTCATCGGGCTTTTCCACCGAGTCCTCTTCTTCCCGCGAGCCGACGCTAGAGTGGAACCCAGCGGAGGCCCACGCGGCCAACACTTGCCGCGCCATCGAGGCCGGGAATGAGCCCAGTCATGATTTCTCCATCTGGTCAGAGGACGACAGGTCCCTGACTGACGGGGAGAGCGATCTCCGCTTCCTTGCCGATAAGGAAGCGGTGGAAGACAGCGAGGATGATCACTTCCCCTGGGATGGGGCCACCTCCGAGGAGGTGAAGGAGGAGGAAGAGGAGGAGGACGACGACGACAGCTCCCCCGACGAGCCGCCGGCCAAGCGCCATTGCCCCTGGCCGGGAAATCTGAGTGACTTCGACAGCGACGACGACGACGACGAGGAGGATGAGGACAATGAAGGTCCTGCTGGCGGCCGCTGGAGCAGCGACGACGAGCCGGCCGGGAGCAGCGCCAGCGGCGACGACGGCGACGACGAGGGCAGCAATGGCCCATAGATAGGGCCCTTAGCATAGGATCCGTAGAAGTAGGCGGGGCAATGTATCCCCTTTTGAGGGCAATCAGCTCTACTATGTAAGAAATCTCTCTTATTAATGAAGAACTTTTCCCCAATTTGATTTGCCGATTTCCTCTTCCACTGACCTTGCCGATTCGTCCCCTTTGCCAATGCGTAATGAGCCGATAGCATCGCATCGACCCCTTGAAACTCGCTCTTCCCTTCTTCAATTGATGATTTTCTAAATCTGGCAGAAAATGCAGGATCTTCAGGAAAACCTTTAAACTTTTCCAACCAAACCCAATAATCCTCTTCAATACTCATCATTTGTGAAGAAGGTCGTAATGAAGGATCAGCCGATGGCATCCCAATCGGTTCTTTAAACAGAGCAAAACAAAATATCCACCAGGCTTGCTGCCCCCCGAGTCTTGGCCAAGGCAAAAACAGAAACGAGGACGCGTAACTTAGCTGAATTAGCCTGGGCTTGATCATGCAGAGCCAGCCGATTTGCACATAAATCGGCTTGCAGAGAGCCTTCAAGGCGAGCTGCCCCCCGAGTTTCTCCAGTCCGCTCTTAGCGCCCTGCTGGTCAGATCGGCTCCTTTCCTCTTGAGTCGATGGCTGCGCATCGGCTACTTCTCAATTCTGAAGTCGATGCCCTTGCATCGGCTAAATTTTTTTTTTTTTTAACTTTAGGCTGATTTGTGTATCGGCCCCCATACTTAGTATTATCCATCTAGGCGCCCCCCCGAGCCGATTCTGTCAAGAGAATTGATGGTATCGGCTCTCAGGTAGTCCCTGTTGGGTCAAACGTTGATCCCAGGCAGAATGGATGGTGAGGATAATTTTGGCCGATCGCTGGAATCGGCCTCCACGTTGCTTGCTCGGTGAAGGTTTTGTAACATCCCTTCATCAGTTTCGGAGGGCCGATCGCAAGGATCAGCCTCGCCACGTTGCTTATTGACGTAGTCTTGCTACTCGCTCAGGCCGGTAGACAAAACCAGCCCAATCTCTGACTTTATCACGTTGGTGCGCTTGCTGTTGTCCATCTCGGGTGCATTGTGTAATCGTGGAGCACTACACTCCGCCGGACGAACGAGCACCATGTTTGTGCCAGCCGATGTTTCATCATCGGCTCTTCTTTGCTTGGGGCGCCATTCTTTTCTTTGCGGCAGTCCCTCCTTATCCAGGGTCCTCTGGACTTTCGCAGCCAAATCAGGTCGTGCCTTCCTCAGCGTATGCAAATATAACCTTTCGGCTTCCTCCAGACCGCGCAATCGCTGAACCCTGCGCTTTTGTGAATGGCTGAGACCATCAGGGCACCACCTTGGACGGTGGTACCTGTCTTCTTCGTCTTCCTCGTCTTCCGGATCCTCGAGATCTTCCAACCGAGGGGTCTCAGCACGTCTGTTTTGTGGTGGGAGAGGCCCTAAGCGCTCGAATACGACACTTTGGCTGCCTCCTTCTTTTTCTGGTTGCATTCGGGCAGTTGCCGATTGTTGGTAATCGGCTCATTCCTGAATCCCAGCAGTGTCTGAAGAAAGGGCAGTCCCAATGCCTGTCCGTATCGTCCTGCTCCCTGGCGTGGCGCTCCTTCCGCTCCTCATCGTGATTATGTCGACGATGTCTTCTCGTTTCTGGCCAGACGGCCTCTTTCATCATCGTCGCCGTGTCGCCGGCGTTGATCATACCGACTCACGTACTTATTGAGGAGGTGATCAGAGAGGGGCCGTTGATATCTTATGTTCTTAACTTCCCCCTCTGTGACGTAGCGCTTGCCATCTTGACGGAGCCGATCGCATGGAGCGGCCCCCTCTGTGTCCTTGCTCTGAGAGCAGCTGTCCTCATCCCCGTCCTTCTCAGAGCGGTGTCCAAGCTCTACCATGCTGATGTTGGCTGAGAAATCAGGCTGGCACCCTCCGAGGTGGGCGAACTCCACCATGTTGACGGCGGGGAAGGGGTGTGTGTCGACCTTCATGGCATACTGGTTAAAAATTAGTCGCCCATTTTCTATTGCCATCTGGATCTGCTGACGCCACACCCTGCAGTCGTTAGTGGTGTGGGTGAACGTGTTATGCCACTTGCAGTATGGCTTTCCGTTCAGCTCTTGCACCGTGGGAACTTTGTGGCCTTCGGGAATCTTTATATGCTTCTCCGCGAGTAAGAGATCGAAAATCTGCTCGGTTTTCGTCACGTCGAAGTCGAATCCTCTTGGAGGTCCTGGTGGCTTCACCCATTTGCAGGTTACTGGGCCTGCAGCTCGAGTCCACTCAGCTACCGCGACCTCTTGTTCTCCCGTAGCAACTTCATCTTCGCCTGCGTCAACCATGGTAACCACGCGCTTGAACTTGTCCTGATAAACATCGGGTGACGCTGTTCATACGCTGACAGCTTCTACCATGTGCGCTAATGACGGGTAGTCCGCTTGGGAGGCCACGTCCTTGATCGATGATGATAGACCCACCACCGCCAACTCGACTGCTTCTTTTTCGCTTACGTGAACCGAATAGCATCGGTTCCTAACGGTCCTGAAGCGCTGGATGTGACACTGTTTCCCCGCGCTTCTGTCGTACTTGTGCAAGATCGGCAATGCCAGCCTCGGAAGCCTCTGAGTGATATTGCTCATGGAACCGTTCTTCCAGTGCTTCCAAGTCTGAGAGTTCGGTGGCGCGACGTGTACCAACCGAAAGCCGATCCTGTGAGGGACTGTGAGAAGTACCTCACGCGCAGCTCGTCTGACTGAGATCATGCCCAGCTGCGCCAAATATCGGCTCACATGCTCGATGGAGCTGGAACCATCTGATCCGCTGAACTTTGTGAAGTCCGGGAGCCGATATTTGGGTGGTAGCGGGATCAATTCGTACTCGTTAGGGTACGGCTTGGTATAGCCGATCGTCTTCCTTTTTGGCATCATGCCGAACTGATCTTTCAGGATCGTACAAATCTGATCCGCGGTGATGGCTGCCGGTGCCGAACCCTGAAGATTCGTCGGAGTGGCGTACTTAACCAGCCATGCTTGTTTTTCTGGTTCTGCCAACTGCAGGAGCTGGGCTCGGGAGTTTTGTCGGGGTGGCGTACTTAGCTAGCCACGTCGCTTCTCGGTCCCTCCGACGTTCCTCCCGTTGCCCCAGAAGTCCTGCTTAGCAACCTGGTTCGAGGGTGCCCAGTGCTGCAGTCTGGTACGTATGCGCATGCATACCCGTGCGGGATCTCCTTGGGCGCGTCATGTAGGAATTGGTAGTCACTGGGGTCACCACCAATCTTGTAGACGACATAGGCCGATGAGTTTGGCGCTTCGGGCGCTGCCAACGCGAACGGCAGCGGTGGACGGGACTGGAGTAGCAATTCCCCTTGGTGAGTCCCTAGGGCTGGTCCTGACGGAGAGTACTGATGGCTCATGATCTCCTGGATCACGCGCAGCGCGACGCGCTCCAACGTATTCACCAGGCTCTCGGAATGGCGGTGCGCGAATGAGCCACCATGAAGTTTATCTCCTGACGCAGCGACCTGGTGCGTTCCTCCGACGGGGTGGACAGGTCCACTCCATCAAGCGCGCCTTCAGGTGAGAACCCCTTCCATCGATGCCATGGGAGCGGGTCCTGGAAAAAGCCGATGAGGTCGGCTTCGAGGAAGGCTTTGACCTCGTCATACTTCTTCTTGAGCTCGCCAGAGAGCTCCTCGTACGTGACCGGAGTTTCTTCCGCCATCTCGATGTAGATGGCGATGTGGTTGATGTTGAAGATTGTCCCACCGGGCGTGCCAGAATGTGTTGACGTCAGAAACCCACCGGCGGGCAGTGACTGGTCAACACCGTAGAGCCGGGAACAACTAGGGCTGCGGCTGGCCCCAGTCCCTCAGAGCGACGGCCGCAAAGCCTCCTGGTCGTGCGCCGATGCAAATTGCAAGGGCGTGCCACCTGACCTATACCTGGTCAGAAGGTGTGGATGATGCCTCGCTTAGTTTCCTGCAGGGCACACACGTACACGTTAAATAAGAGCCTCGATCGGATCTCAGGTTATCCTGTGAATCGTCTCATGGAGCCGATCCACCCATGATTCGTCCAAGGTGGCCGAATATATGGTGGTCCTGCTTGATCATGATAAAGCATATGAGATCCACGACGATCTGGGGTTTTCACCGCATAATCGGATCATCCTACTCACGATTGGGCCTCGCGCTCACGCACGGTGATCATAAGCCAGCCCTAGACAAGGCCTAAAAACCAACACTAGGTTGATCCTCGGAACGTCCTGTCTAGGGGCAGCAAACTACACCCTACATGCCGCTGGATCCTCCAACCCTTTGTAAGGCCTAACTATTGCAGATATTAAACTAATCCTTGATGAATCAAGGAGCAATCGTAACGGATCAGATCTACTAAATAACGATCAAGCGGGGTGCCGCCCCTGCACCCATGATGAGGTACAGGGACGGCTAGATGCGCAAGGGTTGCACTACGACAGCATATGATACTAGGAACAATGCTAACCCTAACACATCTATGATAACTACGTTGCTCGCCATCAAAAAGGCTTCAGCACGAGCAACGCATGAACAACTAGGCAGGCTCGTGCTGCCTAGATCGCGAGATGCGATCTAGGCAGCATGGTGCTTACCGGAGGAACCCTCGAGACGAAGGAGTTGGCGATGCGCCGAGATTGGTTTGTGTTGAACGTTGGTTGTTGTTTATTCCATAAACCCTAGGTACATATTTATAGTCCAGGGGACTTTCTAATGTGGGCGTGCACTACACCGTGCACAAGATAAACTCTAATTTCTAAACTAAGAGGCGATCTAATATGTTACAGATACATGGGCGGTTTAGCCCAACTTGGTATAAAAGGCCGATTCACATATCCCTTCTATATGTATATCTTCACGTCCATCTCGATCGCGGCCCACCTCTGACTTGGTCAAATTCTGGTGATAACAAATGCATAGTATGAGATGCAATCGTCCCGAGCGTAACCTAACCTCGATGATTTAGGATGAATGAGTTGTAAAGATTTCTTTAGTGTGTGTTGCACTTTTAGGATGGTTCTCAAACAAGGTTCTTATTAGGATTGGTGATATTATGGCATAAACAAGTGATATAATGCATCATAACAAACATACACACAAAGTAATGGTGATGGTATAACAAGTCAAGAATAGTTGTCAGTTTTAAGTTCTACGGGACATGGTTGATGATTGCATAGATTATACTTCAAAAGAATAATTTTTGAAGAACATGTTAATTAAGAAATAGTAAGTATAAATAAAAACTATGGCTTCTATGGTTGGATTGACATATGTACTTCAAAAGAATAACTTTTGAAGAACAGGTTAATAAGTATAAGAATTACTTCAAATAGGAGCTATGGCTTCTAGGGTTTACTATTTGATTCATTTAGTTTTCTAATAGGTACTAGTTGGTTCTTAAATAGAATGGGTTTATATGTAGCAAGTATTGGTAGGTTTATTAATATGGTTTGTCATAAGCATCATATCAAAGGATGGTTATCAAGGTGGTTCCATAAGTTAGCTATTAGGGTTTACTATGGCTTCACATTGGCTTTACTAAGTAATGACTAATGGTTTCTAAACTAGATGGTTTATCATTTCATAAATAGGATTTAGTTGAATAGGAGCATGTGATGTGCATTACTACACAAGATTGGTATTAGGTTCATCATTAGGATTCTACTAGGGTTTGATGGTTGAGTTTGAATTACATGGTGTGGTATGGTGATCAATGGTGCTAACACATTAATAAGCTAGGGTTTATACCTAGATGGCACTAATTGGATCATATAGGTGTTAACCAAAAATAAAGACATGAAATGGTAATCTTATGTGAATTGGTTTTATCCTAATGGATCATGAGCATGCATATATTTGTTGCTTAGCAAGGGTCTATAAATAATGTGAAGTTTATATGATCATATGGGCTAAACCCCTAGGGTTTTTAGGATTGCAACAATTTAGGATGAACACATAAAATAATGGTCTCAAGTTCTTACTTATATTAGAACTAGGGTTTCTAAATTATGATACAATTCTTAAACTAATAGTTGGGACTAGAACTAATGTGATTAAGTACTTGAAATAAAATTAATAATAAATTTAACATGCTATTAAATTTTTAGAGGGTTTAAGATTTAAAATAATTATTAGTTAGGGTTTAATTAGAAACTAGGGTTTTATAATTATTATTAGGTTCTAAAATAATAACTTGTTAATTAAAGAATGTTTAAGTTAAAATATTTTGAGCTACCAAAATAATAGTAGTTTTTGGTATTTTCTTGCTTTATTATGATTTAAGAAAATGGAGACAGTAATTTGCAAATTAGGGTTTATGGATTACTATTAATATTTAAGTTAAGGAAAAGATAATTAAGATTATTAATCTTAACATTTTATTTACTTACTGCATAGCTATTATTTAATTTTTATACTCAGATAATTTATTGAATACAAATGGTGTTTTATGTAAATGAAAAGACATATTTATTAAAGGTAAAAATAAGTGCATTTTTATTTTAACAGACATTTTTATTTAATATTTTATTTGAATAGAGTTTATTTTTGTGAGAATTTTGATATATTATTTATATTTTTCTAAGCTAAAATGGATTTTATATGATTTTGCAAAGTTTCAATAATTTACTGGTTTTTAAATGAAACAACAAATACTAAATGTACCGGTTCAGACCCTAGCTACTCTCACAGACAGGTGGGTCCTTTGACTAGTCAAAGATGCTGAGGTGGTGGTGGACGCTCCTCTCGCCGTCGGCTCGACGCCGGCGACCAGGCGAGGACGGCGCCGCCGTTATAGTGCCTCCCAGGACGGCCTAGTGATGGATTCCGACTCCCCTCGACACGCAGAAGCGAATGGTGGTGTTGCTTCTCAGAAACGACCACCGGAGCTAGCTCCGGCGAACGCTACCGTGGCAGTGAACTCCGGCGATCTACCAAACTCGATCTACGGTGGACCCTAAGATGCGTAAAGAGATGCAGGAGAGGCGCAAGATCAACCTGAAGGTGATGGTGAGCTCGGTGGGGCTTGAGGTGGTCGGAGACGAGCACGGCGTCGCGGATTCCGACGAACTTCCGTGAAAGGGAATGCCAAAATTAGCTCGATTGGTGAAGCTCCTTCTCGATTCCTTCTACCAGAATGATCAGTGAACTCGTGCGCTTCTAGCCGTCCACTTCATAGAAGCCGGGGTGGCCTCTATCGACGGCAACGTGATGAACTCCGGCGAGGTGCTGCGGATGATTGCGGGAGATTGAGAGGGACAGAGAGGGAATGGAAGGGCGGCGATGTTCTAGGGTTTCTTGGAGAAGCTCGTGGTGCTCTTATAGCTCTAGAGGAGGGCGGAATGGTAATCTCGTCGTCGGTGACGGCCGAGATGGGGCGGCGAGGTTGCCACGGCAACAGGGCACGAATCGGGACGCAAGTGGATAGGACGGACGCGGCGAAGCTTGGAGGTGCCTCTGAGATGGTCTCTGGCGTCCGGGATCGTCCCTATCCGCAACGAGGACGTGGCCGAGACATCTCTGTGCGCTGTTGACACCGGGAAGGAAGACGACGACCTCCCCTTGTCTCCTGCCAGCGACGAACCGGTAAGTGACCAGGTGGGTTAGCGCTGGGCTGCGTTCTTGGGCCAAGGCTGGGCTCTGTTTCTGGGCCGTGGTGCTGGGCTGCCAGGTATGCTCCTCTCTCTCTTTTCTATTTTTTTCTTTTTATTTTCTGATTTGAAATTTGCTAGTTAAATTCAAATTTGAATTCTGTGTTGTTTTGCAGATTCTCAAACATTTGAATATCAATATACAGTGATGCTCACTACATAGTTTGGTTGTATTAAACAAATATTTAGTTTAGGATTTAATTGATATCTTGTGAGGCTTGAGTAAAATAGAAATGGTTTAGTTATTTATTTCAATTCCCTTTTTAATTTAGGAATCAAATCTATTTAAATGATTTGAAATTTAGAACATATGCATGATGAACATGCAATTAGTTTTAACTAATATTCTTAACAATATTGATGGTTCATATCTATTTTAATTATAGCTAGAGTTTAAAGATAAATAGTATTGAGGATGGATTGGATTCATCATTTTATGTGGAGAATTATTTCTAAGGGTTACTTGAATCATTTAAAATAGATCCTATGCTCATCATGGTTAATTCACTTGCTAAGATGACTCTAGTTATAAAACATTATTTCATTTGGTTCACTAAACAACTTACTTGGAAGGTAAAATATAATTGGATATTGGTTTCACTCTACTCACTTAAATAATGTTTAAGCTTGAGTATAACTGGCTTAGTTGATACTTGTGATCCTTGATACACAAGTTAGGACATGTTATTTTATGTGGTATTGATTCCATATGACAAGGTTTAGGGTTTTAAGAATACTTCACTACTTGAAGTATTAAATAGGCATGAAGCATGGCAGGGTTCTACTTATGATCCAAAGTAATACTTGGATTGGAATTCAAATATGGTCTAGGGTTTAAGTAGTGATCACTAATGTGATACACCACTAAGATTAGGTATGAGCATAAGCTTTGGTTATGTTTCACTAATAGAACATGGCTCTCACCTCCAAGATTAAAGGTTGTTTTGAACAAGTAGGATTTAATACTACTCTAATATTCTCTAGGATGGACATGGATATATATAGTTAGCATCTATAACCACTCTTACTTCTAAATGTCTTGGAAAATCCTAAGGTCCTACTCAAGAGATGATGATATGATCCTCTAAATATATGGTTTGCCTAGGAATTCTACCTTGGTATCTTATGTAGCTTGTTCTTCTGAAAATCTGATAAACCTGCATCTTGTGGTATGCCTCCACCTCCTAGCTTCTTCATCTTGATCCTAGCTAATGTATGGAGTGGCTCTATGTGTTGATTTCCTTGTGTCATGCTACAAGATGATCAAATGGATGAAGGGTGTGGCTCCTTTTATAGGCTTGGGCAAACTCTAGTGTCATGACACATAGGTGGGTGACTATTGTTTTGGTTTGATGAATAAGGTGCTTGGTTGTCATGCCCTCATCCATAGCAATCCTTTGAGCATGAGGTGGCAAGTCTTGGGATGCAAGTCATGTAGATATTTTCATCCTATGTGGCATGATCATTATCCTCTCATATGAATTATATTTGGATAGCCAAGTGGAATTTGTTACTAAATATCTTGTGGATGGTTTTATTATTGTGGATGAGTCACTATATCATATTTGATTGGATTTATATTATAATATTGGTCAAAAAGTCAAGGTTGAAGGTTATTCCTCAATTTTGAATAGTTGGTGTTTGATTGCACCAAGGCATGATCATATGAGTTTCAAAATACTCATGAGTAGTTTTATTCAAATAGTTTGAACTATAACTTGTAATGTAAATGGATTCAGTTTTATGATATTCCATATATTTAATAAGTTATGATTTAAATAAGAATGTGTGGCCTTTAAGCACTTTAGACCCTGTGATTTACCTTATTTATTAATAAGTTTAGAATTGAATTATATTACACACAAAATTAGTTGAAGATACACCATGAGAATCATGGTAGAAACATTTATTTAGTAAAAGACATGGAAAAGATAAGTAAAGAATAGTTTCTTAATTATTCATGTGTTGTTGTAAGGAATGTCATGTTGAGATCTTTTATAGAATCTTATAGTTGACCCTTACTTAAGGTGTTGTTTGTTGTAGAACTAATTCCATTTGATCTAGCCCATAGATAAAATCATCTCTACCCAAAACAAGGTTTTAGCAAAGATCACAGTCAAGTTTATAGCGCTTGACTTGATGATCTACTTCAATTCCAGCAAGTCAAGTGAAACTTCAGTTACTGTGGTAAGTTTTATTTGAAAGCGCGAAAATTCCCCGGATTTTCTATGCATAAATGCAATGCACACTTTGGTGTTCTCTCATTTTATAGCCTCTAAACCTGGGATATTACATACTATTCTGTTCATGCCAATCTTGTTCTCCCTGAACATGTTGGTTCGCATTCCCTGTACTACAGGTGATGCCATTGTTATTTCTATCTACTTCGTCGTAAGCTAACAAAGTAACTGCCTGCTATTAGTTCCTTCATGCTATCGCTCTGCCATCCTGCAGTACAAATTTATTTGAACTCGTCACAGTAGCTACTTCGATCATAATTTTGTCTGCCATCTGATTCTTCAAAAGCTGCAATATTAACTTGTTTCTCTTACTTGGCATGGCACTCACATATGGAATGCTGAACATATTGGTGTGCATTCCCCCTTCTACAAGTTCACAGGTGATCCCACTATATTCCGTTTCTGGTCCATCCTAAGCCGTAGCATTAACTATCCTCTATGTGTTGCTCATTACAACTTTATATCCCGAAACAAATTGATTTGCATTCCCTTATCTACAAGTTTATGAGTGATGCCATTATAACTCCTATCTGTTTTATTCCTAGCTATTATAGAAGTTTGTATCCCGAAACATCTTGATTTGCATCCCCTTCACTATAAGTTCAGGAGTATTATTTAGTTCACGGCCAATTTGAAGTAATTGCACTTGGCACATGTTGGTTCCCATTCCCTCCTCTTTAGCTTTTGCTATCGTAACTTCTATTTTTAGTTTACATTCCCTGTCTGTAGATGTAGCCATCATAACTTCATCTTGCTCAGTCATTGTTATAAAATTTATAGCCTGCTATTATGTTGTTCATGCCAATTTTGTACTCCCTGAACATGTTGGTTTGCATTTCCTGCACTACAGGTGATACCATTGTTAATTCTATCTAGTTCGTCGTAAGCTAACGAAGTAAGGACTTAGTTGGCACACTATCACTCTGCTATCTGGCCTGTAGTACAAATAAACTGTTCATACTACTAGATAATAAATTTGTGTGCCATCTTGTTCTTCAAAAGCTGCAATACTGACTTATTACTCTTAGTGTGGCACTAACATAGGCCTGCCAGTGTGTATATATGCATGAACACACATTCTAGGGAGATTCATGCCACATCGCTCACTATTTTTGGTGTTCAATGCATGAATACCACCGGGACGGAGGGAGTACATAATTCTGTTTATCATGCTGGAACTCGTATGTATGACTGATCGTGTCTTGATGCAGAGTAACAAATAACTCCCTTCAGAAATAAGGGCAACATTGGACAACTTCAAGTGCAGCAACCAGGTGAGCTGCATGGGACTCGACAGTAGTAAGTCTGATGTTTCATTCTAAAGTGCTCTGTTATATTGGCTGTTGGTATGCGGCATGCACTCTTTGTTTGCTTATTGGTAGGCTATATTAGCCCCATACCGGTAGACTATCTGTGCGCATTACAACGATCTTGTTATAATGACGAAATGATGAGTTCCAAATTCTTTGGCAAACAACATTGTAGTGCCTTTGCCTTTCCATTGTTGGTGTCTTAACTTGTAATGTCTTTGTTTCAGATATAGGTGGTGTACGTACAACTTAAAAGATTGCTGAATCTCTTCATTGTATTGCTAGGTTTAATTGACATTCAATTTCTCTGGGTTCTGTAATATTTTTTCAAAGCCTTGATGTAATATTTTTTCAAAGCCTTGTAGCTGATGTAATATTTAGTTAGTTTCTATGTTTCTTTTGCGTATTCTTTCTATGGTGCTTGTGGTAAGAGAGGCTATCCGACTGAAATTATGTGCGGCGTATCTTTCTATGTGCTGCGCAATCTAAATCACAAATTCCCATCCCTTCAATGGCCCAATTAAGCGAAATCGCATGGCCCGGCCGAACAAGTAAAAACAGTTTTAACGCACGTCGAACCACCAATTAAACGGGCCGTCCCACAAGCTTACTAGGCCATCCCAATTGCGTTTGAAGTGGACCCCACCTACTAACCGGGCCGGCCCACCAACAGAAAAGTGGGGCCCACGTCCTTATTGGGCTAGCCCACTTGGTTTCAGGTGGACCCCACTCACTAACTAGGCCAGCCTGGTAATAGAACAGTGGGCCCACCTTCCTTTTGGGCCGGCCCAATTGCTTTAAGGTGGACCCCACATACTAACTGGGCTGGCCCCATAACTGGAAAGTGGGACCCATAGGCTTATTGGGCCAGCCCATTAACTGATTGGGCCAGCCCACTTGCTCTATGGTGGACCCCATTTACTAAATGGGCCGGCCCCATAACAAATAAGTGGGACCCACTTTCTCTATGGTGGACCCCACATACTAAATGGGCCGGCCCATAACAGGAAAGTGGGACCCACATTCTTAATGGGCCGGCCCACTAACTTATTGGGCCAGCCCACTTGCTCTATGGTGGACCCCACTTACTAAATGGGCCGGACCCATAACAGGAAAGTGGGCCCCACATTCTTAATGGGCCGGCCCACTAACTTATCAGCCCACTTACTTCATGGTGGACCCCACTTACTAACTGGGCCGGCCCTATAACAGGAAAGTGGGACCCGCATTCTTTATGGGCCGGCCCACTAACTTATTGGGCCAGCCCACTTGTTTCATGGTGGACCCCACTTACTTAATGGGTCGGCCCTATAACAGGAATGTGGGACCCACATGCTTAGTGGGCCGGCCCACTGACTTATTGGGCCAGCCCATTTGCTTTATTTTGGGCCCCACTTCTAAATGGGCCGACCCGATTACAGGAAAGGGGCCCCACATGCTTAGTGGGCCGGCCCATTTAAATTTTGACCTGTCAACCTTAGAGGTTAGGCCCGGCCCACGTACCCAATGGACCAGCCCAGCTATATAGTTGAACGGTCAAACTAAGTCAGCTGGCCCGGCCCGCAAACTGAATGGGCCGGACCGCAAACTGAATGGGCCGGCCCGCTTAAGGCGGGGCAGGCCTCGCGTGGGCCTACCATCTACCACGGGCATTTGAGCCGGTTAACGCGTTAATGGTGCGGCGTCGCACGTGTCGGTTGCATGACGTCGGCACAACGGGCTCCCGAAACACTTCTGCAACGGTTCGATTTTCCGTGGCGGAAGGGCGCCCGAACGCGAAGGACCAAAAAAAACGTGGTAGGACTTTGCCTGACGCAGTTTCGACCACAGAACCCAGATCGTCGGGTTAGGCCCATAGGCGACAAAAAATGGGCCTTAGTGGACGATTTTGGGACGTTATGTATCAGAACTTTTCTTGTAGTGCATGGCGACTCCTCCAGCCTTAGCCCCATGCACCCAGGCTCGATGATTCAGCATTGGAGGGGTGTGCGCGAAAAGCTCGCAAATGTCGGTGTGCCATCGGTGTGCAATGAAGCAGGCGGCTCTGTGTCTCGCTATGGCTTGACTCCTGGTGCCCTTTGATCTAGGAGAGGGAGAGGAGGGAGGGGGTCCCATGAAGCGGCGGTGGCCCAGGTATCGGCGGTGGCCCAGGCAGCGGCGACAAAGTGGGCTGGTCGGAGCAGAGGCATGCGCCGGGGGCGAACCTCGCCGGGTGAGGATGCTTCCATTGTGAAGAAGCACTTGCCATCCAGGGCTTCGGGTTCGCCAACAAACTCAGCGCCTCGGTCCATGGCGATGCCGTCGTGGGGACGTCGGGGGCGGCGGCGACGTGCTGCAGCCCCAGCCTTTAGTGGGGACCAAAGTGCGACCGACCACATCACGACGTCGACGGCATTGAGGATGCCGATGGGCATCCACTGCCAGACATAGATTTGGGAGGTTCTGGCTGGGCCGAGTTCCAAACTTCCATCCTCGGGGCCGAGGGCTTGATACTTCAAATTCCGTATCGACCCCAATCAGCTTCTGCATGTGGTCCAAATCCGAGATATCTTGGCGGCAGCTATGCTGGTTAAGCTTAGCCGGACAGCGGCAATCGACGATCTGCAAGACCTAGATGCCTTCCGAGGATTTGCAGCAGCCGTCAATGCACTCGTGGAGGCATCGCATGCTGGTAGCAGCGGCGAATGCGGGTATGTTGGTTTTACTCGCTTTGTATGCTTTTGTCATAGAAATCAATTTGCTAATTCTCATTCGATTGAAAATTAGACCCATTCACCATCAACTCTCAAACAGTGGACACTAGTAATATGTAGAACTAGAAATTACACAAGATTTCTGTACTCCTAGTACTACTACTTCGACGCTACATGTTGTTTACATGAGGAAATTGCAATAAATTACCGCTTATTGTTGTCTTCATTGCATAAAACACTTATTTAACCTGTTATTTTTTTCGCACAAACCACCAACTATCGTGTTCTGTTGCAGGGAGGTTCAAATTTAGGATTGAGCTGTTTAAGAGCAAATCAGATGATCGGGGATCACCAACTACTAGTTTTAATTGCAAATAGAATCGATTTTCCAAAATTATGAAATGCACATAACGTTTGAATTACTACAATTTTTTTGAAGGTTTGATATTTTCATCATTTTTGTGTGAATCTCACACCAAGTGACACAACTTTCAGACGGAATATAAAATTATTTTCAAACTTTCCTAGATTTGTTAGCTCACATATTTTTAATTACTAGGTTTTCAGTATTTTAAAAAGTCGAAACACTATATTTTGGCTGAATGTTAGAAAATATATTTCATGATTATCCCATATTAGTTAAGAAGTACATAAACTAGTAGTAGTAATAAAGAACATAGGGAGTTTATGGAGATACATCCATTAAGGGCATGTTAGTGTGTGTTGGTGTATTACTTATGCCTTCTTTGGTTAATACACTTCTCAAGTGATCCCCGCAAACCCTCTATTCTTGCCTAGAATAAAAAAACTCCCCATCAAAGTATTAGTGCATTTTTTGGATGAGTATTCGAGAGGATTGGGTGAACACCAAGGATTTGCATAGGAAATTGGTAGAATTGAATCCTTGGCTGTTTGATTTGTAGGATTGTTTCCGATAGGAATTTTTCCTAAGGATTCCTTTGCACAGATTCCATAGGAAATTAAACATCTACTCATGCCTCTTTTTAAGAATCCTTTACTTTTCCTATGGTGGAATCAAACAAAGTTTGGTTTCTATGAATTCCTATAGGATTGGAGTGGACATGACATTGCAATCCTACATTTTTCCTATTCCTACATCTTTCGGTAGGCATTTGCCTAGAATAAATAACCATGTGTATTAGCAATAAAATAGAGGTTTATTTCTCTAAAGCATCTTGCACTGTACTACATGGCTTGAGAGACAATATTATTACGATAGTTACATTTTATTGGATGATGAAGTGATAGCCCTTATCAATGCATTGTGAATTATTAGGGCATGGGTCGCACGTGATTTACGAGTACACCGCACGATCGAGAGCCGTCGTTCCTCTTTGCTTTCTACCGATGTGGCGGAGCTCCTCCCCACACCCACGAACAACTGAAAGCCACAACTGTTGGGGAAAAGTCTTGCGCCGAGAAAATCTACAACCGTGGTTGAGTACATGTGTTTCTTAAGATACGAGTGCTCCAATGCATTTTAACCTAGTGGTGTATCTAATTTAATGATTTTGGGCTCATGCATGAATGTGATTGAGCTACTGATGTCTTTTGCCTATGTTCGAAAAAAAACTGTTGTGAATGACTCCACTCTTGCATCATTAAATATGGTGTCACATTACCAAAGTATTAATACAGAGGTTGTGTGCATCAACCGATGCAGAGGCCTGGGCTTACCCCATTTCGATTTTTTAGCAAAGTACTCCCTAGCATATCACGCTAAAAGGAAGTAGGACAATAGTGGGCGCTTATAGCCCGCCTACGTGGCACTTTTGCCAGCTGTTGGCTCTTCTATTATTCTTGCTCTAAAGAAACCCCGATTGTGAAAGGCCAAGGCGTACTTCTTTTGGTCACGCAAAATTCAAAATACTGCCATGGACATTGAATTGACATGACAACACATAGCTTGGGATGTCCAAATTTGCACGTTAGACCAGTGACTTGTTCTTCACCTTTTCAGAGGGAACAATGACTTTTTATTATGGGTCTATACACTTTCCAAGAAACAGGAGGAGATGTTGTAGAGTGTAGAGGAGCGAAGTCAAGCGCGGTTCACCTCCATCGTCTACCTCCGCCCCCGCCCGCACCCACTCTCCAATCGACCACCTTCCATAGCACGCGCCAGTGCCGCCGCCATGCAGCTTTAGAATCAATTCCACCGCCCAGTTTGAGAGCCTCCGTTCTTCATCTTCCCCGCCACCTGCCGCCATCGAACCCAAATTAAACTCCAATCAGTTGAACCCAAACCTCATAGACCCACCCCCTGCCCTGCGATGGCGGCATCGAACAAGGAAAATGATGACTCTGAACTGTTTCAGAAGGTCTTTTCCGAAGGTCCCCTTGAAGAACTCGTAACAAGATGCGACGTCATCACCGCCGCGAGCCTCGTCGGTTCGTCCAAACTATTTTTCGACTCTGCAAATGATAGTGCAACTCTATCTTTTTCTCTCCCGTTTGGCCTCCCATGTGTTCTTCATTCTCACCCGACGAAGGTAGCACGGGATTGCAAGCTGACGCCGCTGGACAGGTTCTCCTCCGACGCTGTGATGCCAGACGGTACGGGTAAGCAGTGGGTAGGTGCCAATGGAGATTGGGTTGCCATGGTTGACACTGGCTTTCCTGCTTGCAAATGGAAACTTGTCAACGTCTACACTCGCCGTGAAATTCCTCTCCCTGTGCCGTTTGAAACCACCCACATTCCAAATATATACCACCACAACCTTCGTGCTATTATATTTCACAAGATATATATTTGCCAAGTTCCCACAGCTGCTGGGGTTACAAAAATTTCTCTCTTGTTGTTGTTTTTGACATCAGAGTTGCCCTCCTTTGCGGCGCTGATTCTGGATGGACAGTTCTTACAGAGCCCAAGTCCCACATCTTTTACAATTACAGCGATGCAATTCTCCACAATGGGCTTGTGTTTGCCACAACTCATACTGGCACTGTTCACGCATGGAAACCTCAGCAAGCTGGTAATTTTCCTCCGGACGTAGTTGATGGCGTGTGAAGCACACGTCCGTTGGGAACCCCAAGAGGAAGGTGTGATGCGCACAGCAGTTAGTTTTCCCTCAGAAAGAAACCAAGTTTATCGAACCAGTAGGAGTCAAGGGCCACGTGAAGGTTGTTGGTGGAGGAGTGTAGTGCGGCGCAACACCATTCTGGTGCCAACGTGGAACCTGCACAACACAATCAAAATACTTTGCCCCAACGTAACAGTGAGGTTGTCAATCTCACCGGCTTGCTGAAAACAAAGGATTAAACGTATGGTGTGGAAAATGATGTTTGTTTGCGGAGAACAACAAAGAACAGAGATTGCAGTAGATGTAAAAGAATGGACCGGGGTCCACAGTTCACTAGTGGTGTCTCCCCAATAAGATAAATAGAATGCTGGGTGAACAAATTACAGGTGGGCAATTGACAAATAAAGATTCATATACATATCATGATGATCACTATGAGATTTAATCAGGGCATTACGACAAAGAACATAGACCGCCATCCAGCATGCATCTATGCCTAAATAGTCCACCTTCAGTTAGCATCCGCACCCCTTCCAGTATTAAGTTGCAAACAACAGACAATTGCATTAAGTATGGTGTGTAATGTAATCAACACAAATATCCTTAGACAAAGCATTGATGTTTTATCCCTAGTGGCAACAGCATCCACAACCTTAGAACTTTCTGTCACTGTCCCAGATTCAATGGAGGCATGAACCCACTATCGAGCATAAATACTCCCTCTTGGAGTTACAAGTATCAACTTGGCCAGAGCCTCTACTAGCAACGGAGAGCATGCAAGAACATAAACAACACATATATGATAGATTGATAATCAACTTGACATAGTATTCTATATTCATCGGATCCCACCAAACACAACATGTAGCATTACAAATAGATGATCTGGATCATGTTAGGCAGCTCACAAGATCTAAACACGATAGCACAAGAGGAGAAGACAACCATCTAGCTACTGCTATGGACCCATAGTCCAAGGATGAACTACTCACGCATCAATCCGGAGGCGGGCATGGTGATGTAGAGCCCTCCGGTGATGATTCCCCTCTCCGGCAGGGTGCCGGAGGCGATCTCCTGAATCCCCCGAGATGGGATTGGCGTCGGCGGCGTCTCTGGAAGTATTTCCGTATCGTGGCTCTCGGTAATAGGGTTTTCGCGACGGAGAGTTTAAGTAGGCGGAAGGGCAGCGCGGGCGCCGAGGGGGCCCACACCATAGGGCGGCGCGGGCCCCTCCATGGCCACGCCGCCTTGTGGTATCGCCACCTCGTGGCCCCACTTCGTATCCCCTTCGGTCTTCTGGAAGCTCCGTGGAAAAATAAGACCCTGGGCGTTGATTTCGTCCAATTCCGAGAATATTTCCTTTGTAGGATTTCTGAAACCAAAAACAGCAACAGGCGCTTCGGCATCTTGTTAATAGGTTAGTGCCGGAAAATGCATAATAATGATGTAAAGTATGTATAAAACATGTGAGTATTGTCATGAAAATAGCATGGAACATAAGAAATTATAGATACGTTGGAGACGTATCAAGCATCCCCAAGTTTAGTTCCTACTCGCCCTCGAGTAGGTAAACGATAACAACAATAATTTCGGAAGTGACATGCTACCAACACAATCTTGATCAACATTATTGTAAAGCATATGAGATGAATGGAGTGATTCAAAGCAATAGATTGCTAACAAAGAGATAATGACTAAACAACTGAATCATATAGCAAAACTTTTCATGAATAGTACTTTCAAGACAAGTATCAAAAAGTCTTGCATAAGAGCTAACTCATAAAGCAATAGATTCAAAGTAGAAGGTGATACGTCTCCAACGTATCGATAATTTCTTATGTTCCATGCTACTTTATTGATGATACCTACATGTTTTATGCACATTATATGTCGTATTTACGCATTTTCTGGAACTAACCTATTAACAAGATGCCGAACAGCCATTCTTGTTCTGTTTTTGGTTTCAGAAATCCTAGTAACGAAATATTCTCGGAATTGGACGAAATCACCGCCCAGGGTCCTATTTTTGCACGGAGCTTCCAGAAGACCGAAAAGGGAAGGAAGTGGGGAGCGCCGTCACCATAGGGCGGCGCGGCCCAGGCCCCCGGCGCCGACCTATGGTGTGGGGCCCTCGTGTGGCCCCCGCGTTGCCCTTCCGCCTACTTAAAGCCTCCGTCGCGAAACCCCCCGAGAGCCACGATACGGAAAACCTTCCGGAGACGCCGCCGCCGCGAATCCCATCTCGGGATTCAGGAGATCGCCTCCGGCACCCTGCGGAGAGGGGATTCATCTCCCGAGGACTCTTCATCGCCATGATCGCCTCGGAGTGATGAGTGAGTAGTCCACCCCTGGACCATGGGTCCATAGCGTAGCTAGATGGTCGTCTTCTCCTTGTTGTGCTTCATTGTTGGATCTTGTGAGCTGCCTAACATGATCAAGATCATCTATCTGTAATACTATATGTTGTGTTTGTCGGGATCCGATGGATAGAGAATACTATGTTATGGTGATTATCAATCTATTGTTTATGTGTTGTTTATGATCTTGCATGCTCTCCGTTATTAGTAGAGGCTCTGGCCAAGTTTTTGCTCTTAACTCCAAGAGGGAGTATTTATGCTCGATAGTGGGTTCATGCCTTCATTGACACCTGGGATCGTGACAGTAGGTTCTAAGGTTGTGATGTGCTGTTGCCACTAGGGATAAAACATTGATTCTATGTCTAAGGATGTAGTTGTCGATTACATTACGCACCATACTTAATGCAATTGTCTGGTTGCTGCAACTTAATACTGAATGGGGTTCGGATGATAACCTGAAGGTGGACTTTTTAGGCATAGATGCAATTGGATGGCGGTCTATGTACTTTGTCGTAATGCCCGAATTAAATCTCACTATATTTATCATATCATGTACATGCATTGTTATGCCCTTCTCTATTTGTCAATTGCCCGACTGTAATTTGTTCACCCAACATGCTTTTATCTTATGGGAGAGACACCTCTAGTGAACTGTGGACCCCGGTCCTATTCTTTACATAGCATACAATCTAATTGTGTTTTACTGTTTTCTTTGCAAACATCTTCCACTCGATACGTTTAATCCTTTGTTACCCGGTGAGATTGACAACCTCCTGTTCGTTGGGGCAAAGTACTTTCGTTTTGTTGTGCAGATTCCACGTTGGCGCCGGAATCCCTGGTGTTGCGCCGCATCACATTTCGCGACCATCAACCTTCAACGTGCTTCTTGACTCCTCTGTCCGATTAAACCTTGGTTTCTTACTAAGGGAAACTTGCCACTGTGCGCATCATACCTTCCTCTTGGGGTTCCCAACGGACGTGTACATCTACGCGCATCAGAAGGCATTGAAGCAACACAAAGGATGATTAAGTTTCAGCAATTGCTTTCAACTTGTAACATGTATATCTCATGGATAATTGTCAACATAAAGTAATATAACAAGTGCAATAAGTAAACATGTAAGAATCAATGCACACAGTTGACACAAGTGTTTGCTTCTAAGATAGAAAGAAGTAGGTAAACTGACTCAACATAAAGTAAAAAGAATGGCCCTTCGCAGAGGGAAGCATGGATTACTATTTTTGTGCTAGAGCTTTTGTTTTGAAAACATAGAAACAATTTTGTCAACGGTAGTAATAATTCATATGTGTTATGCATAATACTTCCTACAAGTTGCAAGCCTCATGCATAGAATACCAATAGTGCTCGCACCTTGTCCTAATTAGCTTGGATTTACATGGATTATCATTGCATAACATATGTTTCAACCAAGTGTCACAAAGGGGTACCTCTATGCCGCCTGTACAAAGGTCCAAGGAGATAAATCACATTTGATTTCTCGTTTTTGAATAATCTCAACTTAGGACATCCATACCGGGACAACATAGAAAATAGATAATGGACTCCTCTTTAATGCATAAGCATTCAACAACAGATAATATTCTCATAAGAGATTGAGGATGAATGTCCAAACTGAAAACTTCCACCATGATACATGGCTTTGGTTAGCGGCCCAATCACTACAAGAAAAGTTGCCATGGCCGACGAAGTTGAAGTCGCGCCGTGGTTGCTGGTGTACCATGGCCGACGATTTTTGGTCCCTCCGTGGTGCATGTCAAAACTTTTTTTTTCGTTTTTGAGGCCACCTAGCCCGACGAAAGCGGCCAAAACGTCGCGTATGGTGGCCCGGACGTGGTGCATCTCGAAATCTCGGGTTCGCCGGCCGAGTCAACGCAAATCCGCACCGCCGAGGGATGTAGGGCCCAGATGGCAGCCTCTCTGGCATTGTTTTTTTTCTACATCGCGCCATCTCGTTCAACGTTCTCCGATCGAGCCGTTTACGATGCGGGATCATGGGTCCCGCATGTCATCCTCTATGAACCAAAATTCTTTCTATTCTTGGATTTTTTTTGATTTCTGGCTACTTCCTTTTCTTTTGATCCCTTGCCGCCTTGGAAACGTTGAGACCGCTGCTGCTAAATGGGACCCGCATGTCATCCTCTATGTGCAATCAACTTTCTATTCTTGGAGTTTTTTTTGGCACCTCAAATTTGGTCACTTGCCTTTTTCTTTCGATCCCCTGCCGCCTCTCAAACGGTGATACCGCTAAATGGGGACCCGCATGTCATCCTCTATGTACTATAAAACTTTCTTTTCTTGAATTATTTTTGGCACCTCATATTTGGTCACTTACCTTTTTCTTTCGATCCCCTGCCGCCTCTCAAACGGTGATACCGCTGCTGCTAAATGGGACCCGCATGTCATCCTCTATGTACTATAAAACTTTCTTTTCTTGGATTTTTTGGCACCTCATATTTGGTCACTTGACTTTTCTTTCGATCCCCTGCTGCCTCTCAAACAGTGATACCGCTGCTGCTAAATGGGACCCGCATGTCATCCTCTATGTACTATAAAACTTTATTTTCTTGGATTTTTTTTGCACCTCATATTTGGTCACTTGACTTTTTCTTTCGATCCCCTGCTGCCTCTCAAACAGTGATACCGCTGCTGCTAAATGGGACCCGCATGTCATCCTCTATGTACTATAAAACTTTCTTTTCTTGAATTATTTTTGGCTCCTCATATTTTTTCACTTGCCTTTTTCTTTCGATCCCCTGCCGCCTCTCAAACGGTGATACCGCTGCTGCTAAATGGGACCCGCATGTCATCCTCTATGTACTATAAAACTTTCTTTTCTTGAATTATTTTTGGCTCCTGATATTTTTTCACTTGCCTTTTTCTTTCGATCTCATGCCACGTTTGAAACGTTGAGGACCCTGCAGGCTCATGGGACCCGCATGTCATCCTCTATGTACTATAAAAGTTCATTTTCTTGGTTTTTTTTCACCATCTGATTTTTGGCAATTTCTTTTTTCTTTTGATCCCCGCCGCCTCTCAAACGCTGATACCGCTGCTGCTAAATGGGACCCGCATGTCATCCTCTATGTACTATAAAACTTTCTTTTCTTGAATTATTTTTGGCTCCTCATATTTGGTCACTTGCCTTTTTCTTTCGATCTCATGCCACGTTTGAAACGTTGAGGAACCTGCTGGCTCATGGGACCCGCATGTCATCTTCTATGTACTATAAAAGTTCATTTTCTTGGTTTTTTCACCCTCTGATTTTTGGCAATTTCTTTTTCTTTTGATCCCCTGCCGCCTCTCAAACGGTGATACCGCTGGCTAAATGGGACCCGCATGTCATCCTCTATGTACTATAAAACTTTCTTTTCTTGAATTATTTTTGGCTCCTGATATTTTTGCACTTGCCTTTTTCTTTCTTTTTCTTTTGATCCCCTGCCGCCTCTCAAACGGTGATACCGCTGCTGCTAAATGGGACCCGCATGTCATCCTCTATGTACTATAAAACTTTCTTTTCTTGAATTATTTTTGGCTCCTGATATTTTTCACTTGCCTTTTTCTTTCGATCTCATGCCACGTTTGAAACGTTGAGGAACCTGCTGGCTCATGGGACCCGCATGTCATCCTCTATGAGCAATCAACTTTCTTTTCTTGGAGTTTTTTTGGCACCTCATATTTGGGCACTTGCCTTTTTCTTTCGATATCATGCCACGTTTGAAACGTTGAGGAACCTGCTGGCTCATGGGACCCGCATGTCATCCTCTATGTGCTATAAAAGTTTCCTTTGTTGGATTTTTTTCACCCTCTGATTTTTGGCTTGCCTTTTTCTTTTGATCCCCCCCTTTGAAACATTGAGTAAGCTGTTGGCTCAAGGGACCCGCATGTCATCCTCTATGTCCATCAACTTTCCTTTCTTGGATTTTTTTTCACCCCCTAATTACTAGCTACTTTCTTTTTCTTTTGATCTCAAGCCGCATTACAAACATTGAGACCGCTGCTGAAAAATGGGACCCACATGTCATCCTCTATGTACAATAAAGTTTCTTTTCTTGGATTATCTTTTGCTCCTGATATTTTGTCACTTGCCTTTTTCTTTCGATCTCATGCCGCCTTTGAAACGTTGAGTAAGCTGGCTCATGGGTCCCGCATGTCATCCTCTACGAACAATAAAAGTTTCCTTTCTTGGAGTTATTTTTGACCCCTAATTTCTGGCTATTTGCCTTTTTCTTTGGATCTCCTGCCCCTTTGAAACGATGAGGACGCTGTTGGCAGGTCGGTCCCACAAGTCATCCTCTATGAACAATAAAAGTTGCCTTTGATGGATTTTTTTGAACCCCTAATTAATTTCTGGATATTTCCTTTTTTTCTTTGATCCTGCCGCCTTGGAATCGTTGAGGATGCTGCTGCCTCATGGGTCCCGCATGTCATCCTCTCAGAACGGTAAATGTTTCTTTTCTTGGATATTGTTTACCAAATGATTTTTGGCTTATTTTTTCTTTCGATATCCTGCCGCCTTTAAAACGTTGAGGACGCTGCTGGCTCACGGGTCCCACATGTCAGCCTCTATGAACAATAAACGTTGAGGACGCTGCTGCCTCATGGGTCCCGCATGTCATCCTCTCAGAACGAAAATGTTTCTTTTCTTGGATTTTTTACCAACAGATTTTTGGTTTATTTTTTCTTTCCATCCCCTGCCGCCTTTAAAACGACGCTGCTGGCTCATGGATGTCAGCCTCCCCGTACAAGAAACATGTGATATCTTGATTATTTTGCAGACAATAAACAGTGTATTGCGCTCTGAGCTATTTCAACGGATAAATTAAATCTTTATTTTTACATAAACAAATTTATATGCTGAATCTCCTTGTTTTTTGTTTTTGCGAAGCATAGGACTTTCCTGTTTTTTTAGAAAAATCCGAACTATCCTGTTTGGAGTGGGCTGAAATTGTACGAGTCAAAAGGGCCAGCAGGATAGTTCGAATGCCCAGATGTCCACATGCAGCCCAATTGAAATCGTTCTTTTTTGGATTTTTTTCACCCCCTGATTTCTGGCTACTTCATTTTTCTTTTGGTCCTGTGCGCCTTGGAAACGTTGAGACCGCTGCTGCAAAATGGGACCCGCATGTCATCCTCTATGTACAATAAAATTTCTTTTCTTAGATTATTTTTGGCTCTGATATTTGGTCACTTGCCTTTTTCTTTCGATCCCGTGCAGCCTCTCAAACGGTGATACCGCTGCTGCTAAATGGGACCCGCATGCCATCCTCTATGTACAATCAAGTTTCTTTTCTTCAATTATTTTTGGCTCCTGATATTTGGTCACTTGCCTTTTTCTTTCGATCTCATGCCACGTTTGAAACGTTGAAAAACCTGCTGGCTCATGGGAACCGCATGTCATCCTCTATGTACAATAAAACTTTCTTTTCTTCGATTTTTTTGGCACCTCATATTTGGTCACTTGCCTTTTTCTTTCGATCCCCTGCCGCCTCTCAAACGGTGACGCTGCTAAAATGGGACCCGCATGTCATACTCTATGTACAATCAAGTTTCTTTTCTTGAATTATTTTTGGATCCTGATATTTGGTCACTTGCCTTTTTCTTTCGATCTCATGCCACGTTTGAAACGTTGAAAAACCTGCTGGCTCATGGGACCCGCATGTCATCCTCTATGTACTATAAAAGTTCATTTTCTTGGTTTTTTTTCACCCTCTGATTTTCGGCTATTTCCTTTTTCTTTTGATCCCCGCCGCCTTTGAAACGTTGAGGACTCTGCTGGCTCATCGATAAAACTTTCCTTTATTGGAGTTTTTTACCCCCTAATTTCTGGCTACTTTCTTTTTCTTTTGATCTCAAGCCGCATTTGAAACGTTGAGACCGCTGCTGCTAAATGGGACCCGCATGTCATCCTCTATGTACAATAAAGTTTTCTTTTCTTGGATTATCTTTGTCTCCTTTTTTTGTCACTTGCCTTTTTCTTTCGATCTCATGCCGCCTTTGAAACGTTGAGTAAGCTGCTGGCTCATGGGTCCCTCATGTCATCCTCTACGAACAATAAAAGTTTCCTTTCTTGGAGTTATTTTTGAACCCTAATTTCTGGCTACTTCCTTTTTCTTTTGATCCCGTGCCGCCTTGGAAACGTTGAGACCGCTTGCTAAATGGGTCCCGCATGTCATCATCTATGTACAATAAAATTTCTTTCTTCGATTATTTTCGGGTCCTGATATTTGGTCACTTGCCTTTTTCTTTCGATCTCATGCCGCCTTTGAAACGTTGAGGAAGCTGCTGGAGCATGGGTCCCGCATGTCATCCTCTATGAACAATAAAAGTTTCCTTTCTTGGAGTTATTTTTTACCCCTAATTTCTGGCTACTTCCTTTTTCTTTTGATCCCCTGCCGCCTTTGAAACGTTGAAGACTTTGCTGGCTCATGGGTCCCACATGTCAGCCTCTATGAACAATAAACACTTCCTTTCTTGGAGTTATTTTGTACCCCTAATTTCTGGCTATTTGCCTTTTTCTTTCGATCCCCAGTCGCCTTCTAAACGTAGAGGACGCGGCTGGCTCGTGGGTCCCAGATGTCAGCCTCCATGGACAATAAACCTCTCCTTTGTTGGATTTATTTTTCACCCTCTGATTTTGGCTATTTCCTTTTTCTTTTGATCCACTGCCGCCTTGGAAACATTGAGTAAGCTGCTGACACATGGGGCCCGCATGTCATCCTCTATGTACAATCAACTTGCAAGATCTTCGAGCGAAAGAGCTTGTATTAGTGGGACCCATATGTCAACCTCTATGTACAATAAAAGTTTCCTTTCTTGGATTATTTTTAGCTCCTGATATTCGGTCACTTTCCTTTTTCTTTCGATCTCAAGCCGCCTCTGAAACGTTGAGTAAGGTGCTGGCTCATGGGACCCACATGTCATCCTCTATGTACAATAAAGTTTCTTTTCTTGGATTTTTTTTACCCCTGATTTTTGGTCACTTGCCTTGACGCTGCTGGCTCATGGGTCCCACATGTCAGCATCTATGAACAATAAACCTTTCCTTTGTTGGATTTATTGTTTACCCCTAATTTCTGGCTATTTGCCTTTTTCTTTTGATCCCCACCGGCCTTTGAAAACGTTGAGGAACCTGCTGGCTCATGGGACCCGCATGTCATCCTCTATGTACTATAAAATTTCTTTTCTTGGTTTTTTTCACCTCTGATTTTTGGCTATTTCCTTTTTCTTTTGATCCCCTGTCGCCTTGGAAACGTTGAGTAAGCTGCTGACTCATGGGACCCGCATGTCATCCTCTATGTACAATCAACTTTCTTTTTTTGGAGTTTTTTTACCCCCTAATTTCTGGCTACTTTCTTTTTCTTTTGATCTCAAACCGCATTTGAAACGCTGAAACCGCTGCTGCAAAATGGGACCCGCATGTCATCCTCTATGTACAATAAGTTTCATTTCTTGGATTATTTTTGGCACCTGATATTTGGTCACTTGCCTTTTTCTTCCGATCTCATGCCGCCTTTGAAACGTTGAGTAAGCTGCTGGCTCATGGGTCCCGCATGTCATCCTCTACGAACAATAAAAGTTTCATTTCTTGGAGTTATTTTTGACCCCTAATTTCTGGCTACTTCCTTTTTTCTTTTGATCCACTGCCGCCTTTGAAACGGTGCGGATTCTGCAGACTAATACAAGCTTTTTCTCTCCAAGATCTTGCAAGTTGATAGATTAAATCATGGAATTATTAGGATATGTTTTAAATTTCAAATCCACTTTATGAATTATTAAAAATACCGTTATCCATGTGGGTATGGAGCGAACAAGGATTTTCATATTGGGCATGAGCAGTTTCAAAAATTGGAACCCAATAATTCAAAATAAATAAAAACAACTTTTATGTAGAATCTCCGCGTTTTTTTTTTTGCTATTCATAGGATCTGTGTTTCATTAGAAAAGGGCCGAAATTGCATGAGCAGAAAGGCCCATTTGTAGTTATTGGGCTTCGACGGCCGGAGCAAGTAGGCCGAGAGCAATTACCATGTAGATGGCCGTTGGCAACCCAAAGTGAAATATTGGGCCCAACAGGGGAAGGCTGAACAGTACTATTTTCTAATTGGAAGGTGGTACATGGCGTAATCCTGCCAAAAAAAAAGATGGACACGGGTTGCTGAAATTTGCCCATCTGCGCCTAATATCGCCGCCGCGGCTCCGCTTCCGCCGCCGCCCATGCCTCGTCTCGCGTCGAGCTCGCGGTACTGCCGCGTCTCGGGCACGGGGTACCGCGGCGTCCGCGCGCGCCCCAAAGGTACGTATTACGCGGAGATACGTGACGGCGGCGAGCGCATCGGCCTCGGCACCTACGAGACCGCGCACGAGGCCGCGCGCGCGTACGACGCCGTGGCGTGGCGGCTCGGGCGCCCGCGATCGTCGATGAATTTCCATGACGTGTGGACGCGCCAGCAGGCCGAGGATCTCGCGCCGCCGCCGTACATCGTTAGACAGGAGGAACAGCGCCGCCGCGAGACGGAGCGCCGTTTGCGCATTGCCGAGCGGGACGAGCGCGCGGCGCGCGAGTGGGCGGCCCGCTTCCCCGAGGACGTAGCCGCCGAGAACGAGCACTTCCGCAGACGGAGGGCGGAGAAGGCTACGAGGCGGGCTGCGAAGAAGGAGGACCGCGCACAACGGAGGGCGGAGAAGGCGACGAAGCGGGCCTTCATCGAAGCGCAGCTCGCCGGGCCGACCACCATTGGCGAGGACGACCCCCGTTGGATTGACCTCTTCTCGTCGGATCCGGTGTCGGGCACGACACCGGACTCGTCAGATGTCGAGTTTTAGTTTAGTTTTATCGCACTACTTTGTACAAATATGAACTACGGAGTATCTATCAAGCTAATTTTCTCCTATTTTATGTCTATTTCTAGTCTTTATTTGATCTTCTGTTTTACTGCACTCTATTTTTCATTATATTCTGTTTTTGGCGCTGCATTATAGCGCCTCTGAAAATACGCTGTTTCAGCCCTGCATTTGGCCGCCACAGTTTGCAGCTTCCGGTGAAGCTATTGCCGGCTCCATGCGCAGCATCAGCCCACAGCGCCAAAATATAGAGCCACTGCTGGAGTTGCTGTAATATGTTTGTCAGCAGGAGCTTACCTAATTAGTGAAAAAGATGTTCAGCGTGGGATTCGATAAAAGGATCTTCATGTTTTTTTCCTAGCGATCCTAGTTCGGACTTTTGATTGTGTTGGCTAGTGCATGAAGCTTGACACCTGTATTATGTGATCCTGATATGAGGATAAGAACACCTTCAGCTTGCATTGCTAATGGTGTCTACTGCAGCAGTGGCGTACCTTCAATGGAGACTGATGCAAGAGAGTTGGTACTGGTGAACCTGCACCTGACATCATCGTGCCACCTGAAGTAGGTTGTGTATTGGGATTAGACTGATAAGCATAGCACCTTGCAAAGAACAAGATGCTGCTAGTGTTGGTTAACGTGATTTTACGACAAAAGTCATGTATGCTCAACAGGTGCCGTACCTAGTTTGGATATTGTGTTGTTACCCTTTTGTGGTTTGGTGTTTGTCCAACAGAGAAAGCTACTCTTTTCCCGTGTAAGTGTTATTATGTGAACAAAAGTTGTATGTACATATATATCGGTCAGAGAACCAAGATTGCATATTCTTGCCTGGTTATAACACATAAGTCATAATAACAATTAAAGAGAAAAGGAACATTTGCCTTTGCAATGTGATTGTGCCAAGTAGATTAGACAACCAACCACAAACATTACAGGTCAACAGCCAAACGCATGCGAAAGTCCTAAGGTAAGCTCCATAATACATGTTGAAACCAAAAGCCTAGAAACCATAAGAAAGGTAGCTCCACATCACAGTTCCACGACAGCAGCATACTGATCATAAAACATATATCAAGTCAGGACAGCTGCACCACTGGGTAAGCATCCATGGGGTCTGGCTCAAGAGCGAAGACTGTGTGAATGCTGCAAAATGTGGCTCTTGCCTCACCCCACCCATACATCTTATCATGGAACCTTACCAAATCAGCATGAATCATCTTGACATAAACATAGCTCCTCTCTCCATGCTGATGGGATTGAACAATGCGCCAGTTGCAGTGCTTCAGCTTGTCAAACAGTATGCAGGAGATAACGAAGCATGCTGGCTGGTCTTTTGTAGTGACAATGGCTTGGAGTAGCTGGTCCTGTGAACCACCCAACTGGATCTTTAGAGCTTGAAGGACAGTCCGTGCCATATAAGCTACCGTTGCTGACTTCAGCTCGGGTTCAGGTGAATGACAGCTGACATCTTGTCCTCGAGATGCAGATCCTTCTTGATCAGATTCAGCGGAATCATCACCACTACTTACAGGTGCATCAGGTTCTACAGAAGGCACATCAGGTACATGCTCCAGTTCATAGGAGTTGGGTGGGACAGCACTGTTTGCTGAAATCTCTACAATACCAGCTCCAGGTAGACCACCAGTATCTACAGAGGGTAAACCACCAATATCCACTTCAGAGGATTCTCGTGGCACGACACCTTTCGCTAGAGGCTCTACCCTACCAGCTCCAGGTCCACCACCAGTCAGTACTGTGGGCATAGTCATGACGGGTTCTACCAATACAAAACCTCCTTCGGGTGGCGTGGCAACTTCGGGTGCAGGATCATCAGTAGCAACTCCAGCATCAGCACCAGTTACATCGGTCTTGACAATAGGTAAACCGTCTTGCTCTAGTTCAGAGAATTCCCGTGGCACGACACCGTTCACTAGAGGCTCTACACTAGCAGCTCCAGCTGCACCACCAGTTTCTACAGCAGGGGGTAAACCCAATCCACAACCTTCTTCATGTGGCACGATGATGCCACGTATAGGCTCATCAGTACCAGGTCCAGCTGCATCAGTCTCCATAGACAGTAAACAAGGTGGCGTCGGAGGTTTAAAAGACTGGCATGCCATTTCACCTTTGTCATCAGACAATATAGAGTTTTCTTCAACTCTATGTTTCTGCAATAATAAGCACATGAACAGAAATTAGACCAGAGCATCTAGCCATCTAACGGGGGCAGCAGCAAAACAAGCGTCGGTCCATATGTTTACCTTGTCATCTGGGATATCAGAACACACAGATTTAGAAGTCATTTCACATAGCATCCGCTTTTTCGTTCCTTCCCCTACGTCCATCTGGAATAAGTAATACTATTGATCACATAAAACTAATTAATCAAATAAATGCATATGTTGAGAAGTTTGCACGGCAAATTGTGGATTCTGCTTTCATCACCTACGAATCATCGTTCTATATATTTACCTTGTCATCTAGGATATCAGAAGTCACAGAATGAGAAGTCATTTCACTAAGTATCGGTTTTTTCGCTCTTTCCCCTCCATCCATCTGCAATAAGAAGTAATATTGATCACATAAAGCCAATTCAACGAATATATGCATATGTTGAGAAGTTTGCACAACAAATTGTGGATTCTACTTCCAATCACCAAGTAATCTCGTGAGAAATGCATGATCAAGATATGTTTCTCCCTCTTGATCGACATCTGCATCTCCATTAAGACTAATCATCGTGCGATGGTGCTCTTCAGAAGAGCGCATACAATTCCAATCACCAGACAAGCAAAAAATTGTTGATTCTAGTAATGATTAATCAGCAGTGGCCATGGAACGACCACAGATCGACCAAGCAAAAAAAATCATCAGCCTACTGACCACCAAGCAAAGGAAACAAACTAGGCCCATACATGGCCTCACAAATCATCATCAAACGTCGATCAAACTAGCAAGTTTGAACATGGATTACTAATTTATTTTCTGATAAAGTGAGTATATTAATATCGAAAGATATTGATTACACTGAGCCTCTGCAACAACGCAATACCTTACTGGTAGTACGGATGCACAAGGATTCCTAATACTCCCTCTGTTCGGTTTTAATTAGTCGACGCGAGGGAGAGAAGAAAATGAACTGCCGATGCTTTCAACTAGAGTCAATTAAATACGAACGGAAGAAGTACGTACTCTAGTAGTATTGACAAATATCCGGATCTAGTCTAAAAACAAATTGGCATGTAAATCCTAGTAGTCTACTAAACTAGGATCAATACCCTAGATTAGGGTTGCAAGCGGCGTCCGCGAATCGTCCCGCAAAGCAGAAAATTAGAGCAAATAGTGGTTGAGATTAGAGCAGATTTAAAGCACTCGCACTGAAACTAGCTAGCCCGCTACCCACCCCGCTTGACACCCTGCCCTAGATGTGAATCTACACCAAATATTCAAACAAGGATGAGCAACCGCCAATAAAATTTTATCCGCACATCATCATCTCTACCATACAAAAGGGTATGGTGATTTCACATACAGCCATTGTTGCCGCGGGACGAGGATGAGTGATGCGCCGCGGAGAAGGTGCCTCACGCCTCTGTCGCCGCCGCCGTCGAAGAGGAAGTCGAAGCCGCGCGATTGTGGTCCGTCGCCGATATGGAGGTGGAGCTACTAGGGAAGAGATGGAGGTGGAGGTGGAGAGGGAGTGATGGTTTGTACTAGTGGCGGCCGGTGAGGTAGTTATAAATACAGCCTCTCTCTCTTTTTTGGCAAGGAATGCAGCTTCTCTTGGAAGGCAACGAGGCAACGCACTCCAGATTTCGTATATTACTATAATAATATGGACGGAGAAATTTGGACGCATCTGTGTTGTCTTGTCAAATGAATCACCAGGATTTGCTTTTAGTACTCCAGATTTGGGCGACCCAAGGAAGTAGAGATAGTAATGTACGCCATCTAGCTGCACGCTATCAAATCAAATAAATGGTCATGCCATTTACTTTTAAGATGGTGCAGCAGTTATTCTGACCAAAGAAACATGCACGTCTGCTGATTATTTCTGATGGGTATACATTTACCGTCCGCTAGCAAAGATTGTTTGGCACATTGTTCTTATGGCTTTCAACATCACACCCCTTAATAATATTATTAATCAATGTTTGGGCAATCAATTGAGTGTGTTAATAAAAAATTAAAACCCACAAATCCAACTGTACTATTTTTAGGGCCATATGAAGGACAAGGAATGATTTTAAATGCCATATGGAGTACCTCCAACCATGTGAAATATGGTTCTGTCATGCAGGTGATACCCATGGCTTCGCATTGGATCTGTATGTTGTCCTACATACAGTCAACTATGAAGTACCACGATTTGGTTTTTGGGTGCAACCGGCTAGAGAATGATGCACGGGTTTGTACAGCCAGTACAATTCACATTAAGATTTTCTGATAGGATGTTGATGTGTATATGTAAGAATCATACACTAGAATGTCTTCTATGTTTAGATGGTTGATCTACGTTTATACTTTCTGTGAACCATGAGGTTAAGACCTTTGTACTGTAATAAAGATTGCTAAATAACAGTATATATGTATGCCTCTAGGGACACTGAAACAGCCAAACAACCATGCATGTGTATAGACCGTATTTGATCAAATTAAAAGAAGCACCTGGGTTCATGCAAATAGCATAAATTTATCACCTAAGTACATTAGCTATAAATAGTTAAATAGGAGTCAAGACCAACTGAGCTAGCTAGTAGTATGATCCTACTATTACATAAATATCCCTAACTCTGATTGTCTTTGTTCCAGTCCAGCGCGTTGGTGTAGCTTGGGATGAACCAAAACCCCGTATGCCAGTTGGCCCCTGGACCGCTGCTTGAGAAAGATATGCTTTGGTGGTCTTCGCCATTTAGACTGAAGCGGAAAATTTCTTGATGTGATGTGTCAAACTGAGAGCCAATGGCCTGAGGCGTGGTGTAGATGCAGTTTCTTCTTGTCAAATATCCTGGGGGAAATGTTGCACCACCCACTGGCATGAAAATCGGATAGTTCAACCCAAGGAACATAGAATAGTCTCCAAGATTAGTAACCCTTTCCCACGGGTTGGCTGGAAGTAACCGACTAGTGTCATTCGAGAATACAATGCAGGTATACCCCGAATAGCTGTGAACAGCGCGACCGCAATGGACAGAAGGGGTACTATCATAATAATACATTGGAGCACCGTCAGCGTCAAAATCCATTACGCCACGTGCATAGACCAGGAGAAGTCTAGAACGATCTTGAGATCTTGCCAGCCACCACGTACGACTATTAGAGTCAAAATCATCATAGCCATCAAATCCAGCCGTCCGCGGAATGAATGGAGCAGGGAGCACTATAGGACCTTGATAAAGGAAAGAGCACGTCACATGAAAATATATTTCATGATTTATCTACTAGTGATATTGATTTGATATTGGGATGCCAATACTAGTACTTTATAAAATCATGGTCGAACATAAGATGGTTTGAAATATATTTCGAACATCTTGGTAAAACTTCATATGGATTTAAAACATGTTCCCGAAAATATTGGTCCAAATTTTAGATGGTTTGAATATAGTACTCCTTATTCTCTAGAACCGGGGGAATATAAACAAATGAAAGTCTTTATCAATATTGCATGGCACCTTTATTGATTCTATTTCTACTCTACCTTAAATTTTCTAGGGAGTAATAATAAAGAAACTTAATTACTAGGGGGCCTTTTTCCTAAGGAACAACATGCACATTAGACCATACTAAAATTCCTATAGATGTTAAATTCTATATATGTCCATACCACAAGAGGGTTATGGTGTGCGCCTATGGAATTCCTTTAAGCCAAAAGATGCCAAGACAGTTCAACAAATAAGAGGTGAAA
Organism: Lolium multiflorum; assembly: GCA_030979885.1. Classification (NCBI taxonomy): domain Eukaryota; kingdom Viridiplantae; phylum Streptophyta; class Magnoliopsida; order Poales; family Poaceae; genus Lolium; species Lolium multiflorum. The sequence goes on from CM061750.1 coordinate 249,361,150, forward strand.
TACTATATAAGTTACGTATATAAAAAAGATAGGGAGGAAATGTTACCAAATTGATTAGGATCCCATGCATAAACATTTCCAAGCTCAGTAACGGCGAACACAAGTCCGTTATGTATAATTGCATCGCAGTATATGGCGCCGTACTGAAACTGGTTTTCAAGAAATATCCATGTACGAGGATATTCGCCATGGAGGTAGGCAATTGCAAAGTCGAAGATTGCGACAAGGGAGAAATCTTGATACCCCCTAGCAGCTGTAGGAACTTGGCAAATAGCTATCTTCTGCAGTTGAATAGCAGAACGCTGATACTCGAATATAAGTGGATTGTGTGTGGTTTCCAACTTGTTCCTCAAAGATGGAAGCTTAATCTTGCGATGAGTGTAGACATTGAGGAGGTTCCACTTGCCTTCGGGGCCAACCATGGCGATCCAATCTCCATTGGCGCCTGCCCGCTCCTCATCCTTACCGTGTGGCATTAGGCCATCATAGGAGAACCTGTCCAGCGGCAGTAGTTTGCACTTGCTGTGCACCGGCAAATCCTCCTTGAACACCGCCCATGGTTTATCCGCCGGGTCACAACAGAGAACACACGGAAGGCCAAACGGCTGAGAAGCAGGCAGAGTGGCACTGTATTTGGCTGACTGAAGAATACTTTTGGAGGAACCGACTAGGGACGCGGCGGTGATGGCGTCGCACTGGCTGATGAGCACTTCAAGGGGGCCTTCCGTAAACACCTTGTGAAACAGCCCAGATCCACAGACCCTGCTCGATTTCGCCATCGCAATGAGGCAGGTGGTACAATGGGGTTGGTATTTTCTTGGGAGATCTACTGATTCGAACTTTGGGAGAGAGATGGCGATCAATGGCGGCAGGTGGGGGTTTGAGTTGGAGAACAGAGGCTCTCAAACTGGGCACTGCTGGATAGGATGCGAAAGCGCCATGGCGGAGACGCAGGCGCGTGCTATGGAAGATGGGCGGAGTGGGGATAGACGACGGAGGTGAACCGAGACGCTCCTCCTCTTATGCATATACTGCCTACTGCAGTTTCGAGGAGAGTGTGAATGTGTTCAAAAAAAGAGGAGAGTGTGAATGTGTTCAAAAAAAGAGGAGAGTGTGAATGTGTTCAAAAAAAGAGGAGAGTGTGACTGTGACCCGACACCCGAGTAGGAGCCGAGCAGACGGACTATAGGAGTAGCCCCATCATTACAGAACATTAATCGTGCTTCCTACAATAAATAAGTGAAACATCCCAGGCTTGTGTTGTCTAATCAAATCGATGGCCATGTCAGTATTATGGTGAACAAATAAAACAAATACACACCAACCTTGTTCTTTTTGCAACGTACACCAACCTAGCAAGGCATCAACCTTCTCGCCATCAACTACGACTCCGTGGCTCCGTCCCACCAAAGTTGTCTCAACTTTGTAAAAAAAATACATCTATCCATCTAAATTTTAACAAAGGTGAGACACTTTTGGTGGGACCGAGGGAGTACAAAAAAACTTCACTACTCCATGCTAGTATCGGCCACTAATTCAAATTTCAACTGAAGGCGTGCTATTTTATGGTCCTGAAAATTGCCAAAAAAAATACAACCCAAAAATGCAACAGATCCATGTTAAGGGGGTACACCCTACGCAATATACATTAAGAAACTTCGAAACTTCAGCGACCTTGTAAGAATGCCCATGACAGTGCAGTTTTGCCAAATTAGGAAGAGACGAAATATGAATTCAACCAAAGAAATCTAAACGAATCCTTAGACAATAGCATAGTTAACACGTTCAGAAAAAAATGATGACTCCAAAAGAACAACATTAGCAAGAAATACTCCATTTTAGTTTGAATTTGCAGTCACATACATAACTAGTAGTACTGCCAAAATACTATAATACTCCGAGCTGCATTCTAGCACTCCAACTAGCTAGCTAATAGTTCTGGAGTAGTAGTACTACTATACAAGTCCAAAATACATCCGAACGAACCCTACTTCGAACTAAACTACTCCCTCCGATCTTCGAGTAACTACATTGCAGTATGACTAAACGAAGATTATTGTATAACCTTCTTGTTGATGCAAACGCAGATAGGCAACACACGCTGCCCTCCATTCTGCTTCGCGTAACGGGGCGGCACCGCCAGGAAAGAAGTGAGCTGCTGCAACATGATCGAGCTAGGCGTCGGGGAGCTCGTCGGCTCGATTACCGCCATCAAGGTGTCCGTCGAGAGGTCACTGGTCCCAGCCGTCGCCGGCGCCGGCGGACCAATCACCAACAGCTGCGCCTTGTACATCGGAAACAAGCACGCGGCCGACCTGATGCACACACAGGACACAATGGTGGTCGGGCCGAGCGCTCCAACGGTGATGGCGAACACGCTACCGTCTTCTTCCCCACTGCCGATGAACAGGTGTCCCCGCGGTTGTACCGGAACACGAACTATGCACCAGGCGGGTATGCCATACTGGAACGTAAACACTGGGATGGAGTGGGATGCTTGGAGGTGTACCAGGAGCTCCCGCGGCGGGCCGGTGAAGCTGCAGCCGGTATTGATGGCCTCTGTGCAGCCGCACGGACCATGCGGGCACGCGATATAGTGCTTGTAGGACTCCGTGGAGGCGACCAAGCTCTGGCAGCCGACGCACTTGACCATTGCCCCAGATCGATTCGACGGCGGCAATCTTGGCCCAGATCGATTCGACGGCGGCAACCACGCCGGCTGCTCGCACTTCTTGCACGGGTTCGGCGCAAGCTCGCCGACGCAGCGCCGACAGCCCATATGACCGCCCTTGCACTGCACGGAACAACGTACGTGGCATCAGTTGTCATTGACATTTCTCACAGGTGAACCTAAGAATGAAATCGGAAGGGAGCGACCTTGGATATGGGGGGTTTGAAGGGCAGCAGGCAGAGGGGGCACAAGAAGAGGGCCTCCTCCATCTTCAGAGAAGAGTGATCGGGAAAACGAGAACGGGATGGGTTCTTTTTTTTATACATGCCTTGGAGTGGAGTATGGATACTACTACTTATAGGAAGAACTTCCTTGCTAAGAATCGGCGTCGGCCGTACGCAAGCATAGATGCACCAGCGGCTCTGCAGTTTGTCAAAATAAAAGGACAGAGCTGCAGTGACTTGAAGTCTCCAAATCTCATTGTGACTTGGTGCCACCATCTACCAACCATTTGAGATCCAACGTTCCAAACTATCTCTTATTTCGAACCTAAAAACAAAAATTATGAAAAAAATCCAGTAAAATGTAGATGCCTTGTTCTAAAATCTGTGAATATTTCATCCCACTCGGACGATTAGCTTGTGATTAAAGAGCTTTTTACGTATACGAGCACTAGTTTAAACTAAATACTCCCTCTGATTCATATTAATTGACTTCAATATGGATGTATCTAGAACTAAAATGTGTCTAGTACATCCATATTAGAGTCAATTAATATGAACCGGAGGGAGTATATATTTGCTCACAAACCTTTGATTCAAATCGAATGAAACTTCACCAAAATATAAATCGAAATATGCACGATTAACTGGAAGTTCTTGAAATATTTCTGAGCAATTATAATAATTATTTAGTTTAAATTCTAAGTCGATCGCATACATTGGATCTGAGATGGATGGTGGATGGTGGCACCAAGTCACTGTGAAACTTGGAAGTATCAAGTCAGTGAAGCTCTATCCCAAAATAAAAGCTTCGTGAAGGGGGCAGTTTGGTTCAAAAAAGAAGACAGTGCCAAGCAGTTGTCAAACAATACCCATATAGTCAAATGTACTCCCTCTGATTCAAATGAATTGACTCAACTTTGTCTAGATATATGGATGTATCAAGTCACTGAAGCTAAAATAAAAGCTTCATGAAGGGGGAAGTTTGGTTCGAAAAAAATACAGTGCCAAGCAGCTGTCAAATAGTACCATAACGTCAAATGTACTCCCTCCGATTCAAACGAAATGACTCAACTTTGTATTTTGCATGTTAAAGGTTTTTCGTAAAACTTGGCCAATCTTAACATAGTTTGCCTTTCTAAAAAAAGATATAAGCCCTAAGGCTCCTTTGATTCATAGGATGGGAAAACCATAGAAATATGAAAAACATAGGATTGAGATTTAATGGCTAGTTGAATCATATAGGAAGATGAGTTGTGTTTGATTGTGCCAAAGGAAATTTTCCATGAGGTATGACCTAATGTTTTATTCTTATAGGATTTGCACTGCAAGATTCCTATAGGATATGTTCCTATGAATCAAACAACTAGTGTGGGGAAAATTCACATGTGATCTAAATCCTACATAATTCCTATACAAATCCTATATATGAATTTTAGTTGTTAGGTCACTTAAAATGACTTCACTTGAAGAGTTACATTTTTGTTTTTTTCTGAATTAGTAGTGATGCCTAACCATATATATACCTAAACCAAGAGAATCAGCATAAACTTATGTATATTAATAGTAAGCGCATATATGAATGTTTTTTATCTACAAACCCAGGGTCATATATATGTACATAGAAACATGCATATATGCTAGTTTTTGTACCTTGGTGTGTTCCTCTTTTGGGCTATCTCTTTTTTGTTCACCGATTCACAACCAACGCCCTAGATTAATTTGGCACTTAAAAAATAACATTTTGTTTTTGGCGCACTAACACAAATAGTAGTAGCACGGTCAACACTGTAGAGAAGTACAAAATAAATGTGTGTGGGAAAAAATGACTTAAAGTGACCATTACATTGAGAAAAAGGGTAGAACCAAGCATTGCACAGGGAAAAAGCAGTGTAGTGCCCAGAAGAAAAAAACAAGTTGGGTTATACTCCCTCCATCCTGAAATAATGGGTGTAGAGTTAAAATTTGTCCATAAAAGAGTGTACTTCTCGTTTTGCAATGCACTTCAAAATTTGTCCACAAAAGAGTGGTAGTAAAAAATATTTCTTTCTCATCACGAGGGATATAGTTTCTTCACGACTAGTACGTACTACCTCCATCACAAAGCTTAAGTCTTTTTTTAAGAGTCAAAGCAAGTAAAGGTTGACGAAAATTTAGAACAATCTATCAACTAATATAATATTTTGTAGATACCATACCAAAAAAAATCGTTGTCTATGTATTGATATTAATTTTGTATTTTGCATGATAATGATTTTTGGTAAAATCTTAGTTTACCTTGACATAGTTTGAGCTTCTAAAAATAATATAAGCCTTACGCTTTGGGATGGAGGTAGTAGTATTTAGCATAATATGGTTTTCTTATTTACTACATGCATTTAGATCATTGGAGGTGGAAAAGTTGAAGAGGAAAGTGATGGTCGATGACAGTTTCCCAATGTAATAATAAAATCCTTAATATGCCTTGAAAACCCACACGTACGCTCTTTCTAGGACAGAGGCAGTATGAGGTAATGCACCCACGCGCTGTCATCTGCCGGTTCGTGCTATGTCTCCCAAATCTTGAAATATCGTCAGTTATCCATTTCACGTCCACACTTCTCCCTCTCTCCACGGACTAGGAAAAAACCCTCTCTTCACTTCCCCTTCCCATTCCACCGATGGAGAGCCCAACCGACGCCGTCAACGCAGCGAAAGCGAAAGCCGCGCGGCTGGCCTTAGCCGCAGAGGAGGCGTCCAGAGCCGCGACCGCAGCACGCATGGCCGCAACGGCGGCGATCATTGCCGCAGCGGATGCCAAAGACGAAGCGGAGGCCATTGCCGAAGGTCGGGCCATCGGTCGCTCATCGGCATCTGATGCTGTTGGTAGATGGGTCCACTCTCTTGGGAAGCATCCCCTAGATGACGAGGACGAGGTTGAACTCATCTTTGAACCGCCGCCGCCGACCTTCGACGAGAATATCGTCGACGAGGGGGAGGAAGTATGTTCCGATTCACCTCTCTCCCTTATTCAACATAGCCCTGTATCGATTTGCGCTATGGTCTCTCCCTCTTTTTTTGCGCTATAGCGTTTTGAATTAGCGTCAGAATCTTTTTAGATTCATATTCAGTATTAGTTGCAACTGCTACATATTTGCTTCACATCCGATTCACCTCTCTCCCTTATTTAACATAGCCCTGTATCGATTTGCTCTATGGTCTCTCCCTCTTTTTTTTGCGCTATAGGGTTTTGAATTAGCGTCAGAATCTTTTTAGATTCATATTCATTATTAGTTGCAACTGCTACATATTTGCTTCACCTGTTTATTTGGCATGTATCAGGTTGCTACTGATGAGGTTGACAGCGATGTCGAGTCGCGTCATAGGAAGGCCAGGGCCACTCTCAACAAGCTTAAGGCGGGGAAGTTCGACAAGTATTGGAGTGAACCCTGGACTGGTGCCAGGAACAGCTGCCCCTTCTGCACAAAGAGCATAAAGGTTGACTTTCGAAGCGTCCTGCAGCATGCCGAAGCCGGTGGGTCCGGCTGTCTCAAAGTTGGGGAAACTGTTAACCGATCCGGCTTCATAGCCAACCACATGGCCTATGGGCTATTCCTAAGGAAGAAATTGAACCAAGCTATCGAGACCGGTCGTGTGCCTCCTCCCAAGCCCAAGCCACCAAAGATTAAAGGTATGGGCAGCAAGAAGCAGAAGAAGCGGGACCGGGAGGAGGCGACAGGAAGAAGATGGTAAATATACTCCGTAACTGTTGTGCATGTTTGTCTCTCCTACTGCTTCAAAAGCAGCATCTTTTGTTGAACTCTGTTTATGTTTGCTGCTCAGCAGCGTTTGTGGTGAACCTATTAGCTTAATTAGGGGTTGTTGAACTATGTCTGTGTTGAACCTTGCTTAATTAGGTTGTGTTGAACTCTGTTTGTGTTGGCGTGGGAAGGGGGGCATGATGCTACCCTGAATTTGCGGGACCCCCAAAAAACTTGCAAATACGAGTGATGCATCCAAAAGGAACAAACTTTTACATGGTAGACCCCAGTCTGAAAGCAAGAAATGCGATCGGGTCCTTAACAGCCACCGCCCGGATTGATCGGGTATTTTGCCTGCCTACCGCATGTGACTTGTGCTCACTGAAGTTTGGGACCTCACGCATGGGCACCACACGTAAGTGACAGACCTGTTGGTGTAAAAACTCGGGTGATTATTATACTGCATTAGTACAAAGTTTCCTATGGATTCAAGGGTTGGAAAGCCAAGTTAACTCATTTTCATGACTAAGAAGGAGCCAGGCTTACTTTTTCATTTTCATGTTTTAACTTGTTTAAATCTTGGTCAAACAAAGGATTTGACCAGGATTCAAGTGGGCATAAAAATTCAAAAAAGAAATAAAAAAAAAAACCAAAGCACATAAGCTTCTTATGTCATATAGTAAGCATTACAGTTGATCAACGAAGTCTAGACATATTCAAACCAGAAAAATATTGTATATACCCCCTAACCCTAAACTCTGTCTTATGAAGTCAAGCATGAAGAAAAGTGGTTTTGGGTTTCAAACATTGGAAATTGAAAAAACTCCCAAAAGCTTCATTTTGGAGTGACTAAGAAGAATCCAGGCTTTCATTTTCATTTTCATGTTTTAAATTGGTTTAAATCTTGGTCAAACCTAGGATTTGACCAAGATTCAAATGGACATAACAAATTCAAAAAAATCAAAACCAAACACATAGTCTTTTGATGTCATATAGTAAGCATTCAAGTTGATAAACAAAGTCTAGACATATTTAAACAAGAAAAATCATGTATATACTTGGCCCCTAACCCTAAACTCTGTCTTATGAAGTCAAGCATTAAGAGGAGTGGTTTTGGGTTTCAAACATGGAAATTTAAAAAACCTCCCAAAAGCTTCATTTTGGAGTGACTAAGAAGAATCCAGGCTTACTTTTCATTTTCATGTTTTAAACTGGTTTAAATCTTGGTCAAACCTAGGATTTGACCAAGATTCAAATGGGCATAACAAATTCAAAAAAAAACTAAACACATAGTCTTTTGATGTCACATAATAAGCATTCAAGTTGATAAACAAGGTCTAGACATATTCAAACCAGAAAAATCATGTATCTACCCCCTACCCCTAAACTTTGTCTTATGAAGTAAAGCACGGAGAGATATCATTTTGGGTTTCGAACATGGAAAATTTAAAAAAACCTCCCAAAAGCTTCATTTTGGAGTGAATAAGAAGGATCCACACTTACTTTTCATTTTCATGTTTTAAACTTGTTTAAATATTGGTCAAACCTGCAAGGATTTGACCAAGATTCAAATGGGCATAAAAATTCAAAAAAATTAAACCGAAAACCACTTCTCTTCGTCCTTGACTTCATTAGACAGAGTTTAGGGTTGGGGTATATACATGATTTTTAATGTTTAAATATGTATAGACTCCGTTGATCAACATGAATGCTTACTATAACTTAAGAAGCTTAATTATGTGCTTTGGTTTTTCATTTTTTGAATTCTTTATTGAATTTTTATGCCTATTTGAATCTTGGTCAAATCCTAGGTTTGACCAAGAATTAAACAAGTCAGTAACATGAAAATGAAAAAGTAAGCCTGGATCCTTCTTATTCACTCAAAAAATGAAGCTTTTGGGAGGGTTTTTGAATTTTCCATGTTTGAAACCCAAAACCATTCCTCTTATATGCTTGACTTCATATATATGACAGAGTTTAGCCTTAGGGGGTATATACATGATTTTTCTAGTTTGAATATGTCTAAACCTTGTTTATCAACTTGAATGCTTACTATAAACCAAAAATTCATGTATCTACACCTAACCCTAAACTATGCATGAAGAGAAGTGGTTTTGGGTTTCAAACCTGGATATTTCAAAAACCCTCCCAAAAGCTTCATTTTGGAGTGAATAAGAAGGATCAAGGCTTAATTTTTCATTTTCATGTTTTAATCTTGTTTAAATCTTGGTCAAACCTAGGATTTGACCAAGATTCAAATGGGCATAATTTAAAAAAATGAAAAATCAAGGCACATAGTCTTCTTATGTCATATAGTAAGCATTCAATTAAGTTGATAAACAAGCTCTAGACATATTCAAACCAGAAAAATCATGATGAATCTACCCCCTATATATCCCTAAACCCTAACTTATGAAGTCAAGCATGAAGAGAAGTGGTTTTTGGTATAAATCATGGAAATTTCATATTCATGTTTATTAAACTTGTTTAAATCATGGTCAAACCTAGGATTTGACCAAGATTCAAATGGGCATAAATATTCAGAAAAAACAAAAAATGGAAAATCAAGGCACATAGTCTTCTTATGTCATATATATAGTAAGCATTCAATTAAGTTGATAACAAGGTCTAGACATATTCAAACGAGAAAAATCATGTATCAAGCTACCCCTAACCCCAAACTCTGTCTTATGAAGTCAAGCATGAAGAGAAGTACGTGGTTTTTTGGTTTCAAACATGGAAATTTCAAAAACCCTCTCAAGAGCTTCATTTTGGAGTGACTACGAAGGATACATGCTTAATTTTCATATTCATGTTTTAAACTTGTTTAAATCATGGTCAAACCTAGGATTTGACCAAGATTCAAATGGGCATAATTTAAAAAAATGTAAAATCAAGGCACATAGTCTTCTTATGTCATATAGTCTTCTTATTGATGGTGTATATTCTTTTTCTGGTGATGTTGACTGTTGTGCAGGGTTTGTCAGTGCGCAGGAGGTGCGAGCGAGCGAGTCGAGCGAGGCCGAGAATGAGAGAGATTTGTTTTTTTGTGAGAGGGACAACCGAAGGATCCTGAATGACCCAGAGACTTCCAATACGCATCCGATGCGTCTTCTCTTGACAAAGAAAATGGCTGGGAGTTTGCGTACCTACGCACGTGACTTGTGCTCACTGAAGTGTGGGACCTCACGCGTGGGCACCACACGTAAGTGACAGACCTGTTGGTGTAAAAACTCGGTTGATTATTATAGTGCATTAGAACAAAGTTTCCTATGGATTCAAGGGTAGGAAATCCAAGTTAACTCATTTACATGACATTATTTTTTTCCATGAAGCAAAGTTAACACATCTATCAATTGGTACATTTTGGAGTGACTAAGAAGGATCCATGCTTATTCGTTTTCACGTGTTAAATTTGTTTAAGTCTTGCTCAAACCTAGGATTTCACCAAGATTGAAATGGGCATGAAAATTCAAAAAAAATGAAATACCAGAAAATTCATGTGTCTAGCTACCCCTAACCCTAAACTCTGCACGAAGAGAAGTGGTTTTGGGTTTCAAACATGGATATTTCAAAAACCCTCCCAAAAACCTTCATTTTGGAGTTAATAAGAAGGATCAAGGCTTACTTTTTCATTTTCATGTTTTAATCTTTTTAAAATCTTTGTCAAACCTAGGTTTTGACCAATATTCAAAAGGGCATAATTTAAAAAAATGAAATATCAAGGCACATAGTCTTCTTATGTCATATAGTAAGCATTCAATTAAGTTGATAAACAAGCTCTAGACATATTCAAACCAGAAAAATCATGATGTATCTACCCCCTATATATCCCTAAACCCTAACTTATGAAGTCAAGCATGAAGAGAAGTGGTTTTTGGTTTAAATCATGGAAATTTCAAAAACCCTCCCAAGAGCTTCATTTTGGAGTGACTAATTAAGAAGCATACATGCTTACCTTTTCATATTCATGTTTTAAACTTGTTCAAATCTAGGTCAACAAACCTAGGATTTGACGAAGAATCAAATGGGTATAAAAAATTTAAAAACAAGCTCTAGATAAGCTCAAGTTGAAAAACAAGTTCTAGACATATTCCAACCAGAAAAATCATGTATGTACCCCCTATATATATATCCCTAAACCCTGACTTATGAAGTCAAGCATGAAGAGAAGTGGTTTTTGGTTTCAATCATGGAAATTTCAAAAACCCTCCCAAGAGCTTCATTTTGGAGTGGCTAAGAAGGATAGATACTTAATTTTTCATATTTATGTTTTAAACTAGTTTAAATCATGGTCAAACCTAGGATTTGACCAAGATTCAAATGGGCATAAAAATTCAAAATAAATAAAAATAAATGAAAAACCAAGGCACGTAGTCTTCTTATGTCATATAGTAAGCATTCAATTAAGTTGATAAACAAGGTCTAGACATATTCAAACCAGAAACATCATGTATCTAGCTACCCTAGCCCTAAACTCTGTCTTATGAAGTCAAGCATGCATGAAGAGAAGTCGTGGTTTTTGGTTTCAAACATGGAAATTTTAAAAACCCTACCAAGATCTACATTTTGGAGTGACTAAGAAGGATATATGCTTAATTTTTCATATTCATGTTTTATTAAACTTGTTTAAATCATGGTCAAACCTAGGATTTGACCAAGATTCAAATGGGCATAAAAATTCAGAAAAAACAAAAAATGGAAAATCAAGGCACATAGTCTTCTTATGTCACATATAGTAAGCATTCAATTAAGTTGATAAACAAGGTCTAGATATATTCAAACCAGAGAAATCATGTATCTACCCCTAACCCTAAACTCTATCTCATGAAGTCAAGCATGAAGATATGTGGTTTTTGGTTTAAAACATGGAAATTTCAAAAACCCTCCCAAGAGCTTCATTTTGGAGTGACTAAGAAGGATATATGCTTAATTTTTCATATTCATGTTTTCAACTTGTTTAAATCATGGTCAAACTTAGGATTTGACCAAGATTCAAATGGGCATAAAATTAAAAAAAACAATAAAATGAAAAACCAATGCACATAGTCTTCTTATGTCATATATATAGTAAGCATTCAATTAAGTTGATAACAAGGTCTAGACATATTCAAACGAGAAAAATCATGTATCAAGCTACCCCTAACCCCAAACTCTGTCTTATGAAGTCAAGCATGAAGAGAAGTACGTGGTTTTTTGGTTTCAAACATGGAAATTTCAAAAACCCTCTCAAGAGCTTCATTTTGGAGTGACTACGAAGGATACATGCTTAATTTTCATATTCATGTTTTAAACTTGTTTAAATCATGGTCAAACCTAGGATTTGACCAAGATTCAAATGGGAATAATTTAAAAAAATGTAAAATCAAGGCACATAGTCTTCTTATGTCATATAGTAAGCATTCAATTAAGTTGATAAACAAGGTCTAGACATATCAAACCAGAAAAATCATGTATCTACCCCTATATATCCCCAAACTCTATCTTATGAAGTCAAGCATGAAGAGAAGTGGTTTTTGGTTTCAAGCATGGAAATTTCAAAAACCTCCCCAAACTTCATTTTAGAGTGACTAAGAAGGATACAAGCTTGCCTTTTCATTTTCATGTTTTAAACTTGTTTAAATTATCTTGGTAAAATCTAGGATTTGACAAGATTCAAATGGGCAAACATATGATAAGTGATGCAAATATCATTTCTAAGTGCGGGCAAACCAGAGATATGTGGTTTTTGGTTTCAAACATATTCAAACGAGAGAAATCATGTATCTACCCCCTAACACTAAACTCTGTCTCATGAAGTCAAGCGCATGCATGAAGATATGTGGTTTTTGGTTTCAAACATGGAAATTTCAAAAACCCTCCCAAGAGCTTCATTTCGAAGTGATTAATTAAGAAGCATACATGCATGCTTACTTTTTCATATTCATGTTTTAAACTTATTCAAATCTTGGTGAAACCTAGGATTTGACCAAGATTCAAATGGGTATAAAAATTAAAAAAAAACAAAAAAGGTCTTCTTATGTTATATAGTAGGCATTCAATTAAGTTGATAAACAAGTTCTAGACATATTCAAACAAGAAAAATCATGCATGTATCTACCCCTAACCCTAAACTTTGTTTCATGAAGTCAAGCATGAAGATATGTGGTTTTTGGTTTCGAACATGGAAATTCAAAAACCCTCCCAAGAGCTTCATTTTGAAGTGACTAAGAAGCATACATGCTTACTTTTTCATATTCATGTTTTTAACTTATTCAAATCTTGGTGGAACCAAGGATTTGACAAAGATTCAAATGGGTATAAAAATTCAAAAAAATCAAGGTCTTCTCTTATGTTATATAGTAAGCATTCAATTAATTTGATAAACAAGGTCTACACATATTCAAACCAGGAAAATCATGTATCTACCACCTAACCCTAAACTCTGTCTTATGAAGTCAAGCATGCATGAAGAGAAGTGGTTTTTGGTTTCAAGCATGGAAATTTCCATGTTTGAAACCCAAAACCACTTCTCTTCATATGCTTGACTTCATATGACAGAGTTTAGCGTTAGGGGGTAGATACATGATTTTTTGGTTTGAATATGTCCAAACCTTGTTTATCAACTTGAATGCATGTGTAATATATATATGACATAAGAAGACTGCATGCTTTGGTTTTTCATTTTTTGATTTTTTTGAAATTTTAAGCCCATCTGATTCTTTGTCAAATAATAGGTTTGACCAAGATTTAAACATGTTTAAAACATGAAAATGAAAAAGGTAAGCCTCCATCCTTCTTAGTCACTCCAAAATGAAGCTTTTTGGAGGGTTTTTGAAAATTCCATGTTTGAAACCCAAAACGACTTCTCTTCGTGCTTGACTTGATAAGACAGAGTTTTGGGTTAGGGGTAGATACATGATTTTTCCGGTTTGAATATGTCTAGACCTTGTTTATCAACTTAAATGCTAACTATATGACATCAGAATGGGCATAAAAATTTAAAAAAATTAAAAATGTAAAACCAAAATTTAATTGGGAGGAAAGGGTACATGAATTACAATTAAAAAACAAGGTAACTTAAATACTTGGATGCCCCAAGATGTGTGGAAGCCCAAAACAATGGCAAAACATATCATGTGCGCATGCTGCATCCAATTCAAGTAGAACACATAGTAGGCACCGATAGTTTGACCTAAATTTGAAATCAAAGAGAAGGTGGTTAGAAAAAATCAAAATTGGCAAAGCAAAGCATGAAATCAAAAAATTGTGATGCACTCTAGCTATGAAAATTATCAAACAATGCAAACCAAAATGATTTTTTAGAGGAATACTAGTTCAACTTATTTAATTTTTTATTTGTAGGCCAAAATCAAACCCCGTAGTTGGATTTTTTTCAACTTGATCTGTAGTACTGGGAAAACCCTAGTTTAACCTATTTAATAATAGATTCGTAGTCGATTCTTTTACGTACTTTTTATTATTACTATGCAGCACATGTGTGTTTGCCCGTCGAGTGAAACTCGGAGGAAGAGGAATCACTCGGAAGGAGAAGAAGGGAGAGCAGTCACGGGGCCCCTCTTATTGATGGTGTATATTCTTTTTCTGGTGATGTTGACTGTTGTGCAGGTTTGTCGGTGCAGGAGGTGCGAGCGAGCGAGCGAGCGAGCGAGTCGAGCGAGGCCGAGAATGAGAGAGACTTGTTTTTTTTTGTGAGAGGGACAACCGAAGGAGAAGGACCCACAGACTTCCAATACGCATCCTGATGCGTCTTCTCTTGACAAAGAAGATGGCTGGGAGTTGGCGTACCTATTGCACGTGACTTGTGCTCACCGATGACCCACAAGTATAGGGGTGTATCGTAGTACTTTCGATAAATAAGAGTGTCGAACCCAACGAGGAGCAGAAGGTGTTGACAAGCGCGATGAAGGTTTCACTGTAAATGCTCACGACAAGTATTCAGGGGTTTTGATATTGCAGATAAATAAAGTACAAGTAAATGAAATGCGAGAGAAATAATTGCAGCGAGTGGCCCAATCCTTTTTAGCACAAAGGACAAGCCGGTTTGTTTACTTATAATGACCAAACGTTCCCGAGGACACACGGGGATTTTAGTCTAGTGCTTTCGCTACATACAGATTAATCTTCATTGTTTTGATAAGTGTTGTGTGGGTGAACCTATGCTAATGCACCGCCCTTCCTAGGACTAATACATACTTGTGATTATACCCCTTGCAAGCATCCGCAACTACAAGAAAGTAATTAAGATAAATCTAACCACAGCCTTAAACTCTGAGATCCTGCGATCCCTCCTGCATCGATATACTAACGGGGCTTAGGTTTCTGTCACTCCGGCAACCCCGCAATTAGCAACCGAATACAAGATGCACTCCCCTAGGCCCATAAATGGTGAAGTGTCGTGTAGTCGACGTTCACACGACACCACTAGAAGAATGACACCACAACTTAAATATCATAACATTGAATATTACTCAACCATAATTCACTACTAGCATTTAGACTTCACCCATGTCCTCAAGAACTAAACGAACTACTCACGAGACATCATATGGAATACAATCAGAGGTGATATGATGATGAATAACAATCTGAACATAAACCTTGGTTCAATGGTTTCACTCAATAGCATCTACAACAAGTATAGAATAACACCGGGAGAGTTTCCCCTATCAAACAATCAAGATTTAACCCGAATTGTGTGGTGACCCGGCATACCACTGCATGGTGTAGTATGCAAGTCTGACATAACACCAATGAAACACCGTTCCACTGGTATTACATCGCTCAGAGTGGTACAGAAACATTTGCGGGTCCAAGGTATGTCTATAGAATTACAACATTGACTCTGTTACAAAAGATCATCACAGCCTCCTACTTTACAATGAGGTAAAACTGCAAATAAACTCCAGAAGAACGACTCGTAGTCTAATCCTAACATGAACTCTATTTGTAGAGTATTAACTAGCTATAGAGGCTAAGAATAGATTATAGCTAAATGGGAGCTAGGTTTTGGAAGCTAGTTCCTTTCTATTGCTAATCTAGGTTTTCTCCTTGTTGAATGTGGTATCTGACTCTCCTGACATGGTCCTGTCTCTTGAAGTAGTTGTTGACTCCTCGGCCTTCGAGTTGCACTGTAGATCCTCCTTTGATGCCTCCATACCTAAGCAGGGGATTTAAGAGTGGGATGAGTACGAGCGTACTCAACAAGTTCATTTTAGGAAAGAGGTGTTTAATGCACTAGCTACAGCCATAGACCAGAAAGTCATAGGCAATGCAAGTTTTTGTAAACATTTCTTCAAAAGATTGCTTTTATTCTGAAGAGCTATGTCCGTCAGCCTTCACCGGTTGACTAGAACTTCATGGAGTTCCTTTCCGGCAGCGTTCGCAGTTCCAAAACCCGGAACAGGGAGTGACTGGTCACGATTCATTACACTCTGCAGAGGTGTGTTGCTTTACCCATAAGAGATCTTAACCTTGGTGCCAACCGGGCAATTGTTCCCGTCCACACTTCCTTTGGTGTGAGGCCCGGTATAAGGTCATAGCCAATCATATTCCTCCGCTACCTCATACACCCACCCTTTGCTGCAAACTCCGACCCTGGGTCCTCGCCGGTGCTCTTATACCAATTAAGGACGGCCCCCGACCACGACAACAGTTCAGGTCTCTACCATGAACTCCTTCGCCGGCAGCTGCAACCCATCATAGACCGCAATAACCGTGGGGACTTCATCGGGACCCCCACCCTACCACTTGTCCTCTCTTGGATCAAGGGTACCACTTGTCCTCTCTTGGATCAAGGGTCTACGGTAAAGCGCATCCGTTGATGTACAAGAGGTGGAAATACAATTGACTATTCCGTCCCACTCCAGATCTTATGGTTAACACGGATATTACGGCACAAGAATCACTGGACGACATTTGTTGTTTAATCCTAGATGGATATAAACCCTTGCAATGGAACCTCCACCATATCAACACAATCCATGGTTCCATTGCCCACCACATAGTCATATTCATAGTTATGAAAATAGTGGTTTTGCTTTTTATGCAATAGTGATAAACATAGTACTTTGCAAGTAATTTGGTAAAAATACTCAAATGACATGAGCAAGTGATGAACTTGCCTTTCTTGACTGCAAGATTATGCAGGCAAGGTCTTCGATACGCAATAACTCCAAATTCTGAAATAGCATCATCGTCCGGTAAGGACGATGTTTAAAAGATTGGCAAGGATGCAATAATGCATAAGTATGAGATGCAATCGCTCTAAGCGTGACCTAACCCCGATGATTTAGGATTAGTGAGTTGATATGATTGGTTTAGAGTGTGTTGCACTTTTAGAGTGATTCCACAAACAAGGTTCTTATTAGGTTTTTGTTGTCTTAGAATCATAAACAAGTGTAGAATGCATAATAACCATCATACACACAAAAGGATAGTAGTTGTATAATAAGTAAAGAGCAGTTGTCAATTTTAAGTCCTATAGTGCATGTTGATGATTACTTGTTATATACTTTAAAAGAATAACTTTTGAAGAACATGTTCTTTAATGAAGAACAAGTATGATAATTATGGTTGTGGGGTTCTATGGTTTACTATGGTTCCAAGTAGTTTCTGGAGTAAGGATTAGATGGATCACAACAAAGTTGGATTCATCAGCCTCTAGAGTTTATATGGTTTTAGTGAAGCACATCTTAGGTAAATCATTATACATGGGTGCTATCAAGGTTGGTATACCTTGCTGGTGATAGCTGGCTAGGGTTTATAGATCCTATTAAGCAGGTTTTGATGGCTACTCCTTATTTACTTCAAAAGAATAACTTTTGAAGAACATAATACTTAAGTATTAAGAAGTATTTCAATTAAGGTTGAGGTTGTCTAGGGTTTGCTATTGGATCCATTAAGTAAGGAATGGTTGGTTCCTTAATAGGATGCTTCATAAGTATCTAACACTATTAGGGTTTGGTGGATATAAGCATATAAGGTCCAATACTAGACATGGTTATTATTAGGATGAATCACCCTGGTGTGAGGCTAAATATGGTTGGTTAAGGATGATAATTTGGATGATAGCAACTAGGGTTTAGACTTGGTTGATCCTATTTGATCAACTTGGTTTGATGGGTATGCATACATAGGATGCTAAATTATTAGTGATAGGGTTCCTATATTCTATGTGAATATGAACAAGTATTGAGTTGCTCATTATGAACCTATGAATGAAAATAAATTATCATGATCACATATTTAACCTAGGTTTTAGGTTAGAAGTAATTTAGGTTTTTTAAATAAAATAGAGTTCGAGTTTCATACATGAGGTAACTAGGTTTTCATTTTATTTCTCCTCTTGTCAGAGGAACAACTTGCTAAGTAAAGTTGAATTTAGGAAACAACTCTTAAATATAATTCAATAATGGTTTTAACATTTTTCTTATTTTTATTATTTTAAGAAAATGATAATCAGTATTAATACCATTTAGGGTTTAAATGATAATCTTAATGTTAACATGATGAAAGAAAATTACTTTTAGTGTTTTCTTTATTTTTCCTAAATGATTTTTATTTAATGTATAGATATTAAACACACATAAGTGCATATATTACTTCTAAGCACCTGCATGTATAAGTGCTATACACATCTGTGTACGTGTATTAATAGACTAGTTTGCAATATAACACACACGCAGACATGCCCACTAATTGCTAATCGATTGGCGTAGTAGCACTAGAAAGTAGAACCCATACACGCACCTGACCGGGTCAAACATGTAGGCGTACAATCCAAACCAGCGCAACTCGTATACCTCTCACGTCTCTCTCGTTTCCTCACAATTATTTCATGCGCTTGGCCTCTGCCGTTCCTCCGCGATGACGCCGCCGCCGCTTGCTGCTCCGGCTGTTGCCGGCCAAGTGTGTCGCCGCCACATGCCAGAGTAGCTCCGCCACCCTCGCCCCTTTCTACTCCTCCACTCTCCCTCGCCGCGGCGCTCCTGTCGCCTGCGCTCGCGGCCTCCGCGACGCTGCTGCTTCGCCGCCTGCTCTCGACCGCTACTGGCCGACCCCGACGCCGGCGAGGTGGGGTTTTTGCTCACCTCGACGGGATCTACAACCTCCCCCTGTTTGATTTGATTTTCGTGGCTCCTCACTGTCGCCCCAACCTGGAACCCTAGCGGTCGCTGGTCGGTTTAGCCGTCGCCGGCTAACTCCAGCGCCGCCGCAGGTCGGCTGACCTCTGGCACGTCCTCCTCCACCAGCCTCCTGCTGCTGTGATGCTCTACAGCCCTGCATCGACCCCCTATGCCCCCCTTTGATTTGTCATCACCGCTCACAGCGTTGGTCGATGTCGACCGCCCCTGGCACCTCCGGCTATCTCCGGTGCCGGCTCGAGCTTCTCGTCTATCTCGACTACCTCCTCGAGCCCTTGGTCGTCCTTGTTGGCAACCTCGACCACCCCTGCTACTAGCGCTATGCTACTGTGGCTGTGTACTGGTGGTGAGATGGTGCTGGTTGCTGCGATGGCGTTCTGGTGGTGGTGTGGTGATGTTGCTGGTGGTGGCATGGTGTTGTGATGCTGGTGATGGTGCCCTGCTACTGCTACTGCCCCCTCACCTTGACGCCGGCGGGACGGCGCTGTGGACGCAACCCCGGCGTCAACTTCTTCTTCTACTGCTGCAATTTCATTGTGAGCTAATCCTCCCCACATCTCTGCCTATGACCATTGTGTCCTGTGTTGTACAATTTTTGTTGGATACTTGTGTTTAATACAATGCCTATAGTTACTACATTTACTGCTTAAGATTGGTATTTCATATGTGAAGTGGAATGCTTCCTTTTTGGATGAATTAATCAGCCAAAGCATGTGTGGTCTGTGTTAATTAAAGTGGTGCGGTATGAGGCCCTGTATTGACCTTACTAGATACTAGCATTTCAAGTTTCTGGTTTGATTGTCCCTGCTGGAGAAACAATTCTTAGCTACTGGTTATGTTGCCTGGCAATGACATACTCCTTGTCTATTTGTCAAATACCAAATGATGGATTTATTATTGATGTTGCGGAATATTACTTGGTTGGCCTGCGAATGATTCCTGGACCCTAAGTAAATCTCTATAGCTTGTGGGTGAATAACTAGTTGCTCTACTTGCTGCTATAAATTTGTGATGCCCCTGCTTGGATGAGGTATTCATCCAGGCATATATGATGATGCTGTCTAATAAGAAATATCCATGTGTTGGTGTTGCTCTCAATAATTGGCTGGACATATTTGGGTTTGGGTGTGCAAGATGAACACTGCCCCAAGTCCTTGGAGATATCTTCTGTTTCTAGATGGATGCTTTATTTGATGGCTTACTTGTGCTTAAACTGATGATCTTGTAGTTTTGATTATTGTTTCTTCTTTCTCTGCATAAGTGCCCATGTACTTTCTACTGATCATATCTATCCTGTGATGCCTCAAATGAGTGTACACGGGATACATATATGTTGGATTAGAATCTTGTGCTGTAGGTGCTTATGTAGAGTAGGAACTAGACATTGATCATAACTATATGATCAAATGATAGTAAATGTCCATCCCAAGCTCGTGTTGTTGCTTGAGTAAATTTTATGGATATACCTATGCTTGCTTTAGCTGATGATGCAAAGGCTGAGGCTCGGATTTGTAATAAGAACAGATGCTATTTATGCGTAATAAACTCTGTGATGAGACTAGCATACCACTTGTATGCAAATCTGAGAGTTTCCCCTACCAAAATGCTTTGATCTAAACTGAGAAGAATATATGCTAGATGATCTAAAGATCAACCTGCTGTAGTAGATCAGACTAGCCTGGTCTTCTGGCATCTGAAACAACCTTCTTCTTGTGGCATGTCTGCTCCTCCTCGCAGCTTGATTTATCTCCAAAGATCTAGCTAAAGATATAAATGTATTTTGGTTGGTAGATCATTGCTAGGATCTGTTGGCATACTCTTGATGTTCTGGTTGATTCAGC
The DNA here is from genome assembly GCA_030979885.1 of Lolium multiflorum. Classification (NCBI taxonomy): domain Eukaryota; kingdom Viridiplantae; phylum Streptophyta; class Magnoliopsida; order Poales; family Poaceae; genus Lolium; species Lolium multiflorum. The sequence continues at coordinate 249,381,769 of CM061750.1, forward strand.
TAGTGCAAATTTTTACTAGTTGAGCTGCTGATGTGTGGATATGCTCAAAGAGCTGCTAGTACTGAATACGGTGATGTATGAACCAAACGGTTTGGTTGGCTGTGATGGCCCTGCTTTTATACTGCTGTGCAGATGTTGTGGTATCGACAGCACATAGCATGCAAGTGGTGACAGTGCTGCTAGCAAGTGGCCCTTCCTCTTGTGCAGGTTGACGAGTTGGTTTGCTTCTCCTCCTAGTGCAAGCAACGACTGTGTGATCTTTATCCCTTGCTAGACCATTCTTTTAGGTGCTGCCAAGTGGTTAATCCTTATTGGCTAATATTATTGTGTGAGCTAAATACCTCCAGAGGATGGCCCTAAAATTTAATTAAGATTTGCTTAATTATTAATTGGTTTATGATTAGTGGGCTTAGGATCATATTGACTATGCCATGTCAAGGATGATCTATTTTAGAGTAATTTGTGGGTTTTCTTAAAACAGGAACTTGACTAAATTAGAGGGAAACAATAGTGTTTCTTTTCTTGCCTACTCCAGTGGATCAAATCTGGTTGCCTAATGCCTCTTGTTGCCTTCTTAATTCCTATGTGATCTGTGTTGCCTCATGTGATCATAATTGATCCATATGTCTCAATTGTTGCCTAAGATGAATTAAATCCCTCTAATTACATCTCGATATTAGGACAAGTTCCTAATATCCATGAGTTGAGTTCCAAAACCAAAATGCCTCATCTTAGATGATGGCAAACATTTTAATCAAACACAACTATTTTCTTGTCTTTGTTCTTTTTCTTATTGCAGGAAAAGAGGATTGGAAGATTGGAAAGATGGAGATCTTAGATTAGGAATTCTTTTGGTTCCATTTTGTAATCTCATAGTGTTCTTGTGTAACTTATAATATCTCAATAAATTTTGTAATAGTACTTTTGTGAATTGTTATTAGTAATATTTGATTCTCATTCCTATTTATTACTTTGTATTTTATATAATTGTTTAGAATTCAAATTCCAATTCATATTTTCATTTGAGTTTTGTCTTTCATATTCTAATTCGAATTCAGATTGTTTCCCCCAAAACACATGTCTTTGCAAAGGTCATGTCGAAATTTATCGCACTCACATCGATGACTAACTCAATTCCATCGATGCAAAAGAAACCTCGATCCCTTTGACAGTTTTAAACAAAAGCGCGAAAATTGCCTGGATTTTCTATGCATGAATGCAATGCACACATCTGTTTTCTCTCTTTTTGTAACCCCAAATACTGGGATATTACAGTCTCTACCCCTTAAACTAAACTTCGTCCTCGAAGTTTGCACTCTCTTACGTTTCGGAGTGTGGATCTGACTAATGCAGACTACATCTTTTCTGAACTCCGTGGTGATCTCACTGGATATAATTGAATATATCCCTTGTCCAGATTCTTCCTGGAATCCATTACTGTTTGTCTCTAAGCAGTGGTTTCTTATTCCAGTTCTATGATTTCTTCCTGGAATCCAATAATATCTGTCTCTATGGCTTCTAACTTTAATTCTTTGTTTCTGTCCAATTCTATAAGCTTGTTTTCCCTTTTCATTTAAAATTCAATGATTGGGACTTCTTCTGGTGCTGCTAGTCTTAACTGAAGACTAATTTGATAACATACTCCTAATTGGTAATTAGGTCTTTGTTTTCCCTTACTACCAAAACTGCAATAATGGTACTTGGTAGGGTACTTACCATGGAAATGGTCTTGATGGTTTATTTCCCTAAGAATGGATTAGACTCATTTAGTCTATCCAATCATGGAGTATGGTTGATACCTATAACTATTTTGGGTTCTTTAGGTTCCATGAAAGGAATCTTTCAAATAGACTTTAGTTTTGGTATAGTCAATCTTCTTCAGTCTCTGGCCTTCTTGAGCTGTATTTGATCTATGGTATTTCCTTCATCCAACTTCTTTGATCTTGGTTTACTTGAGCTATCGTATTTTTGAGTAAATATTACTCACTTTCTCAAGTTATAGTCCACTTCTTACTTCCTCGAGGTATAAACCTTGGCTTCTGGTCTGACATCCTTCTGAAAGTAGTGTTCGATAATCTTATGAAAATAAGATCGAATTTCCTCTCAGCTCAGACCCTCTTCTTTTATATTGCTCCAATTATTGAGTCCTTGTACCTCCACTCAATTTTTACTCTACCCCTTAGAGTTTTCTTATGGTTTCAACTCCTATTCTTCCAACCATTGGACTTATGGTTAGAATATTGGTCTGAGTCTAGCTTATGGTTTGTACTCTTCTAGGGTCTCACGAAGAATCTTTGTGGTGTATCCACTCAATTGTGGACATCCAACGTGAATCCTTCGGCTAAGTGATTATAGGTTATAGTTATTTGACTAACACAGTTTTATTTGTTCACAATTTCTTGTTACAAAGAATCCAATTGTGGACTACTTGATAACACTGTGGCTATTTGTTATCTAAAAATGGACTCTATTATAGGTTCTTATCAATTGGTTGGGACCTCTTCTACTTTATCTCGCAGCATTGATCCTATACCAATTGTGGTCTTCTGATACTAACTGTGGTCTTCTTATATCTGCTATGGTTTCATAGGTCATCTTCCTTTTTCGAGGATTTATTTTTGCAAGAAAACCACTAGCTGACACTATGAATATAGTATCCGAAGTGATTTTCCATGCATTCCCTCTTTTATATATTGACTATGGATCTGCTTCAGCTTCACCATAATCATCATATTTCTCACCTTCATGCTTCTTATGTACGAAAGTACTCCTCTGTTGAGGTAAAGCATGAGTTTTGAGTGATACTCCCTTCAGGGTATTGTGGTTACTTCCCAAACTTGGCTTCCTTTTTCTGATGAACCTTTATCTTGTCTTCAAAATCTTCAGAATTCGTCACTTCCTCACACGAATACCATTACCCTCTAGATCTTTAACATCAAGTAGGAATTTGATATTGCAACATGCACTTGCATATCAAAGTCAAACTTCATGTATGGATCTAGTCAATCAATGAAAATCCAATAAAATCCAAGAAGATTCAGCTTTGTGCTTATAATACACACCATCATATAATAGTTGAGTAATACATCTCTAAACATCAGGCTCTGATGTGTAGTATATAACACCACATAAGATAGGTTTATATCGTGATACTTAGCACGAATATATGGCATATTACTATTTGCATCAATATTTACCCTAATTGCACAATTGCAATAAGATAAACTTGAAACAAATTGGTCTAGGATAGTTAAGGTTGACCTAATTTTCTCTGGAAGTACTACTTAACTTCCATTTTGTTGAGGACTATCTCACATGATATGTCTATGTTCTAACATGGCTACTCTAAACACATAACTATTGGAATATAGCTCCTATACTTCCAAGTGTTTCTATCATAAGACTATGGTCATGATGTGCTTGGCACACTTCCCATGGTTTGAAGTTATGAATTCATATACTAATGTTTAACACCTTACTTCTTATTGTACCCTACTAAATATTTATGATGTTCTATTCCATTTCATAATGATTCTCAGGTGAATCTTATATGATTACTATCCCTACCATGGAATTAGACATATTTTATTCTTATCACTCTTCCTTTCCTCCCATGATTGACTCATCATGGTCTATACTACCTCATATAACTCATAGTTATCACTTACTATCAATTGTCTCACAAGTTTGGATAATTTACTTACCAATTACTTGTCTTGGTATACAACTTCTAGTAGGATATCTTAGTTATCTTTATCACTTGATATTACTCCTATTACAGGTCTGGACAATTCTTACTTAACTATAACATATGTTGGTACACATCTTCCAATAGGATATCTTCCTTATGGTTGTATCCTCTCTTTGGACTACCATGTATTGTATACCAACTGTGGTCTACTCATCTGTTATTTTAAGGACTTAATGGTGTGCTACATGTTTGGGATCAGCTAACTAACTTCACTTAGGAAAGATAGGTAAGAAAGGTTGACTCAAGTGTGTCAGGATTATTCTCAAGTGAATATCCATCTCAAGTCATAAGAAGATTTGGTTTAGCTAAGACGACTTCCTATAGACACTACCAATCCTATAGGTCTCCTTTAAAGGGTTTTAATCCTAAGGTCAAAGCATTTGCTCTGATACCAACTGTGGTGACCCGGCATACCACTGCATGGTGTAGTATGCAAGTCTGACATAACACCAATGAAACACCGTTCCACTAGTATTACATCGCTCAGAGTGGTACAACAGAAACATATGCGGGTCCAAGGCATGTCTATAGAATTACAGCATTGACTCAATTACAAAAGATCATCACAGCCTCCTACTTTACAATGAGGTAAAACTGCAAATAAACTCCAGAAGAACGACTCGTAGTCTAATCCTAACATGAACTCTATTCGTAGAGTATTAACTAGCTATAGAGGCTAAGAATAGATTATAGCTAAATGGGAGCTAGGTTTTGGAAGCTAGTTCCTTTCTATTGCTAATCTAGGTTTTCTCCTTGTTGAATGTGGTATCTGACTCTCCTGACATGGTCCTGTCTCTTGAAGTAGTTGTTGACTCCTCGGCCTTCGAGTTGCACTGTAGATCCTCCTTTGATGCCTCCATACCTAAGCAGGGGATTTAAGAGTGGGATGAGTACGAGCGTACTCAACAAGTTCATTTTAGGAAAGAGGTGTTTAATGCACTAGCTACAGCCATAGACCAGAAAGTCATAGGCAATGCAAGTTTTTGTAAACATTTCTTCAAAAGATTGCTTTTATTCTGAAGAGCTATGTCCGTCAGCCTTCACCGGTTGACTAGAACTTCATGGAGTTCCTTTCCCGCGTTCGCAGTTCCAAAACCCGGAACAGGGAGTGACTGGTCACGATTCATTACACTCTGCAGAGGTGTGTTGCTTTACCCATAAGAGATCTTAACCTTGGTGCCAACCGGGCAATTGTTCCCGTCCACACTTCCTTTGGGTGTGAGGCCCGGTATAAGGTCATAGCCAATCATATTCCTCCGCTACCTCATACACCCACCCTTTGCTGCAAACTCCGACCCTGGGTCCTCGCCGGTGCTCTTATACCAATTAAGGACGGCCCCCGACCACGACAACAGTTCAGGTCTCTACCATGAACTCCTTCGCCGGCAGCTGCAACCCATCATAGACCGCAATAACCGTGGGGACTTCATCGGGACCCCCACCCTACCACTTGTCCTCTCTTGGATCAAGGGTCTACGGTAAAGCGCATCCGTTGATGTACAAGAGGTGGAAATACAATTGACTATTCCGTCCCACTCCGGATCTTATGGTTAACACGGATATTACGGCACAAGAATCACTGGACGACATTTGTTGTTTAATCCTAGATGGATATAAACCCTTGCAATGGAACCTCCACCATATCAACACAATCCATGGTTCCATTGCCCACCACATAGTCATATTCATAGTTATGAAAATAGTGGTTTTGCTTTTTATGCAATAGTGATAAACATAGTACTTTGCAAGTAATTTGGTAAAAATACTCAAATGACATGAGCAAGTGATGAACTTGCCTTTCTTGACTGCAAGATTATGCAGGCAAGGTCTTCGATACGCAATAACTCCAAATTCTGAAATAGCATCATCGTCCGGTAAGGACGATGTTTAAAAGATTGGCAAGGATGCAATAATGCATAAGTATGAGATGCAATCGCTCTAAGCGTGACCTAACCCCGATGATTTAGGATTAGTGAGTTGATATGATTGGTTTAGAGTGTGTTGCACTTTTAGAGTGATTCCACAAACAAGGTTCTTATTAGGTTTTTGTTGTCTTAGAATCATAAACAAGTGTAGAATGCATAATAACCATCATACACACAAAAGGATAGTAGTTGTATAATAAGTAAAGAGCAGTTGTCAATTTTAAGTCCTATAGTGCATGTTGATGATTACTTGTTATATACTTTAAAAGAATAACTTTTGAAGAACATGTTCTTTAATGAAGAACAAGTATGATAATTATGGTTGTGGGGTTCTATGGTTTACTATGGTTCCAAGTAGTTTCTGGAGTAAGGATTAGATGGATCACAACAAAGTTGGATTCATCAGCCTCTAGAGTTTATATGGTTTTAGTGAAGCACATCTTAGGTAAATCATTATACATGGGTGCTATCAAGGTTGGTATACCTTGCTGGTGATAGCTGGCTAGGGTTTATAGATCCTATTAAGCAGGTTTTGATGGCTACTCCTTATTTACTTCAAAAGAATAACTTTTGAAGAACATAATACTTAAGTATTAAGAAGTATTTCAATTAAGGTTGAGGTTGTCTAGGGTTTGCTATTGGATCCATTAAGTAAGGAATGGTTGGTTCCTTAATAGGATGCTTCATAAGTATCTAACACTATTAGGGTTTGGTGGATATAAGCATATAAGGTCCAATACTAGACATGGTTATTATTAGGATGAATCACCCTGGTGTGAGGCTAAATATGGTTGGTTAAGGATGATAATTTGGATGATAGCAACTAGGGTTTAGACTTGGTTGATCCTATTTGATCAACTTGGTTTGATGGGTATGCATACATAGGATGCTAAATTATTAGTGATAGGGTTCCTATATTCTATGTGAATATGAACAAGTATTGAGTTGCTCATTATGAACCTATGAATGAAAATAAATTATCATGATCACATATTTAACCTAGGTTTTAGGTTAGAAGTAATTTAGGTTTTTTAAATAAAATAGAGTTCGAGTTTCATACATGAGGTAACTAGGTTTTCATTTTATTTCTCCTCTTGTCAGAGGAACAACTTGCTAAGTAAAGTTGAATTTAGGAAACAACTCTTAAATATAATTCAATAATGGTTTTAACATTTTTCTTATTTTTATTATTTTAAGAAAATGATAATCAGTATTAATACCATTTAGGGTTTAAATGATAATCTTAATGTTAACATGATGAAAGAAAATTACTTTTAGTGTTTTCTTTATTTTTCCTAAATGATTTTTATTTAATGTATAGATATTAAACACACATAAGTGCATATATTACTTCTAAGCACCTGCATGTATAAGTGCTATACACATCTGTGTACGTGTATTAATAGACTAGTTTGCAATATAACACACACGCAGACATGCCCACTAATTGCTAATCGATTGGCGTAGTAGCACTAGAAAGTAGAACCCATACACGCACCTGACCGGGTCAAACATGTAGGCGTACAATCCAAACCAGCGCAACTCGTATACCTCTCACGTCTCTCTCGTTTCCTCACAATTATTTCATGCGCTTGGCCTCTGCCGTTCCTCCGCGATGACGCCGCCGCCGCTTGCTGCTCCGGCTGTTGCCGGCCAAGTGTGTCGCCGCCACATGCCAGAGTAGCTCCGCCACCCTCGCCCCTTTCTACTCCTCCACTCTCCCTCGCCGCGGCGCTCCTGTCGCCTGCGCTCGCGGCCTCCGCGACGCTGCTGCTTCGCCGCCTGCTCTCGACCGCTACTGGCCGACCCCGACGCCGGCGAGGTGGGGTTTTTGCTCACCTCGACGGGATCTACAACCTCCCCCTGTTTGATTTGATTTTCGTGGCTCCTCACTGTCGCCCCAACCTGGAACCCTAGCGGTCGCTGGTCGGTTTAGCCGTCGCCGGCTAACTCCAGCGCCGCCGCAGGTCGGCTGACCTCTGGCACGTCCTCCTCCACCAGCCTCCTGCTGCTGTGATGCTCTACAGCCCTGCATCGACCCCCTATGCCCCCCTTTGATTTGTCATCACCGCTCACAGCGTTGGTCGATGTCGACCGCCCCTGGCACCTCCGGCTATCTCCGGTGCCGGCTCGAGCTTCTCGTCTATCTCGACTACCTCCTCGAGCCCTTGGTCGTCCTTGTTGGCAACCTCGACCACCCCTGCTACTAGCGCTATGCTACTGTGGCTGTGTACTGGTGGTGAGATGGTGCTGGTTGCTGCGATGGCGTTCTGGTGGTGGTGTGGTGATGTTGCTGGTGGTGGCATGGTGTTGTGATGCTGGTGATGGTGCCCTGCTACTGCTACTGCCCCCTCACCTTGACGCCGGCGGGACGGCGCTGTGGACGCAACCCCGGCGTCAACTTCTTCTTCTACTGCTGCAATTTCATTGTGAGCTAATCCTCCCCACATCTCTGCCTATGACCATTGTGTCCTGTGTTGTACAATTTTTGTTGGATACTTGTGTTTAATACAATGCCTATAGTTACTACATTTACTGCTTAAGATTGGTATTTCATATGTGAAGTGGAATGCTTCCTTTTTGGATGAATTAATCAGCCAAAGCATGTGTGGTCTGTGTTAATTAAAGTGGTGCGGTATGAGGCCCTGTATTGACCTTACTAGATACTAGCATTTCAAGTTTCTGGTTTGATTGTCCCTGCTGGAGAAACAATTCTTAGCTACTGGTTATGTTGCCTGGCAATGACATACTCCTTGTCTATTTGTCAAATACCAAATGATGGATTTATTATTGATGTTGCGGAATATTACTTGGTTGGCCTGCGAATGATTCCTGGACCCTAAGTAAATCTCTATAGCTTGTGGGTGAATAACTAGTTGCTCTACTTGCTGCTATAAATTTGTGATGCCCCTGCTTGGATGAGGTATTCATCCAGGCATATATGATGATGCTGTCTAATAAGAAATATCCATGTGTTGGTGTTGCTCTCAATAATTGGCTGGACATATTTGGGTTTGGGTGTGCAAGATGAACACTGCCCCAAGTCCTTGGAGATATCTTCTGTTTCTAGATGGATGCTTTATTTGATGGCTTACTTGTGCTTAAACTGATGATCTTGTAGTTTTGATTATTGTTTCTTCTTTCTCTGCATAAGTGCCCATGTACTTTCTACTGATCATATCTATCCTGTGATGCCTCAAATGAGTGTACACGGGATACATATATGTTGGATTAGAATCTTGTGCTGTAGGTGCTTATGTAGAGTAGGAACTAGACATTGATCATAACTATATGATCAAATGATAGTAAATGTCCATCCCAAGCTCGTGTTGTTGCTTGAGTAAATTTTATGGATATACCTATGCTTGCTTTAGCTGATGATGCAAAGGCTGAGGCTCGGATTTGTAATAAGAACAGATGCTATTTATGCGTAATAAACTCTGTGATGAGACTAGCATACCACTTGTATGCAAATCTGAGAGTTTCCCCTACCAAAATGCTTTGATCTAAACTGAGAAGAATATATGCTAGATGATCTAAAGATCAACCTGCTGTAGTAGATCAGACTAGCCTGGTCTTCTGGCATCTGAAACAACCTTCTTCTTGTGGCATGTCTGCTCCTCCTCGCAGCTTGATTTATCTCCAAAGATCTAGCTAAAGATATAAATGTATTTTGGTTGGTAGATCATTGCTAGGATCTGTTGGCATACTCTTGATGTTCTGGTTGATTCAGCTAGTGCAAATTTTTACTAGTTGAGCTGCTGATGTGTGGATATGCTCAAAGAGCTGCTAGTACTGAATACGGTGATGTATGAACCAAACGGTTTGGTTGGCTGTGATGGCCCTGCTTTTATACTGCTGTGCAGATGTTGTGGTATCGACAGCACATAGCATGCAAGTGGTGACAGTGCTGCTAGCAAGTGGCCCTTCCTCTTGTGCAGGTTGACGAGTTGGTTTGCTTCTCCTCCTAGTGCAAGCAACGACTGTGTGATCTTTATCCCTTGCTAGACCATTCTTTTAGGTGCTGCCAAGTGGTTAATCCTTATTGGCTAATATTATTGTGTGAGCTAAATACCTCCAGAGGATGGCCCTAAAATTTAATTAAGATTTGCTTAATTATTAATTGGTTTATGATTAGTGGGCTTAGGATCATATTGACTATGCCATGTCAAGGATGATCTATTTTAGAGTAATTTGTGGGTTTTCTTAAAACAGGAACTTGACTAAATTAGAGGGAAACAATAGTGTTTCTTTTCTTGCCTACTCCAGTGGATCAAATCTGGTTGCCTAATGCCTCTTGTTGCCTTCTTAATTCCTATGTGATCTGTGTTGCCTCATGTGATCATAATTGATCCATATGTCTCAATTGTTGCCTAAGATGAATTAAATCCCTCTAATTACATCTCGATATTAGGACAAGTTCCTAATATCCATGAGTTGAGTTCCAAAACCAAAATGCCTCATCTTAGATGATGGCAAACATTTTAATCAAACACAACTATTTTCTTGTCTTTGTTCTTTTTCTTATTGCAGGAAAAGAGGATTGGAAGATTGGAAAGATGGAGATCTTAGATTAGGAATTCTTTTGGTTCCATTTTGTAATCTCATAGTGTTCTTGTGTAACTTATAATATCTCAATAAATTTTGTAATAGTACTTTTGTGAATTGTTATTAGTAATATTTGATTCTCATTCCTATTTATTACTTTGTATTTTATATAATTGTTTAGAATTCAAATTCCAATTCATATTTTCATTTGAGTTTTGTCTTTCATATTCTAATTCGAATTCAGATTGTTTCCCCCAAAACACATGTCTTTGCAAAGGTCATGTCGAAATTTATCGCACTCACATCGATGACTAACTCAATTCCATCGATGCAAAAGAAACCTCGATCCCTTTGACAGTTTTAAACAAAAGCGCGAAAATTGCCTGGATTTTCTATGCATGAATGCAATGCACACATCTGTTTTCTCTCTTTTTGTAACCCCAAATACTGGGATATTACAAATTGCTACAGCGATGACGAGGTGCAGCGGTGGTGATGGCGGTGTAGATGGTGGAGATGATGATGATGATGATGGAGATGATGTCCCGCTCGATGACGATGGCGATGGCGTCGATTTCCCCCTCCGGGAGGGGGATTCCTGCCCGCCGGAGAGCTCTTTTCTCTCTGGTGTTCTCCGCCCGCAGAGGCGGCTGTAACCCTCGTGAGGATCCCTCTCAGGTTTTCGGGACGAAGGAGTACGCGAAGAAAAGGAGGCGAAAGGGGTCGTGGGCCCCCAGAGCATAGGGTGGCGCGGCCAGCCCCGGGCCGCGCCGCCCTATGGTCTGGGCCCACAGCCCTCTCTTCTTCCCCTTCGGCTCCCTCCGTCATCTGGAAAAATAGGAACTTTCGTGAAATTCCCTTCCACAGTTGATCTTCCGAAATATTGCGTTCTGACGGTGCTTTTTCCAGCAGAATCCTGGCTCCGGTGCTTGATCCTCCAATAATGATGAAACATGCAAAATAGATGAAATAACATAAGTATTGTGCCCCAATATGAAATATATCAATGAATAACAGCAAATTATGATACAAAATAGTGATGCAAATTGGACGTATCAACTCCCCCAAGCTTAGACCTCGCTTGTCCCCAAGCGAAACTGAGCTCGATAAACAAGTCCACATGTTTATGGAGTGAAGAGTCGATAAATAAAATACGGACAAGAAGCATCATATTCATTCACACAAGACATTCTAGTAAACAACTTCCTCATATAACTCATCTTGAAATAAGTAAAGAGAAATCACAAGTAAAGGTGCATAAGAAATCATAATTGGTGATGGCAAACTTTGTTCTTGGTCAGAGAACTGCTAACGGATTGTACTTCTAAGCAAAGCTTTCATATTAGATTTTATAGCTGAGCCTTCATATTTAAGCATAACAATCTCTTCATAATCATTGATAACTTCAAAGTCATATTCATTCAGATAAAATTGGTACTAAACAAGAAAGTATAAAAGACATGATCAACTGAATCATAGCATAAATGATTGGTTCACAACAACTCAATTGCTTGCTTGAGATAGAGGGAAATAGGTTTACTGACTCAACATAAAAGTAAAAGACAGGCCCTTCGCAGAGGGAAGCAGGGATTAAATCATGTGCTAGAGCTTTTCAAGTTTTGAAATCATATAAAGAGCATAAAAGTAAGATTTTGAGCGGTGTTTGTTGTTGTCAACGAATGGTAGCGGGTACTCTAACCCCCTTGCCAAACGAACCTTCAAAGAGCGGCTCCCATGAGGGACGGTATCTCTACCAGCAAGGTAGATCATCCCCCTTCTCTTTTGTTTACACATGTATTTTAGTTTTATTATGGGTGACACTCCCCCCAACCTTGGCTTTCTCAATCCATGGCTAACCGAATCCTCGGGTGCCTTCCAACATTCACATACCATGGAGGAGTGTCTATTGCAAAATTAAGTTGCTTACTGATGAATCAGAGCAAAACATGTGAAGAGAATTATTAATGAAAGTTATTAATTGGGGCTGGGAACCCCGTTGCCAGCTCTTATTGCAAAATTATTGGATAAGCGGATGTGCCGCTAGTCCATTGGTGAAAGTCCGCCCAACAAGATTGAAAGATAAAACACCACATACTTCCTCATGAGCTATAAAACATTGACACAAATAAGCAGTAGTATAGTTTGAATCATTTAAAGGTAGCACATGAAGTATTTACTTGGAATGGCAGAAAATACCATGTAGTAGGTAGGTATGGTGGACACAAATGGCATAGGTTTGGTCTAAGGTTATGGATGTATGAGAAGCATTCCCTCTCGATACAGGTCTAGCAAGGTTTGATAGCAAGCATAAAGGTTGAGGGAAACAAACAAATATACATATGATAGAAACAATCATGCATCTTTCTCATAAGCACAAGCAATTTTAACTTTAGAATACTAAGCATAGAGATAATAGAATAATGTATCTAAGTGTATTTCTCTCTTTCATTAAACATCAAGGTGTTGTTGCTATTGACCAATGCTAAGTTTGCCAAAACCAAATAGATTTACTTGATGCTCCCAAAGTGATATCAATACTCATGTCAAGAGTAATCATATAATGGAGATTGCAAACTAAAATAAGGTGTGCAAAAAGTAAATGATAAGACTTCTCATTAATATTCCATAACGATAACTCACACCAACGGATACATAGATAACTAACTAAGAGAGATACTTCCACATTGCATACTATTCCATATAATAACTTCCCTACTCATGATATGACACTACTTGATAGTAAAAGATAAAGGTGGTGGTGATGTGATACCGCGGCACTCCCCCAAGCTTGGAACAAACCAAGGGGATGCCAATACCGATGATGAATTACTCCTTCGGTGATGATGGCGATGGATTCTTCTCGCGCTTCATAAGGATCTCCTTCAGCTTCAGCTTCTCAATTTTGCAATTCTGCACCAAAACCTGAAAAGACTCATTGTTACCCGAGTGTGGCGGTGACGGCCTTGTGCTGGGATTTGAGTAATATTCCAGCATTCTGCGAAGTCGCTGGTTCTCCTCCTGAAGTATCTCCACTTCCCTTCTTAGAGCACGATATTGATCACAAAACTCATCAGCAACCCGTATTGCTTCCTCCACACAAGGGAAAGAATCGAGGTCCAGAGCAGGCGGGAGAGCTCCCTGCAAGTTATGAGAAAAAGAGCGCCCAGTATTAACCGATCCCACCAAAATTGGCTTACTCCTCGTAGTTTCCCACTCTCCTTTTGCCAACGCTATCTTCTCCTTCTCCTTATTGATCCTCTCATCCATCTCTTCCCTCCAAGGCCCCTTGTCTTTGTTGTTGGAGACCATGGTGCTTCTAGATCAAAACAAATCTGGCAGAAAACAGCTCGAAACAAAACACGACGAGAAAACGATATTACGGACCTCCAGGGGTCCGGGGGATTATATAGCAAAAATTTTCGCGACAAAAGGAAGGTTCCAGGTCGAAAACGAGTCGGAAAGGGGCAACGAGGCGGCCAGACCATAGGTCGGCGCGGCCAGGGTGGGCCGCGCCGGCCTATGGTGGCACGCCCTCGCGCGTCTTTTCCACTCCGTTTCGATTCCGTAATTTTTCATATTTTCCAAAAACAGCAGAAATAATGTTCGGAAAGGTAAACGCGGACTTTTTATTACCTATACTGTTACCTATTCAAAGTCCAGTTCTGGCGGACTGTCAATTTGTCCTTTGATGAAAGCCTCCGGTGTTTCCACTTGAATAATATCAACATCAACATTATAAGAATCACCCGAGATATAATGCTTGAGTCTTTGTCCATTCACCACTTGTGTGGCATTGCCTTGGAGAGAGCTAATTTTAATTGCTCCTGAACGATACACCTCCTCAACAACATATGGTCCTTCCCACTTCGAGAGTAATTTCCCTGCAAAGAATCTGAGACGAGACCGATACAATAGAACTTGATCTCCAACATTAAATTCTCTTTTGATGATCCTTCTATCATGCCACTTCTTAACTTTTTCTTTAAAGAGTTTAGCATTTTCATAAGCTTCACTTCTCCATTCATCTAGAGAACTTAATTGCAACAACCTCTTATTACCGGCCAATTTAGGATCTTTATTTAATTCTCTAACAGCCCAATAAGCTTTGTGCTCTAGTTCTAGAGGTAAATGACAAGCTTTTCCATAAACCATTTTATAAGGTGACATTCCCATAGGGTTTTTATAAGCAGTTCTATAAGCCCATAGCGCTTCTTTCAATTTGCTAGGCCAATTCTTTCTGGATTTATTAACAGTCTTACCTAAGATAGCTTTAATCTCTCTATTTGATAATTCTACTTGACCGCTAGTTTGAGGGTGATAAGCAGAAGCAATTCTATGATTAATACCATACTTAGCAAGAGTTTTTCTAAAACCTCCATGAATGAAATGAGAACCTCCATCAGTCATAATATATCTAGGTACTCCAAATCTAGGAAATATAATATCTACAAGCATTTTTATAGAGGTCTCACCATCAGCACTTTTTGTAGGTATAGCTTCTACCCATTTAGTAACATAATCAACAGCGACAAGTATATGAGTGTTACCGTCTGAAGAAGGGAAAGGACCCATGAAGTCGAATCCCCAACAATCGAATGGTTCAATAACAAGAGTATAATTCATAGGCATTTCATTGCGTCTGGAGATATTACCAACTCTTTGACATTCATCACAAGATAAGATAAACTTCCTTGCATCTTTGAAGAGTGTTGGCCAATAAAAACCTGATTGTAGAACCTTTTGCGCGGTTCTATCTCCAGCGTGATGTCCTCCATAAACACTTCCATGACATTTATTCAATATCTCCTGTTGTTCATATTCAGGAACACATCTTCGCATAATACCATCCACTCCTTCTTTATATAAGTGTGGGTCATCCCAAAAATAATGCCTCAAGTCATAAAAGAATTTCCTCCGTTGCTGAGCTGAAAAGGTTGGAGGCAAATACTTCGAAACAATAAAGTTAGCATAATCTGCATACCAAGGGCTCTCTCGCGAGCTCACCTTTATTACAGCCAATTGTTCATTTGGAAAACTATCATTAACAGGAACAGGATCATAAGCAATATTTTCCAATCTAGACAAATTATCAGCAACAGGATTATCAGCACCTTTCCTATCTATAATATGTAAATCAAATTCTTGCAACAGAAGTACCCATCTAATAAGCCTTGGCTTAGCATCTTTCTTTGTCATAAGGTATCTAATTGCAGCATGATCAGTATGAATTGTAACTTTCGAATCAACAATATAGGGTCTAAACTTATCACAAGCAAAGACTACAGCTAACAATTCCTTTTCAGTTGTAGCATAATTTCTTTGAGCAGCATCAAGAGTCTTACTAGCATAATGAATAACATTTAATTTTTTATCTACCCGCTGTCCAAGAACAGCGCCTACAGCAAAATCACTAGCATCACACATAATTTCAAAAGGCAAATTCCAATCAGGAGGTTCAACTACAGGAGCAGTTGTTAAGGCTTTCTTTAGAGTTTCAAAAGCTTCCTTACAATCATCATCAAAAACAAAAGGTACATCTTTTTGAAGAAGATTAGTAAGAGGCTTTGAAATTTTAGAGAAATCTTTAATAAATCTCCTATAAAACCCAGCATGACCAAGAACACTACGAATACCTTTAACATCCCTCGGATAGGGCATCTTCTCAATTGCTTCAACTTTAGCTCTATCAACTTCAATACCTCTCTCGGAAATTTTATGTCCCAATACAATTCCTTCATTAACCATAAAATGGCATTTCTCCCAATTAAGAACAAGGTTAGTTTCTTCACATCTCTGCAAAACTTTATCGAGGTTTCGCAAGCAATTATCAAAAGAATTCCCATAGACAGAAAAATCATCCATGAACACCTCTACAATACTTTCGCAAAAACCATGAAAAATAGCAGACATGCATCTTTGAAAAGTAGCAGGAGCATTACATAAACCAAAAGGCATACGCCTATAAGCATAAGTTCCATAAGGACAAGTAAAAGTGGTTTTCTCTTGATCTTTAGCTTTAACAGCAATTTGTGAAAACCCAGAATAACCATCAAGAAAGCAAAAATGAGTATTTTTAGACAACCTTTCTAACATTTGATCAATAAATGGTAAAGGGTAATGATCTTTCTTAGTAACTTTATTAACTTTTCGAAAATCAATGCACATTCTATAACCTACAACTATTCTTTGAGGAATAAGCTCATCATTATCATTAGGCACAACAGTCATTCCTCCTTTCTTAGGAACACAATGAACAGGACTAACCCATCTACTATCAGCAATAGGATATATAATACCAGCTTCAAGGAGTTTTAATACCTCGTTTCTTACCACTTCCTTCATCTTCGGAATTAGACGACGTTGATGTTCAACAACAGGCTTTGCATCTTCTTCCATATTAATAGCATGTTGGCAAATAGAAGGAGAAATCCCTTTCAAATCATCAAGAGTATAGCCAATAGCTCCTCGGTGTTTCTTCAATATTTCCAATAACCTTTCTTCCTCAATTTCTGAAAGCTTAGAACTAATAATAACAGGATATATTTTCTTATCATCAATATGAGCATATTTAAGATTATCAGGTAAAGGCTTTAAATCAAAAACAGGATCTTCCTTTGGTGGCGGTGTTGTACCCAAATCTTCCACCGGTAAATCATGCTTGAGAATAGGTTGGCGAAGAAAAATTTCCTCAAGCTCATCTCTTTCTTTCCTAAAAGCTTCACTTTCACTATTCTCCAAATGTTGCTGCAAAGGATTATTAGGAACAAGAACAATAGATGCACACTGCTCCATTTTAAAATCATTACTAGGCAAGTCAGCTTTATAAGGAGTTTTGGTAAATTTAGAAAAGTTAAATTCATAAGGTTCACCAGCAAATCTAGTCAAAATTTTCTCTTTCTTACAATCTATAATAGCTCCACAAGTATTTAGAAAAGGTCTACCAAAAATGATAGGACAATGATCACTAGCAGCAGAACCAAGTACCAAAAAGTCAGCAGGATATTTAATCTTACCACATAGAACTTCCACATCTCGAACAATACCAATTGGAGAAATAGTTTCTCTATTAGCCAAATGAATAACCACATCAATATCTTCAAGTTCACAAGAACCAATTTCGTGCATAATCTCCGTGTAAAGTTCATAAGGAATAGCACTAACACTTGCACCAATATCACATAAACCATAATAGCAATGATCACCAATTCTAACAGATAGCATAGGAACACTAACTTGTTTGGATTTATTAGGATGTGAAACAATATTAGAAGCATCTTCACAGAAAATAATATGACCATCCTCCACATTTTCAGTCACAAGATCTTTAACTATAGCAACAGCAGGTTCAATTTTAATTTGTTCTTCAGGTTCTTTAGGTTTCTTTTCACTTTTATTAACCGCACTAGATATGACAGAGTACTCCTTCATTTTAGCAGGGAAAGGAGTTTTTTCAATATAAGCTTCAGGAATAACATTATCAACAGTTTCAACCACTACACATTTGTTTACAGATGAATCAATTTTATCTTTATACGGTTCATGATACTTATCAAAATTCTTCTTAGGCAGTTCATAATGAGAGGCAAAAGCTCTATAAAGATTTGCAACAACTTGGGAATCAAGACCATATGTAGCACTCATATTACGAAATTTATCAGTATCCATAAAAGTTTCAATGCATTTATAATCATAAATTATACCTGATTCTCTATCTTTGTCATTCTCCCATCCTTCAGTATTTTCTTGGATCCGATCAAGAAGGTCCCTTTTAAACTCTTCTTTGTTGCGTGTAAATGATCCAGAACAAGAAGTATCCAACAAGGTCTTGTCTTGAAAAGAAAGTCTTGCATAGAAATTATCAATAATAACATTACCAGGAAGCTCATGAATGGGGCATTTGAGCATTAAAGACTTCAATCTCCCCCAAGCTTGGGCGATACTCTCTCCATCATGAGGCCAGAAATTATATATGCGGTTTCGATCTTTGTGAATTTCACTTGGAGGATAAAATTTGGAATAAAATAAAGGCACAATGTCCTCCCAATCAATAGAATCACCATTCTTCAGCAATTTATACCAGTGCGCCGCTTTACCAGACAGCGATATAGTGAATAGTTTCTTCCTAACTTCATTCATAGAAATACCTGCACATTTGAATAAACCGCATAATTCATGCAAAAACAGTAAATGATCACCAGGATGGACAGTTCCATCCCCTTCATAGCGGTTATCCATAACACGTTCAATAATTTTCATAGGTATTTTATATGGTACTACTTCCTCACCTGGCGCTTCATCCACTACCGTTGCAGTAGTAGTAGATTTCCCAAATAGAAATTGAAGAGAAGATCTCTCCATAATGATTTATAGCAGCAGGCAGAAATAAAATCAGCACAAACAGTAAATTTCCTTACCAATTCCGCTTACCAATAGCGCTTCACTCCCCGGCAACGGCGCCAGAAAATAGTCTTGATGACCCACAAGTATAGGGGGTGTATCGTAGTACTTTCGATAAATAAGAGTGTCGAACCCAACGAGGAGCAGAAGGTGTTGACAAGCAGTTTCGATGAAGGTTTCACTGTAAATGCTCACAGACAAGTATTCAGGGGGTTTTGATATTGCAGATAAATAAAGTACAAGTAAATGAAATGCGAGAGAAATAATTGCAGCGAGTGGCCCAATCCTTTTTAGCACAAAGGACAAGCCGGTTTGTTTACTTATAATGACCAAACGTTCCTGAGGACACACGGGGATTTTAGTCTAGTGCTTTCGCTACATACAGCTGATTAATCTTCATTGTTTTGATAAGTGTTGTGTGGGTGAACCTATGCTAATGTGATACGCGTAGATGCACACGTCCGTTGGGAACCCCAAGTGGAAGGTATGATGCGTATAGAAGCAAGTTTCCCTCAGTATGAAACCAAGGTTTAATCGAACCAGTAGGAGCCAAGAAGCACGTTGAAGGTTGATGGTCGCGAAATGTGATGCGGCGCAACACCAGGGATTCCGGCGCCAACTAGGAACCTGCACAACACAACCAAAGTACTTTGCCCCAACGAAACAGTGAGGTTGTCAATCTCACCGGCTTGCTGTAACAAAGGATTAAACGTATCGAGTGGAAGATGTTTGCAAAGAAAACAGTAAAACAAGTAGATTGTATGCTATGTAAAGAATAGGACCGGGGTCCACAGTTCACTAGAGGTGTCTCTCCCATAAGATAAAAGCATGTTGGGTGAACAAATTACAGTCGGGCAATTGACAAATAGAGAAAGGCATAATAATGCATATACATGACATGATAAATATAGTGAGATTTAATCCGGGCATTACGACAAAGAACATAGACCGCCATCCAACTGCATCTATGCCTAAAAAGTCCACCTTCAGGTTATCGTCCGAACCCCCTCCAGTATTAAGTTGCAAAGCAACAGACAATTGCATTAAGTATTGTGCGTAATGTAATCAATAACTACATCCTTAGACATAGCATCAATGTTTTATCCCTAGTGGCAACAACATCACAACCTTAGAACTTTCTGTCACTGTCCCAGGTATCAATGAAGGCATGAACCCACTATCGAGCATAATTACTCCCTCTTGGAGTTAAGAGTAAAAACTTGGCCAGAGCCTCTACTAATAACGGAGAGCATGCAAGATCATAAACAACACATGAACAATAGATTGATAATCACCATAATCATAGTACTCTCTATCCATCGGATCCCGACAAACACAACATATAGAATTACATATAGATGATCTTGATCATGTTAGGCAGCTCACAAGATCTAACAATGAAGCACAACAAGGAGAAGACGACCATCTAGCTACTGCTATGGACCCATGGTCCAGGGGTGAACTACTCACTCATCACTCCGGAGGCGATCATGGCGATGAAGAGTCCTCCGGGAGATGAATCCCCTCTCCGGCAGGGTGCCGGAGGCGATCTCCGAATCCCCCGAGATGGGATTCGCGGCGGCGGCGTCTCTGTAAGGTTTTCCGTATCGTGGCTCTCGGTACTGGGGGTTTCGCGACGGGAGCTTTAAGTAGGCGGAAGGTCAACGCGAGGGGCCACACGAGGGGCCCAGGGGCAGGGCCGCGCGGCCAAGACCTAGGCCGCGCCGGCCACCCCCCTGGCTGCCTCGTGGCCCCACTTCGTTAGGTCTTCGGTCTTCTGGAAGCTTCGTGCAAAAATAGGACCCTGGGCGAAAGTTTCGTCCAATTCCGAGAATATTTCTTTACTAGGATTTCTGAAACCAAAAACAGCAGAAAACAACTGGCTCTTCGGCATCTTGTTAATAGGTTAGTTCCAAAAATGCATAAATATGACATATAATGTGCATAAAACATGTAGGTATCATCAATAAAGTAGCATGGAACATAAGAAATTATCGATACGTTGGAGACGTATCAGCATCCCCAAGCTTAGTTCTGCTCGTCCCGAGCAGGTAAAACGATAACAAAGATAATTTCTGAAGTGACATGCCATCATAATCTTGATCATACTATTTGTAAACATATGTAATGAATGCAGCGATCAAAGCAAAGGTAATGACATGAGTAAACAACTGAATCATATAGCAAAGACTTTTCATGAATAGTACTTCAAGACAAGCATCAATAAGTCTTGCATAAGAGTTAACTCATAAAGCAATAAATCAAAGTAAAGGTGTTGAAGCAACACATAGGAAGATTAAGTTTCAGCGGTTGCTTTCAACTTGTAACATGTATATCTCATGGATATTGTCAACATAAAGTAATATAACAAGTGCAATATGCAAGTATGTAGGAATCAATGCACAGTTCACACAAGTGTTTGCTTCTTAAGGTGGAAGGAGATAGGTAAACTGACTCAACAATAAAAGTAAAAGAATGGTCCTTCGCAGAGGAAAGCATCGATTGCTGTATTTGTGCTAGAGCTTTTATTTTGAAAACATGAAACAATTTTGTCAACGGTAGTAATAAAGCATATGAGTTATGAAAATTATATCTTACAAGTTGCAAGCCTCACGCATAGTATACTAATAGTGCCCGCACCTCGTCCTACTTAACTTGGACTACCGGATCTTTGCATGCCATGTTTCAACCAAGTGTCACAAAGGGGTACCTCCATGCCGCCTGTACAAAGGTCCAAGGAGAATGCTCGCATTTCGGATTTCTCGCTTTTGATTATTCTCAACTTAGACATCCATACCGGGACAACATGGACAACAGATAATGGACTCCTCTTTAATGCATAAGCATGTAGCAAAGTTATTGTTCTCATATGAGATTGAGGATATATGTCCAAAACTGAAACTTCCACCATGATTCATGGCTTTAGTTAGCGGCCCAATGTTCTTCTCTAACAATTTTGCATGCTCCAACCACTAAAATGATAGACCTTCAGACAAGACGGACATGCATAGCAACTCACATGATATTCAACAATAGTTGATGGCGTTCCCCAGAAACATGGTTATCGCACAACAAGCAACTTAATAAAATATAAAGTGCATAAGTACATATTCAATACTACGATAGTTTTTAAGGCTATTTTGTCCCATGAGCTATATATTGCAAAGGTGAATGATGGAATTTTAAAGGTAGCACTCAAGCAATTTACTTTGGAATGGCGGGTAAATACCATGTAGTAGGTAGGTATGGTGGACACAAATGGCATAGTAGTTGGCTCAAGGATTTTGGATGCATGAGAAGTATTCCCTCTCGATACAAGGTTTAGGCTAGCAAGGTTATTTGAAGCAAACTCAAGGATGAACAAGTGCAGCAAGACTCACATAAAAGACATATTGTAAACATTATAAGACTCTACACTGTCTTCCTTGTTGTTCAAAACTCAATACTAGATATTATCTAGACCTTAGAGAAACCAAATATGCAAATCAAATTTTAGCAAGCTCTATGTATTTCTTCATTAATGGGTGCAAAGCATATGATGCAAGAGCTTAAACATGAGCACAACAATTGCCAAGTATCACATTATCCAAGACATTTTTAGAATTACTACATGTAGCATTTTCCAATTCCAACCATATAACAAATTAACGAAGAAGAAACTTCGCCTTGAACATTATGAGTAAAGCCTAAGGACACATGTGTCCATATGCAACAGCGGAGCGTGTCTCTCTCCCACAAAGTGAATGCTAGGATCCATCTTATTCAAACAAAAACAAAAACGAAAACAAACCGACGCTCCAAGTAAAGAACACCAGATGTGACTGAATAAAAATATAGTTTCAGGGGAGGAACCTGATGATGTTGTCGATGAAGAAGGGGATGCCTTGGGCATCCCCAAGCTTAGACGCTTGAGTCTTCTTAAAATATGCAGGGATGAACCACGGGGGCATCCCCAAGCTTAGAGCTTTCACTCCTCTTGATCTTAGTATATCATTCTCCTCTCTTGACCCTTGAAAACTTCCTTCACACCAAACTTCAAGCAAACTCATTAGAGGGTTAGTGCATCATTAATAATTCACACATTCAGAGGTGACACAATCATTCTTTTCACTTCTGGACATTGCATAATGCTACTGGACATTAATGGATCAAAGAAATAAATCCAACATAGCAAAAGAGGCAATGCGAAATAAAAGGCAGAATCTGTCAAAAACAGAACAGTCCGTAAAGACGAATTTATAAATGGCACCAGACTTGCTCAAATGGAAAAACTCAAAACTAATGAAAGTTGCGTACATATCTGAGGATCACGCTCGTAAATTGGCAGATTTTTTCGAATTTTCTACAGGGAATTATGCCCAGATTCGTGACAGACAACAATGCTGTTTCTGCGCAGCGATCCCAAATATAACATCAACTTTGACATAGAAACTTTACTTGGCACAAAAACATGATAAGGAGAGGTTGCTACAGTAGTAAACAACTTCCAAGACTCAATAAAACAAAAAATTGCTGTAGGTAAAAACATGGGTTGTCTCCCATAAGCGCTTTTCTTTAACGCCTTTCAGCTAGGCGCAGAAAGTGCAAATCAAGTAACATCGAGAGTAGAAGCATCAACATCATTACCAGGGGTGTTGGGAGTTTTCTCAACCAAGCATAGTATATTTGATATATAAGTTTTAGCGTCTCCCTTTTCATTAGTCTTAGGCTTGCTACTCTCATCGAACAAATTTTCCGGAACAAGCCAAGCATAGTTATTTTCTAGTGCGTCATTCATAGCTAGAAGTTTACATGGTATTGGTGCTTTGATTTCCCCTCCATCATTAATGTTATTAGTGTACATTATTCTATCCATGTCCATTTTTTCAAGGAGACCAATAAAATTGGTATGAGAACCTAGCATATTAAATTTAGCAAAAACCTTTCTAGCCTCTCTTGCTAGACCACCAAATTCTCTAAGAAGGGTTTCTAAAACAAAATCTTTCTTTTCCCCTTCTTCCATATCACCAAGTGTAAGAAACATGTGTTGGATTATAGGATTGAGATTAACAAATTTAGTTTCCAACAAGCGAACTAAAGCAGCAGCAGCAATTTCATAGGTAGGTGCAAGTTCTACCAAGTGTCTATCTTCAAAATCTTCAGTAATACTAACATGATTGAAAAATTCTTCTATATTATTTCTCCCAATGATACACCCTCGTCCTACCGGTATCTCTTCCAAAGTAAACTTAGGATTAAGCATGATGAAATAAGCAAAAAGTAAACTAGGCAAACAAAATAAAGACAAGTAACTAATTTTTTTGTGTTTTTGATATAGAGAGCAAGACAGTAAATAAAGTAAAACTAGCAACTAATTTTTTTGTGTTTTGATTTAGGTGCAGCAAACAAAGTAGTAAATAAAATAAAGCAAGACAAAAACAAAGTAAAGAGATTGAGAAGTGGAGACTCCCCTTGCAGCGTGTCTTGATCTCCCCGGCAACGGCGCCAGAAATTTAGCTTGATACGCGTAGATGCACACGTCCGTTGGGAACCCCAAGTGGAAGGTATGATGCGTATAGAAGCAAGTTTCCCTCAGTATGAAACCAAGGTTTAATCGAACCAGTAGGAGCCAAGAAGCACGTTGAAGGTTGATGGTCGCGAAATGTGATGCGGCGCAACACCAGGGATTCCGGCGCCAACTAGGAACCTGCACAACACAACCAAAGTACTTTGCCCCAACGAAACAGTGAGGTTGTCAATCTCACCGGCTTGCTGTAACAAAGGATTAAACGTATCGAGTGGAAGATGTTTGCAAAGAAAACAGTAAAACAAGTAGATTGTATGCTATGTAAAGAATAGGACCGGGGTCCACAGTTCACTAGAGGTGTCTCTCCCATAAGATAAAAGCATGTTGGGTGAACAAATTACAGTCGGGCAATTGACAAATAGAGAAAGGCATAATAATGCATATACATGACATGATAAATATAGTGAGATTTAATCCGGGCATTACGACAAAGAACATAGACCGCCATCCAACTGCATCTATGCCTAAAAAGTCCACCTTCAGGTTATCGTCCGAACCCCCTCCAGTATTAAGTTGCAAAGCAACAGACAATTGCATTAAGTATTGTGCGTAATGTAATCAATAACTACATCCTTAGACATAGCATCAATGTTTTATCCCTAGTGGCAACAACACATCACAACCTTAGAACTTTCTGTCACTGTCCCAGGTATCAATGAAGGCATGAACCCACTATCGAGCATAATTACTCCCTCTTGGAGTTAAGAGTAAAAACTTGGCCAGAGCCTCTACTAATAACGGAGAGCATGCAAGATCATAAACAACACATGAACAATAGATTGATAATCACCATAATCATAGTACTCTCTATCCATCGGATCCCGACAAACACAACATATAGAATTACATATAGATGATCTTGATCATGTTAGGCAGCTCACAAGATCTAACAATGAAGCACAACAAGGAGAAGACGACCATCTAGCTACTGCTATGGACCCATGGTCCAGGGGTGAACTACTCACTCATCACTCCGGAGGCGATCATGGCGATGAAGAGTCCTCCGGGAGATGAATCCCCTCTCCGGCAGGGTGCCGGAGGCGATCTCCGAATCCCCCGAGATGGGATTCGCGGCGGCGGCGTCTCTGTAAGGTTTTCCGTATCGTGGCTCTCACTGGGGGTTTCGCGACGGGAGCTTTAAGTAGGCGGAAGGTCAACGCGAGGGGCCACACGAGGGGCCCAGGGGGCAGGGCCGCGCGGCCAAGACCTAGGCCGCGCCGGCCACCCCCCTGGCTGCCTCGTGGCCCCACTTCGTTAGGTCTTCGGTCTTCTGGAAGCTTCGTGCAAAAATAGGACCCTGGGCGAAAGTTTCGTCCAATTCCGAGAATATTTCTTTACTAGGATTTCTGAAACCAAAAACAGCAGAAAACAGAACGGCTCTTCGGCATCTTGTTAATAGGTTAGTTCCAGAAAATGCATAAATATGACATATAATGTGCATAAAACATGTAGGTATCATCAATAAAGTAGCATGGAACATAAGAAATTATCGATACGTTGGAGACGTATCATAATGCACCGCCCTTCCTAGGACTAATACATACTTGTGATTATACCCCTTGCAAGCATCCGCAACTACAAGAAAGTAATTAAGATAAATCTAACCACAGCCTTAAACTCTGAGATCCTGCGATCCCTCCTGCATCGATATACTAACGGGGGCTTAGGTTTCTGTCACTCCGGCAACCCCGCAATTAGCAACCGAATACAAGATGCACTCCCCTAGGCCCATAAATGGTGAAGTGTCGTGTAGTCGACGTTCACACGACACCACTAGAAGAATGACACCACAACTTAAATATCATAACATTGAATATTACTCAACCATAATTCACTACTAGCATTTAGACTTCACCCATGTCCTCAAGAACTAAACGAACTACTCACGAGACATCATATGGAATACAATCAGAGGTGATATGATGATGAATAACAATCTGAACATAAACCTTGGTTCAATGGTTTCACTCAATAGCATCTACAACAAGTATAGAATAACACCGGGAGAGTTTCCCCTATCAAACAATCAAGATTTAACCCGAATTGCTACAGCGATGACGAGGTGCAGCGGTGGTGATGGCGGTGTAGATGGTGGAGATGATGATGATGATGATGATGGAGATGATGTCCCGCTCGATGACGATGGCGATGGCGTCGATTTCCCCCTCCGGGAGGGAATTTCCCCGGCGGATTCCTGCCCGCCGGAGAGCTCTTTTCTCTCTGGTGTTCTCCGCCCCGCAGAGGCGGCTGTAACCCTTCGTGAGGATCCCTCTGTGGCTTAGGTTTTCGGGACGAAGGAGTACGCGAAGAAAAGGAGGCGTGGGCCCCCAGAGCAGGGTGGCGCGGCCAGGCCCGGGCCGCGCCGCCCTATGGTCTGGGCCCACAGTGGCCCTCTCTTCTTCCCCTTCTGGCTCCCTCCGTCATCTGGAAAAATAGGAACTTTCGTGAAATTCCCTTCCACAGTTGATCTTCCGAAATATTGCGTTCTGACGGTGCTTTTTCCAGCAGAATCCTGGCTCCGGTGCTTGATCCTCCAATAATGATGAAACATGCAAAATAGATGAAATAACATAAGTATTGTGCCCCAATATGAAATATATCAATGAATAACAGCAAATTATGATACAAAATAGTGATGCAAATTGGACGTATCACTCACTCAAGTGTGGGACCACACGCGTGGGCACCACACGTAAGTGACAGACCTGTTGGTGTAAAAACTCGGTTGATTATTATAGTGCATTAGAACAAAGTTTCCTATGGATTCAAGGGTAGGAAATCCAAGTTAACTCATTTACATGA
Source organism: Lolium multiflorum (assembly GCA_030979885.1). Taxonomy (NCBI): domain Eukaryota; kingdom Viridiplantae; phylum Streptophyta; class Magnoliopsida; order Poales; family Poaceae; genus Lolium; species Lolium multiflorum. The sequence goes on from CM061750.1 coordinate 249,408,758, forward strand.
CATTATTTTTTCCATGAAGCAAAGTTAACACTATCAATTGGTACATTTTGGAGTGACTAAGAAGGATCAATGCTTACTTATTCGTTTAATTTCACGTGTTAAACTTGTCTAAATCTTGTTCAAACCTAGGATTTGACCAAGATTCAAATGGGCAGAAAAATAATTAAAAAACAGAAAAATGAAAAACCAAATCACATAGTAAGCATTCAAGTTGATAAACAAGGTCTAGACATATTCAAACCAGACAAATCATGTATCTATACCCCTAACCCCTAAACTCTGTCTTATGAAGTCAAGCATGTGAAGAGAAGTGGTTTTGGGTTTGGGGGTATATATACATGATTTTTATTGTTTAAATATATATAGACTTTGTTGATCAACATGAATGCTTAATTACTATATGACATAAGAAGTTTATGTGCTTTGGTGTTTCATTTTTTTGATTTCTTTTTTGAATTTTTATGCCCATTTGAATCTTGGTCAAATCCTAGGTTTGACAAAGATTTAAACAAGTTTGAAACATGAAAATGAAAAAGTAAGCTTGGATCCTTCTTAGTCACTCCAAAATGAAGCTTTTGGGTGGGTTTTTGAAATTTCCATGTTTGAAACCCAAAACCACTTCTTCTCTTCATGCTTGACTTCATAAGACAACGTTTAGGGTTAGGGGGTAGATACATGATTTTTCTGGTTTGAATATGTCTAGACTTCGTTGATCAACTTGAATGCTTAGTATATTACATAAGAAGACTATGTGGTTTGGTTTTTGATTTTCTTGATTTTGTTTGATTTTTTATGACCATTTGAATCTTGGTCAAATCCTAGGTTTGACCAAGATTTAAACAAGTTTAAAACATGAAAATGAAAAAGTAAGCATGGATCCTTCTTAGTCATGACAATGAGTTAACTTGGCTTTACTACCCTTGATGAATCCATAGGAAACTTTTTGTACTAATGCAGTATAATATTCTGGTTTGAATATGTCTAGACCTTGTTTATCAACTTAATTTGAAAGACATACAAGTTATAGCACACATAGTGCATACATTTTCACACATACTGCACTAGATGCTAACCCTATAGTTTGAGGCCATTTGGATGAGGTCGAAAAAATTCTTGGATTAGAATCGTGTTGTTCGAACCCCGTAGTTGGATTTTTTTGAACCCTTGATCTTTAGAACTGGGCAAAACCCAAGTTTAACCATGCAAGATTCAAATGGCCCTAAAAATTCAGAAAAAAATCAAAAGAATGAAAAACCAAAGCACATATATAGCATTCTTATGTCATATGTATAGTAAGCATTCAAGTTGATAAACAAGGTCTAGACATATATATTCAAACCAGAAAAATCATGTATATATCTACCCCTAAAACTCTAATTAAACTATGTCTTATGAAGTCAATCATGAAGAGAAGTGGTTTTGGGTTTCAAATATGGAAATTTCAAGAACCTCCCAAAAGCTTCATTTTAGAGTGACTAAGAAGGATCCAGGCTTATCTTTTCATTTCATGTTTTAAACTTGTTTAAATCCTGGTCAAACCTAGGATTTGACCAAGATTTATGGGCATAAAATTCAAAAAAATCAGAAAAATAAAAAACCAAAGCACATAAGCATATTCAAGTTGATAAACAAGGTTTGGACATATTCAAACCATGCAAATCATGTATCTACCCCTAACCCTAAACTCTGTCTTATGAAGTCAAGCATGAAGAGAAGTGGTTTCGGGTTTCAAACATGGAAATATCAAAAACCTCCCAAAAACTTCATTTTAGAGTGACTGAGAAGGTTACATGCTTCCCTTTTCATTTTCATGTTTTAAACTTGTTTAAATCTTGGTCAAACCTAGAATTTGACAAGATTCAAATGGGCATCAAAATTCAAAAAAATCAGAAAAAGAAAAACCAAAGCAATAGTTTTCTTATGTCATATAGTAAGCATTAAAGTTGATAAACAAGGTCTAGACATATTCAACCAGACAAATCATGTATCTATACCCCTAACCCCTAAACTCTGTCTTATGAAGTCAAGCATGTGAAGAGAAGTGGTTTTGGGTTTCAAACATGGAAATTTCAAAAACCTCCCAAAAGCTTCATTTTAGAGTGACTAAGAAGGATACATGCTTCCCTTTTCATTTTCATGTTTTAAACTTGTTTAAATTATCTTGGTCAAACCTAGGATTTGACATGATTCAAATGGGCATCAAAATTAAAAAAAATAGAAAAAGGAAAAACCAAAGCAATAGTTTTCTTATATATGTCATATAGTAAGCATTAAAGTTGATAAACAAGGTCTAGATATATCCAAACCAGACAAATCATGTATCTACCCCCGGCCTGTCGATCTTATGAAGCTAGTCTAGCATGAAGGGAACTCGTTTTCGGTTTCAAACATAGAAATTACAAGAACATCCCAAAAGCTTCTCCATTTTAGAGTGACTACGAAGGATACTGACTTCCCTTTTCATTTTCATGTTTTAAACTTGTTTAAATCTTGGTCAAACCAAGGATTTGACCAAGATTCAAATGGGCCTAAAAATTTAGAAAAAATTCAAAAAGAGAATGAAAAACCAAAGCACATAGCATTCTTATGTCATATGTATAGTAAGCATTCAAGTTGATAAACAAGGTCTAGACATATTCAAACCAAAAAATCATGTATATATCTACCCCTAACCCTAAACTGATCTGTCGATCTTATGGAAGTCAATCATGAAGAGAAGTGGTTTTGGGTTTCAAACATGGAAATTTCAAGAACATCCCAAAAGCTTCATTTTAGAGTGACTAAGAAGGATCCATGCTTACTTACTCGTTTTCACGTGTTAAACTTGTCTAAATCTTGGTGAAACCTAGGATTTGACCAAGATATGATTCAAATGCGCAGAAAATTAAAAAAATCAGAAAAATTAAAAACCAAAGTACATAGTCTTCTTATGTCATATAGTAAGCATATTCAAGTTGATAAACAAGGTTTGGACATATTCAAACCATACAAATCATGTATCTATACCCCCTAACCCTAAACTTTTTCTTATGAAGTCAAGCATGAAGAGAAGTGGTTTTGGGTTTCAAAGATGGAAATTTCAAAAACCTCCAAAAACTTCATTTTAGAGTGACTGAGAAGTTAGCATTAAAGTTGATAAACAAGGTTTAGACATATTCAAACCAGACAAATCATGTATCTACCCCTAACCCTAAACTCGGTCTTATGAAGTCTAGCATGAAGAGAATCGTTTTGAGTTTCAAACGTTTAAGCCAAAAGCCCCATTTCAAATATTTCAAACTTATTCAAAGTTGGTTCAAATTTGAAAGACATACAAGTTATAGCACACATAGTGCATACATTTTCACACATACTGCACTAGATGCTAACCCTATAGTTTGAGGCCACTTGGATGAGGTCGAAAAAGTTCTTGGATTAGAATCGTGTTGTTCGAACCCCGTAGTTGGATTTTTTTGAACCTTGATCTGTAGTACTGGGCAAAACCCTAGTTTAACCTATTTAATTATAGATTCGTATATCGATTTTTCTACCTTTTTATTATTACTATGCTGCAGATGTGCGTTTGCCCGTCGAGTGAAACTCGGAGGAAGAGGGATCACTCGGAAGGAGAGAAAAAAGGCAGAGCATTATGGTGTCTCCCCTTTTTCGGGTGATGATGATGATGTTGACTGTTGTGCAGGGTTTGTCAGTGCGCAGGACGTGCGAGCGAGCGAGCGAGCGAGTCGAGCGAGGCCGAGAATGACATAGGAGTAGATTTGTTTTTTTTTGTGAGAGGGACAACAGAAGGATCCAGAAGGACCCACGGACTTCCAATACGCATCCTGATGCGTCTTCTCTTGACAAAGAAGGTGGCTGGGAGTTGGCGTACCTATTGCACGTGACTTGTGCTCACTGAAGTGTGGGACCTCACGCGTGGGCACCACACGTAAGTGACAGACCTGTTGGTGTAAAAACTCGGTTGATTATAATAGTGCATTAGAACAAAGTTTCCTATGGATTCAAGGGTAGGAAATCCAAGTTAACTCATTTACATGACATTATTTTTTCCATGAAGCAAAGTTAACACTATCAATTGGTACATTTTGGAGTGACTAAGAAGGATCAATGCTTACTTATTCGTTTAATTTCACGTGTTAAACTTGTCTAAATCTTGTTCAAACCTAGGATTTGACCAAGATTCAAATGGGCAGAAAAATAAATAAAAAACAGAAAAATGAAAAACCAAATCACATAGTCTTCTTATGTCATATAGTAAGCATTCAAGTTGATAAACAAGGTCTAGACATATTCAAACCAGACAAATCATGTATCCATACCCCTAACCCCTAAACTCTGTCTTATGAAGTCAAGCATGTGAAGAGAAGTGGTTTTGGGTTTCAAACATCGAAATTTCAAAAACCTCCCAAAAGCTTCATTTTAGAGTGACTAAGAAGGATACATGCTTCCCTTTACATTTTCATGTTTTAAACTTGTTTAAATTATCTTGGTCAAACCTAGGATTTGACGAAGATACAAATGGGTGGGCACAAAATTCAAAAAAATCAGAAAAATGAAAAACCAAATCACATAGTCTTCTTATGTCATATCGTAAGCAATCAAGTTGATAAACAAGGTCTAGATATATCCAAACCAGACAAATCATGTATCTACCCCCTGTCGATCTTATGAAGTCTAGCATGAAGGGAAGTCGTTTTGGGTTTCAAACATTGAAATTTAAAGAACATCCCAAAAGCTTCATTTTAGAGTGACTAAGAAGGATACAGACTTCCCTTTTCATTTTCATGTTTTAAATTTGTTTAAATCTTGGTCAAACCAAGGATTTGACCAAGATTCAAATGGCCCTAAAAATTCAGAAAAAATGAAAAGAATGAAAAACCAAAGCACATAACATTCTTATGTCATATGTATAGTAAGCATTCAAGTTGATATACAAGGTCTAGACATATATATTCAAACCTAGGATTTGACTAAGATTCAAATGGGCATAACAAATTCAAAAAACAAAAACCAAACACATAGTCTTCTGATGTCATATAGCAAGCATTCAAGTTGATAAACAAGGTCTAGACATATTCAAACCAGAAAAATCCGGTATCTACCCCTAACCCTAAACTCTGTCTTATGAAGTCAATCACGAAGAGAAGTCGTTTTGGGTTTCAAACATGGAAATTTCAAAAACCCTCCCAAAAGCTTCATTTTGGAGTGAATAAGAAGGATCCAGGCTTACTTTTCATTTTCATGTTTTATACTTGTTTAAATCTTGGTCAAACCTAGGATTTGACCAGGATTCAAATGGGCATAACAAATTCAAAAAAATAAAAACCAAACACATAGTCTTCTGATGTCATATAGCAAGCATTCAAGTTGATAAACAAGCTAGGTCTAGACATATTCAAACCAGAAAATTCATGTATCTACCCCCTAACCCTAAACTCTATCTTATGAAGTCAAGCACGAAGAGATGTCGTTTTGGGTTTCAAACATGGAAATTTCAAAAACCCTTCCAAAAGCTTCATTTTGGAGTGAATAAGAAGTCAAGCACGAAGAGAAGTCGTTTTCATGTTTTAAACTTGCTTAAATCCTGGTCAAACCTAGGATTTGACCAAGATTCAAATGGGCATAAAATATAAAAAAACAGAAAATGAAAAACCAAAGCACATAGTCTTCTTATGTCATATAGTAAGCATTAAAGTTGATAAACAAGGTCTAGACATATTCAAACAAGAAAAATCATGTATCTACCCCTAACCCTAAACTCTATCTTATGTAGTCAAACATGAAGAGAAGAAGTGGTTTTGGGTTTCAAACTTGGAAATTTCAAGAACCTCCCAAAAGCTTCATTTTAGAGTGTCTAAGAAGGATCCATGCTTACCTTTTCATTTTTCATGTGTTAAACTTGTTTAAATCTTGGTCAAATCTACAAATGGGCATGAAAATTCAAAAAAGAAATCAAAAAATGGAAATAGATGGGCATAAAAATACATTTTTTGCCAACATTGTGAATAAGTAAAATGGTACACTGATATCATTTTGCATATATAGGAGTAAAAAACTTGAGTATTCAAAGTTGATGGCCGTGAGAAGATTCACATACAGTATGTGCCAAAATATGTCTTCACAAGAAAGTTCGCTACAGATCCTGCATGAACCCTTCCCAAGTGGGTACAAAAACAAGCAAACTCATACAGTTTAATTTTGAATTCATTAGGATAAAGCTCAATTATAAAACCATATGTAGATGTGGATCGAGATAAAACACTGCAACTTGATTTGGACATCTTTCAGGGTCTAGCGTACATGTGAAAATTGAAGTGGTTGTAGATTGGTAGAGACACTTCACAAAAGACCACTCGTTTTGCCCTCCTTGTGCACAGATGAAATGGGGAATCCATTTTTTATTGCCAACACATGACCCAAAAAATCTACTACTACATCCCCGTTTGAAAATATATAGGTGTCTCACTTATGTCTTGATACATGCATTTTAGTCAGAGATACATATGTATCCATACAAATTTGAGATGCATATTTTTAACCTAGGGGCATATATGAATCTTTAGCAGGTGCGTTTTTTTACTAATCCATATGGAATATTTTGATAAAACCCTTTTAGAAGGCTTTGTTAAGGCCTCAAGGACAATGAGTTGGGAGGAGGCCAGGTAGACTGTAGCTAGGCATTGATTCGGAATTTATGATGCTTGCGACTTGCTTGCGTGGCTTGTTGATTTCCCAGGTGACGCAGCTTTTTTTGACTGCCCAGCCATGGATAGGTCATAGGAGTGCAGAGCTGTAGGCGGTGCGGATAAGTACGCGGGGCATTGATGATGTAGGTGTGTTCGGTTGCCCACGCGAGTGCAGAGCTGTAGGGTTATGCGAGTAGGCCTTTAAACTGGGAGGTGGCACAAGAAGATTTTAGTAAGGAATGGTTCCTTTCCAGAGGAATGGAATGGTTCCATCCCCGCGTTCGGTTTGGACAAAAAGGAGGTACAGAATGGTACTGTTTTTTGTTCGGTTGGAGGAATTGGAGAGCAGAACGGAATGTGGTTAAACTAAACTTTTGTCTAAGAATCGTAATTAACAATGGCAAATAGCCTTTTAAATCTTAAAATCGTAATTAACAACGCCTAATGGCCTTTTTAATCTTAAAATCGTAATTAATGTTATTTTTTGTATGGTCGGGGAATTTGGAGAGTAGAACGGAATGAAGTTAAAGTTTAATCTTTTGTCTAAATATCGTAATTAATAGTGGCAAATGGCCTTTTTAATCTCAAAATCATAATTAACAACAACTAATAATTTTTTTGGTTGGATTAGTGAAGTGCTTTGTAATTAATAGCGGCTAAGTAACAGCCGTTCCACCACATTCCACCGATTCGGTGGAATGGGTGCATTCTGCATATGGGGAGAATATTCCCTTTCGAGGAACCACTCGGTTCCGTTCCATTCCACAACCGAACACAAGAATGGGCTCTAGGTGCGGAACGGTTCCATTCCATTCCACTTGGTTCTGGAACCGAACACACCCTAAATGCGTTGCAATGGAAAATGACAGTGTGTGGTGGCCTGATGGTGAAGAAGAAAGGTCGGGCGAAGAGTTGTTGGCTAGAGTCGGTTTTATACGAATCGACGAGGTGCGGGATAGTTTGATTTTAAGGGCTCCTTTCATTCACAGGATAGGGAAATCATAGGAGTAGGAATGTAGGATTGGGATTTGGGATGACATGTGTAGTTAAATCCTATAATAAGATGAGTTGCGTTTGATTGCGCCAAATGAATTTTTCCATGAGGTAGGACCAAATATTTAATCCTATACTAGGATTTGCACTACTTGATGATTCCTATAGGATTATTTCCTATTGGATATGTTCATATGAATCAAACTACTAGTGTAGGAAATATTCCTATAAGATCTAAATCCTATTATCTTATACCAACCTAATATGAATCAAAGAAGCCCTAAAGGATTTTCGAAGGAATCATGTACGAAGTATGATTTTTCTAAGTCACCCAACATATATACTAGGAATAGAACTAAGTAGTACCATATACTTAGGCCCACATGCACAAATATTAAGTGTGGATTGAGGAAGTCGACAACTTGGGAAAAAACTTTCGCAACTGCACACCTATGTTACCACCCATGCGACGCTAATTGTCGTAGAGCTGACCTAGAACGAACTCTTGTCTCGGTTAACATGAGAGAGATAAGGGATAAATACAATTGTGATACACTTTCCTAATATTTTGTTGAATGAGATAATCTTGTGTTTTCCTAATAGGGTTAATTAAGTACACATTTGGCAGCTCGTGTGTTGCATACGTTGGTGAACTTTAGACCCCAACTATATATTATTATTTGAACTCACCTCTAACACTTAATTATGTATAATAAGGTCCCTAACTGACCTCAAACACAATTAGGTATAACAGCGGTCCATAACTAACCTCAAACACTTAATTAGGTCTAACATTGCCCCCTTAGACTACCCACAATGGGAGTATCATAGGTAGTACACTATCATGCATCTCATGCTTGCAAAAAAGCTGATGTGGCACTGCAATTAAAGATGAGAGAGAGGATTATAATATCATAGGTAGATACCGTATCATAGCACGTAGTACTAGAAAATTTAATGTTAAATAATCTTGTACATAGATCTGCATTGAGATTCTACAAATCAATTAATATAAGAAGATTATGATACTAGTACATGATACCATGCATCGTTGACATAGTAACATGTAGTATTAATTGTATCATACACACCATACTTTTATATATGATACTATGCATTGTGACTAGTATTACTGACCTCATATATACGCTTACTTAGGTCAAACAATGGTCTTTTAAGTAGTATCGGTTTAATGAAGGTTGACCTATTTTTAACTTCATTTGTGCACTAGTAGATATGATTTGGCCCATTTTTATCCATAGGCTCATCTGATGTGATGTCTGCTATATATATTGTCTTCGATGAGTATCACGCGCATTACATACTCATACCATAGAACGAAGATGAAACCCCTTACCCTCAGCGACGTACGCAACATGGTGTTTGGGTTGAATGGCCCACCCTATTTTAAAATGTTTTAGTTAATTATTTATGTAAAAAATTATCACATATAAAGTGGAAAAAAGAAAATTAGTAAGGTGTGCCCACCTGGCCTACGGTTGTTTTGTGCGTCCTCCACTGCGTACTCCTCTTGATCTGTGACGATGAACATAGTTCTTTAGAACACATGCAACACTTACAGTTGATAGGCCGTTGCAAAGCTAATCAATGATAAAACCTGCTTTTATAATCCATTGTACTTTGATTTAATTAGTCCCTCTAATGGACCCCAACTATGTGTGCTTGAGATTTAGCAAAATGCTTTGCCGCCGTGCCACAGAACAAATAATAAACAGACCAATCAAGTTTTTATCATTGCTAGACCTAACTAAGTGTTCAAGTGCTCAATTTTGACCACATTAGAGTTGAGGGGCCAAACATAATTCTTAAATACGTGAGGGACCGAACATATACTTCTAAACACCCGAGGGACAAGACAAATTTGAGTACTATTGTTATTATTAGACTAGTCACAATGGGGAGTATCATATAATAGTATCATGCATATGATACTAATGTACGATATTATTTTCACAGTCCATAGTATCATCATGTAGTAGTATAATATGTTACATGTATTTAGTGATTTGTAGAATCTCAATACAAAAGTGTGTACAAGATTTGTTTGGCAGTAATTTTTCTAGTTCTACATGCTATGATACGATATCTACCTATGATACCACTATCGTCTCTTTCATCATTAACTGATATGACGCATCAACATTTTGCATGCATGTAGTGCATGATACTACTTATGATATTGCCATTGCGAGTAGTCTCCCTTTGTCCTAGAGTACAATGCCAATTTGTTTTCAGAGGCAAACTTAGACTAATACTTGGGCCCGCCAATTATGAGTTGCATGTCATTCAAAACTATATCATCGGATGCTTGTTTCGATGAACTTTCCAATGGTATATTTTGCGGATGTCATAAAATTAGGCTGGTCATACTATTTCTATAGTGGGTAGTATCATGGAGTAGTATCATAGTAATGCTACATTTATTATTTTTTAGAATCTCAATGCAAATTTGTGTACAAGATTTGTTTAGCATTAAGTTTTCTCGTTGTTTGCGCTATGATACAGTATCTACCTATGTTACACTAATCTCCTCTCTCCTACTTAATTAGCTGCCACATCAACATTTTTGTGGGACCAATGTGTATGATACTAGCTATGATACTAGCACTATCATGTGGGTACCTAAATCTCGAGTCAAAGTTTGACACGAAACCGATGTGGACTTTATTCATGGTGGAAGGGAGTAACAATCATAAGCACATTATTATTATTGATTGAACAACATTTTATTTGATGTGCCATAAGAAGTTTAGAAACTCCTAGCCTGCGGAGGTGGCGTTTTGGCACACGCGTGCATATGCACCAATTATAGAAAATGATTAAAAAAATTATATAAATGTTAATTTTTTTGGTATACATTGTGACATCATATGTTCGTTCACAAGTTTTCGTGGAAAAACGACATTTTGTGTGGCGTGTAAAAAAAGGCAAAAAATATACTGTACGTAGTCGTGTTACAACATCAAAATTTGTCTTTTTTATAGGAGCCACATAATTTTTTTGTGAGAAAACTTGTGTACCAACATAAAATGTCTAGATATACATGTAAAATTTTAGTTTAGAATTTTTTGACACTTTGAAATATGGATTCACATAATGGGAGCATATGCTCCTATGAGGCAAAGTGCATTTCCGCTAGCCCCCGCCATTTCTTATATCTCTATATTGTCTATATATCTATACCTCTACCTCTACCCCCTTGGATTCCTGAACAGACGTACAGTACTAGTAGGGCCTACTATTTATTATTATTACATACTCTCAAAAAAAAACCTACTGCAGCCAAAATTTAATATCATCGAGCGGTAAAATTCCCCGCCAACGCCCAAATATCTCGCGCCGCAAAGTTTCAGATCTGCGAATATTTTTTTCCTCAAAAGAAGGACTGCGAAATTCCCTTCTACTCCTCTATCGCCCAGCTTCGCCCTAGTTTCGCCCGCAAGCCCTCAGAGAAACCGCCCCTCTTGCCTACCTCCAGACCTTCCCGGCCGCCGCACCGGAAAATCACCGCCGCACTTCGCCGTTCAAGCTGCCACGGCTTCAAACCCCGAGGCTGCCCTATCCGCTTGATCCGCACCTACTCCGGCGTCCACCGCACCGTATCTCGTTCGCCGACTCTATCGACCACCGCACCTGACCAGCTTCGCCGACACCGACGCCCCCGTGCACTGCACATCATCTGCTTCACCGACCTTCTAGTTCGGCCGGCGCGCTGAACACTTCATCGACCGCCCAGCATGTCCTTCTCCGACCCCCCAAGATCTGCTTCCCCGGCACCCACCGCAACAGCAGTCCCCTCGCCGACCTCCACGTCACCCGTAAGAACGCGGAACACGTCTAAACGCCGCCCAGAAATAGGTAACCAGACATCCCTGCGCGTTTTGTTCTGTTAGGAGTATTGCAGCTGACTGTATTTCTGAATTCGTGCTATATTTCTAACTTACAAGTGCTTTCGTTGATAACCACCTCATCCTTTAGGTTTAAACACGACGCATAAGTATGTTTTTCCGTGACCAAACCCACCCATTCGCTGAAACTCTACATGGTATCAGAGCCTAGGTTTCCTTCCTGCTAGCCGCCACAAACAGTACCAAACAAGTTCTTCCTTTGATCACAAAACCCACCGTTGAGATGTAGAAATCCAGGCGGCGGGAGGCCGCATCAGGTGCTCTGCGTGGGTTGCGGCTATCACACACAGCGATGTGAGCTGTGTGAGATCGGCGGCTGCTCGCGCGGGGAGAAAGAAGAGGGTGAAGATCGTTTTGGTTTAGAAAGGAGAGAAGAGGAAGTGAATCCGTGGCAGAGAGATCTGGATCCGTGTGAGGGGCAGAAGTTGGAGGCGTGCGGAGTGGGGCGAGCCTTTGAGCGCAGGGCGGAGCCGGAGGTTGGTGCTGGACGTTGACCAGCGCGAGCCGGTCGATGTGGCCAGGTGCGGTCCGCCAGGTTGGCCAGGGCGCGCAGACGAGGCGCCATCCGAGTGGAAGTGAGGAGAAAATGGAGATGTGAGGCTGTGAGGATATGTGGTGATGGAGTTGATGAGGCTGCGGTTGAGTCGTGATGGAGTTGATGAGGCTGCGGTTTAGTGGTGATGGTGATGGTTGTGGATATGTCCAGGGGAAAGGCATGCGTGCCTGAGGTGAGACTGGTTGAGGCCTGACCGGGGGATAGGCATGGGTGCTTGAGGAGTGGATGGTTGAGGCAGGAGTTGGCTGGGGGTTTGTGGGAGAGACGGAAGAGGTGGCCGGGCAGAGTGGAGAAGAGAGGCTGAGGACATTGAGGCGAGTGTGGATGGTTCTGCGGAACTTGTGTGGTGAGGCAGCCGGGGTTGTTGAGGACGTGTATGGTTAGGAGTTGTGCGTATCCCAGATGGTTGAAGCTGGATATCTTCGCTGCTGATGAAGAGATGAATCGAGATGACAAGATGATGGAAAGTGCAATGCTGTCATGTATCCTAGGAGTTATGCTGAATGTTCATTACTGGTAGTTGTCATATGTGTCATGTTGTTGTTGCAAGATGGCTGATACGTCTCCAACGTATCGATAATTTCTTATGTTCCATGCTACTTTATTGATGATACCTACATGTTTTATGCACATTATATGTCGTATTTACGCATTTTGAACTAACCTATTAACAAGATGCCGAAGTGCCGTGTTTTCTGCTGTTTTTGGTTTCAGAAATCCTAGTAACAAAATATTCTCGGAATTGGACGAAATCAACGCCCGGTTCCTATTTTGCCCGGAAGCATCCAACACCCGAGAGTGAGGGGGCCCCGTGGGCCCCAGATGACATGGTGGCGCGGCCAGGGCTGGGCCCGCGCCACCCTATGGTGTCGTCGCCTCGTTGACCCTCCTGCGCCGCCTCTTCGCCTATTTAAAGCCCCTGCATCGAAAACCCTTACGGAGAGAGCCACGGTACGAGAAACCTTCCAGAGCCGCCGCCATCGCGAAGATCTGGGGGACAGGAGTCTCTGTTCCGGCACCCTGCCGGAGCGGGGAAGTGCCCCCGGAAGGCTTCTCCATCGACACCGCTGCCATCTCCACCGCCATCTTCATCAACGCTGCTGCTCCCATGAGGAGGGAGTAGTTCTCCATCAAGGCTCGGGGCTGTACCGGTAGCTATGTGGTTAATCTCTCTCCTATGTACTTCAATACAATGATCTCATGAGCTGCCTTACATGATTGAGATCCATATGATGAGCTTTGTATCGCTACTAGTTGTGTGCTACTCATGTGATGTTATTAAAGTAGTCTATTCCTCCTGCATGGTGTAAAGGTGATTAGTGTGTGCACCGTGTGGTTCTTGTCGTAGGCTATGATCATGATCTCTTGTAGATTGTGGAGTTAATTATCATTATGATAGTATTGATGTGATCTATTCCTCCTTCATAGTGTAATATGGACAGCGTGTGCACTATGTTAGTTCTTGGTTTATTTTGCAATGATCTATTATGCTCTAAGGTTACTTAAATATGAACATGGAATTGTGGAGCTTGTTAACTCCGGCATTGAGGGTTCGTGTAATCCTACGCAATGATGTTCATTATCAAACAAGAGTATATGTAGCACATATGAGAAAGAGTTATTTATTATGCGATCAATGTTGAGAGTGTCCACTAGTGAAAGTATGATCCCTAGGCCTTGTTCCTAAATACTGCTATCACTGCTTGTTACTGTTTTACTGCTTACTACTGCTGCGTTACTGCATGTTTACTTCCCGCAATATTACTACCATCAACTGCACGCCAGCAAGCACTTTTCTGGCGCCGTACTACTGCTCATACTTATTCATACCACCTGTATTTCACTATCTCTTCGCCGAACTAGTGCACCTATTAGGTGTGTTGGGGACACAAGAGACTTCTTGCTTTGTGGTTGCAGGGTTGCATGAGAGGGATATCTTTGACCTCTTCCTCCCCGAGTTCGATAAACCTTGGGTAATCCACTTAAGGGAAACTTGCTGCTGTTCTACAAACCTCTGCTCTTGGAGGCCCAACACTGTCTACAAGAATAGAAGCACCCGTAGACATCAAGCACTTTTCTGGCGCCGTTGCCGGGGAGGGAAGGTAAACGGCACTCACACATTGGCAAGCCCGGCAACTAAGCACTTTTCCTCCCTCGTCAACTACGCGCCAAGCACTTTTCTGGCGCCGTTGCCGGGGAGGAAAGGTAAAAGGCACTCATACTTCGGTTCCAGGTAACAGTACTTTTCCGGCGCCATTGTGTGTGTGCTCGAAGCTATTTCCTTTAGATCCTGCAATTGCATCTTTTTGTTTCTTGTTTTTATTTTCACTAGTTAGGCATAATGGAAAACAACAAAAATATGAGAGATCTTTATGAACTTTATCTTGAATTAGGACATGATGTGTTTGAAGAAAGAATTAAGAAACCCATGGAACTTTATATGCATGCTAATGGGAATGTTATTACTATGAATGCTTTGAACACTATTGTTGCTAATGCTATGGAAAATTCTAAGCTTGGGGAAGCTGGTTTTGATGAGCATGATATCTTTAGTCCCCCAAGCATTGAGGAGAAAATTTACTTTGATGATACTTTGCCTCCCATTTATGATGATTATAATGATAGTAGTCTTTTGTTACCACCTGTTATGGAGGATAAATTTGATTATGATTACAATATACCTCCTATATTTGATAGCTACTTTGTTGAATTTGCTCCCACTACAATTAATAAGAATGACTATGCTTATGTTGGGAGTAGTAATTATTTTATGCATGAGACTCATGATAAGAATGCTTTATGTGATAGTTATATTGTTGAGTTTGCTCATGATGCTACTGAAAGTTATTATGAGAGAGGAAAATATGGTTGTAGAAATTTTCATGTTACTAAAATGCCTCTCTATGTGCTGAAATTTTTGAAGCTACACTTGTTTTATCTTCCTATGCTTGTTACTTTGCTCTTCATGAACTTGTTTATTTACAAGATTCTTATGCATAGGAAGCATGTTAGACTTAAATGTGTTTTGAATTTGCCTCTTGATGCTCTCTTTTGCTTCAACTCTTATTTCTTATGAGTGCATTATTAAAACTGCTGAGCCCATCTTAATGGCTATAAAGAAAGAACTTCTTGGGAGATAACCCATGTGTTTTTTTACTACAGTACTTTGTTTTATATTTGTGTCTTGGAAGTTGTTTACTACTGTAGCAACCTCTCCTTATCATGTTTTTGTGCCAAGTAAAGTTTCTATGTCAAAGTTGATGTTATATTTGGGATCGCTGCGCAGAAACAGCATTGCTGTCTGTCACGAATCTGGGCACAGTTCTCTGTAGAAAATTCGAAAAAATCTGCCAATTTACGAGCGTGATCCTCAGATATGTACGCAACTTTCATTAGTTTTGAGTTTTTTCATTTGAGCAAGTCTGGTGCCATCTTTAAATTCGTCTTTACGGACTGTTCTGTTTTTGACAGATTCTACCTTTTATTTCGCATTGCCGCTTTTGTTAAGTTGAATGAGTTTCTTTGTTCCATTAACTTTCAGAAGTTTTGTGCAATGTCCAGAAGTGTTAAGAATGATTGTGTCACCTCTGAACATGTGAATTTTTGATTATGCACTAACCCTCTAATGAGTTTGCTTGAAGTTTGGTGTGAAGGAAGTTTTCAAGGGTCAATAGAAGAGGGTGATATAATGTGATCGAGAAGAGTGAAAGGTCTAAGCTTGGGGATGCCCCGGTGGTTCATCCCTGCATATTTTAAGAAGACTCAAGCATCTAAGCTTGGGGATGCCCAAGGCATCCCCTTCTTCATCGACAACTTATCAGGTTTCTTCTAGTGAAACTATATTTTTATTCAGTCACATCATATGTACTTTACTTGGAGCGTCTGTGTGCTTTTATTTTTGTTTTTGTTTTGTTATCTTAGTTCTCTGAATAAGTTCATCCTTGTGTGGGAGAGAGACACGCTCCGCTGGTTCGTATGAACACATGTGTTCTTAGCTCATAATATTCATGGCAAAGTTTCCCCTTCGTTAAATTGTTATATGGTTGGAATTGGAAAATGCTACATGTAGTAATTGGTAAAATGTCTTGGATAATGTGATACTTGGCAATTGTTGTGCTCATGTTTAAGCTCTTGCATCATATGCTTTGCACCCATTAATGAAGAAATACATAGAGCTTGCTAAAATTTGGTTTGCATAATTGGTCTCTCTAAGGTCTAGATAATTTCTAGTATTGAGTTTTGAACAACAAGGAAGACGGTGTAAAGTCTTATAATGTTTACAATATGTCTTTTATGTGAGTTTTGCTGCACCGGTTCATCCTTGTGTTTGTTTCAAATAAACCTTGCTAGCCTAAACCTTGTATCGAGAGGGAATACTTCTCATGCATCCAAAATCCTTGAGCCAATATTCATGCCATTTGTGTCCACCATACCTACCTACTACATGGTATTTCTCCGCCATTCCAAAGTAAATTGCTTGAGTGCTACCTTTAAACAATTCAAAATTTATTACCTCTGATTTGTGTCAATGTTTTATAGCTCATGAGGAAGTATGTGGTGTTTATCTTTCAATCTTGTTGGGCAACTTTCACCAATGGACTAGTGGCTTCATCCGCTTATCCAATAACTTTGCAAAAAGAGCTGGCAATGGGATTCCCAGTCCCAAATTAATTAACAAAAATAGACACTCCTCCATGGTATGTGATTGTTGGACGGCACCCGAAGGATTCGGTTAGCCATGGCTTGAGAAAGCAAAGGTGGGGAGGAGTGTCATCATAATAAAACTAAAATAAAAAGGCACTCCTTCATGGTATGAGATTGTTGGCAGGCACCCGAGGATTCGGTTAGCCATGGTTTGTGAAAGAAAGGTTGGAAGGAGTGCCACCCAAAAATAAAATAAAATGGGAGCCGCTCTTTGAAGGTTTGTCTGGCAAGGGGGTTAGAGTGCCCACTACCATTCGTTGACAACAACAAACACCTCTCAAAACTTTACTTTTATACTCTCTTGATGTTTTCAAAACCAAAGCTCTAGCACAAATATAGCAATCAATGCTTCCCTCTGCGAAGGGCCATTCTTTTACCTTTATGTTGAGTCAGTTCACCTATTTCTCTCCATCCCAAGAAGCAAACACTTGTGTGAACTGTGCATTGATTCTTACATACTTGCTTATTGCATTTGTTATATTACTCTATGTTGACAATTATCCATGAGATATACATGTTACAAGTTGAAAGCAACCGCTGAAACTTAATCTTCCATTGTGTTGCTTCAATGTCTATACTTTAAATTATTGCTTTATGAGTTAACTTTTATGCAAGACTTATTGATGCTTGTCTTGAAAGTACTATTCATGAAAAGTCTTTGCTTTATGATTCATTTGTTTACTCATGTCATTACCATTGTTTTGATCGCTGCATTCATTACATATGTTTACAAATAGTATGATCAAGATTATGATGGCATGTCACTTAAGAAATTATCTTTGTTATCGTTTTACCTGCTCGGGACGAGCAGAACTAAGCTTGGGGATGCTGATACGTCTCCAACGTATCGATAATTTCTTATGTTCCATGCTACTTTATTGATGATACCTACATGTTTTATGCACATTATATGTCGTATTTACGCATTTTCTGAACTAACCTATTAACAAGATGCCGAAGTGCCAGTTCTTTTCTGCTGTTTTTGGTTTCAGAAATCCTAGTAACGAAATATTCTCGGAATTGGACGAAATCAACGCCCGGTTCCTATTTTGCCCGGAAGCATCCAGACACCCGAGAGCCGCCGAGGGGCCCTGTGGGCCCCAGATGACATGGTGGCGCGGCCAGGCTGGGCCCGCGCCACCCTATGGTGTCGTCGCCTCGTTGACCCTCCTGCGCCGCCTCTTCGCCTATTTAAAGCCCCTGCATCGAAAACCCTTACGGAGAGCCACGGTACGAAACCTTCCAGAGCCGCCGCCATCGCGAAGCCAAGATCTGGGGGACAGGAGTCTCTGTTCCGGCACGCCGCCGGAGCGGGGAAGTGCCCCCGGAAGGCTTCTCCATCGACACCGCTGCCATCTCCACCGCCATCTTCATCAACGCTGCTGCTCCCATGAGGAGGGAGTAGTTCTCCATCAAGGCTCGG
The DNA here is from genome assembly GCA_030979885.1 of Lolium multiflorum. Lineage (NCBI taxonomy): Eukaryota > Viridiplantae > Streptophyta > Magnoliopsida > Poales > Poaceae > Lolium > Lolium multiflorum. The sequence continues at coordinate 249,427,046 of CM061750.1, forward strand.
GGCTGTACCTAGCTATGGTTAATCTCTCTCCTATGTACTTCAATACAATGATCTCATGAGCTGCCTTACATGATTGAGATCCATATGATGAGCTTTGTATCACTACTAGTTGTGTGCTACTCATGTGATGTTATTAAAGTAGTCTATTCCTCCTGCATGGTGTAAAGGTGATTAGTGTGTGCACCGTGTGGTTCTTGTCGTAGGCTATGATCATGATCTCTTGTAGATTGTGGAGTTAATTATCATTATGATAGTATTGATGTGATCTATTCCTCCTTCATAGTGTAATATGGACAGCGTGTGCACTATGTTAGTTCTTGGTTTATTTTGCAATGATCTATTATGCTCTAAGGTTACTTAAATATGAACATGGAATTGTGGAGCTTGTTAACTCCGGCATTGAGGGTTCGTGTAATCCTACGCAATGATGTTCATTATCAAACAAGAGTATATGTAGCACATATAAGAAAGAGTTATTTATTATGCGATCAATGTTGAGAGTGTCCACTAGTGAAAGTATGATCCCTAGGCCTTGTTCCTAAATACTGCTATCACTGCTTGTTACTGTTTTATTGCGTTACTACTGCTGCGTTACTACTGCATGTTTACTTCCCGCAATATTACTACCATCAACTGCACGCCAGCAAGCACTTTTCTGGCGCCGTACTACTGCTCATACTTATTCATACCCCTGTATTTCACTATCTCTTCGCCGAACTAGTGCACCTATTAGGTGTGTTGGGGACACAAGAGACTTCTTGCTTTGTGGTTGCAGGGTTGCATGAGAGGGATATCTTTGACCTCTTCCTCCCTGAGTTCGATAAACCTTGGGTAATCCACTTAAGGGAAACTTGCTGCTGTTCTACAAACCTTGCTCTTGGAGTTGTCATATGTGTCATGTTGTTGCAAGATGGCCATGGTTGTTTACCCATGATCATCTTGAGGGGGTGTGTTGGACCATGAGTGAGTTTAGTAGTAGCGCTGTAGTAATATTGTATCCAGTGTGAGGCCCATAGAGGCCCATGTCCAGTAGTATTGTAACCCTAACTCAGATGATATAAATACACAGTGTGGTGGTCTGAGTAACCTAACCCACCCATTCGCTGAAACTCTACAAAATATGAGCCACCAATCATGAGCCGTTGAATGCTCTACATGTCCACGATTGACAACAACAACAACAACAACAAAGCCTTTATTCCCAAACAAGTTGGGGTAGGCTATACAAGTCCACAATTGACACGATTACAATTTCTCACTATTTGGCCGTAGGCTACTGCTCTAGTTACATCATGTTTGATATCTTTCTGCGATCCTGTATTACATGTTTATGCACGTCATAATGCTTCTACTACTATTTGGTGTCAATTTAATTATAGCAAAGCCGTGACTCGTAACTGTTTGTTGTTATTACACGTGCAGCAGGCACATCTTACACTCATAAACGTAGAGTAAAGCTCGCCTATAATCATGTAAGTACCTGCTGTTTTTTGTATATTGCTTAATGCAAACTTCTATATCTTGGACCTGTTTCTGTTTACAATTGGCCTCTCCTTCATGCAGAGGAGAAACAGTGAGGCACCAGGTTCTTCTGTCCAAGTACCCGATGAGGTCCGTGTGACTCAAAAAAAAGCTCACGTAAGTTCCCTGTTTTTTTTGGAATGTTAATTTACCTCCTGTGCATAGTTCAATTGCATCATTTTCTGTATGTTGCACTACCTAAGTTGCCTAATGGAATCTAATAAAATATAAACAATGACCATATGGAACATTGCACACTGCCTTTGACCCATCTGGCATCCGGCATGCCTGGGTATAAGTTACATGATTTGGCTATGTTAATACAAGTCCTGAAATTCTATTATGTTAATTTTTTGCCTGTTGCTTCATTGAGTTTGCCTGTTGTTCCATGGCTAGTGCATGAAGTTTGATAGAAATGATCCTAGCTGAAATGATGCACTTCGTGTTTTTTTATTGCTTTATTCCTAACCTAGCTTCCTATTCTACTTGAAACATGATTGCTTTATTCCTAACCTAGCTTCCTATTCTACTTGAAACATGGTGAAAAAATAGTTATATTACTTGTTTAAATGTCTAGCTTTGTTTTTCTGAGTCCCATTGACATGATGTGGTATATCCATATTCAAATGATCTGGCTGTTTATATAATACGCTCCATGTTCAATTGCTTCATTCAGTTTCTAGTAATCTATTATACATGATGCACATGGTGCTACTTGTTATATGCCCTTTTTTGTTTGAGTTTGATCATGAATTCAAGATTAAGCATTGCCTAAACGTTGACCAACGTAGGAAGATTCCCTCCCTTGTCTATACGTTGTGAGATAGATGATGAGACCTCTCTAGCAGCGAATTTATACGCGCTAGATAACACCCCGTTTAATTCGGTCCTGTTGGGACTCGAACCCGGGTGGGCTGGCTGCGCACTCGCAAGCCTTGCCACTGAGCTAGCACTCAGTTCTCAGATTAAGCAATGCCTCGTTATGCTTAATTTAAATGTTATGGCACTTCATACAAGCCATACAATTAATTGTTGCATTGACCTTCTGCGATGTCGAAGGCCCAAGAGGCAATAATAAAGTGGTTATTATAATATCTTTGTGTTTATGATAAATGTTTATATACCATGCTATAATTGTATTAACTGAAACATTGATACATGTGTGTTATGTAAACAACAAGGAGTCCCTAGTAAGCCTCTTGTATAACTAGCTTGTTGATTAATAGATGATCATGGTTTCGTGATCATGAACATTGGATGTTATTAATAACAAGGTTATGTCATTAGTTGAATGATATAATGGACACACACCCAAATGAGCGTAGCATAAGATCAAGTCATTAAGTTCATTTGCTATAAGCTTTCAATACATAGTTGTCTTAATCCTTCGACCATGAGATCATGTAAATCACTTACACCGAAAGGGTACTTTGATTACATCAAACGTCATTGCGTAAATGGGTGACAATAAAGGTGGGATTAAGTATTTGGAAAGTGTGAGTTGAGGCATATGGATCAACAGTGGGATTTGTCCATCCTGATGACGGATAGATATACTCTGGGCCCTCTCGGTGGAATGTCATCTAATTAGCTTGCAAGCATATGAATAGTTCATAAGAGATCACATACCACGGTACGAGTAAAGAGTACTTGTCGGTAACGAGGTTGAACAAGGTATGGAGATACCGATGATCAAACCTCGGACAAGTAAAATATCGCGAGACAAAGGGAATTGGCATCGTATGTAAATGGTTCAATCGATCACTAAGTCATCGTTGAATATGTGGGAGCCATTATGGATCTCCAGATCCCGCTATTGGTTATTGCTCGGAGAGGAGTCTCGACCATGTCTGCATAGTTCGCGAACCGTAGGGTGACGCGCTTAAGGTTCGATGTCGCATAAGTAGATTTGAGTATGGTATGGAGACGAAGTTTGTTCGGAGTCTCGGATGTGATCCAGGATGTCACGAGGAGGTCCGGAAGAGTCCGGAGAATAAGATTCATATAAGGGAAGTTGATTTCTGGGTTTTCGGAAATGTTCGGGACTGTTCCGGTGTTGACTGGAAGGTTCTAGAAGGTTCTGGAAGGTTCCACCATGGGGCCCACGACCCGGGAGGCCCACCGTGGGCCGAGGGGATGCTCCCTGGCCTAATGGGCCAGGGGCACTTGGCCCCCAAGGCCCAGGCCGGCCAACCCCCTAGGGTTTCCCTGGGGGGGATCAACTTGGGGGAGGGGAAAGCCCCTCTCCCCCCTTGGCCGCCGCCCCCTAACCCTAGATGGGAAGGGGGGCCACCTTGGCCGGCCAGCCCCCTATATAAAGAGAGGGGGTGGCCGGCCACCCCATCCTCCCATTGCCTCCTCCTCTGGCCGCCTCTCCCTCCACCATACGCTGTCCGGGCTTAGGCGAAGCCCTGCAGTTTTCTTCCTCCACCACCACCACCACGCCGTCGTGCTGCTGGACGTTGGAGGAGATCTACCACACCTCCGCTGCCCGCTGGAACGGGAGAGGAAGGAGCTTCATCGACACCGTACGCGCGACCGAGTACGGAAGTGCTGCCGGATTGCAGCACCGGGGACGATCGTCTACACCAACAACGAGATTAATCTCGTAGGCTTTGGAATCTTCGAGGGTTAGTCTCATCTCCATCTCGTTGCTTAGATCTAGTAGATTGGATCTTGGGTGTTCCATAGATTAGATCTGTTGGTTTTATTCGCTTTGCGGTAGGAAATTTTTTGTTTTCTATGCAACGAACCCCATCAGTGGTATCAGAGCCACGTCTATGCATAGATCTGTTGCACGAGTAGAACACAATGGTTTGTGGGCGGTGATGCTTTTGTTGCTTTAGTTTGTGTACTTTGCTTCTTGCGGGATGGTGGGATGAAGCGGCCCGGGCTAACTTTACATGACCGCGTCTCATGAGACTTGCTCCACGCTTGACATGCAACTTGTATTGCATAAGTGGCTTTGCGGGTGTCTGTCTCTCCCACCATAGTGAAGATTGTAATTTGCACTTCTATTGTCAACACTAGTATCACCGTTGTGGTTCATGTTCGTAGGTAGATTGGATCTTACTCGAAAACCCTAAACCACGTAAAAGATGCAAACCAAATTAGAGGCGTCTAACTTGTTTTTGCAGGGTTTGGTGATGTGATATGGCCATTATGTGATGATGATTATATTCGATGTATGAGATGTTCATTGATGTATTATGGCAACCGGCAGGAGCCTAATGGTTGTTTTTAATTTTTGTTAAAGACCTGCGTGTCTATTCATCATGTAATAGCTTTATTCCAAGTAGTTGTTATAGTAGCTATAAGTGATGGACAACCATGAAGCGGCGCCACTGACCTTGACGCCATGCTGGTGATGATGGAGATCATGTCCGTGCTTTGGAGATGAAGATCAAAAGCACAAGAAGAAAGGCCATATCATATCACACATTATGAATTGCATGTGATGTTAATCCTTTTATGCATCTTATTTTGCTTAGATCGCGACGGTAGCATTATAAGATGATCCCTCTCACTAAATATCAAGATAATAAAGTGTTCATCCTTAGTATGCACCGTTGCTAAGACTTGTCGTTTCGAAGCATCTCGTGATGATCGGGTGTGATAGACTCTACATGTGCATACAACGGGTGCAAGCCAGATTTGCACACGCGGATACTAAGGTTGCCTTGACGAGCCTAGCATGTACAGACATGGTCTCGGAACACGGGATACCGAAAGGTAGAGCATGAGTCATATGAATGATATGATGAACACTTTGAGTGTTCGCCTTTGAAACTACATCTTTTCTCGTGAAGATCGGACTTGGTGTAGTGGATTTGGTTCGTGTAATCACTAAGACAATGCGAGGGATGTTGTTTTGAGTGGGAGTTCACCTAGTTAATTTAAGAATTAAAACTGAACTCATTTTATCATAAACTTAGTCTAAACTCTTTGCAAATATGTTGTAGATCATGGCGCCCCCTCCATCAATTTTAACCAGTTCCTAGAGAAAGAAAAGCTTAAGGGCAATGGTAGCAACTTCACTGACTGGTCCCGTCATGTGAGGATTTTCCTCACTGGCGTGAGCATGCAATTTGTGCTCGAAGCACCGCTAGGTCCCCCACCACCTCCTGCAGTGTCCGAGGACATAAAGAATGTTTATGAGACTCGGGTAACTCGGTACTCCGAAATTCAGTGTGCCATCCTGTGCAGTTTAGAGGCAGAGCTCCAAAAGCGTTTTGAGCACCACGACCCATGTGAGATGATGCGTGAGCTCAAACTTATCTTTGAGACTCATGCAGCCGTGGAGAGCTATGAGGCCTCGAAACAGTTCTTTAACTGCATGATGGAAGAGGGTAGCTCCGTTAGTGAGCACATGTTCGCCATGTCCGGACATGCGAAGAAGCTCAGTGACTTGGGGATTGTGATCCCTAACAAGCTGGGTATTCATCGTGTCCTCCAATCACTGCCACCAAGTTACAAGAACTTCGTGATGAACTACAACATGCAGAACATGAACAAAGAGTTACCTGAACTCTTCTCCATGCTGAAGTCTGCTGAAGTAGAAATTAAGAAGGAGAACCAAGTGTTGATGGTCAACAAGACCACCAGTTTCAAGAAGCAGGGCAAGCCTAACAAGGGCAACTTCAAGAAGGGCGGCAAGAAAGTTGCAGCGCCTCCTGAGAAGCCTAAGGCTGGTCCTAAGCCTGAGACTGTGTGCTACTACTGCCAGGGGAAGGGGCACTGGAAGCGGAACTGCACCAAATACTTGGCCGATCTGAAGAGCGGCCATGCCAAGAAGAAAGGTATATTTGATATACATGTTATAGATGTCTATCTTACTGGTTCTCGTAGTAGTGCCTGGGTATTTGATACTGGTTCGGTTGCTCACATTTGTAACTCGAAACAGGAACTGCGGAATAAACGAAGCCTGGCAAGGGACGAGGTGACGATGCGCGTTGGAAATGGATCCAAGGTCGATGTGATCGCCGTCGGCACGCTCCCCCTACATCTACCTTCGGGATTAGTTTTAAACCTCAATAATTGTTATTTGGTACCTGCGTTGAGCATGAACATTATATCTGGATCTTGTTTAATGCAAGACGGTTATTCGTTTAAGTCTGAGAATAATGGTTGTTCGATTTATATGAATAATGTCTTTTATGGCCATGCACCTGAGATGAATGGTTTATTCTTGTTAAATCTCGATAGTAGTGATACACATGTTCATAACATTGATGCTAAGCGAATTAAATTGAATGATAATTCTACTTATATGTGGCACTGTCGTCTTGGTCATATTGGAGTGAAGCGCATGAAGAAACTCCATTCCGATGGACTTCTTGAGTCACTTGACTTTGAGTCACTTGACAGATGCGAAGCATGTCTAATGGGAAAAATGACTAAGACTCCATTTTCTGGCACAATGGAGCGAGCTACAGACTTATTGGAAATCATACATACCGATGTGTGCGGACCAATGAGTGTAGCATCGCGCGGTGGTTATCGTTATGTTCTAACCTTCACGGATGATCTGAGTAGATATGGATATATTTACTTTATGAAACACAAGTCCGAGACTTTTGAGAAGTTCAAGGAATTCCAAAGTGAAGTAGAAAATCAACGTAACAAGAAGATTAAGTTTCTGCGTTCTGATCGCGGAGGCGAATATCTGAGTTATGAGTTTGGCATGCATTTAAAGAAATGCGGAATACTTTCACAGTTGACACCGCCGGGAACACCACAGCGCAATGGTGTGTCCGAACGTCGTAATCGAACTCTCTTAGATATGGTTCGTTCTATGATGTCTCTTACCGATTTGCCATTATCGTTTTGGGGCTATGCTTTAGAGACAGCCGCATTCACTTTAAATAGGGCACCATCTAAATCCGTTGAAACGACACCGTATGAATTATGGTTTGGGAAGAAACCTAAGCTGTCGTTCCTTAAAGTTTGGGGTTGCGATGCTTATGTAAAGAAGTTACAACCGGACAAGCTAGAACCCAAAGCGGAGAAATGCGTCTTCATAGGATACCCTAAAGAAACAATTGGGTATACTTTCTATCACAGATCCGAAGGCAAAATCTTTGTTGCCAAGAACGGATCCTTTCTTGAGAAGGAGTTTCTCACTAAAGAAGTGACTGGAAGAAAAGTAGAACTCGACGAGGTTGATGAACCTTCTCTCATAGATCAGAGTAGCGCAGTGCCGGAAGAAGTTCCTGTGCAGCCTACACCGATAGGAGAGGAAGCAAATGATGATGATCATGAAACTTCGAACGAGGAAGCTACTGAACCTCGCAGATCGACGAGGGAACGTACCACTCCTGATTGGTATGATCCCTGTCTAAATGTCATGATTGTGGACAACAATGATGAGGACCCTGCGACGTATGAAGAAGCGATGATGAGCCCAGATTCCAACAAATGGCAAGATGCCATGAAATCCGAAATGGGATCCATGTATGATAACAAAGTATGGACTTTGGTAGACTTACCTGATAGCCGCAAGGCTGTCGAGAATAAATGGATCTTCAAGAGAAAAACAGATGCTGATGGTAATATTACTGTCTATAAAGCTCGACTTGTCGCAAAGGGTTTTCGACAAATTCAAGGAGTTGACTACGATGAGACTTTCTCACCTGTAGCGAAGCTAAAGTCTGTGAGGATTTTGTTAGCAATAGCTGCATTTTTCGATTATGAGATTTGGCAGATGGATGTCAAAACGGCGTTCCTTAATGGTGACATTGAGGAAGAGTTGTATATGGTACAACCCAAAGGTTTTGTCGATCCTAAAAATGCTGACAAGGTATGCAAACTTCAGCGTTCCATTTATGGACTGAAGCAAGCATCCCGGAGTTGGAACCTACGCTTTGATAGAGTGATCAAAGATTTTGGTTTTATACGGACTCATGGTGAGGCCTGTATTTACAAGAAAGTGAGTGGGAGCTCTGTAGCGTTCCTAATATTATATGTAGATGACATATTATTGATTGGGAATGATATAGAACTTTTAGGCAGCATTAAAGGTTATTTGAATAAGTCTTTTTCAATGAAAGACCTTGGTGAAGCAGCATACATTTTAGGCATCAAGATTTATAGAGATAGATCAAGACGCCTAATAGGCCTTTCACAAAGTACATATCTGGACAAGATTCTAAAGAAGTTTAGAATGGATGAAAGCAAGAAAGGGTTCTTGCCTATGTTGCCAGGTAAGGTCTTGAGTAAGACTCAAGGTCCGGCTACGGCAGATGAAAGAGAGAGGATGAGCAAGATCCCCTATGCTTCGGCAGTAGGCTCTATCATGTACGCCATGCTGTGTACTAGACCGGATATCGCACATGCTGTTAGTTTGACCAGCAGATATCAAAGTGATCCAGGAATGGAACACTGGACAGCGGTCAAGAATATCCTGAAGTACTTGAAAAGGACTAAGGATATGTTTCTTTGTTATGGCGGTGACCAAGAGCTCGTTGTAACCAGTTACACCGATGCAAGTTGGAACACCGATCCTGATGACTCTAAGTCTCAGTCTGGGTACGTGTTTATATTGAATGGTGCGGCAGTAAGCTGGAGCAGTTCCAAGCAATGCACGGTGGCGAAATCTTCAACAGAATCTGAATATATAGCGGCTTCAGAGGCTTCATCGGAAGCGGTATGGATGAAGAGGTTCATTGTTGAGCTTGGTGTGGTTCCTAGTGCATTGGACCCGCTAGTCATTTATTGTGACAACACGGGTGCCATCGCCAATGCAAAGGAACCAAGGTCACACAAGAAGCTGAAGCATATCAAGCTGCGTTTTCATTCGATTCGCGAGTACATCGAAGATGGTGAAGTAGAGATTTGCAAAGTACACACGGATCTGAATGTTGCAGATCCGTTGACTAAAGCTCTCCCAAGGGCAAAGCATGACCAACACCAGAATGCCATGGGTGTTAGGTACCTTACAATGTAATCTAGATTATTGACTCTAGTGCAAGTGGGAGACTGTTGGAGATATGCCCAAGAGGCAATAATAAAGTGGTTATTATAATATCTTTGTGTTTATGATAAATGTTTATATACCATGCTATAATTGTATTAACCGAAACATTGATACATGTGTGTTATGTAAACAACAAGGAGTCCCTAGTAAGCCTCTTGTATAACTAGCTTGTTGATTAATAGATGATCATGGTTTCGTGATCATGAACATTGGATGTTATTAATAACAAGGTTATGTCATTAGTTGAATGATATAATGGACACACACCCAAATGAGCGTAGCATAAGATCAAGTCATTAAGTTCATTTGCTATAAGCTTTCAATACATAGTTGTCTTAATCCTTCGACCATGAGATCATGTAAATCACTTACACTGAAAGGGTACTTTGATTACATCAAACGTCATTGCGTAAATGGGTGACAATAAAGGTGGGATTAAGTATTTGGAAAGTGTGAGTTGAGGCATATGGATCAACAGTGGGATTTGTCCATCCTGATGACGGATAGATATACTCTGGGCCCTCTCGGTGGAATGTCATCTAATTAGCTTGCAAGCATATGAATAGTTCATAAGAGATCACATACCACGGTACGAGTAAAGAGTACTTGTCGGTAACGAGGTTGAACAAGGTATGGAGATACCGATGATCAAACCTCGGACAAGTAAAATATCGCGAGACAAAGGGAATTGGCATCGTATGTAAATGGTTCAATCGATCACTAAGTCATCGTTGAATATGTGGGAGCCATTATGGATCTCCAGATCCCGCTATTGGTTATTGCTCGGAGAGGAGTCTCGACCATGTCTGCATAGTTCGCGAACCGTAGGGTGACGCGCTTAAGGTTCGATGTCGCATAAGTAGATTTGAGTATGGTATGGAGACGAAGTTTGTTCGGAGTCTCGGATGTGATCCAGGATGTCACGAGGAGGTCCGGAAGAGTCCGGAGAATAAGATTCATATAAGGGAAGTTGATTTCTGGGTTTTCGGAAATGTTCGGGACTGTTCCGGTGTTGACTGGAAGGTTCTAGAAGGTTCTGGAAGGTTCCACCATGGGGCCCACGACCCGGGAGGCCCACCGTGGGCCGAGGGGATGCTCCCTGGCCTAATGGGCCAGGGGCACTTGGCCCCCAAGGCCCAGGCCGGCCAACCCCCTAGGGTTTCCCTGGGGGGGATCAACTTGGGGGAGGGGAAAGCCCCTCTCCCCCCTTGGCCGCCGCCCCCCCTAACCCTAGATGGGAAGGGGGGCCACCCTGGCCGGCCAGCCCCCTATATAAAGAGGGGAGGGGGTGGCCGGCCACCCCATCCTCCCATTGCCTCCTCCTCTGGCCGCCTCTCCCTCCACCATACGCTGTCCGGGCTTAGGCGAAGCCCTGCAGTTTTCTTCCTCCACCACCACCACCACGCCGTCGTGCTGCTGGACGTTGGAGGAGATCTACCACACCTCCGCTGCCCGCTGGAACGGGAGAGGAAGGAGCTTCATCGACACCGTACGCGCGACCGAGTACGGAAGTGCTGCCGGATTGCAGCACCGGGGACGATCGTCTACACCAACAACGAGATTAATCTCGTAGGCTTTGGAATCTTCGAGGGTTAGTCTCATCTCCATCTCGTTGCTTAGATCTAGTAGATTGGATCTTGGGTGTTCCATAGATTAGATCTGTTGGTTTTATTCGCTTTGCGGTAGGAAAATTTTTGTTTTCTATGCAACGAACCCCATCTGCGATGTCGAAGGCACTATCTGAGTCATGCTTAAATCAATCATACATTATTTTCCTAATAGTATCAAATCCAACATGCACATCTTTTGACTGTATTTGGCTATTTGCTAGATTTCTTCTGTGCAGTGACCTGGCTTCGTTATTGGGCACATGATGTCTAGTTGCTTGGTTCATTGTATACATCATCGCCATGATCTAGTTTGGTTTGTTCTAAGAGGCATGTGGCTTAACTGGTTTCTTTGTTGTATCTGCCCATGGTTCTTTCAAAATTATGTCAACAATGCTGTTTGTTTGCCTTGTATTGTATTGCATTTTAACTTGTTTTGTCTTAGTTTCAGCCTGCAAACAAAGCTGTAATGTCAGTAGGGACAACCCATTTATCAAGTGTTGCGGTCATTTCACAGAGCAACAGTGACAGTGGCACGTGCTCTCATTGGTCCACTGAGTCCAGTACACCAACCATTCCAGAAGAAATAGATGTACGAGGCTCTATTTTTGATTGCTTGTTGTGTTATATCAGCTCAATGATGTTCTTGAAATTGGAGGTCTTTTATTGCATCATATGATGTTGTAACTTGTTTTATCTAAATTTCAGGCTTCAAATAAAGCTACAATGCCAGAAGCAAGGGCCAATGCCTCAAGTATTGATGTTTCACAAAGCAGCAGTGAGAGTGCATATTGCTCGCATAGGCCCATGGTATCTATTGGTCAACTTAATCCGGCACAAAGAGATTTCGGGGATGCACTCCAAGAGGCAGTTGATATATTTGGGCGGGAAAACAAAGATGCTGATGAATTAATTGCCAAGACACGCCAAGAGATACATGAATTGAAAAATAGGCAAACTTTGACAGAAAATGTTCTAAAGAATCTCCTATGCACTTGTCATGGTAAGCCAGTTGTGATGTGTCTGGGAATTGAAGGTGTCTAAATAAACTTTGATTCTGTTGTTCAGTCAAGTGGACTGCTGATGCCAATGCTGTAACTAATTACTGCTCAAAATTTCGTTCAAAATTTCGTGGTCTGTAATAATTGCAAATTTTGTTGTTGTACTAAAATTAGATATGTTCCATGTGGCTGCTGTATTTTGTGTGAAATAATATCCTGATGTGTACTTCAATTAAACCATAAATCGACTGCATGCTGAAAATTTGAATCTGAGCGCACGTGTGAACTGTTTTCTGCTCGTAATGCAATAACGGCTGTTTCTTGGAAGGACTACGTACATGGGGAACGGGATCCTCTAACTTGAAGGTGAAAAGTTAGAGAAGCTACAGTACTCTAACTTTCCTTCCCCCAAACCATATGTCTAAAATCCAAATAATTTAAATTAATTTGCACAATACAAACTTGTGTCTTGCATTTGAAGTAATTACATGCAGAGAAAATTATGGTGTAATAAAATTTAGTTTAGTTTTTAAACATCTACAGTAATCACCTTTATTAGTTAAAGACAGTGCATAACCTTGTACTTATGCTACAGAAGCCTGACTTTGCTTCTTTATTTTTCCTGACTTAGCTCCTTCACGTTAGAGGATACGGTTCCCGTACATGGTAGCCCATTAATAATTATGCCTGCTAGCAAGATAGATGGTCCTTATTATAGTCAGGCATGTCAACTTGTATGATTAAAAGTAGTTCGTACACATTAAATCTACCATCTGCATTTTTCTCTGTAATAACTTTTCTTTTTACACAACTCAAAACTTGTCTGGCTAATATGAAATTTGAGATGGCAAAACCCGGGAAAGATAAAGATATCACCAAAAACTCTTTCCTGCGAAATGCTGGGTTTTGAAGCCCAAGTCCAAGTCTTTCTCTGCTCAAGTTTTGGAGGAACAACTCCAAGTAGAACGAGTTGCAACAGCTATGCTAAGAACAAAAGTTGACATGTTGAGATCGAGATTAGAAGCATGTGATGCCCTACTGCACGAGGCCAATCAAGTTCGTTATAATCTCCCAAAGACTAAGAAAATGCCATAGATAATTGGAGATGAACACTAACATAGTGAGTACATTGGTCTTGTGAAATGTTTCCTTAGATTAAGGCACCGTTCAGACTTTTGTTGGTGGATGCATTTATCTGCGGTTGGGATCAACTTGGTAGTTGTTCCTGTGGATGTTATATAAATTAATTGCCTAGCCTTTTTTGAATCAGTTCGAACTTAAATGGTATCATAGCCAAGGTCTCAAGTTTGAATTGTCGAACGTGTGGTTTAATTTAATCTCTGTCGGGCGGCAAAATCTCCCACCAATCCTGAAATATTTCAAACGCATTTTTGAATGGGATTAAGAAGATAGATCATGATCATGGTAGTGACCTATATTCAACGTGATGATGATTTGATTTTGCACTCGGCCATGAACAGAGGTACTAGTACGGTGTCACAATTTTTTATCATTATACTTGGACAGTAGCCAAATTCAAAATCTCATAGCGGCAAAACTTCCCGCCCACAAAATACAAATATTTCACACGCTTCCAAATTCCCATTCTACCCCTGTGGAGATGACAGCAAAGTCGGTTGGTGAGGGGTTTGCCCGTCATTTTTTCGATCACCACCTCCCTAGCCCGGAAACCCTCCCAAAAAAAATTTTTCCTCTCTCCTCTGAGATCACCCACCGGAACTTCTCAAGTCCCTCTCTCTACCACCTCCACGACCACCGCACCGGAACATCCCCGCCGGACTTCCCTGGCCTACCCGAGCCCTCGCGATCCTCGTCATCCGGCTGCCTGCCGGAGCCGCTTCATCGACGCCGTCATCAACCGGACCGGATCATCCCCGCCGAACCTCGAAACTATGTGCTCATCCAGCAGTCTACCGCAGTCGCTTCAGCTGCGGTATCGTCCACCCCGCCGGAGCCGCTTCGCCGGATCCGTCGTCCACCGCATCGGATCTTGCTCACCGACACCGCTGTGCATGAACCGGATCTGCTTCACCGGCGCCTTGCATGATCTAAACTCTTCTACTATCGCTTTTCTATTGCTTGCCTGCAAGTTCTTGTTTAATCTTGGGGGAACCTGTTTGTGCTAACGACGCGCCGTTACGTTTTTGCAGATGAGATGAGTAACCATGAAGTGTAATGGCCGTCTCTCCAACCCCAAGTAGCACATGTAGCGTACTTCATCACCGGATCTATCAACCCCAGGAAGATCTGCTGTGACTCCCACAGAGTGCTTCTCCTAATGTAAGTCCCTTGTTTTAGCGCCATGTTCTGGGTTCAGATGCTTGTTTGTCTGAAGCTCTTTTAGTTCATTCCTAGCTATGACCGTAACACCTTGCTATTTTCTACTTCATTGCTAACTTTAAGCGATTGAACATTTTGGTTTGCATTCCCTGCTCTGTAGATGTAGCCATCATAACTTCTATCTTGCTCAGTCGTTGTTACAAAAATTATAGGTATTATAGTAACATCCTGCTATTATTTAGTTCATGGCCAATTTTAAGTAATTGCACATGTTGGTTCGCATTCCCTGCTCTATAGCTTTTGGCATCGTAACTTCTATATTTGGTTTACATTCCCTGCTCTGTAGATCTAGCCATCATAACTTTATCTTGCTCAGTCGTTGTTACAAAAATTATGGCCTGCTACTATGTTGTTTGTGCCAATTTTTTACTCCATGAACATGTTGGCTTGCATTCCCTGTACTACAGGTGATGCCATTGTTTTGTATCTAGTTCATTGTAAGCTAACAAAGTAAGGACTTAGTTTGGCATGCTATCACTCTGCTATCTAGCCTGTAGTACAAATAAACTTGTCATACTACTAGATAATAATTTTGCGTGCCATCTTGTTCTTCAAAAGCTGCATTATTGACTTGTTTCTCTGACTTGGCATGACGCTCACATATGGAAAGCTGAACATATTGGTTTGCATTCCCTCTTATACAAGTTCACAGGTGATCCCACTATATTCTGTATCTGGTCCATCCTAAGCTCCAGCATTAACTATCCTCTATGTGTTGCTCATTACAAGTTTATATCCCGAAACATCTTGATTTGCATCCCCTTCACTATAAGTTCAGGAGTATTATTTAGTTCACGGCCAAAATGAAGTAATTGCACTTGGCACATGTTGGTTCACATTCCCTCCTCTTTAGCTTTTGCCATCGTAACTTCTATTTTTGGTTTACATTCCCTGCTCTGTAGATGTAGCCATCATAACTTCATCTTGCTCAGTCGTTGTTACAAAATTTATAGCCTGCTACTATGTTGTTCATGCCAATTTTGTACTCCCTGAACATGTTGGTTTGCATGGGACTCGACAGTAGTAAGTCTGCTGTTTCATTCTAACATGCTCTGTTATATTGGCTGTTGGTATGCGGCATGCACTCTTTGTTTGCTTATTGTGCGCATTACAATGATCTTGTTATAACGACGAAATGATGAGTTCCAAATTCTTTGGCAAACAATATTGTAGTGTCTTTGCCTTTCCATTGTTGTTGTCTTAACTTGTAATGTCTTTGTTTCAGATATAGGTGCTGCATGGACAACTTAAAAGATTGCCGGATCGCTTCATTGTATTGCTAGGTTTAATTACCATTCAATTTCTCTGGGTTCTGTAATATTTTTTTCAATGCCTTGCAGCTGATGTAATATTTAGTTAGTTTTTATAGTTCTTTCGCGCATTTTTTCTTTGGTGCTTGTGGTAAGTGAGGCTATCCGACAGAAATCAATGCTGCGTAAATATTCTCAGTATCTAAATCACGAATTCCCATCCCTTAAACGGCCCAATTAAGCGAAATCA
This sequence comes from Lolium multiflorum, assembly GCA_030979885.1. Lineage (NCBI taxonomy): Eukaryota > Viridiplantae > Streptophyta > Magnoliopsida > Poales > Poaceae > Lolium > Lolium multiflorum. Next base: position 249,443,011 of record CM061750.1, read on the forward strand.
CATATGTGCCTGCCCGCAAAATCCTAAAGCGCATATTATGCCGGCATATAAACAGCAACTAAACGGGCTGGCCCACTTACTTCTTGGGCCAGCCCATTTGATTTACGGTGGACCCCACACTCTAATTGGGCTGGCCCACTTGCTTTAAGTGGACCCCACCCACTACTGGGCCGGCCCACTAATTAGTTGGGCCAGCCCATTTGCTTTTGTGGTGGACCCCACATACTAAATGGGCCGCCCTTTAAGAGGAAAGTGGGACCCACCTGTGTTTTTGGCCCGGCCCACTATCTTGTTGGGCCGGCCCACTTGCTATATGGTGGACCCCACATACTAATTGGGTCGGCCCTTTAAGAGGAAAGTGGGGCCCACCTGTGCTTTTGGCCCGCTCCACTATCTTGTTGGGCCAACCCACTTGCTATATGGGGGTCCCACATGGTAAATGGGCCGGCCCTTTAATAGGAAGGTGGGACCCACCTGTGTTTTTGGCCGCCCACTATCTTGTTGGGCCGGCCCACTTTCTATATGGTGGACCCCACAAACCAAATGGCCCGGCCCATTAACGGAATGTGGGACCCACTGTGTTTTGGCCCGCCCACTATCTTGGTGGGCCGCCCACTTGCTATATGGTGGACCCCACATACTAAATGGGCCGGCCCTTTAACAGGAAGGTGGGTTTAGCCCGGCCCACTATCTTGTTGGGCCGGCCCACTTGCTATACGGTGGACCCCACACACTAAATGGGCCGGCCTTTTAACAGAAAGTGGGACCCACTGTTTTTGGCCCGGCCCACTTGCTTCTTGGGCCGGCCCACTTGCTATACGGTGGACCCCACACACTAAATGGGCCGGCCTTTAGCAGGAAAGTGGGACCCACTGTGTTTTTGGCCCGGCCCACTTGCTTCTTGGGCCGGCCCAGTTGCTGTAAGGTGGACCCCACATGTTAAATGGGCCGGCCCATTTAAGTTTTGACCAGTCAACATTAGAGGTTAGGCCCGGCCCACGTAACTAATGGACCAGCCCAGCTATATAGTTGACCGGTCAAACTATGTCATTTGGCCCGGCCCGCTTAAGACGTGGCAGGCCTCGTGTGGGCCTACCATCTACCACGGGGTTTCATTAACGCCGTTAACGCGTTAACGGCCGCCACGTGTCGGGCATGACGTCAGCAGTCAACGGGCTCCCGGAAACACTTGCAACGGTCCGATTTTCCGTGGCGGAAGGGCGCCCAAGCGCGACGGACCGAAAAAATCATCGTTGGACTTTGCCTGACGCAGTTTCGACAACAGAACCCATATCGTCGGGTTAGGCCCATAGGCGACGAAAAATGCCCTTAGTTGACGATTTTGGGAAGTTGTCTATCAGAACTTTTCTTGTAGTGAATGTTCTTCTCTAACATATGCATACTCAAACCATTTGATCATGATAAATCACCCTTACTTCAGACAAGACGAACATGCATAGAAACTCACATGATATTCAACAAAGGTGTAAAAAGTTGATGGCGTCCCCAGAAACATGGTTACCGCTCAACAAGCAACTTATAAGAACTAAGATACATAGCTACATATTCATCACCACAATAGTTTTTAAGCTATTTTCCCATGAGCTATGTATTGCAAAGACAAAGGAATGAAATTTTAAAGGTAGCACTCAAGTAATTTACTTTGGAATGGCAGAAAAATACCACATAGTAGGTAGATATGGTGGACACAAATGGCATGGGTTTTGGCTCAAGGTGTTTGGATGCACGAGAAGCATTTCCTCTCAGTACAAGGCTTTGGCTAGCAAGGTTGTTTGAAGCAAACACAAGTATGAACAGGTACAACAAAACTTACACAAGAACATATTGCAAGCATTATAAGACTCTACACTGTCTTCCTTGTTGTTCAAACACTTTACTAGAAAATATCTAGACCTTAGAGAGACCAATCATGCAAACCAAATTTCAACAAGCTCTACGGTAGTTCTCCACTAATAGATGAAACTACATGATGCAAGAGCTTAAACATGATCTATGAGAGCTCAAAACAATTGCCAAGTATCAATTTATTCAAAACCATATGAAGCATTTTCTGATTCCAACCAAATAGCAATCAACGAAGCAATTTTCAGCCTTCGCCATGAACATTAAAGCATAACTAAGAACACAAGTGTTCCATATGAAAAAGCGGAGCGTAATATCTCCAATACAAGGATTGTGGGATCCAACTTTATTCAAACCAAAACAAAAATAAAAGCAAACAGACGCTCCAAGTAAAGAACATAAGATGTGATGGAATAAAAATATAGTTTCACTAGAAGTGACCTGATAAGTTGTCGATGAAGAAGGGGATGCCTTGGGCATCCCCAAGCTTAGATGCTTGAGTCTTCTTGAAATATGCAGGGATGAACCACGGGGCATCCCCAAGCTTAGACTTTTTACTCTTCTTGATCATATTGTATCATCCTCTTCTCTTGACCCTTGAAAACTTCCTCCACACCAAACTTAAAGCAAACTCATTAGAGGGTTAGTGCATAATCAAAAATTCACATATTCAGAGGTGACATAATCATTCTTAACACTTCTGGACATTGCAAAAAGCTACTGAAAGTTAATGGAACAAAGAAATCCATTCAACATAGCAAAAGAGGCAATGCAAAATAAAAAGGCAGAATCTGTCAAAACAGAACAGTCCGTAAAGACAATTTTTTCTGAGGCACTTAACTTGCTCAGATGGAAAAACTCAAAACTAATGAAAGTTTCGTACATATCTGAGGATCACGCACGTAAATTGGCAGATTTTTTTGATTCATATACAGAGAGATCTACGCAAATTCGTGACAGACAGCAATTCTGTTTCTGCGCAGAAATCCAAATCTAGTATCAACTTTACTATAGAGACTTTACTTGGCACAAAAACATGATAAGGATAGGTTGCTACAGTAGTAACAACTTCCAAGAATCAACAAAACAGTAGTAAAATAAAACCATGGGTTATCTCCCAAGAAGTGCTTTTCTTTAACGCCTTTCAGCTAGGCGCAGAAAGTGCAAATCAAGTATTATCTAGAGAAGAAGCATCAACATCATAATTTGTTCTAATAATAGAATCAAAAGGCAAATTCATTCTCTTTCTAGGGAAGTGTTCCATACCTTTCTTGAGAGGAAATTGATACTTAATATTTCCTTCTTTCATATCAATAACAACACCAACAGTTCGAAGAAAGGGTCTTCCCAAGACAATAGGACAAGATGCATTGCATTCACACTACACCACGATCCACTATAGCTAACGAGCATGTGTGTTGGCAAATATTGCCTTTGCCAACAGACTTTTTGTCCATATAGGCCTTTGCCAACACACATCATGTCTCGGGGCGTCTGTCAGCAACCTAGCTGTCAAGACTGAGATTTACCAACACACACTTCAATTACCGACGCATAGTTTGTCTGAACATGTTGTTTCTACCGACATACAGGTGCGCTGGTATGTAAGTTGTTTTCCCAACAGATGGTTCTATTGGTAAATCATTTTGGGGTACCGACATACATGTCCATTGCTAGATCATTCACTTACCAACAGACGGAGGTGTCAGTAAATCTACAAAATGCCAACACACCTATCAGTCACTAAATCTTCCACTTGCCAATAGACGGGTGCGTTAGTAAACCTAAAACATGCCGACACACACATCAGTCACTAAATCCTACACTTGCCAACAGACACAACCATTGGTAAATCTGTAATATGCCAACGCACCTATCAGTTGCTAAATCTTCCACTTATCGACAACACATGTGTCAGTAAATCTAAAACATGCTGACACACGTATCAGTTGTTAAATCTTGCACTTACCAACAGACAAGTGTGCTAGTAATTTTCTCGTATGCTAACAGACAGTTTGTAACTAAATATTCTACTTGCCAACACACATGGTCATCGCTAAATCATTCATTTCCTAACAAACACATCGTTTGTACAACATTTACTTGCTGACAACAAGTATGCCTCCATTGCACAATTGCAAATAGTCGATGACACAAATTGTCAACACCCGGATTTCGAAGTCCGGATGCCTATTATATCATTCATCGCAATCCCAGGAATATTGTTGTTGCGAGATATAATAGCTAAGTATCACAGTCATCATTTATTACAACTCATAATGTCTTACAACTTGAATCACATGATCCGTATTACACAAATAGTTGATCTATTGATCAACGTACAGACACAAGTTCAAATGCGGAAGCGTAAAGATAAAGGGACTATGTAGTCCACAGGCCAACGCTTGACGTCAGAAAGCTCTTAGTTGTCATAGGCGTCCTGCTGGTCCTCGTCTTGATAGTTCTGTTCATCTTCATACTCTGGCCATTTGAATAGCCAGGGACAAAGCCGTAAGTACTTTAAGTACTTGCAAACTAAGTACTAAGTGCTAACCAATTGAGTAATGGGGCTAAAATTCTAGTTCACTTGCATAAGCCAAATTTTTTGTTCATAAGTATTTGAGCATGTGCTAACTAACTCAGGTGGGAACATTAGTGTCATTCCCACAACATTTGTTGTAATTCAACAAGTCATCATGTCACCATGTATTTCATTAATATTTTCAAAACCTGACCCCGGAAACTGTATGGCCTTTCCAACCGTCCGTAACCGTGGACGCGGCTATTCGAATAGATTTACACTCTGCAGAGGTTGCACACTTGTGCCACAACATTTGATTTCATCCGTCGGAATGACTCCGAATCATCGTAACACAGTACGCGGATCATCAACCATAACCTTTGATACATCCAAAACGTATCTACTTTCCCGAACACTTTTGCTATTGTTTTGCCTCTAATTTGTGTATTTTGGATGCAACTAACACGGACTAACGCTGTTTTCAGCAGAATTGCTCTGGTGTCTCGTTTTTGTGCAGAAATCCAACTTTCGGGAAAAACCTCGGAATTTATACAGAAGGCCCTATTTTCCCAAAATACTGACGGAGCCAGAAGGATAATTGAGGTGGAGGCCCGAGGGCCCCACACCATAAGGCGGCGCGGCCTAGGGGGGGCCCGCGTGGCCCTATGGTGTGGCCCCCTCGGCTGGCCTCCGACGCCCCCTTCGGACTACTTATCGGGTTCGACCTAAAAACGCACAGAGAGAGGTCGAAGTCGCCAGAAACCCTCACCGCCATCACCGCCAACGCCTCTCCATCGACCAGCCATGTTTCCCCCGTCCATGCGTGAGTAATTCCCCCGCTGTAGGCTGAAGGGGATGGTAGGGATTGGATGTAATTGGTCATGTAATAGTCATAAGATTGTTAGGGCATAGTGCCTAGTATCCGTAGATGTCACTTTTATGATATTGTTGCAACTTGTTATGCTTAATGCTTGTCACTAGGGCCCGAGTGCCATGATCTCAGATCTGAACATGTTATTGTTTCATCATGATATGCATTGTTTATTGATCTTACCTGCAAGTTGTATACACATGTCGCTGTCCGGAACCAATGGCCCCAAGTGACAGAAATCGGGACAACCGGAGGGAATGGTAGTGATGTGAGGATCACATGTGTTCACGAGTGTTAATGCTTTGCTCCGGTACTCTATTAAAAGGAGTACCTTAATTTCCAGTAGTTTCCCTAGAGGCCCGGCTGCCACCGGCTGGTAGGACAAAAGATGTTGTGCAAGTTTCTCATTGCGAGCACGTACGACTATATATGGAACACATGCATATTGATTGATTAGTACTTGGATACCGTTTTATTATTATCTGCAAATGCCCATGCTTTGATTGTTACATGAGTTTCTCTCATCCATGCAACGCCCGTTAATCCGTCCATGTGCCTACAGTATTTTAATCCTGCTGTTTACTATAATCACTACTGCTGTCTTTATTTCACCGCTGCTGTTATTTCACTATTCCTACTGCCATAAAACTGTTACTACGATAAACTCTTGCGAGCAAGTCTGTTTCAGTGTGCATGAATTGACAACTCCGATGTTAAGGCTTACAAGTATTCTTTGTCTCCCCTTGTGTCGAATCAATAAATTGGGTAATACTTCCCTCGAAGACTGTTGCGATCCCCTATACTTGTGGGTAATCAAGACTATTTTCTGGCGCCGTTGCCGGGGAGCATAGCTTTATTTGGAAGTTCACTTGGATTGATATTGTTCGCTGCAAATTCTCCATCATGGGTAAACCTCGCGATACTAAGATCGCCATATTACCATCCACTACAAGAAAAGGTACAACTCTTAGTACCTCTGCTGCTCTTGATTCACCATCTGTGATAAGTAAACTTGTTTCACCACCACAAGCTTCAAATGCTGGTACTTCTGCTGAATCTGAAAATTCCTCTCATAATTGTGATGATGCTTCTGCTGTGCTTGATAATGATGGTTCGTTAGGATCTTTTCTAGATGCTACAATTGCTAGGTCTAGGCAAATTGAAAATACTGAAACTCCTAATGAAAATGTTGCTACACCTGTTAATTCACCTGAGTCTGTTGAATATTCTAGTGATGATCTTGATGAAGATTATGTAGAGCTTGATGATGATTTTATTGAAAAATGCAATGCTACTACTGATGCAAGAAAAATTAAAAAGTTGCTTGCAGAACATGCTGTTAGATATAAACTGTCTCCTGATCCTAAATTTGCCACATCTCCTATAAACATTAGGGATAAAGATTATGATTTTTCTCTTGATCTATCTCATATAGCTATTGTTGAGAAAACACCCTTTTGTGGTACTGAAAAAGAAAGTGCTGTTGAACACATGACTGAGTTATCTACTCTTAGTGGCTTGTTTTCTGATGATATTAAGATGCGTACTTACTTTGTCGCTAAAATTTTTCCTTTCTCATTAAAGGATGATGCTAAAACTTGGTATAATAATTTGCCTCCTGGTTCTATTAAAAGTCCAAAAGAATTGCTTGATGTTTTCTTCCGGAAATACTTTCCTGCTAGTGCTCAACATGCTGCTTTGCAGAGAATTTATAATTTTGACCAGGAAGATGGAGAGAAATTGCCTGAGGCTTGGGCGAGATTTTGCTCTCTTATTAGAGCTCAGCCTGACCATGATTTGGAAAAGCATGATTTACTTGATATATTTTATAGTGGACTAACCATTGAGTCTAGGGCATACCTGGATAGTTGTGCTGGTTGTGTTTTCAGGAAAAGAACTCCAGACGACGCTGAAGAATTATTGGCTAAAATAGGCCGGAATCATGATGATTGGTCTACACCTGAACCAACCCCGACACCGATAGTGAAGAAGAGGGGTATGATTAAATTAAATGATGAAGATATGAGGGAAGCCAAGAAGTCTCTTAAAGAGAAGGGTATTAAACCTGAAGATGTGAAGAATTTACCTCCTATAGAAGATATATGTGAGACAATTCCCCCTTCATCCATGATTGAGGTACACTCTCTTCAACGCTTTACTAGGGAAGATATTCCGTATTCAAAACCTCCTGCTCAATGCTTAGATGAGTTTGATAATTATATTGTTAAGCAAGAAAACTTTAATATGAGAGTAGAGAATCATTTAATGGAAAATTCTCGAGCTATTAGTGAATTGCATGGTATTGTGGAGAGAACCTCCAATGATGTTAAGATACTTGTTAAACATTTTCAAATGGTTCAAACTCAAATTGATCAACTTACTAAAGTGCAAAATGACTTGTTGGGAAATAATTCTAAAGAAAAACATGCTTATGAAGTAACAACTAGAGGTGGTGTTTCTACCCAGGATCCTCTATATCCTGAAGGGCATCCCAAAAGAGTAGAACAAGATTCTCAACTAACTAAAACTAGTGCTCCATCTAAGAAGAAGAAAAAGAAACATAAGAATGTTGTAGAATCCTCTGAACCTGTTAATGATCCTAATAGTATTTCTATTTCTGATGCTGAAACTGAAAGTGGTAATGAACATGATAAAGATAATGATAAGAATGATACTCCTGATAAAGAAGAGGTTGAAAAAGAACCTGAAAAGCATGCTAAAAATAAAAAGTACACTAAAGAAGATTTTATTACTGAGAAACATGGTAATGAAAGAGAACCTTGGGTTCAAAAGCAAATGCCTTTTCCTGCTAAGAAACTAAAATCAAAGGAGGAGGAACATTATAATAAATTTTGTGATTGGATGAAACCTTTATTTTTGCAAATCCCTTTGACTGATGCTATTAAATTGCCTCCTTATTCAAAGTATATGAAAGATATTGTTTCTAACAAAAGGAAAATCCCCAATGAGGAAATTTCCACTATGCTTGCTAATTACTCCTTCAATGGTAAGATTCCAAAGAAGTTGGGCGACCCAGGTATACCTACTATTCCTTGTTCCATCAAGAATAATTATGTTAGAACTGCTCTATGTGATTTGGGAGCAGGTGTTAGTGTAATGCCTTTTTCTCTTTATAAGAGACTTTGATTTAGATAAGTTGATACCAACTGATATATCTTTGCAAATGGCTGATAAATCTACTGCTATTCCTGTTGGTTTATGTGAAAATGTTCCTGTTCAAGTTACTCAGCATTGCTTGATATTAACTGATTTTGTTGTGTTGGAAATGCCTGAAGATGATAATATGTCCATTATTCTTGGAAGACCCTTTCTTAATACTGCAGGGGCTGTTATTGATTGCAATAAAGGCATGGTTACTTTCAATGTTGATGATAAGGAACACACTGTCTATTTTCCCAAGAGGATTGATAAAGTATGTGGAGTTAATACAATTTTTAATGTGAAAACTATCAAAGTGGGATCCATTGATTGTCCTATATATGAGCCTAAAGAAGAATATCAAACTCTTGTGATTGGATCCATATCAATTCAATATAAGGTAACATGATTGATTTGAGGTTTATTTCTTTTATGTCATATAAAATTTATTTGGTAGCAAGACTTGATCAACCTTGTTAACAAGTATATTTTAATGCATAAGAGAGCTAAACAACATTTCTTTCTTTCTTTCTCCCTCCATTTGTTTTACTACTGTAGCAACCTCTCCTTATCTTTATTTTATTGCATTGTTGTGCCAAGTAAAGTCTCTAGTAGAAGGTTGATGCTAGATTTGGATTTCTGCGCAGAAACAGATTTCTATCTGTCACGAATCTGGGCATATTTCTCTGTAGGTAACTCAGAAAAATCTGCCAATTTACGTGCGTGATCCTCAGATATGTACGCAACTTTCATTAGTTTTGAGTTTTCTGATTTGAGCAACGGAAGTACCATTTTAAAATTCATCTTTACTGGCTGTTCTGTTTTGGCAGATTCTGTCTCTGTTTTTTGCATTGTCTCTTGTGGACTTTAAGTGAGGCTTTCTAGACGTGGAGAGCTGTAGCTAATGTTTTATTGAGTTCTTGCAATGTGTCACTACAGGGCCAAGGTGGATTAAAGTTTTTTGAGTACTAACCCCTCTAATGAAGTTTATGAGAAGTTTGGTGTGAAGGAAGTTTTCAAGGGTCAAGAGAGGAGGATGATATATGATCAAGAAGAGTCAAAAGCCTAAGCTTGGGGGAGGTATACCGGCATCACTCATTCTTTGCATATTATGGTTGCTGGATACTTGTACATACTTGTTTAGTCTCTTAGAGTGGTTTTCTAATGAGAGGGAGATGATATTTGGGGAAGTGCTGTCCAAAAACAGATTCTGGGCTGTTACCAAAAAAATTCGTGCGCACAGCCAGAACGTTATTTTGAGTTGCCAATTTTTGAGCATGTGCCCCAGGTTGTTATCTAACTTTCATTAGTTGAACACTTTTTGTCTGAGCAATGGAAGATTTTTTTTAATTTCGATTTCTGTACTGCTGTCAGGATTTGGCAGATTTCTGTCATCCTGCTTTTCTGTGTTTCTGATAGTTTGCATTCTTTTGTTTTCACCTTGTTTCTTTTCTAAAACACAAAAAGACCAAAAATATTTCTGTTGTTTCTCTTCACCATTTGGTTATTTGGTTCCTTGCTCTTAGTTTACTTTATTTGCTATCGTTGGTTTGCTATGAGAAAACCCAAAAAGATTTTGCTTTGTTTTCTTGTTTCTTTTGTTCTTGTTTCCAATTCGAAAACACCAAAAATATTTGCTGTTCTTCTTTGGTTTGTAAAGTTCATCATGAGTTCAATGGTCTTCGGTGGCTGGAGCATGGTTTTCATTTCATATTATCCAAGCTACACAAGTGAAAGGCAATAATGACGATCTACAACAATTGGATTGTGGTGAGAGGCTGGTATGAACTCTATTTGTTTTCATTTTTGTACATATACTCATCCATGTGAGCATGCTTAGTTGGTTCATGTGAGGTATATGTTATTTGAGAAAGTCTAGTAGTTCATGATCTCTCATGTTTAGCTCCAATTTATTAATATGAGTAGCATGTCATGGATGTTTGCTTGCATTGTTTTATTCATAAGTAAGTATGGCATTGTGGTATCCTCCTCTGAATAATTCATTTATATCGACTTGGCACATGCTCACGCATGCATATGACTGAACAAAAAGTCAATTAAGCCTCAAAGATTTATATTGCTTCAGAGTTATTGTATCACTTTTATGCCTCCATTAATTTATTTTGCCGCAAGCATGATTATGACAGTTACTGCTCTCTTGATTTGTCGCTCCCTAGTCTTTTGCTAGCCTTCACTTGTACTGAGCGGTGTCGCTTCCAAACACCTGAAAACCAAGTTGTTCCAAAAGTGTCCACATAAATACCTATGCATGGCATTTCAAACCATTCCAAGTAAATTCTCATGCGCTACCTTTAAAACTTTCAAAATGCTTCTCAATTTGTGTTAATGTTTCATAGCTCATGATGAAGTATGTGGTGTTTAGCTTTCAACCTTGTCATTTACTTTTGACGGACTCTCATATGGACTAGTGGCACATCCGCTTATCCAATAATTTTGCAAAAAGAGCTGGCAATGGGATTCCCAGTCCCAAATTAATTAACTTAAATAGACACTCCTCCATGGTTTGTGATTGTTGGACGGCACCCGAAGGATTCGGTTAGCCATGGCTTGTGTAAGCAAAGGTTGGGGGAGTGTCATCATCATAATAAAACTTAAATAAAAAGGCACTCCTTCATGGTATGTGATTGTTGGCAGGCACCCGAGGATTCGGTTAGCCATGGTTTGTGAAAGAAAGGTTGGAAGGAGTGCCATCCAAAAATAAAATGGGAGCCGCTCTTGGGAGTCCGGTTGATGAGGTAGTTAGTGTACCCATTACCATTCGTTGACAACAACAAGCACTTCTCAAAATAATTTTACTCCTGTTTTAAAAATGAAAAGCTCTAGCGCATGTTAATCCCTGCTTCCCTCTGCGAAGGGTCAATCTTTTACTTTTATGTTGTGTCTCCATTCTTTCTTTGAGTACTATCTTGAGAGCACAACTGTCATTCTTAGTATAATATGCTTGTCTCAAAATATGATTGATTGTGGTATAACTTTGATGTTTTTATCTTTGACAATCACTACTTCTAGTCTTTCTATGAACTCCAGAGGTGCCTCGGCATTTATGTTTTGCCGATCAAATACGGGCAAGCGAGATACCACTTTATCATATTCTCTTATGAACATTGCAATCCTGCTTATATACATGATTCATGATGCTTATTATTAATTGTTGGTACTTCTCCATGATTGACATAGCTGTTGGATGATCTTATTTGCATGTATCTCATTATAAACTGCTTAAGTATTAGCCATAGCATGAGAATATATACATCATATGAGCAAATGTGTTCGTGAAAGTTCTTTTATCGCTCAGTTGTTAACTGAATTGCTTGAGGACAAGCAATAAGCTAAGCTTGGGGGAGTTGATACGTCCAAAACGTATCTACTTTCCCGAACACTTTTGCTATTGTTTTGCCTCTAATTTGTGTATTTTGGATGCAACTAACACGGACTAACGCTGTTTTCAGCAGAATTGCTCTGGTGTCTCGTTTTTGTGCAAATCCAACTTTCGGGAAAAACCTCGGAATTTATACAGAAGGCCCTATTTTCCCAAAATACTTGAGCCGAAGGATAATTGAGGTGGAGGCCGAGGGCCCCACACCATGGCGGCGCGGCCTAGGGGCCCGCGCGGCCCTATGGTGTGGCCCCCTCGGCTGGCCTCCGACGCCCCCTTCGGACTACTTATCGGGTTCGACCTAAAAACACACGAGAGAGGTCGAAGTCGCCAAACCCTCCAGAGCCGCCACATCGCGAAACTCCGTCGCGGGAGCCAGAAGTCTCCGTTCTGGCACTCCGCCGGGACGGGGAATTGGAGGAGATCTTCACCGCCATCACCGCCAACGCCTCTCCATCGACCAGCCATGTTTCCCCCATCCATGCGTGAGTAATTCCCCCGCTATAGGCTGAAGGGGATGGTAGGGATTGGATGAGATTGGTCATGTAATAGTCATAAGATTGTTAGGGCATAGTGCCTAGTATCCGTAGATGTCACTTTTATGATATTGTTGCAACTTGTTATGCTTAATGCTTGTCACTAGGGCCCGAGTGCCATGATCTCAGATCTGAACATGTTATTGTTTCATCATGATATGCATTGTTTATTGATCTTACCTGCAAGTTGTATACACATGTCGCTGTCCGGAACCAATGGCCCCGAAGTGACAGAAATCGGGACAACCGGAGGGAATGGTAGTGATGTGAGGATCACATGTGTTCACGGAGTGTTAATGCTTTGCTCCGGTACTCTATTAAAAGGAGTACCTTAATTTCCAGTAGTTTCCCTAGAGGCCCGGCTGCCACCGGCTGGTAGGACAAAAGATGTTGTGCAAGTTTCTCATTGCGAGCACGTACGACTATATATGGAACACATGCATATTGATTGATTAGTACTTGGATACCGTTTTATTATTATCTGCAAATGCCCATGCTTTGATTGTTACATGAGTTTCTCTCATCCATGCAACGCCCAATCCGTCTCGGTGCCTACAGTATTTTAATCCTTGTTTACTATAATCACTACTGCTGTCTTTATTTCACCGCTGTTATTTCACTATTCCTACTGCCATAAAACTGTTACTACTGAGAAACTCTTGCGAGCAAGTCTGTTTCCAGGTGCAGCTGAATTGACAACTCCGCTGTTAAGGCTTACAAGTATTCTTTGTCTCCCCTTGTGTCGAATCAATAAATTGGGTAATACTTCCCTCGAAGACTGTTGCGATCCCCTATACTTGTGGGTAATCAACCTTTCACTTACAAACCCTAGTATGAGCACCTCTCCCCATGAGCTTGGCCTCCCAGTGAAAACCAACTGTTAACCTGGGAACTGCACAGGGCTTGGCCGTATAATTCACCTCAATTCACATCATTTCTCAACAACGGAGGCAGCCTCAGCATAACCCCTATGATGTGTGTTCAGAGGGAACCCATACTAAGGTGTATAAACTTCCAGTTAAGCCCTACCCATAATCAGGTATTGTGGGGGTACTTGAAATTGGAAAGGTATCGCATTCAAACCAACATCAGGTTTTATCAAAAATCACTATCTTCTCTTGTTCATTCTCAACTTCAACTTCAATCAATAGAATGACTTAGTATTGACAAGCTTTCAGATTCAACATACCATAAGTTCCCATCTAAAGTAGTCAAGTTTTAGTATTTTAGCATTAGCACTAATCATGAGGGGTGCTACATTGCTTTGCCTTTTGTAAGACTAACTTTACTACTTTAGTGTGCTTACTTATATAGACCAAGTTAGGTCAAGTCCTTGAGACAACAAGTAACACTTGTATGGTGCAAACTTAGGATAAGCTTGTATAAGAAAGATAAGAATCATGGTGCCTTGCCCAAGGAGGGCTTTGCACTTTGCAAGAGTATTAGCTTGCCTTGGTAGTTCTCTAGGTTTTCTTCTTCCTCTTCTGGGTAGAATTCTCCTTCCTCTTGGTAATCTCCGGTGCTAGCGTCTAAATTTGAATACGAAGTATAATCACTCAACAAATTCAAAGGCTATACTATGCTCATAGTCACTTCACACAAACTATGCTAGGCACACACATAAAGTAATTAAGTGCATTGGTTTCTTGATTTAAGAAAAATAATTTCCTCTCATTACATATGTAATTAATAATTTCCATTTAGTTCTTGAGAAAGATAATTTCCTCTCATTGAAACTTTCTTAAGATTTAATTTCCCAAATAATCATACATGAATTCATATTGACCTAAGTCAAACATTCATTATCATTATTTGAGAAAATGATTTAAATGAGGTAAATCACCTCATACCATTTTATAATTCCCAAATGTTTTAAATCTCCAAATATTCATATAGGAGTGTTTGGACCAGGGGTGCAAACATCTCATGAATTCATTTGGGACAAGATTTAAATGAAGTAATTTACTTCATAAGATTTACATAATAGTTTTGGACAATATCACTTAGTTAAACTAGCCATATTGTCCATTAGTTAAACTAGGGCATGATCATGCAAAGTGACCACACCATTTTCTTGCAGAAACAATTAGTGTAAGTCAAATGTGAACTATTGGAGTTGGAATTATTCAAATATCTATTTTGGTTGATTTTTAATAATTATTCTAAGGCAGAAAAGTCCCTGCCTTGTTTATTTTTCCACTTTAATTCTATATTAGATCTAGGGTTCAAACCAGTGGCATTGTGTAGATAACATCCTAAGCTTTCCAATTATATAAAGTTTGTTAAATTTGGCCAAGCCAAACAGATTCTATGCATTTTCAAAGTTGGGTCCAGTATTGAATTCAAACTAAATTTATTAAACTGGATTTGAATTAAAAAGGCCGGCGGGAAAGCTAACTGGGCCCAAACGTTTGAAAACGGCCCAAGGCCAGCCCACCACGCATCTGTGCACGCGCGGGCCACCTGACAGTGGGCTCCACTCGTCAGCGACGTTTAACGCCGAAGCGGTATGAATCAACAGGGGGCGTTGGATTAGATCGTGATCTAAAGGCTCAGGTGTGTCGTCGTCGACGGCGAGAGAGGGGCTCGCCGGCGGCGCAGGTAGGGGGTCGGAGGCTCACCGTGGCTCCAGCTAGGGTTGGGCAGTAGGCGCGATGACGTTGTGGACGACGGCGAATCTCCTGGTACCGGCGGCAGCTCCAGGGGCGGCTTCCTTCTCCGGCGATCGTCGGCTACTGTGGGCGGCGGTGAGCTTGCAATTGGGGGCGTCTGGTGGCTAATTGAGCATGGTGAGGTGCTGGGGAGGTCGAGGAAGGAGAGGGGAGGGTGGTGGTGTGAAGAGATGGTCGAGGCGAGGCCTCCTTTTATAGGCGCGATGGTGGCCGGGGTGCTGCGGCGAGGTCGACAAGGGCGCGGCCGCTCCGGGGGTCTAGGGGGCTAGGCGACGACGGGGTCATGCTCACGACGTCACGGCGAAGCTACGAGCGTGAACGACGCGGCAAGGGGACGCGTAGGGTTGTCGGGCCGTGCATGTACCGCGCGGCGCGCGCTCTGGTCCTCTACGGCGACCGTGGTCGCCAAGGCGTGACGCCAGCTTGTCCGGCGAGCTCCGCGTGGCGAGGAAGGTACCAGGGCGCACGGGTTTGGTCTGGGTACAGCGAGGTGCTGCGAGCGACGCGTGGCCGTGTCGCGCGCGGCCGTGCACGGTGACGTCGCCCATGCCGCGCGCGTCGTACCTGGGCGTACTGGGCGCGACCGTGGCGGTGCATGGCGTCGTCCTCGCGATCAAGGGCGCGTACAGGGAGATCTAGGAGGGCGTCGTCGACGTGTTTGGCAAGGTGGCGTGGGCTGCTGTGGAGAGAAGAGAGGGGAGCGTGTCGAGGGGCGAACGTGGCCGGCATGGCCATGTCCACGCCATGGCTGCCCTCTCCTGGTGGTTCCTTGGCATGGGCTTGGTGTAGGGGTGTCCAAGGGACAAAGTTAAGGCAAGTGGTGGTCAAGGAGTGGTCTGGTTTGAGCAGATTCGAAAATGGGGTGATCTTGTTTTTAATAAAAAGTCTCTACTTTGCTTGATCCTATCTCTTGATCCAAGATGAATTTGGTGTGGTGCCCTTTACAAAAGTTGTTCATCTTGTTGTGTACTTGGATGACATGCAAAGATTTGGATGTGTTTAGTTTAGAAATTTTGAAATAGAGAGGCTCAAAGTAGCAACCAGAATATAAAAGTCAAAAATGACCATTATCTCATGTGCTCATATTTTTATTCTTGGCTTTGATTTAATTGGGGTTTCCTTGATTCTCAAAGTTGTAATTACTCTTTAATATCATATTACAAATATTGGTGAAGATCAAATGGGGCTATGGTCAATTTTAAAAATTTGACATGGACCATATGTTAGGGTTTTTAGGGTTTTATGAATATTTGATTTCTTTCTCTTTTTGAGGTAATTGGTTGGTGATCATTACTTGATCACTCTAGGGTTTTGGAATTCATCATATACACAAGATAACACTCATCATGGCATATCACTCAAAATGCACAAGTCCTATGCAGGGTACTATATGCAAATTTGAAAAGTTTTTGTTGGTTCTCAAATTTGGTCTCTGAAATTCTTCTTCTCTCTTTTATTAAAATTTGGGGTGTTACAAACCCTTCCCCCTTACAAAAGATCTCGTCCCGAGATCTAAAAGAAAACAAGTCTAGGTACTAAAGAGATCTGGGTACTCCTTCTTCATGTCTTCCTCCCGCTCCCAAGTGGCTTCCTCTTCAGTTCGATTGCTCCACTGTATCTTCAGAAACTTGATGCTTCAGGTGCGGGTGGTTCTGTATGCTTCTTCCAAGATGCGTATCGGAACTTCGCGGTATGTCAAGTCATGATGGATATCCACCGAACGGTGATAGATGTTCTTGAATACCTCGGTCTTCTCTGGGACTTCTAAGCACTTCCGGAGGAGTGAGATGTGGAACACATTGTGCACAGCCGCCATTTCTTCCGGTAGCTCTAGTTGATAGGAGACTTCACCTCGGCGGCTGAGAACTTTAAAGGGTCCGACATACCGGGGTGCAAGCTTCCCTTTGAGTTGGAATCGCTGCATTCCTTTCAGGGGTGACACTTTGAGATAGACAAAATCTCCGATCTCAAAGGTCATCTCTCGACGTCTCTTGTCGGCGTAACTCTTCTGTCGGGACTGAGCGGTCTTGAGGTACTCCCGGATCTTGTGCACCTTCTCTTCGGCTTCTCGAAGAACATCGGGTCCGAAGACTTGGCTTTCTCCGACTTCTGACCAATTTAGGGGGTACGACATTTCCTTCCGTACAGAGCTTCAAAGGGGGCCATCTGTAAACTGGCTTGGTAGCTATTGTTGTAAGAGAATTCTGCGTACAGGCAGTCTTCCCACTTGGATCCATATTCCACACATGCTCTCGCATGTCCTCTAGTATCTGGTTGACTCGTTGTCTGTCCGTCTGCTGGTGGTAGGCGGTGCTGAAATTTAGGCGGGTTCCGAGTCCTTCATGCACCTTCTGCGAATCTGGATGTGAACTAAGATCCTCTATCGGACACTATTGACTTCGGGGTTCCATGCAGTGCGACAATTCTGGAGATGTATAGCTCTGCTAATCTTGGGCCTTGGTAGGTGGTCTTGACGGCGATGAAGTGGGCTACCTTGGTCAATCTATCAACAACTACCCATATCGAATCATTTCCTTTGCTGGATTTGGGTAAACCGGTAATAAAGTCCATTCCTACGGAGTCCCACTTCCATTCGGGAATCTGTAGGGGCTGCAGCAGTCCTGCGGGTCGCTGGTGTTCTGCCTTGACTCGCTGACAGATGTCACATTTGGCGATGTAGCTTCCGATCTCCCTCTTCATTCCGTGCCACCAAAATTGTTCCTTCAAGTCTTGGTACATCTTGGTACCTCCGGGGTGGATAGAGTATAAGGTGTCATGGGCTTCCTTCAGAATAACTTGCTTCAACTCTGAGTCTGACGGTACACACAGGCGTCCGTTGTACCAAAGAACTCCTTCTTCATCTATGGTAAATCCCGGTGCTTTTCCTGCGGCTATTTGAGTCTTGATTCCATTGATGCTGGCATTTCCCTTCTGGGCTTCCTTGATCTGACCAATCAAGGTGGGTTGTAGCTCTATGCTGGCGAGGAATCCTTCACTAACTAGTTCCATTCTGAACTGTTCAAATTCTTGGTGCAGGCTAGGTTGTTCTTCCGCTATCATCGAGTTCAGCTGGCACGGCAGTCTACTCAGGGCATTGGCTACCACATTGGCCTTGCCGGGGTGGTAGTGAATTTCCATATCGTAGTCCTTGATCAACTCTAACCATCTTCGTTGCCTCATATTCAACTCCTTCTGTGTGAAGATGTACTTCAAACTCTTGTGATCAGAATAGATCTCGCAGCGATTACCCATGAGGTAATGGCGCCACACCTTCAGGGCTAAAACTACGGCTGCGAGTTCGAGGTCATGGGTCGGATAGTTCTGCTCATGCTGCTTCAGTTGCCGGGACAGATAAGATATCACTTTTCCTTCCTGCATCAGCACACATCCAAGACCAATCTTGGACGCATCGCAGTACACGTCAAAGGGCTTGGTGATGTCTGGCATGATCAGGATTGGGGCTGAGGTCAGTCTAAGCTTGAGTTGTTGAAAACTCTCTTCACATTTGTCCGTCCATTCGAACTTCTTGTCCTTCTTCAACAATTGGGTCATTGGTCGAGCGATGCTCGAAAAGCCTTCTACAAACCTGCGGTAATATCCGGCTAATCCAAGAAAAGCGTGGACCTCGGTCTGGGTGGTTGGGGCTTTCCATTCTGCAACAGTCTTGATTTTGGCGGGGTCTACAGCAATTCCTCCGGCGGACAGGATATGTCCCAGGAATCCCACTTCTTTAGCCAAAACTCATTTGCTGAACTTAGCATACAACTTATGCTTTCTAAGGGTCTCCAGGACAGCTTCTAGATGTTGCTCATGTTCCTCTTCGGATTTGGAGTAGATTAGGATGTCATCGATGAAAACGACAACAAACTTATCCAGAAAGTTCATGAAAATCTTATTCATGAGGTTCATGAAATAAGCGGGGGCATTGGTCAATCCAAATGACATGACATTGTACTCGTACAATCCATATCTGGTGGTAAAGGCAGTTTTGGGAATATCCGATGCACGAATCTTCAACTGGTGGTACCCAGTCCTGAGTCGATCTTCGAGAATACGGTGGCTCCGGTCAGCTGATCAAACAGATCTTCTATCTTAGGCAAGGGATACTTGTTCTTGATGGTGACATCATTCAGCTTGCGATAATCCGTACATAGACGGCTGGCACCGTCCTTCTTATCCACAAACAGAACTGGTGATCTCCAAGGCGACGCACTTGGTCGGATCAGACCTTTGGCTAGCAGTTCATCCAGTTGTTTCTTCAGCTCTACTAGTTCTGCTGGGTTCATACTATAGGCTCTCTGGGCTATCGGTGCAGTTCCGGGGATTAACTCGATGATAAACTCGATATCCCGATCTGGGAGCATACCGGGTAGACCATCTCGGAAACACATCAGAGTATCGACAGACGACCCTGATCTGATCCAGAGTTGGCTTGGCTACACTCTGGTTGCAGGTAAATTTTCTGGGTAGTCTTTCCGAGACATGTTCCACTATGATACCGGTGCTACTGGTCATGGTGATGGCTTTCTTAGCACAATCAATCATTCCATGATGTTTGGCCATCCAATCCATTCCCAGCACTATTTCCAACCCTTTGGTTCCCAGAATAATCAGATTGGCATAGAAATCTACTTCATGTATTCTGATGGGTACATTTTTGCAAAATTTTCTGGCTTTAGTGGTTGATCCGGGAATTTGAACTATCATGACATGTTTCAAACTGATAGGTTGGATTTTACTTGTTGATGCAAAGTCTTTAGTGACAAAAGAATGAGATGCTCCGGAATCAAACAACACTCGGCAGGTACTGAGTTGACAGGAAACATACCCAGACAACGTCCGGCGCTTCCTGGGCTTCTTCAGCGTTCATGTGGAAGAGGCGACCGTTGCGGTTATTGGGGTTGTTGGGGGCGAACTTCTTTCCGGTGGAGACGCGGCATTGTTGTTGGGCAGGTGCAGCAGTGTTGCCGGCGAGCTTGGCGAGCCTCTTGGGGCACTCGTTGGAGTAGTGTCCCACTACACCGCACTCATAACAAGTGATGGTGGACTTGTCTTTGTTGGCGACCGGGATGGCGTTGCTCCCAGTCCTTGGAGCGGTGTTGGTGTTGCTGTTGTTGGTGTTGGGGGCTCGCGTTGGCGCGCGATTGAAGTTGTTGGTGTTGTTCTGGTAGTTGTGGTTGTTGTTGTGGTGGCCTCCTGGCCTGGGGTTTCCTCCACTCCGGTTCGGGAATCCGGCGTGAAGTTTGCATCTGGGGTTTGGTGTTTCGGGGCAAAACCTCCGCTTGAGCGATACTTGGGAGGATTGCTGGGCCCACTCGGGTGCATCATGCGGCGTTTGCGGTTCTCGTTAGCTTGGTTCAACTTGCCCTCCATCTGAATGGCGGAGTCAACAAGGGCTTCAAGGTCGGCAAAGGGGATGTTGACGAGGACAGTCTGCATCTCGTCATGCAGCCCGTTCAGGAATCTCTCCGCCTCTTCTCGTAGTATCGTCTCATCGGGGGCGTACCTTGACAGTGTAAGGAATCTGTCGCGGTATTCTACCACCGTCATCCTTCCCTGCTTAAGTTCGCGGAATTCATCCCGCATCTTTTTGATAAGACCCGGGGGCACATGGTACTTGCTGAACTTGAGCTTGAAATCTGCCCAAGTCATGACTTGACCTCCGTTCATAGCACGGGTACTGGTCCACCAGGCCCGGGCTGGTCCGGCAAGATAGTGGGTTGCAAACAGGACCTTTTCATTGGCTTCAACTCCGGCTACTTCCAAATTGTTCTCCATGGTCTGGATCCAGTCGTCGGCGTCGAGGGGTTCTTCGGTCTTGCTAAACACCGGAGGGTTGGTGTTCTGGAAGTTCTTGAGTTTGGATCCGGGGTGATCATGATTCCCATGGCCTTGGTGAGCAAGGTTTTGCAGTGCTGCTATGTTGGCTTGACGTTCAGCTCTTTCCGTCTCCCTGTCTTGAAGCAGGGTTTGCAGCAGTTGCATCATGGCATCGTTGTTGTTGCGATTGGGAGGGGCCATCTGAATATACAGAAGATTATAAGATAAGAGGGAATTGTCTAAGGTTTATTTTGAGTGAGTTTAAAAACTTGTAAAACTTGAATGCTTTTGATGACAAACACACACATTCATTCATTCATTCCACATAACACATTACAAACTAACATACCATTCTTCCCATGGTTTTAAGAACCATTTCTCAGACTACGATACAAGGGATGGAAAACACACTCATACCCAGGGTTTTAAGAACCCTTCATGCTACGATACATGGGACGGGATACAACTCACACCTACATACGTGATCAAGTGCGGCTACCCTCATCCTCGATGTCGATGGGAATGACATCATCAGGTCCTGGCTCCAGGAACGCGTAGTCCTCCTCCTCAGTGAACTCGTCCTCCTCGAAGTCGTCATCGTCGCTCAGGTAGGCGCCTCCTCCCTGAAGATCGATACCGACCTCGTCTTCCTCTATCTCCATCAGCTGTTCCTCCTGAGCCTTGACAGTGGCCTCAAGTGATGCTATCTGTGCGCGAAGGCGTGTAATGGTGACATCCTTCTTTGCGCACTTCAGGCGAAGCTTGTTGCGGTCCCTGGACAGCATCTTGATGGCATCGCCATGCGTGATCAGTTCAAGGTGAGTCTGGTTCGCGTACGCACGGGAGTTGTCTAACTCCTTCTGAGTGTGGTACAACATGAAATCCAGATGCTCAGCATGGCGCCTCAGCTGTGGGTGCGACTGCAGCTCCATAGGCACACCCATAGCATCACGCCTCACGAGGTGTGCATAGCGGGACGCAAGTATGCGCACCACGTTCTGTCCACAGAGGCGTGCAAGTGCCTCCTGCAGGCCACGTGCAAGACCATCGAGCCAGTTGCTCTCGCGGAAGGAGAAGAGGATCCTCTCCGAGGTGGGAGGCTCCAGCTTGCCCCTTAGATCGGCGGTGATGATCCACTGCAACTCGCCTCCGACCTGGTCGTTCACCTAGATCCCGTGGAACTCCGGGTGAGGACGTCCAAGGAAGTCAGAGAGCGCGTTGAGGTCGTGCTCAAAGATCAACTCTCCACCATTCCCAAGCTGGTAGAACTTGGTGTTGAGGGGTTCATTCGGCTCCATCTGAAAGTGAAATGGAGGAGTAAGTTAGTGAGTGATTAAGTGTGGCAAACTTTTAAGTATATTTAAACAAGAAAGAGCATGATTTCACCAAGTTTTGGAAAAGCCTCAAAGACAAGAGTAGGTGTAAGTTTTCACAAATATTTGCTTCATTTTGATTTCAAAGTTAAGTTTTTATGAACGCCCATTCTAACTAAGGTTTTCTAAGGTCAAACAATGGCTCTGATACCAACTTGTCAACACCCGGATTTCGAAGTCCGGATGCCTATTATATCATTCATCGCAATCCCAGGAATATTGTTTTTGCGAGATATAATAGCTAAGTATCACAATCATCATTTATTACAACTCATAATGTCTTACAACTTGAATCACATGATCCGTATTACACAAATAGTTGATCTATTGATCAACGTACAGACACAAGTTCAAATGCGGAAGCGTAAAGATAAAGAGACTCTGTAGTCCACAGGCCAACGCTTGACGTCAGAAAGCTCTTAGTTGTCATAGGCGTCCTGCTGGTCCTCGTCTTGATAGTTCTGTTCATCTTCATACTCTGGCCATTTGAATAGCCAGGGACAAAGCCGTAAGTACTTTAAGTACTTGCAAACTAAGTACTAAGTGCTAACCAATTGAGTAATGGGGCTAAAATTCTAGTTCACTTGCATAAGCCAAATTTTTTGTTCATAAGTATTTGAGCATGTGCTAACTAACTCAGGTGGGAACATTAGTGTCATTCCCACAACATTTGTTGTAATTCAACAAGTCATCATGTCACCATGTATTTCATTAATATTTTCAAAACCCGACCCCGGAAACTGTATGGCCTTTCCAACCGTCCGTAACCGTGGACGCGGCTATTCGAATAGATTTACACTCTGCAGAGGTTGCACACTTGTGCCACAACATTTGATTTCATCCGTCGGAATGACTCCGAATCATCGTAACACAGTACGCGGATCATCAACCATAACCTTTCACTTACAAACCCTAGTATGAGCACCTCTCCCCATGAGCTTGGCCTCCCAGTGAAAACCAACTGTTAACCTGGGAACTGCACAGGGCTTGGCCGTATAATTCACCTCAATTCACATCATTTCTCAACAACGGAGGCAGCCTCGGCATAACCCCTATGATGTGTGTTCAGAGGGAACCCATACTAAGGTGTATAAACTTCCAGTTAAGCCCTACCCATAATCAGGTATTGTGGGGGTACTTGAAATTGGAAAGGTATCGCATTCAAACCAACATCAGGTTTTATCAAAAATCACTATCTTCTCTTGTTCATTCTCAACTTCAACTTCAATCAATAGAATGACTTAGTATTGACAAGCTTTCAGATTCAACATACCATAAGTTCCCATCTAAAGTAGTCAAGTTTTAGTATTTTAGCATTAGCACTAATCATGAGGGGTGCTACATTGCTTTGCCTTTTGTAAGACTAACTTTACTACTTTAGTGTTCTTACTTATTTAGACCAAGTTAGGTCAAGTCCTTGAGACAACAAGTAACACTTGTATGGTGCAAACTTAGGATAAGCTTGTATAAGAAAGATAAGAATCATGGTGCCTTGCCCAAGGAGGGCTTTGCACTTTGCAAGAGTATTAGCTTGCCTTGGTAGTTCTCTAGGTTTTCTTCTTCCTCTTCTGGGTAGAATTCTCCTTCCTCTTGGTAATCTCTGGTGCTAGCGTCTAAATTTGAATACGAAGTATAATCACTCAACAAATTCAAAGGCTATCTATGCTCATAGTCACTTCACACAAACTATGCTAGGCACACACATAAAGTAATTAAGTGCATTGGTTTCTTGATTTAAGAAAAATAATTTCCTCTCATTACATATGTAATTAATAATTTCCATTTAGTTCTTGAGAAAGATAATTTCCTCTCATTGAAACTTTCTTAAGATTTAATTTCCCAAATAATCATACATGAATTCATATTGACCTAAGTCAAACATTCATTATCATTATTTGAGAAAATGATTTAAATGAGGTAAATCACCTCATACCATTTTATGATTCCCAAATGTTTTAAATCTCCAAATATTCATATAGGAGTATTTGGACCAGGGGTGCAAACATCTCATGAATTCATTTGGGACAAGATTTAAATGAAGTAATTTACTTCATAAGATTTACATAATAGTTTTGGACAATATCACTTAGTTAAACTAGCCATATTGTCCATTAGTTAAACTAGGGCATGATCATGCAAAGTGACCACACCATTTTCTTGCAGAAACAATTAGTGTAAGTCAAATGTGAACTATTGGAGTTGGAATTATTCAAATATCTATTTTGGTTGATTTTTAATAATTATTCTAAGGCAGAAAAGTCCCTGCCTTGTTTATTTTTCCACTTTAATTCTATATTAGATCTAGGGTTCAAACCAGTGGCATTGTGTAGATAAAATCCTAAGCTTTCCAATTATATAAAGTTTGTTAAATTTGGCCAAGCCAAACAGATTCTATGCATTTTCAAAGTTGGGTCCAGTATTGAATTCAAACTAAATTTATTAAACTGGATTTGAATTAAAAAGGCCGGCGGGAAAGCTAACTGGGCCCAAACGTTTGAAAACGGCCCAAGGCCAGCCCACCACACATCTGTGCACGCGCGGGCCACCTGACAGTGGGCTCCACCCGTCAGCGACGTTTAACGCCGAAGCGGTATGAATCAACAGGGGGCGTTGGATTAGATCGTGATCTAACGGCTCAGGTGTGTCGTCGTCGACGGCGAGAGAGGGCTCGGCGGCGCAGGTAGGGGGTCGGAGGCTCACCGTGGCTCCGCTAGGGTTGGGCGGCGCGATGACGTTGTGGACGACGGCGAATCTCCTGGTACCGGCGAGCTCTAGGGGCGGCTTCCTTCTCCGGCGATCGTCGGCTACTGTGGGCGGCGGTGAGCTTGCAATTGGGGGCGTCGGTGGCTAATCGAGCATGGTGAGGTGCTGGGGAGGTCGAGGAAGGAGAGGGAGGGTGGTGGTGTGAAGAGATGGCCGAGGCGAGGCCTCCTTTTATAGGCGCGATGGTGGCCGGTGCTGCGGCGAGGTCAACAAGGCGCGGCCGCTCCGGGGTCTAGGGAGCTAGGCGACGACGGGGTCATGCTCACGACGTCACGCGCCTACGAGCGTGAACGACGCGGCAAGGGGACGCGTAGGGTTGTCGGGGCCGTGCATGCCGCGGCCGCGGCGGGCTCTGGTCCTCTCCAGCGACCGTGGTCGCCAAGGCGTGACGCCAGCTTGTCCGGCGAGCTCCGCGTGGCGAGGAAGGTACCAGGGCGCGCGGGTTTGGTCTGGGTACGACGAGGTGCTGCGAGCGACATGTGTCCGTGTCGCGCGCGCCGTGCACGGACGTCGCCCATGCCGCTCGCGTCGTACCTGGGCGTACTGGGCGCGACCGTGGAGGTTCATGGCGTCGTCCTCACGATCAAGGGCGCGTACGGGGAGATCCAGGAGGGCTTCGTCGACGTGTTTGGCAAGGTGGCGTGGGCTGCTGTGGAGAGAAGAGAGGGGAGGCGTGCCGGTGGCGAACGTGGCCGGCATGGGCATGTCCACGCCATGGCTGCCCTCTCCTGGTGGTTCCTTGGCATGGGCTTGGTGTAGGGGTGTCCAAGGGACAAAGTTAAGGCAAGTGGTGGTCAAGGAGTGGTCTGGTTTGAGCAGATTCGAAAATGGGGTGATCTTGTTTTTAATAAAAAGTCTCTACTTTGCTTGATCCTATCTCTTGATCCAAGATGAATTTGGTGTGGTGCCCTTTACAAAAGTTGTTCATCTTGTTGTGTACTTGGATGACATGCAAAGATTTGGATGTGTTTAGTTTAGAAATTTTGAAATAGAGAGGCTCAAAGTAGCAACCAGAATATAAAAGTCAAAAATGACCATTATCTCATGTGCTCATATTTTTATTCTTGGCTTTGATTTAATTGGGGTTTCCTTGATTCTCAAAGTTGTAATTACTCTTTAATATCATATTACAAATATTGGTGAAGATCAAATGGGGCTATGGTCAATTTTAAAAATTTGACATGGACCATATGTTAGGGTTTTTAGGGTTTTATGAATATTTGATTTCTTTCTCTTTTTGAGGTAATTGGTTGGTGATCATTACTTGATCACTCTAGGGTTTTGGAATTCATCATATACACAAGATAACACTCATCATGGCATATCACTCAAAATGCACAAGTCCTATGCAGGGTACTATATGCAAATTTGAAAAGTTTTTGTTGGTTCTAAAATTTGGACTCTGAAATTCTTCTTCTCTCTTTTATTAAAATTTGGGGTGTTACACAAATTATCTCACATGCAATTTAGCAGTTGACAAATATTAATCCACAAAATGGTCAATACAACACCACATTTAATCAGGACAATACATAGTTGTGACTTAATCCAAAACATACACACAACTCACACCAAATTCGTCAATTGTGCACACATCTGAATAAATATGCATAAGGTATCTTGTTACCAACCATCCATTATGGAACAACAAAGTAACACAACTTCCTAGATGCCAGATAATGTCCAAAACATGATGCTCCACCATTCATAGATGGCAGTACTGTTGCCATTGCCAAAACACACATAGATGTGCTATTTTAGCGAGACAAATGGAAAATAAGTACTAAGGCATACTATTTCATTGAGACAAACACATAGTTCTGCTTGATCTTCTACCTCAGGCCTTCATGCACCATAATACTTCAACAAGATAAGGAACATATTCCATCGATCAACGGTCACCTGGTAAGACATGTGCACATGTTATGTAATTTCCGCGAAGTATAGAGTAACAATATGACATGCTATATTGCATAGATTTAAAATAATTATGTTTCTGAAGGGAAATAACCATAAAGGAAAGAACCTCAACAACTATTAATTCCATGGAGGCATATCTATCTATTATATTATTATTAAAACAACAACAACAACCAACGGTTTAGATTAGCTAGGTATAAGAAAATCACGATTAAAAGCCAAGATTAGCTTCATAAAGCGCTTCCGGTGTATTTATATATGTGCGTATAAAGTATCTTCTTCCCTACGTCTAACCATAGAAGAGATCTACCAAAACAATCTTCAGGTTCCAGGAACAATCTGGTAAGAAGTCTAATCTACCGCCGCCTCTCCTGCAGCATCCAAGTAGTGAAGTCAACCAATATACAAACTTCTGCAATGCGCCGTTGGCGGCCGCTACGATCGAGATGAAGGTTAGGCCTCAAGGATAAATACCACATGTGCTATCGATGTGAAGGGCATGAAGCCATGGAGAGGCCACCTAGGATGCAGCATCACGCACAGGCCCTGCACACCATCTTCGAATGTGCAGTTCCGCAAGACGCATCGCAACGTCCACAGACCACATGTTAATCGGAATTTCGATCTCTGAAGACTAGCGTAGCTGCATGCATATGTATATGCATTGACATGCCTTGGGGATTTTGATGATTGATGTGCGTTCCTTAATTCCAGACCGAGTCTCTACTTCTAGGCTGGCCTGGAGAAGATTCACAGGTTCTATATGATTGATGTACGTTCTTTAATTCTAGATCAGGTCTCTACTTCTAGGCTGACCTGGAGGAGATTCACAAGTTCAATATGATTCAGTTCCACGAAAGATATTCTTTATTTCAAGCAAATTACTAGGGTTTTGTTACTGGATCTGTACTTTCAGTTTACTCTCACCCAATGACCCAATAGGATATGAATATCTTGGAAAGCACAAACTGTGTTCTGGTCTGTAAAGTTTTAAGAGAAATAATAATATGCATTCAAGATATCAGGAAGGTGGTCTCTTGATAAGTACCATTTTAAGGACTGGAGGCAGTAACAATTTGTTCATCGCAGGTTATCCTCTTACATGTTTTTCCTGATTTTCTACCTTTAAAATCACTCCGGTGACAATGATATTAAATTTCATAATAATCTCTATTTTCTTATATGTTAAACAGAACTATCTGCAGGTAATAATCCCTAACTCTGAATGTATTGCAGGCGACACTGAATCGTATTGCAATTTGAAGAAATCGGATACCTTCAGTTCCAGCTAGTATTTTCACTCTATTCAAGGTACGTGACATGATTGTCTAAATCTCAATGCAACTCTGAGGTCTTGCATGCTGGCTGACTAAATGTATGTAAGTGCAACTCTGTAAGATCTGTTCGAGCTAACAAGATATTCATTGTCCTCTACAGGTCAGACCATATAATACCGTATGTACTAATAATTTAGTTTCGAGTCTGTATTGCTTCAGGTGAAGTATTTCGCCTCTTACTGCTTTGTAGTATAAGAATTGGCAACATAAAACTACGCAGATAAGTAGAGAATGAAATAGAGGATCTGGAATTCAGGCACAGTACTTTAAACTAGCTATGTCGTTTTCTCAAGAAAATAAAGCTGCTGAACCTATCTTCTGTATATGAAGGCAACAGAGCTGCTTCAATATGTTAACGTGCAACAAATACAAGGACGCAAGAGAGATGAATTTTGCAAAGCAGGGCTAACTAACCGAGGCGAGATAACTAAAATAAGGAAGAAATCACAAAATTATTGATCTGTGTCCGTGCAAGCATATTAGTAGTTTCATCAGGTTTACTTGGCCTCTAAACTGTTGATATATGCTCACTTTCAACATCAGACAAGTACATTAAGATCCCATGTTTTACCCTAAAATTATTTAATGCTAATACTGGAACTACATTCTTCATTTTCATAAGCAAGTTTTCTTCTCTTCAAGCCACATTTAGTTGATAAACAGAAGTCAAACATGCCATTGATTTCATTTTTACGCATTTACACTTGATTGATGCAGTACTAAGTCTGGCCAACATACCCTCTCCCCGTTAATGGCTCCCCAACTCTACACTTTTCACGCACTTATCATGTCATTCAACAATTTTCCTCATTATTCAATTAATTTGATAAATTACCTTGCTCTGAAACGTCCCTAAAAAGGTGCTTTGGATTTCACCTTTTTGCATCATCATGCAACAATATATTCAGTTAAACATCATAATCTTTAGTTAAAAAGCCAGACGCTGAACTGCGTGGATCTGAAGTAGTAGACTTCCTACTGCTAAGATTTTCCTGAGTTAACCAGCAGTTCAGATTTCTTTAGACCTGAGAGTCTTTATCATAAAAAAGTATCTATGATGAAGCATAAGAAATGTAACAAAATATCTAAAGGTATAATAGATGCCTCCCAATGGGGTCTCACAGTGATCTGTGATTCTTGGTCGTCGGATTTTCACATTGAGTTAATCTTGTCCGTTGATTCTAGGCAGAAAACAAGTGTTCCGATTGGCCCTCCCGCTAGCTAACCCCATGCAACAGCTATGTGTTACCCGCCAGCAACTGCGCGTGGGTCTCACTTCCGTCTGGGCCCGCACGTCGGTCACTGCGGGTCGATTTCGTTCGGTCAGGTTTGCCATCGGGTCGGAAAAAGATCTCCACCCGCAGGGGTAGATTGGGTATTTTCTCGCACCACGACCAGATCGGGCAAAACTGCAGCCCGTGGTCCAAAACCTAACCAGTCGTGCTCCTCCCCCAATCTCTTCGTTCTCCACCACCGCCTCCCCATCCGCTGCTCCCCGCCGCCTCCCCATCCGCCGCTCCCCGCCGCGGCCGTCGTCCTCACCGGCGAGCCGCCGTCGCCCCGCTCTGCCGCCGCTTCTCCCTCCTCTGGCCGATCTCCGTCGTCGCCATGGCTGGCCTGGAGCAGGGCGCGAGCGCCGCCTCCCGTCGTCGCCATGGCTGGCCCGGAGCAGCGCCGGCCTTGGGGGCAACCGTCGCTTCCCATCGTCTCCATGGCTGTCCCGGAGTAGCGCCGACCTTGGCGCGAGCGTGCGGCACGAGCAAGGTGTTGTCCTTGGGCGGGACAGAAGATTCATGGAGACGGCTGCCGGTCCTGCTGATGGCGTAGAGGAGAAAGAGATGGGACGCAGGTGCCAAGGAGATGACTCGTACAGGTCTGCAGCCAGGCAACCTCGTCAGCACATCCATCCTCACTAGCCCATGCCAAATAAGGTGCTTATGGCTTCTATTCCTCTTCCCCTTCTGCTCACATTTTTCTCTCCCCGTCCAATCCTTAGTGCATGATATGTTTGCCACTGCATAGAGAGGCCGATTTGGTTTGGATGTATTTCCCTTGGATTCATATTATTTGTGGTTGTTAGGTGTCATACTCACCCATTTTATGCTGATTAATAAATATATGACCAAGAATCATTAGAGGGGATGTACAATGAAGCTGTTGTCCAATTTCCATCTTATCATATGAGTCAAAATTTCAGTAAATTGTGCGGCTAGATACTTCCATTTGATTATTTATTCTACACAACTGAATCTGCACCACCAAAAGAGGCATTATAGATTCTTCCTACTTTTACCATGACTAATGCTGGTACTGGATTAGAAGCTGCAATAAAACATAATCTTGAAATTCTCACAATTCTGCTTCATCGCACTCTGTGTGGGCTAATAGGTTTTCTGTGTTTATGTTGGAGGCTGCGAGTTCCCACTGAACTTTACATGCCGTGTAATTTTTGTATATATTCTAGACCAGTTTATTGATTCTCCGACGCAGGGGATTGCAACAAGTCCATTCACCTCTGGGAGCCATCTTTGAACACTTGGGAAGAGTATAAATAACCTTTTGTTGGACACTCAGCAACATTGAGGATCTGCAGGCATTTTACTGAATGATGCATCATATATCTACTCCTATGTTCTCTAAAAACGTTGACTGTCTCAAATATTATGATTATATTCTTGCACTGGAGTCCCACAGAAGCCGACATTTTTGCCTCTTGTTCGATGGATGGAAAGATATGTATTTGGGATATAAGG
Organism: Lolium multiflorum; assembly: GCA_030979885.1. Lineage (NCBI taxonomy): Eukaryota > Viridiplantae > Streptophyta > Magnoliopsida > Poales > Poaceae > Lolium > Lolium multiflorum. The sequence continues at coordinate 249,473,996 of CM061750.1, forward strand.
ACAGGAAAGCATCCCATTATTTATGTGAAGGCCGAAAATGCTGATGTGAATGTTATCTCTTGGAATCGGTATAGTTAGTAGGATTTTATGTTCAGGAGCAGTTCAGCACTACCACTTGAACACAACTTCTTTCCCTCTGCTTCTTTTACATCTTCGTTTTGTTTTCTGCAGTGTATTTTTTATTTATGGTTGTCTTTTTTCTCAGAAAATTGATGAACAACCAGAGTGGATCTGGGGTCCTCATAATGGAGATCATCTTTGTCTGAAGCCCAGTCGACTACGCGAGACCTCTCGTGGAGGTTAGCTCTCCGTCTGCTTGGTTGATCGATCTCATGCAGCTTGTTGACAATTATCACAGGATTGTTGACAATTGGCCCCCGATTTGGTGGTGCAATTGATGACGCTGCTCGGTACTTCAAAGATGCATATGATAGGGTGAGTAAACTTATTTCATACCCCTTTAATTTTTTCTCTAGCTCTATATTTATGCATTTTTAATTGCTCTAATAAAAATGCATCAATTGCTTCTAGGGTCTTACGCCTTACGAATTTGTGGTGGGCATGAAAAAGAAGGGAATCCGTGTCCCTGGGTTTGGTCACAGGTATAATACACACTTGACACCATAATAATCTTGCACCTGAAAATGGATTTGAGACATATTAATCTATTGCTCCAATGTACAACAAGTTCTGATGTATTTTGACTATTTTCTCAAATTTTCACTTGCATCTCCTTATTAGGATCAAGAGCAGAGATAACAGGGACAAGAGAGTGCAGCTTTTACAGAAATATGCGCACACACATTTCCCTTCAGTTAAATATATGGAATACGCTGTTCAGGTGGAGACCTACACCCTGTCAAAGGCCAACACTTTTGTTATGAACGTCGATGGTGCAATTGGGTCACTTTTCTTGGATCTTCTTTCTGGGAGTGGAATGTTCAGCAAGCAAGAGATCGACGAGATTGTAGAGATTGGGTATCTTAATGAACTCTTTGTGCTTGCACGTTCAATTGGCCTAATTGGGTGAGTCTTGTTCTTCAATAGAGATATTTCATTAGTATTTTCTCATGCTTTTGTGACCAACATATTTTCAGTTCTTATAACTACATTATTGTTATTCTAATTACGTAGTTAGTTCTAATAATATTTCCAATCTGCTACTTGGATTTACAGGCACACCTTTGACCAGAAGAGGCTCAAGCAACCTTTGTACCGTCACACGTGGGAGGATGTCCTATACACCAAGTGAGGCTGACTTATTCTTTCAGCATGGCATCGTATTGGTTGTCCACCTGTGTGTACACTACATAAAATTGAGCATAATTGCATAGAATTCAAAGTTCTGAAAATGTTGATGGAACTAGGAGAGATGGAGAGAGAGAAGACCGTTGCAAATGAGCACTGGTTGTGTGTTTTATGTAAGCTCCAAATGTAAGTGTTTTAGATTCTTCAACAGATACTGGAAAAGGATACTTAATAATTTTTTCATGTTATGTCAATTAAGTTAACTTTGAATTTAGTTCGACATCTTGGGGAGTGCTGTCATGGTTTTGAGGCTCCCCAATACAAAATTCTGAATTCTGTAATGCCATTTTTCTGCAATTAAATGTTAACGTCTTGTTGCTTCGAGCTAACTTTTTTCAGAAACTTACTGGACAAACATGGCTACTGTAAGGGTGCATCCATTTCAATTGTTTCGGTCTATTCATTGGTGTTTTAGATTCAACCTTTGTGCGACCGAGGTTTGAGCACCGCCAAATGCATTCTATTTACTGGACCCGTCCTTCAAAAAGCGAACATTATAATCAAATCATTGACTAGGTAATTAGTACATTCTGCCATCCTAGAGGTCCAAGAAAAGATTTGGTTTGGTTGTCAATTTGAATTTCTGTGTACCATATTCTCTTAATACCACTAGTCATAAATAGAATAATTTACAAAGCTATCGTTTGTTGGTGTATGTTCTCTTATTTCTTTACTATCTTCAATTATTGAATGCTACTTTCTCAGAAAATCGACTAATTACCTATTTCTCTTCTTGATAGTGTTGACAGCTTGAAAATAATATTGTTATTGGCCTTTTCATTTTACGGCAAGAGCATTATCCTGATGCTAGAGGCCTACTTCTCTCATGATCCCATTTGTGTACTATGCATGTAAGTGCCTCTCTTCTTTTTTATTCTGTCTATATTTATCTTATGTTGGTACAGTTTTTTTATAGGGGTAATAACAACCAATAAGGTTACCAAATACTGTTGGATGTGCATATGCAGTTTTCAAACTGGGTCATTGCATTAGGAAAACATAATATAAGTTACGATATTCTTGCCCTGAAAGATTACTGAGATGTAGAGAATAAATGCATATGCCCACATTTGGCTTTATTCCGTTGCAAAATTGTGGAATGTTCTGTTTCATTAATTTTAGAATTGTAAATGCCGTGCCTTAGATCACGGGATGCACCATGTTTTCATTTCCTTGCATCCAGTAGGATAATATTTCTTTCATTCCATGGCAGTAGCTTAGGATTTCATTTCCTTGCATCCAGTAGCATAATATTTTGTTAATTCCATGGTAGGAGCTTCATGGAGACCATCATCGACCACCGTCATTCTGGAATCTATGCTGAAAAAGTTATACCTTCCATTCCTAAGTATGAAAGCCGTGCAATTGGAGGAGGCTTCTTTGGGACTGAAGTGATGTTTTATCCTTCTAATGCTTTCTTCGGTCTTCACTCTCTACTCATTCGCTACTAAGCTATCTGGCAAGCTCCTTGGAAGTAGCAACAAATGATGTTGCGAGGCAAGCATCATACAACAACCAAGTTTCAGAATATATGCTAACTGCCTCTCCTATATTATAAGGGGTGGGGAAAAGAACTGCTTCTGGAGCTTCCCCCTCTTTCTATGCTTATGTGCTTTGCTTGATTTGGTGATGCTTCAGTGCTTTCTAATCCGGCACTGATGTGCTCTCCTTCTTTTCTAATAGTTCTTCTCATTGGTGAAATACAGAGACATATACTGGTCAGTTACCAGTATTGGAAAGGGAGGATGATACAGACAGGGCAGAAATTTGGGGCAGTTAAGTGTAAGTGCGGCTACCTATGTACTATCAATCTTTTCTGTAGTTTTTTTTTTTACATTTTAAGCGGAAGCGTACTGCTAACATAATTGATTGATACAAAATTTGGCACTGATGTGCTCTCCTTCTTTTCTGATAGTTCTTCTCATTGGTGAAATACAAAGACATATACTGGTCAAGGGAGGATGATACAGACAGGGCAGAAATTTGGGGCAGTTAAGTGTAAGTGCGGCTACCTATGTAGTATCAATCTTTTCTGTAGTTTTTTTTTTACATTTTAAGCGGAAGCGTACTCCTAACATAATTGATTGATACAAAATTCGTGATGGTTAGCAAACCTGCAGAAATTGCTAATTAGTGGAGTGTTGGTACGGCAGAGGTTTGGCCGAGCTGTAAGTGCAGCTGCCTATGCAATATCTATTTTTTTCCTGTCTACAGTTTTTTGATAATTTGAGCGGAAGCAAACTGCTAAAATAATTAGTTGATGGTATGAATTTGTGAAACCTTTCCCTTCGTAGCGAGTGCTGGTTGTTGCTCATATAGTTTATACTCTCATGTATGGCTATCTTTAATTCAAAATAATGTTGATCAATAATTTCTGACGTGTCTCTTAGAAATGTCCCTGGTAACACAATATAGTTTATTCTGTAGGTGATAGCCTTTGTAAGAAGTTTTAATTCTTATCTTTGAGAGGTTTAGATGCCCTTCAATAGTGGTTGATGATAGCTTTGTTTTGTTGAAAGGTCATATGTAAGCAGTCTTTTAATTAAATCCTCACCGGTTTATTTTCAGTAATCAATGTATAAATGACCAAGTTTTATGTTCATGTTGAAGATTTTGATTCCGGAGTAAAATTAGGAACTGAGCTTGTACTGTATTATCCTTCAACTTGAATATGCTAAACCATCTTTATTTATGACATGGCTGCACAAAATTAGCTCCGCATGACTCTGGCGGCCGCGTTGCCTTCTACATGAGACAACTGCTCTGCTAAAGGAAGTAAGAAATCTAAAAATTATCTCTCTTCACATTAATTGTGTAGAAAACATATGAATATTTGTGCATGATGTGTCCTTGGAGAAGATAGATGTGGTTATTTTAGTGTATGCATAGTTAATGGCAGTAAGTAGTATAACTTCAATTCTTAATAGAATGGCCACTATTTTCTTGGTCGATGCCATGTAACTTCATTATTCAATACAGATTGTATGGCATGCCATGAACTGCCGAATTCCCAGTAGTTGAATAGTTTGAATATTTTTGTAAACTTTAAAGTTATTGGCATTCACACTTAAATAAATGTCCACAGGTTGTCTGTAAGGAGATCACTCTATTTTTCTGTTTGTAACGAGATCTAACAAGTAAAGATGTAGTTGAATAATTATAAGAACATGAATAGATTCAGCTCTCAAAAGCTTACATATGAGAAGTACACTAGGTTTATGATTCAATGATGGTACAACTTACTTGCCTGCAGAGTGGAGGTAGGAGTGAAAACTGAAGTGTCGGCGAGATGAATCGGTATGTCACCAGTACGTTGTAACACCAAGATACATGTGTGCAGCTTTAATGTATTGAACATGAATTAGTCTTTTGCTTTTTTCGTCTCGACTCCCAATTGACTATTGGTTAATTTATCTTTTCATTTGCAGCGGTGTTAACTCTTACTGATGCAAGCCCTAATTAGATTTACATTTCCTTTCTGCCGTGACTTCTAAAGACCATGCTGCGACAATGCATTTTCTATGTATATGATGATTTTAGCGTTCCTTCCTTGCTTTTGTCGCTCTTCGAAGATTCACCAACTGTTAGTTGCTATAATATATTTTCCTCCCGTTCCTTGGTTGTACATAAATGTTTGTTTCAGTAAGAAGGTTTATTATCATTTTCCCACCTACCACGTGTCTCACGGGATCGTGCGCCAAGGCGCATATTAAAATCAGACATATTCAAGCTTGGTATATCTTAATTCAGACCTTCTGTGAAGATGATTTTCTTTCATTTATTGTGTATTTGGAGACATTTGAAATATTGTAGCATGGAAAATTAAATTCTTTTACATGTATGTGCATTTGTTTTAAAAGACGAGGACTTGGTTGTCTTAGGCAGCTGTATTCATTTTTATAATACAAAAAACTCTAGCTTTACATTTGTATTTTGGAAGACATTGTTGAATAATTTCTTTACTTCATTCCACATAAATTTTGCAGGTTATGGTAAGTTCGAACCAATTAGCGAAGCTGATGGAAGTGCTTTGCCTGTTATTGATCATATAAATAGAAGACCTCCTGTTTTATACCATGTCCTTTGACTTAGAATGTGTGCTTGCCTGTTGGTTTCCGAAACTGTTCTTAGTGTGAATGCATTGTTTCCTTCAATTGGATAAATTTATTTTGTGTTAACCCAATGGCTATTGATGGTTTTAAGGCATCCCAATAGCTATTGACGGTTTGAAGGCAATCTCGGTATACAAGGTGAACGGTAATTTATTATCTTCTCTTTATTGTCAAATTGCTTCTAAGATTACAATATTCTGTTGTATCAAACGTGAGCTAATCTTCTTCTCTTACCTTTTCTTATATTTGGCTCACATTTACCTATTGGTTGATTATTTTTTCATTTGCAGTGGTGTTAAGTTTTGGTGGTGCAAGTACCTATTAAATCTACCTTTTCTCTGTGTTGTGGCCTCTAAAAACCATGCCACGCACAACGCCCATAAGCAGCTTATGTAGATGTTGTTTTTGATGTTGCTTTCCTACTCCTGACATACACATTGACTGTTAGTTACTATAATAATATTCTTCTATTTCCCTTATTGTATATAAAGGTTTGCTATTCCGTGTGCATTATCCTAATTTGATCTTATAGACTTTGTTTCGTATATTCAAAGAAACCTATTACCATTTTTCCAATTTATTTTATCATCGTTGTATAAAATGTAAATCGTTACGAATTTTACGGGATCGTGCGCCAAGGCGCACATTTAAATCTAGTATATAGAAAGGAAACAGAGTCAAGGCCCAATCGAAGATCGGACCACAAAATCTAACGAATTTCAATTGTATTAAGAAACGACTAGATGGGTTTTGGGTAGTGAATATGACAACATGAAATTTCTGCTTCGGTGAAAGCAGCATCACATACAGGAGGCTCACTCGCTGAGATGTTCATGTCTTCAGTTGAACGACGAACATCATAGCTAGCATGTTGGGCTGGTGGCCATGCGGCAATATTCGATCTTTGACATCGACTTACTTTAGTCCCCTCTAGGAAGGCCCCAAACACTAACGATGTGTCCAAGTACATTCATGATTAATGGAGTCAATTTCAGATAAACAATTCAGGTGCACATCTCAAAATATGGGGAAGAAAATTGCACAAAGTTCGACTTAGAAATATAAACAGTAGGAGTAACAAATTTTATTTTTGCATAGCATGTTCCGTCTTGACTATATGCAAGGACCAGATACATAGCACGATAAGTTAATTAAAACAAAACTTTTTCTTAACTATCGAGTTTCTATCTGATGTATTACTCAAATGAGTCATAGTGACATGGTGAGTTGGGTGGGCATGATGAACGGTAGAAGATGTGTCAAGGCCCATAACCAGAAGGTAAATGGGTTCACCATAAAGTGTAATTTAAAGGGTCTTTGTCTACATATTAGATATTATTTTATTTTTCAGATCACTCCACTGATGATGCCATTAGTTTTCAAAAAAACCATATTTTTTATTAGTATGTTGCACATAAAAATCCCTTGCTTGCATATGGCTGAGTGGAAACTACCACCTATCTCTTTTTTCACAAGAACACAAATTGCTGCTACTCTGCTTGTCATCTGCCTACTGGCTTCACGTAAAACAATACATTTATTTGTTTATAGCATTTCATATTTTCTTCACTTCGTTTTTAGATCCTTTTAGAAGGTGGTTTGTGGAACATATGGCAATATAATTTTAAGAAAATCATTTGGGCAGATGTTAGGTAGCGTTTACTTGCTTCTTTCCCCTTGCTCAATCAGCATGTCAAACTTTCATAGATCATTAGCTACATTATTTTATAGGCTTATTGGTACTAAGCTATCCCATAAACAGGGAAAAGTCAGCAGTAAGGAACTTCTGTGCAAATTGTATATCATAAATCATAAATATACTTAAATTATTTTCACTTCTTATTTCTCTTCAAGTGTTCCAAAAAAAAGTGATATAAAGAGGAAAATGAATATATTAGATTGAAGATTCAAACAATTTCATTGCTAGCCACGCAAATTGTGCGTGCCATGCAGCTAGTTACAAAATAAAGCTAAACATATTACATGTTGTGCGCCTTTGCTGCCTATCCATGCAACCTTTGAACCCTAGACGTGTTTGACTGGGCAAAGAAATGTATATATTTTACAAGCTTAGACCCAGAAAAAGGAACATGTGTGTTCACTAGTTTTATGGTTACAAAACTGATGTATATTTCCGGCTTCTGAAGACATGCTGGACCCAAAATAACTGCAGCCGAATTTCAAAATAACCATGAGACCTACAGGAACTGCGACCGAAATAAAATTAACCCCGCTAGAGTCGCTCTTGGATTGGTCATGAGCACCCTCCTTGCTGCGTACAGCCAAATAGTTTTGGTTAAAAGCAAGCTACATCTACTCAAATGGTTAGACTCTTCTCTACCCCACTTATGGAGCGCAATGAAAATTTCTGCAGCTGAATTTTTGTCACACTTGTACAATGATAGTAGAGCTGGAGCATTTCATCTTGACATGAAGAAATGTTTGAATTGTTTATAAAGCGACAAAGTGATTGCTCGTGCCATTTATCTAAAATACCCCACAGATACCTCAACACGTGTTTTCGTGGATGCGTCTATAGCTAAGAGAGCGTTGAGCCGGTGCGTTCTTATCTTGCCCAACTATCACATACATGCTTCATTATTAGTTTCCTACAATTGATGATTAGAGTGGCAGTATATCACTACATTTGTATTTTTGGATGCGTTCTTATCAGACTCCACTCGAAAGTAAGTCTGTATTGTCAGTCTAGCCTTGCAACATCTTAAGTGACCAAAAAATTGAAAATAAAATAAAAAATAACACATATGAAGCACGAGAAGTAAATTTAACTATGTTTGGAACAATGATACTTTTTGGATTATATAAATGTCTTTGAGCCCTCACTCAATACTCAATCGTCAAGCAAAACAGAAGGATATATGCCATTCACTAACATTAAGATGGCAGTAAGAACAGAAAAGATCATCACACAGAAGATTATATATTTAAGTAACTAAGAAATGAGAAGGGAAGATTGAGGTTGCAACACCTACCAGTTTACCAAACAACATAGCTAAGCTAGCATATTCAAAGCACTAGTTTGGAAAATATGTGAAAATGAACATACCATGTTTAAGACGCTGAACTGTAGATTGTTTTGATGCCTTCTCATCATTCACTATCTGAAACAAAGAGGATGGCAAATGAGGAAATGAATAATGAGTGTACCAATGCCCAAATATGCAACAAAATAACTAAATTAGTAGCGTAGTATATACATTTAAGTGTGGCCAAGCTATAGACTGCCCAAGACAATCAGCCAAAGTCTTCAGCTTCCCATATTGGCGAGGAAGTATATGGTCACCTCGCATCACACTGTTCACAACCACTTCATGGTACTCACCACCTAAAAGAGAACCTCCCACACGTGCTTCTGGATTAGTTGATTGGAGAGTAGCCTTAGCCACAGGTCGATCACGAGGCCTCTCAACTGAAAGTAGAACAACTTCTTTGCCACCCTAAAATATTATTATGGCACAATGTCATACTTCACAAAAAACAAATGATCAATATGCTGCAACAATGAACACAGAGTTTCATACCTCCTCATGTCTTGTAGTAGGTTGGAGTAACGCTCTCCCTCTCATAGGCATTTCCTACATTTAAATAAGTCAATTCATCATGTTATAATTCATCAACATTTGCATAGGTCAATTCATTGATTATTAGAGAGTCAAAATCAGACCACCTCAACAATAGGATTATTTGTCATGTCCTCACAGACTTCATGACCACTTGACTCATTAACAACTTCACTTGGCTGAATGCAGATTTGACAAAATTAGTAAGCTATTAAACAATGTATAACATTAAGTGGGACAGAATGGTTTTCAATAATACCATTGGTGGTGAAGGATCAGATCCACATTCTGGTGTAGGAGTGGACACATGATCAGCTACACCATTTCCTTGACCAGCCTTCTGGGTTTCCTTAAGTTCTCTCATCTCCTTGAATAATTGGTCTAGAGCATTGATTAGCAATTTGTTTTGTTCCTCCATATTTTGGCTATGACGCCTTGCTATTTGTATCCTTGTGGACAGGGGCGGAGCTCTTTGAGCTTACCCTGATGCACATGCATCAGGGTCCAAGATTTTTTTGTCTAGTATTTGTGAGCTTAATGACTGAAGTGCATCATGTTAGCTAGAGAAAGGTGCATCAGGGAAAGAAAAATGCAGCTAGCAAAGGCTGCGGACTTAAAGATGCATCAGGGAAACATTGGCTCCAGCTCCGCTCCTGCTTGTGGATGTGCATGTCCGGTGCCCATCTATGCCCAAACTAGCAGGAGTTGGTCCTAAACCAACCCCACGAACATATCCTCTTGGTTCACGACCAAATACATGAGAGAACAGATCACCTTTCTCTATGGGTTTTTCAAGCAATTCAGGATGAGTTCTGGCAGCTTTTGCAAGTGCAGACTACAAGAAAATCAAGCTCTCTAAGCATAACAGTTACAAACAATGAAAAGTCCAATAATTCATAGCACATAAGGTATCTAATAAGTATCTGGAAACACTTACCATTTTTGGTATAGCTTTATCTAGAGGATCACCATTCTTCCTAGTGTGTGTCTTAATAAATAATTCATGTCTGCTTAGATCTCAGCCAAGCTCATTACCCTACATCAATAAATAATAAAGGTTCCAATCATGCACAACACACCATATATAGAACATTGCAGTAGAAAAGCTAGTAACGAAATAGAACATTTGCATACCCATTCATGTCCAGCACGTGCAAAGCTTTTGCTTCCAGTTGTATGAGGTGTTACCACCTTAGAATGACTTTGTTTACCACGTTTGCTACTTTCCTGTCCTTCTTCAGATAACCAATACTTCACTAGCCATTTCCACTGCTCGGGATCAACTCTTATATCACCCCTGGCAAGAAGTTCATCCATTGTCCAAGTTTTCAAGGGATCATCCGATTTGAAAGCTTTTGTCTTTACATCACATTTGAAAGCTCGCCATTTCTTCGCAGCGGTCAGCAAGGAATAAGTATTTAGCCATTCATCCATCACATAAATTGCAGATAGGTCATCAAGTAGTTTTTCCTTGTGTTCAACTGGGACATCTCTCCAATCAGGGAAGTTCACGGGGAATTGCTTAGTTCTTATAAGGGTTGTGACCACAGCAGGAAATTCTTTTGAACCAGGTCCAATTGGTTGTTGTAGTTTGTTACAATCCAATTTGATCAATGGAAGTTTTTCATTTGCTCTTGCCCACAAGGTCTCTTTTCTAGTAAATTTTCTCACTTCCTTCTCCACCTTTTTTTGTTCAGGATCTGATTTATGGAAGAAAAAATTAAATTTGGTTGTTGGTCCAGTTTGCCCAGTGACAACACAAACAAATGCTAATATAAAATTGTGGTAGTCCTTTATACAACACGGTTTTTAGTGTTAGTGTGAGTTCGATAGAAGTTGCAGGACAGAATAAGAGGGGCAATGCACAATGGCAGTCAACAAGAAAAACTAGGTAAATTATCTTCAATGATTAAGCTTCACTTGTAAAGATATGTAAGTTTGTCTAAATATTTCCATGCTCAACAGATATTGCTAAAATAAGATTATCAAACAAATTACTAGCTACTAAAATAAGATAAACACAGATTCACTAATTTATTGCTTCATCACTTTCTAGCATGTTGTATAGTATGCAAAATATAACATAATAACAGGCTCTGTATCAATAGACTGTCACTATTTACTTCACAAGACATTAAATTATTTATTAGTGCAACATTATATCAAAATGCAACAAGGCTTCAATAGTTCATTTGTGCTTTGAGTACAACTAGAACAGATGTACCACTTCAATACTCAAGGGTGAGATTACTGACGATAGAGGATGAACTACTCACGCATCAATCCGAAGGCGGGCATGGTGATGTAGAGCCCTCCGGTGATGATTCCCCTCTCCGGCAGGGTGCCAGAGGCGATCTCCTGAATCCCCCGAGATGGGATTGGCGGCGGCGGCGTCTCTGGAAGTATTTCCGTATCGTGGCTCTCGGTAATAGGGTTTTCGCGACGGAGAGTTTAAGTAGGCGGAAGGGCAGAGCAGGGGGGCGCCCGAGGGGCCCACACCATAGGCGGCGCGGGCCTCCTTGGCCGCGCCGCCTTGTGGTGTCGCCACCTCGTGGCCCCACTTCGTATCCCCTTCGGTCTTCCGAAGCTCCGTGGAAAAATACCCGGGCGTTGATTTTGTCCAATTCCGAGAATATTTCCTTTGTAGGATTTCTGAAACCAAAAACAGCAGAAACAGAACTAGCGCTTCGGCATCTTGTTAATAGGTTAGTGCCGGAAAATGCATAATAATGATGTAAAGTATGTATAAAACATGTGAGTATTGTCATAAAAGTTGCATGGAACATAAGAAATTATAGATACGTTGGAGACGTATCAGTAGTGTATGATGAGCTTCATTATTCATGGCTATAAAGATATTTTAATGCACAAACTTATTTATTTTCGAGCCTGACTAATATGACTTGGGGCATATTTTCTTCGTATGGAATTTCGTGGGTATTTAAACTTTTTATTCGAGATGATTACCATAGAAAAATTTGAGGATTGTATAATAAGGAGTTTTATTCTCAGATTGAATTATGTTGGATTTTGACCTCTACTTGAACTTCTTGAAATGAATCCTTTGGTTTCTCATGTGATGTACTCAAATACACCAATATGCTGTATTATTGAATGGAAATGACATTATATCACCCCATCTGAATCCTAACGCGTTTTCCCTATTCTTACGTTTTCAGATTTGTGCAAACCAAACATGCCATTCTTAACAGTACTTTCGTTTTAAAGCAGGTCCTCCGCTAATCGTAGAGCCACCACCCAACGTGTTTGAATGGCGGTGTGCACTTAATGATGCTCTTGGCCATCATCAAGAGGTTGATTACGGTGTGTGGTGGTTAGCAAGATCTATAGATGGTTCTAGACTTCTGATGAAATGGAATATTCATGTACCGTTTGCCATACTGCTTCTGATCGTCGTGTTCATCATGGTCGCACTATTGACAACTATGCTTCTAGGTTTGGTTGCCTGGTGTTCAAGAAGGACACTAGTAAGTTAAATGAAGGTATTCCATGGGAAAAGATTGATGACCTTGGAGCATATTCTCTTTTCCTTGGAGTGAACTATCTGATTATGCTGCCATTAGGAGGTTCAGATGTTGTCCCATGATGTCTGAAGAGAAGATATTGTGTGTAGTCCTTGCCGAATGAAGCATGGCTTCGCAATTCGCAGCTGCCTAAAATATGTCGATTCAGTCTGAATGGTGAAGATTGCGCTGTTGGTTTCCAAACCAGCGCCTTGGAGAAAACATGCAAAACAAAAAAAGATAGGTACCTCGTAAAGACACCGCTTTGGTTCATCCCAAACTTCGCCAATGCCCCGGATTGGAACAAGTGTGATGTTTAATTATGAAACAGGGCCCGCAGCCATTGTACCTACTGATAGTATGTAATTTCATAGCTAAGGAACGAGGCACTTGTGGTCTACTATTTACAACTGTTTTGTAAAGATGTGGCCTATAAGTATACCCCTCTCTTCATTGATGCATTTGTGGTCTACATGATGGTACTCTTATATATGGGTGTGGCTCCTCAACACATAATGTGGGGGTATTATTGTGTTCAAGTTGAAGGCTTGATCTACTATAGGTTCACTTCTCTAGTTACATTACTAGGTACTCTGGTTGGCTATGTTGTGATGAACACATGGTGTTCTGTTGTTCGGTGAAGATAAAATTAGAACTATGGTATGCTTATGTGTAAGACCAAGGGACGAATTAGCTTGAGATGTTAAAATTCAGATTTGAACTATTTTTTGATATGGATATTTGAAATATATATATGGTACTGTATATGATTTTGTATAGCAACAAGCAACGAAAGGGCTGATGCTCCTATTCCTTGTCGGTGGGAGGACTATGTGTGCGGCGACCAGAGCCAAATTAGAAGGCCATAGCTATGTCGATTGTCCTTGAAGTTGGAGGGGCTTGGATTTTGGATGAGCGGAGTGGGGGAAGTTGTTGCTCATGGAACAAAAGTCCGTAGTACATGGGTACGTCCAAGGACAAATTGGTGCAGAATGCACGTCAATGGAGGTCCTGCCATAGGCTCAAGATTGCAGTACAAAAAAGAGAAGATTGAACATAAAGCCGAAGCACCCATGTGGTTCGTCCCAACACTTCCACCTGTTTTTCCTTGAGAAATAAGAGACGGATGGTGACCTTATTTTATAGAGAAACCATAGTGTTTGTGAACTTAACCTCATGAACATTCGCTGTTTGGTTTTTGGTGAAATCAAAATTTAGCAGAGATGAAGATCTTTGTTTGAATCCCGTGCTGAACATATTTTTCACAAATTAGCTACCCGTATTGTGATGAATACATGCTGGTATGTTGTTTGGTGGAGTAGCAAACATGAAGATCTTTGTCCTGAATACCACAATTGACATCTTTTTTAATTTTTTTTTAGCTAAGCTTGCGCTATTAGGCGCAAATGCCTTCAGTAAAGGAACGGATGGTGACCTTATTTTATAGAGAAACCATAGTGTTCGTGAACTTAACGTCATGAACACACGCTTTTAGGTTTTTGGTGAAATTAAAATTTAGCAGAGATGAAGATCTTTGTTTGAATCCTGTGATGAACACATTTTCCCTAAATTAGCTACCCGTATTGTGATGAATACATGTTGGTCTATTTTTTGGTGGAGTAGCAGACATGAAGATCTTTGTTTTGAATACCATGTTGGACATCTTTTTTTTCAAAAAATAGCTAAGCTCGCGCTATTAGGCGCAAATGCCTTCAGTAACGATCAGGGTTCCTGTGCTGCCCCATGTACCACATATTTTTTTGCTAAGGGTAACCCTATGTACCACCTTACCAATAGTAAAAAAGTATTGTACAACATTCCCCGCTTGGGCTTAATTTTCCACTTTTGGGTTGTGTTCGGCAATCTACATGGTAATTTACGTGGGCCTACTAGCTCAGGAGATAACGGCCCAATAGCTGCCTCCTCATCATTGAAAGGCGGCCGGAGATCGAAAGAAAAAAATTATTCAAGAAAAGAAACATTTATTCTACATAGAGGATGACATGTGGGACCCATTTTGCAGCAGTGTCCTTAACGTTGACAAGGTGGCAGGGGATCGAATCAAACAGCAAAGTAGCTAGAAATCAGGGGTCAAATATAAATTCAAGAAAGGAAACGTTTATTCAACAGTGAGGCTGACATGTGGGACCTATCTTGCAGCCGCGGCCTCAACATTTATCATTCAGAGAGGATGACATGTGGGACCCACGAGCCATCATCGTTCTCGACGTTTCTCAAAGGGGGTAGGAGATCGAAAGAAAAAGGCAAGTAGCTCGAAATCAGGTGTCCAAAAAATTCAAGAAAGGAATGGTTTACCGCACATAGAGGCTGGCATATTGGACCCAGTTTGCAGCAGCGTCATCAATGTTTCAAAAGGCGGCTGGAGCTCAAAAGACAAAGGAAAATAGCCAGAAATTAGGTGTCAAAAATAAATCCAACAAAGGAAACTTTTATCGTACATAGAGGATGACATGTGGGACCCATGAGCCAGCAGCGTCCTTAACGTTTCAAAGGCGGAAGGGGATCGAAAAAAGGCAAATAGCCAGAAATTAGGGGTCAAAAATAAATGCAACAAAGGAAGCTTTTATTGTTCATAGAGGCTGACATGTTGGACCCATGAGCCAGCAGCGTCCTCACGTTTCAAAGGCGTCACGGGATCAAAAGAAAGAACCAAGTTGCCATTAATTAGGTGTCAAAAATAAATCCAAGAAAATAAATGTTTTATTTTTCATAGAGGCTGACATATGGGACCCATGAGCCAGCAGCGTCCTTAATGTTTCAAAGGCGGCTGGGGATCGAAAAAAGCAAAGTAGCCATTAAGTAGGGGTAAAAAATAAATCCACGAAAAGAAAGGTTTATTGTTCATAGAGGCTGACATGTGGGACCTATGCGCCAACAGCGTCCTCATCGTTTCAAAGGCGGCCACGGATCCAAAGAAAAAGGCAAATAGCTAGAAATCAAGGGGTCAAAAAAATCCAAGAAAAGAAATATTATTGTTCATAGAGGCTGACATGTGGGACCCATGAGCCAGCAGCGTCCTCAATTTCAAAGGCGGCACAGGATCGAAAGAAAAAGGGAAGTGACAAAAAATCAGGGGGTAAAAAAATCCAAGAAAAGAAACTTTATTGTACATAGAGGATGACATGCGGGTCCCATGAGCCAGCACCTTACTCGACATTTCAGAGGTGGCATGAGATCGAAAGAAAAAGGAAAGTGACCAAATATCAGGAGCAAAAAATAATCCAAGAAAAGAAACTTTCATTGTACATAGAGGATGACATATGGGTCCCATGTTAAAGCAGCGGTCTGAACGTTTCAAAGACTGTATTAGATCGAAAGGAAAAGGCAAGTGAACAAATATCAGGAGACAAAAAATAATCCAAGAAAAGAAACTTTTATTGTACATAGAGGATGACATGCAGGTCCCATGAGCCAGCAACTTACTCAACGTTTGAGAGGCGGCATGAGATTGAAATAAAAAAGCAAGTGACCTAATATCAGGAGCCAAAAATAATCCAAGAAAAGAAACTTTATTCTACATAGAGTATGACATGCGGGTCCCATTTTGCAGCAGCGGTCCCAGCGTTTCCAAGGGGGCACGAGATCGAAAGAAAAAGGAAGTGACCAAATATCAGGAGCGACAAATAACTCCAAAAAAGAAACTTTACTGTACATAAAGGATGACATGCGGGTCCATTTTGCAGCAGCAGTCTCAACGTTTCCAAGGCAGCACGAGATCAAAAGAAAAAGGAAGTAGCCAGAAATTAGGGGTAAAAAATAACTCCAAGAAAGGAAAATTTTATTCAACATAGAGGATGACTTGCGGGACCCATGAGCTAGAAGCTTCCTCAATGTTTCAAAGGCGGCAGGAGATCGAATGAAAAGAAACTTTATTGTACATAGAGTATGACATGCGGGTCCCATTTTGCAGCAGCAGTCTCAACGTTTAAAAGTCGGCATGAGATCGAAAGAAAAAGGCAAGTGACAAATATAAGGAGCCAAAAATAATCCAAGAAAAAAAACTTTTATTGTTCATAGAGGATGACATGCGGGTCCCATCAGGCAGCAGCATCCTCAATGTTTCCAAGGCGGCATGGGATTGATGAGCGTAGATGTACACGTCCGTTGGGAACCCCAAGAGGAAGGTATGATGCGCACAGTGGCAAGTTTCCCTCAGTAAGAAACCAAGGTTTAATCGGACCAGTAGGAGTCAAGAAGCACGTTGAAGGTTGATGGTGGCGAAATGTGATGCGGCGCAACACCAGGGATTCCGCGCCAACGTGGAACCCGCACAACACAACCAAAGTACTTTGCCCCAACGAAACAGTGAGGTTGTCAATCTCACCGGCTTGCTGTAACAAAGGATTAACCGTATTGTGTGGAAGATGATTGTTTGCGAAGAAAACAGTAAAACAAGTATTGCAGTAGATTGTATTTCGATGTAAAGAATAGGACCGGGGTCCACAGTTCACTAGAGGTGTCTCTCCCATAAGATAAAAGCATGTTGGGTGAACAAATTACAGTCGGGCAATTGACAAATAGAAAAGGGCATAACAATGCATATACATGATATGATAAATATAGTGAGATTTAATCGGGCATTACGACAAAGTACATAGACCGCCATCCAGCATGCATCTATGCCTTAAAAGTCCACCTTCAGGTTATCATCCGAACCCCTTCCAGTATTAAGTTGCAAGCAACAGACAATTGCATTAAGTATGGTGCGTAATGTAATCAACAACTACATCCTTAGACATAGCATCAATGTTTTATCCCTAGTGGCAACATCACATCCACAACCTTAGAACTTTCTGTCACTGTCCCAGATTTAATGGAGGCATGAACCCACTATCGAGCAAAAATACTCCCTCTTGGAGTTAAGAGCAAAAACTTGGCCAGAGCCTCTACTAATAACGGAGAGCATGCAAGATCATAAACAACACATAGGTAATAGATTGATAATCACCATAACATAGTATTCTCTATCCATCGGATCCCGACAAACACAACATATAGTATTACAGATAGATGATCTTGATCATGTTAGGCAGCTCACAAGATCCAACAATGAAGCACATAAGGAGAAGACGACCATCTAGCTACTGCTATGGACCCATAGTCCAGGGGTGAACTACTCACTCATCACTCCGGAGGCGATCATGGCGATGAAGAGTCCTCCGGAGATGATTCCCCTCTCCGGCAGGGTGCCGGAGGCGATCTCCTGAATCCCCGAGATGGGATTGGCGGCGGCGGCGTCTCAGTTTCCGTATCGTGGCTCTCGCACAGGGTTCGCGACGAAGACTTTAAGTAGGCGGAAGGGCAACGCGGGGGCCACACGAGGGCCCCACACACCAGGGCCGCGGCCGCCTAGGCCGCGCCGCCCTGTGTGGCGGTGCCTCGTGGCCCCACTTCCTTTCCCCTTCGGTCTTCTGGAAGCTTCGTGCAAAAATAGGACCCTGGGCGTTGATTTCGTCCAATTCCGAGAATATTTCGTTACTAGGATTTCTGAAACCAAAAACAGCAGAAAAACAGCAACTGGCTCTTCGGCATCTTGTTAATAGGTTAGTGCCGGAAAATGCGTAAATACGACATATAATGTGTATAAAACATGTAGATATCATCAATAATGTAGCATGGAACATAAGAAATTATCGATACGTTGGAGACGTATCAGCATCCCCAAGCTTAGTTCTGCTCGTCCCGAGCAGGTAAACGATAACAAGGATAATTTCTGGAGTGACATGCCATCATAACCTTGATCATACTATTGTAAACATATGTAATGAATGCAGCGATCAAAACAATGGTGATGACATGAGTAAACAAATGAATCATAAAGCAAAGACTTTTCATGAATAGTACTTCAAGACAAGCATCAATAAGTCTTGCATAAGAGTTAACTCATAAAGCAATAAATCAAAGTAAAGGTATTGAAGCAACACAAAGGAAGATTAAGTTTCAGCGGTTGCTTTCAACTTATAACATGTATATCTCATGGATAGTGTCAATGTAAAGTAATATAACAAGTGCAATATGCAAGTATGTAGGAATCAATGCACACACACAAGTGTTTGCTTCTTGAGGTGGAGAGAGATAGGTAAACTGACTCAACAATAAAAGTAAAAGAAAGGTCCTTCAAAGAGGAAAGCATCGATTGCTATATTTGTGCTAGAGCTTTTATTTTGAAAACATGAAACAATTTTGTCAACGGTAGTAATAAAGCATATGAGTTATGTAAATTATATCTTACAAGTTGCAAGCCTCATGCATAGTATACTAATAGTGCCCGCACCTTGTCCTAATCAGCTTGGACTACCGGATCATCGCAATACACATGTTTCAACCAAGTGTCACAAAGGGGTACCTCCATGCCGCCTGTACAAAGGTCTGAGGAGAAAGCTCGCATTTTGGATTTCTCGCTTTGATTATTCTCAACTTAGACATCCATACCGGGACAACATGGACAACAGATAATGGACTCCTCTTTAATGCATAAGCATGTGGCAACAATTAATATTCTCATATGAGATTGAGGATATATGTCCAAAACTGAAACTTCCACCATGATTCATGG
Organism: Lolium multiflorum; assembly: GCA_030979885.1. Lineage (NCBI taxonomy): Eukaryota > Viridiplantae > Streptophyta > Magnoliopsida > Poales > Poaceae > Lolium > Lolium multiflorum. Next base: position 249,493,098 of record CM061750.1, read on the forward strand.
CTTTAGTTAGCGGCCCAATGTTCTTCTCTAACAATATGCATGCTCTAACCATTAAGGTGGTAGATCTCTCTTACTTCAGACAAGACGGACATGCATAGCAACTCACATGATATTCAACAAAGAGTAGTTGATGGCGTCCCCAGAAGCATGGTTATCGCACAACAAGCAACTTAATAAGAGATAAAGTGCATAAGTACATATTCAATACCACAATAGTTTTTAAGGCTATTTTGTCCCATGAGCTATATATTGCAAAGGCGAATGATGGAATTTTAAAGGTAGCACTCAAGCAATTTACTTTGGAATGGCGGAGAAATACCATGTAGTAGGTAGGTATGGTGGACACAAATGGCATAGTGGTTGGCTCAAGGATTTTGGATGCATGAGAAGTATTCCCTCTCGATACAAGGTTTAGGCTAGCAAGGTTATTTGAAGCAAACTCAAGGATGAACCGGTGCAGCAAAACTCACATAAAAGACATATTGTGAACATTATAAGACTCTACACCGTCTTCCTTGTTGTTCAAAACTCAATACTAGAAATTATCTAGACCTTAGAGAGACCAAATATGCAAACCAAATTTTAGCAAGCTCTATGTATTTCTTCATTAATGGGTGCAAAGTATATGATGCAAGAGCTTAAACATGAGCACAACAATTGCCAAGTATCACATTATCCAAGACATTTTAGAATTACTACATGTAGCATTTCCCGATTCCAACCATATAACAATTTAACGAAGAAGTTTCAACCTTCGCCTTGAATATTATGAGTAAAGCCTAAGGACATATTTGTCCATATGCAACAGCGGAGCGTGTCTCTCTCTCTACAAAAATGCTAGGATCCATTTTATTCAAACAAAAAAACAAAAGACGCTCCAAGTAAAGAACATAAGATGTGACTAATAAAAATATAGTTTCAGGAGGAACCTGATGATGTTGTCGATGAAGAAGGGGATGCCTTGGGCATCCCAAGCTTAGACGCTTGAGTCTTCTTAAAATATGCAGGGATGAACCACGGGGCATCCCCAAGCTTAGAGCTTTCACTCCTCTTGATCATAGTATATCATACTCCTCTCTGACCCTTGAAAACTTCCTTCACACCAAACTTCAAGCAAACTCATTAGAGGGTTAGTGCACAATTAAAAATTCACATATTCAGAGGTGACACAATCATTCTTAACACTTCTGGACATTGCACAAAGCTACTGGACATTAATGGATCAAAGAAATTCATCCAACATAGCAAATACGGCAATGCGAAATAAAAGACAGAATCTGTCAAAAACAGAACAGTCCGTAAAGACGAACCTTAAAGGGGCACTAGACTTGCTCAAATGGAAAAAATCAAAACTAATGAAAGTTGCGTACATATCTGAGGATCACGCTCGTAATTTTGCAGATTTTTTCGAATTTTCTACAGAGACTTGTGCCAGAATTCGTGACAGACAGCAATGCTGTTTCTGCGCAGCGATCCCAAATATGACATCAACCTTAACATAGAAACTTTACTTGGCACAAAAACATGTTAAGGAGAGGTTGCTACAGTAGTAAACAACTTCCAAGACTCAAATAAAACAAAAATTGCTGTAGTAAAAAACATGGGTTGTCTCCCATAAGCGCTTTTCTTTCAGCTAGGCGCAGAAAGTGTGAATCAAGTATTATCAAGAGTAGAAGCATCAACATCATAACTTGTTCTAATAATAGAATAAAAAGGCAACTTCATTCTCTTTCTAGAGAAGTGTTCCATACCTTTCTTGAGAGGAAATTGATATCTAATATTACCTTCCTTCATATCAATAGTAGCACCAACGGTTCGAAGAAAAGGTCTTCCCAACACAATAGGACAAGATGCATTGCATTCGATATCCAAGACAACAAAATCAACGGGGACAAGGTTATTGTTAACCGTAATGCGCACATTATCAATTCTCCCCAAAGGTTTCTTTTTAACATTATCGGCAAGATTAACATCCAAATAACAATTCTTCAATGGTGGCAAGTCAAGCATATCATAAATCTTTTTAGGCATAACAGAAATACTTGCACCAAGATCACATAAAGCATTACATTCAAAGTCATTGAATTTCATTTTAATGATGGGCTCCCAACCATCTTCTAACTTTCTAGGAATAGAAGTTTCAAGTTTTAGTTTCTCTTCTCTAGCTTTTATGAGAGCATTTGTAATATGTTTTGTAAAGGCCAAATTTATAGCACTAGCATTAGGACTTTTAGCAAGTTTTTGTAAGAACTTTATAACTTCAGAGATGTGGCAATCATCAAAATCTAAATCATTATGAGCTACAGCAATGGGATCATTGTCCCCGAGATTGGAAAAAATTTCAGCAGTTTTATCACAAGTGGTTTTAGCAGTTTTAGCAATTTCAGGCAGTTTTGTATGCTTTGCACTAGGAGTAGAAACATTGCCAACACCAATTATTTTACCATTGATAGTAGGAGGTGCAGCAACATGTGAATCATTATCATTACTAATGGTGGTAATAGTCCAAACTTTAGCTACATTATTCTCTTTAGCTAGTTTTTCATTTTCTTCTCTATCCCACCTAGCACGCAATTCAGCCATTAATCTTATATTCTCATTAATTCTAACTTGGATGGCATTTGCTGTAGTAGTAATCTTATTATCAATATCATTATTAGGCATAACTTTCAATTTTAATAGATCAACATCAGAGGCAAGTCTATCAACTCTAGAAGCAATAATATCAATTTTATCAAGCTTTTCCTCAACAGATTTGTTAAAAGCAGTTTGTGTACTAATAAATTCTTTAAGCATGGCTTCAAGACCAGGGGCACTCCTATTATTATTGTAAGAATTCCCATAAGAATTACCATAACCATTACCATGAGCAGAAGGATATGGCCTATAGTTATTACCAGAGTTGTTCCTATAAGCATTGTTGTTGAAATTATTATTTTTAATGAAATTCACATCAACATTTTCTTCTTGAGCAACCAATGAAGCTAAAGGAACATTATTTGGATCAACATTAGATCTACCATTCACAAGCATAGACATAATCACATCAATTTTATCACTCAAGGAAGAGGTTTCTTCAACAGAATTTACCTTCTTACCTTGTGGAGCTCTTTCCGTGTGCCATTCAGAGTAATTTATCATCATATCATCAAGAAGCTTTGTAGCCGCCCCAAAGTGATGGACATAAAGGTACCTCCAGCAGCTGAATCCAATAAATTCCGCGAAGAAAAATTTAGTCCTGCATAGAAGGTTTGGATGATCATCCAAGTAGTCAGTCCATGGGTTGGGCAATTCTTTACCAAAGATTTCCATTCTCTCCCGTGCTTGAGCAACATGTTCAGTATCTAATTGCTTAAAATTCATTATGCTACTTCTCAAAGATATAATTTTAGCGGGAGGATAATATCTACCAATAAAAGCATCCTTACATTTAGTCCATGAATCAATACTATTCTTAGGCAAAGATAGCAACCAATCTTTAGCTCTTCCTCTTAATGAGAAAGGAAACAATTTCAATTTAATAATATCACCATCTACATCCTTATACTTTTGCATTTCACAAAGTTCAACAAAATTATTAAGATGGGCAGCAGCATCATCAGAACTAACACCAGAAAATTGCTCTCTCATAACAAGGTTCAGTAAAGCAGGTTTAATTTCAAAGAATTCTGCTGTAGTAGCAGGTGGAGCAATAGGTGTGCACAGAAATCATTATTATTTGTGTTTGTGAAGTCACACAACTTAGTATTTTCAGGGGTATTCATTTTAGCAACGGTAAATAAAACAAACTAGATAAAGTAAATGCAAGTAACTAATTTTTTTGTGTTTTTGATATAGAGAGCAAGACAATAAATAAAGTAAAACTAGCAACTAATTTTTTTGTGTTTTGTTTAGGTGCAGCAAACAAAGTAGTAAATAAAATAAAGCAAGACAAAAACAAAGTAAAGAGATTGGGAAGTGGAGACTCCCCTTGCAGCGTGTCTTGATCTCCCCGGCAACGGCGAAATTTGCTTGATGCGCGTAGATGTACACGTCCGTTGGGAACCCCAAGAGGAAGGTATGATGCGCACAGTGGCAAGTTTCCCTCAGCAAGAAACCAAGGTTTAATCGGACCAGTAGGAGTCAAGAAGCACGTTGAAGGTTGATGGTGGCGAAATGTGATGCGGCGCAACACCAGGGATTCCGCGCCAACGTGGAACCTGCACAACACAACCAAAGTACTTTGCCCCAACGAAACAGTGAGGTTGTCAATCTCACCGGCTTGCTGTAACAAAGGATTAACCGTACTGTGTGGAAGATGATTGTTTGCGAAGAAAACAGTAAAACAAGTATTGCAGTAGATTGTATTTCGATGTAAAGAATAGGACCGGGGTCCACAGTTCACTAGAGGTGTCTCTCCCATAAGATAAAAGCATGTTGGGTGAACAAATTACAGTCGGGCAATTGACAAATAGAAAAGGGCATAACAATGCATATACATGATATGATAAATATAGTGAGATTTAATCAGGGCATTACGACAAAGTACATAGACCGCCATCCAACATGCATCTATGCCTAAAAAGTCCACCTTCAGGTTATCATCCGAACCCCTTCCAGTATTAAGTTGCAAGCAACAAACAATTGCATTAAGTATGGTGCGTAATGTAATCAACAACTACATCCTTAGACATAGCATCAATGTTTTATCCCTAGTGGCAACAAGACATCCACAACCTTAGAACTTTCTGTCACTGTCCCAGATTTAATGGAGGCATGAACCCACTATCGAGCATAAATACTCCCTCTTGGAGTTAAGAGCAAAAACTTGGCCAGAGCCTCTACTAATAACGGAGAGCATGCAAGATCATAAACAACACATAGGTAATAGATTGATAATCACCATAACATAGTATTCTCTATCCATCGGATCCCGACAAACACAACATATAGTATTACAGATAGATGATCTTGATCATGTTAGGCAGCTCACAAGATCCAACAATGAAGCACATAAGGAGAAGACGACCATCTAGCTACCGCTATGGACCCATAGTCCAGGGGTGAACTACTCACTCATCACTCCGGAGGCGATCATGGCGATGAAGAGTCCTCCGGAGATGATTCCCCTCTCCGGCAGGTGCCGGAGGCGATCTCCGAATCCCCCGAGATGGGATTCGCGGCGGCAGCGTCTCTGGAAGGTTTTCCGTATCGTGGCTCTCGGTACTGGGGGTTTCGCGACGGAGGCTTTAAGTAGGCGGAAGGGCAACGCGGGGGGCCACACGAGGGCCCCACACGCCAGGTCGGCGCGGCCAGGGCCTGGGCCGCGCCGCCCTAGTGTGGCGGCGCCTCGTGGCCCCACTTCCTTTCCCCGCTTCTGGAAGCTTCGTGCAAAAATAGGACCGGGCGTTGATTTCGTCCAATTCCGAGAATATTTCGTTACTAGGATTTCTGAAACCAAAACAGTAGAACAAAGAATCGGTTCTTCAAGATCTTGTTAATAGGTTAGTGCGGGAAAATGCGTAAATACGACATATAATGTGTATAAAACATGTAGATATCATCAATAATGTAGCATGTAACATAAGAAATTATCGATACGTTGGAGACGTATCAGGGATCAAAAGAAAAAGGAAATAGCCAAAAAGCAGAGGGTGAAAAAATCCAAGAAAAGAAACTTTTATAGTACATAGAGGATGACATGCGGGTCCCATTTTGCAGCAGTGGTCTCAACGTTTCCAAGGCGGCACATGACCAAAAGAAAAAGGAAGTATCCCTGATGGGCCTTTTGATCAAAACAAATCATGGGGTCAAACAAATCCAAGAAAAGGAAGATTTCAATTGGGCTGCATCTGGCCATCTGGGCCTTCGATCTATCCCTGTTGGACGCCTTTTGACTCGTAGAATTTCAGCCCACTCCAAAACAGGAAAGTCCTATGCTTCGCAAAAACAAAAAAATAAGGAGATTCAACATATAAGTTTGTTTATGTAAAAATAAAGATTTAATTTATCCATTTGCAATAGGTCAGAGCGAAATACACTTTTTATGGTCTGCAAAATAATCAAGATATCACATGTTTCTTGTACGGGGAGGCTGACATCGGGACCCATGAGCCAGTAGCGTCGTCAACGTTTTAAAGGTGGCAGGGGATTGAAAGAAAAAATAAACCAAAAATCAGTTGGTAGAATCTCGAAGAAAAGAAACATTTATCGTTCTGAGAGGATGACATCCGGGACCCATGAGGCAGCAGCATCCTCAACGTTTCCAAGGCGGCACTGGATAAAAAAAGGCAAAATAGCCAAAAATTAGGGGTCAAAATAACTCCAAGAAAGGAAAGGTTTATCGTTCATAGAGGCTGACATGTGGGACCCATAAGCCAGTAGAGTCCTCAACATTTCAAAGGCGGCAGTGGATCAACAGAAAAAGGAAGTAGCCAGAAATAGGGGTAAAAAATAACTCCAAGAAAGGAAATTTTATTGTTCATAGAGGATGACATGCGGGACCCATGAGCCAGCTTCCTCAACGTTTCAAAGGCGGCATGAGATCGAAAGAGAAAGGCAAGTGACCAAATATCAGAGCCAAAAATAATCCAAGAAAAAACTTTATTGTACATAGAGGATGACATGCGGGTCCCATTTTGCAGCAGCGGTCCCAACGTTTCAAATGCGACTTGAGATCAAAAGAAAAAGAAAGAAGCCAGAAATTAGGGGGTGAAACAAAAACTCCAAGAAAAAAAAGTTGATTGTACCTAAAGGATGACATGGGGGTCCCATGAGTCAGCAGCTTACTCAACGTTTTCTAGGCGGTAGGGGATCAAAAGAAAAAGGAAATAGCCAAAAATCAGAGGGTGAAAAAAATTCCAAGAAAAGAATCTTTTATAGTACATAGAGGATGACATGCGGGTCCATGAGCCAGCAGGTTCCTCAATGTTTCAAAGGCGGCATGAGATCGAAAGAAAAAGGCAAGTGACCAAATATTTGGAGCCAAAAATAATCCAAGAAAAGAAAATTTTATTGTTCATAGAGGGTGACATGTGGGACCCATGATGCAGCAGCATCCTCAACGTTTCCAAAGCAGCAGGGGATCAAAAGAAAAAGGAAATAGCCAAAAATCAGAGGGTGAAAAAAATCAAAGAAAATAAACTTTTATTGTACATAGAGGATGACATGCGGGTCCCATGAGCCAGGAGCTTACTCAACGTTTCAAAGGCTGCATGGGATCGAAAGAAAAAGGCAAGTGACCAAAAAATAAGGGGGTAAAAAAAATCCAAGAAAAGAAAGTTGATTGTACATAGAGGATTACATGCGGGACCCATGAGGCAGCAACATCCTCAACGTTTCCATGGCAGCATGGGATCGAAAGAAAAAGGAAATAGCCAAAATTCAGAGGGTGAAAAATAATCCAAGAAAAGAAACTTTTATTGTACATAGAGGATGACATGTGGGTCCCATTTTGCAGCAGCTTACTCAACGTTTGAGAGGCGGCATGCCATCGAAAGAAAAGACAAGTGACCAAATATCAGGTGCCAAAAATAACTCCAAGAAAAGAAACTTTTATTGTACATAGGGGATGACATGCAGGTCCCATTTTGCACCAGCGGTCCCAACGTTTCTAATGCGGCTTGAGATCAAAAGAAAAAGAAAGTAGCCAGAAATTAGGGGGTCAAAAAAAACTCTAAGAAAAGAAAGTTGATTGTACATAGAGGATGACATGCGGGTCCCATGAGTCAGCAGCTTACTCAACCTTTCCAAGGCGGCAAGGGATCAAAAGAAAAAGGAAATAGCCAAAAATTAGAGGGTGAAAACAAATCCAAGAAAAGAAACTTGTATAGTACATAGAGGATAACATGCGGGTCCCATGAGCCAGCAGGTTCTTCAACGTTTCAAAGGTGGCATGAGATCGAAAGAAAAAGGCAAGTGACCAAATATCATGAGCCAAAAATAATCCAAGAAAAGAAATTTTATTGTACATAGAGGATGACATATGGGTCCTATTTTGCTGCAGCGGTCTCAACGTTTCAAAGGCGGCATGAGATTGAAAGAAAAAGGAAATAGCCAAAAATCAGAGGGTGAAAAATAATCCAAGAAAAGAAACTTTTATTGTACATAGAGGATGACATGCGGGTCCCATTTTGCAGCAGTGGTCTGGACGTTTCAAAGGCGGCATGAGATCAAAAGAAAAAGGCAAGTGACCAAATATCAAGAGCCAAAAATAATCCAAGAAAAGAAACTTGATTGTACATAGTGGATGACATGCGGGTCCCATTTAGCAGCACCGGTCTCAATGTTTCAGAGGCGGCACGAGATCGAAAGAAAAACGAAAGTGACCAAATATCAAGTGCCAAAAATAACTCCAAGAAAAGAAACTTGATTGTACATAGAGGATGACATGCGGGTCCCATTCAGCAACAGCTGTATCAACGTTGCGGCGACGGATCGAAAGAAAAGGCAAGTGACCAAATATCAGGTGCCAAAAATAACTCCAAGAAAAGAAACTTGATTGCACATAGAGGATGACATGCGGGTCCCATTTAGCAGCATCGGTATCAACGTTTCCAAGGCGGCACGGGATCGAAAGAAAAGGCAAGTGACCAAATATCAGGTGCCAAAAATAACTCCAAGAAAAGAAACTTGATTTCACATAGAGGATGACAAGCGGGCCCCATTTAGCAGTAGCGGTCTCAACGTTTCCAAGGCGGCACGGGATCAAAAAAAAAGGAAGTAGCCAGAAATTAGGGGGTCAAAAAAATGCAAGAAATTTTTTTTTTCGTTCATAGAGGATGACATGCGGGACCCATGATTATGCATCGTAAACTGCTCGATTGGAGAGCGTTGAACGAGATGGCGCGATCGAGAAAAAAACATTGCTAGAGAGGATGCCATCTGGGCCCTACATCCCTAGGCGTTGCGGATTTGCGTTGACTCGGCCAGCGGACCCAAGAATTCATGATGCACCACGTCCTGGGCCACCATACGCGACATTTTGGATGTTTTCGTCGGGCTAGGTGGCCTCAAAAACGAGAAAAAAAAAGTTTTGACATGCACCACGGAGAGAGCAAAAATTGTCGGCCATGGTGCATCAGCAACCACAGCGCGACTTCAACTTCGTCGGCTATGGAAACTTTTCTCGTAGTGGTTATAACTTTGCGGGACACTGACGCTGCTGGCTGATGGGTCCCGGATGTCAGCCTCCTTGTACAAGAAACTTGGGACATCTTAATTTTTTTACCCGTGATATTGCAGGATACTTGCCTTTTTCAGTCCCTTCTCTCTGATTTTACCTTTTAAAAGTTGAGGGACGCTGCTTGCTGATTGGTCCCCGATGTCAGCCTCCCCATACAAGAAACGTGTGATATCTTGATTATTTTGCAGACAATGAAAAGTGCATTTCGCTCTGAGCTCTTGGAAACGGATAAATTAAATCTTTATCTTTTCATAAACCAACTTATATGTTGAATCTATGTTTTTGTTTTTGCGAAGCATAGGAATTTCGTGTTTTGGAGTCGGCTGAAAGGGCACGAGTCAAAAGGCGTACAGCAGGAAAGTTTGAAAGGCCTAGATGGCCAGATGCAAACCCAATTGAAATATTTGTCTCTCCATGTTTTTGGTGGCAATAGTTTTGCCAATCCTCTTTGGAATCAGAGAAGGGCATGAGACTTCAAATCAAGAAGGCGCACTACAAAAAACTGGGGCTTCAATGATGGTACAGGGTTGACGTTTGAGAAATCCGCCAGCGAATGTCTTTTTCTGTGACGGTACCGCATTTTCGCGTCACAGGTGGCGTTTGGGACGCTCGACCCTAGAAATTCGTGATGGGCGAGCTCTAAACGTCAACGATTGTGTAGAGATGAGCATGGCGGTGTGGGACTACCGGCAACAGGGGTGCCACGTCCCTTAGGTTGCTGAGAACGCAGGACTGACAATCACTCCAAGAGGAAACCTCGGGGTGAGGATCCACGAGGGCCGAGCCCTTGCGGGACTTCAAGAAAATCTCCAAGAGAAGTTGTGAGAGGCTACTAGCCGATGAGGCCTTAGATGCCCACCACACGGGCCCCGCCCAAGAGGGGTATCTAAGGCCCCCTTTACCGGACCACCGGACAAACCAGACAGGCGTCGCTCACCTCATGGCTGAGCTCAAAAGCTCCATCCTAAGGAGGAAAGATGCCATTGCCTCTTTGCAGCTAAAGCAGGCTCGACGAGGACCAAAGCGTCAAGACCCTGCCCTGCCACTTTGTTGCAAGGCTAGGTGGATGGCACAAACGGCCACCGGAGGCGTCATCGACGATCTAATCATTTGCCATGGACCGGCACTTTAATCGACTATGTACTATGTCCATCATGTAAAGGGCGAGGGCATTTCCCGCCCTCGGTTTGGAGATGTGGAAACCCTTGTCCGTCAAGATATTTCGTGGGGAAGAGGAGCACCTCCCCTATATAAGGACTAGCCTTGCTAGCATAGAGGGGGACGATCCAGGGCGATCACAAACCCTAGATACTTGTACGGTCATCTTCTCCATTGTGACATGCAATACAACCACCAAGGCAGGACGTAGGGGTTTTACCTCTCCGAGGGCCCTGAACCTGGGTAATTGTTGTGTCTCTCTTTGAAGTTCCATCATCGGAAAGGTGACGACGAGATTTTGAGTGCCCATCGTTCGAACCTCTCGGGTTCGGTGATACCCGTGTTCCTAAGCGGACACGAATCTGCGGCATTTGGCGCGCCAGGTAGGGGACCCAATTTGTCATCGTTCTTCTCCGTCAGCTTCATCGACATGTCCGGGAAGGTGGAGACTCGCGATGAGTGTGCGTGTCGCCGTGCGGCTAGCCGCGCTCGCTCTGAACCTTCTCGATGTCGTGCTCATGCCGCCTCCGAGCTCGCTGGACGCGACGCCTCGGTGGCTCCCGAGCAGCCCGAGCGTCGTGCTCCTGAGGTGCCAGAGCCGGAGCTATGGACCGACGACGAGGAATGTTCTTCCTCCGCCCGTTGGGGGAGCCTCAACCTCCCTCGACACAGGGCTTTACCTCCTTCGTCATCTCTGAACACAACGCCCCCGAGCAGCTCACGGAGTTGGCTCGCATCCTTCTGGCTCGGGAGTTGCTGAACCACCCCCCGTCAGATGCTGGGCGGGATGGTCGGGCTACACACATCACCGAGTTGGTGAGTGGGCCTGGCAGGCGCCCCACTCAGAACGTCCCACCGCAGCCGGTCGCTCAGCAAGCACCGGGGGAACCTTCGCGTGCAACATCGTCCCCGCAGGTTGCCGAGCTCAGCTGCCAGATCATCCCGAGGATGCCCGAGGAGGCTCGTGTGGGGTTTGAGAGACAGCTCGAATGACCACACAAGCGCCAAGCTAGGGTCCTCCGGGAGATTGCGGCGGCGGGACAAGGCAACCGCCAAGCTGGACACCCGTCTGCATGGGGGCTTGCATCGCCTACACCAAGGAGCTCCGCCGCGTCTCTTGGCCGCCCAATTTTCGGCCAGATCTGCCAGCTCGCTATGATGGCCACGGGGAGCCGACGGAGTTCCTACAGCTGTACATCATGAGCATTGAGGCCACGGGGGGAGACCAAAAGGTTTTGGCCAATTGGTTCCCTATGGAGCTCAAGGATATTGCCCACTCCTGGCTCATGAACCTCCCAGAGGAGTACGTCTCTTCCTGGGAGGACCTCTGCCAGCAGTTCGTGGCCAATTTCAAGCCTACTGCGGACCGTCACTCCACTCTCAATGGCCTACGCCAGATTCCCCAGGAGAAAGGCGTGACGATGTATCAACTCATGCAGCGTTTTAGCGTGAGCAACAAGATACCCAGGATTTTGCAAGCCAACATCATCTCCGCTTTCACTGAAAGCGTGACCGATCTGCGAATGAGGGAGAAGCTCGCCATGCATTTACCGCCATCTCTCTTTCAGAACCAGAATTGGCTCCATCACGTGCAGAAATAAGAGCCAATGTATCCTCATCAAAGTCACTTGCAGAATCATATTCTCCATCTTCACTCACCAACATCACACTTTTGGTTCGGCATGCTCTTTCTATGTGACCAAATCCCAAACATTTGCGACATTGAACAATGCGCCTCTTACCCGTGGAGGCCATCGAAGATGAACTCCCAGAAGGACCAGCAAATGGTGGCTGAGTAGCAGCAGGTGGCGCTCGTGATGCAGGCATAGTGTACTTGGAGGTAGTAGGCGCCGGTGTATCCCCACGAGTGGGTGGATCTGATTGTCGCGAAGACCATGATGATGTACGTCCTGCAGAAATATTAGCTCTTCTCCATGGTGGTTGACGATCATGCACTTCATGTTCAGCTTTGCAAGCAAGATGAAATAAACAGTAATGGTGTTGTACTCTCCAATACCACAACGAATAATGCCCGTTTGCAATTCTTGATAATAGTCTTCTACATAATTTTTACCTTGTTCTAAACGAGACAATTTCTTAAAAAAAATCACGTTGATAATGTGGAGGAACAAAACGAGCACGCATAGCAAGTTTTGGACCAATCCAGGTAGTAGGAATATTAGCATGATGTACTCTACAATGTTCAGACCACCAAATAGATACAACATCTGCGAACTCACAAGTAGCAGCACTAACACGCAAATGATCAAGATATCTTAAACATGCAAAGCTTTGTTCTACTTCCAGTTCCCAAGTAAGGTATGCATCAGCATTATATCTACCCTCAAATGGTGGAATGTTCAATTTAAGTTTTGCAACATGATCATCATCACATACCGGTCGTGGAGGTTGACGAGCGTTGCAGTTGTATTGTTGTGGACAACCAGATGTACGTCCTCGCCATCAAGCACGTTCTCATCTGCCATCTCGTCCTCCCCTTCATAATCTTCGTATCCTTCATCAGAGGCCGCTTCAGGCGCGGCTGGTGCAGCAGCAGCGGTACCCGTAGGCAGATCTGCACGAGGAACGCGGCATGCGTGTCGCGCATTGCCACGAGGCTGCGGTAACCTGGCGAAGATCTCCTGGAACTTGGCGTCGAGCTTGGTGTTGAAGGCTTCTTCGAGGCCATCTATCTTCTCCAACGCATCGGTGAGCTTGGAATCAGCATCGCCTACGCGCGAATCCACATCGTGTGCATGCCCGCCCAAAAGGTGGGTGAAGTGAGCATGCAACTCCGCACCCATCATCTTATCCGGGTAAATGTTCACCGGCGAAGTTCATGTCATGGTTAGTATGCAACAAGTAGAAATGTATATGCCTACAAAGTAAGGAATATGGTGGTTCACGCGTAGTCCGCCAAACAAAATACGAAGCTCTTATAAGTTCTTACCAAAAAGGAGGAAGGCGATAGGGTAACCAGCAAGGATCAGCGTTGCCCCAAGATTGCACAAAGAGATTACCATGTATCGACACAAAGCACGTGGAGACAATATGTGGAGCTGTAGGAAGGCTAATATGGTAGCAAAAACAGTAATTGTCAAAACAGCAATGCAATATTGAAAGTATGCTCAACAAAGGAACGGTGCTAGTCCTAGGCTAGACCATGCTAGAGACGCGAGCCTAGAATTCTAACGAGGTCACGACGCGACACACAAGCAACAAGCAGCGATGAGGTGGCGAACCGAGATGCCAAAAATCACTATGGTGGCCAGTGTCTCAAACTGATTCCGAGGTCTAAAAAAAGTATAGCCTCAGAAAAAAATTGTCAAAACTTCTAAAAAGTGCTCAGGAAAGCGCACATGCGCCAAAAAAAAATGGCGCTAAAGGCCATTGGAGAAAAGTGATCCCCAAGGTTGAAAAACAGTGTAGTCAAAAAAAAATTCAGAGGCGGTTCCAGACCAAAACTTAACTCACGAAATTTTTTGAGTACAGCACAGGCGAATTTAGAAGGAAACAGCTAACAAGGAAAACAGGAAAACCTAATTCTACTCGAACTCATCGCGTCAGAGAAACATCAAGAATTCATGTCACGGTAGGAAACAGGGTATATGGCAGATGTCTATGACGGTGGCAGAAGTATATGGTGGGTATATATGGCGGTGGCGAAATTATATGGTAGGTGTGTAAGGCAGTGGCGGAAGTATATGGTGGGTGTATATGGCACATGCAGAAGTATATGGTGGTGTATATGGCGATGGTGATCTGCGAGCGGTGCGAGCGTGCGACGGTATGCCTACTATGACCAGAACTCGAAACTCTAAAGGAACTAGACACTAAGACAAGCAACTCGACACGAAGATGCAGACACAAATTCAACTATGCAAAACTGAAAAGACAATGCAATGGCTCGTGGTTGTTTTATGGGACGATGTGATCTAAAACGCTAATTGTATTTTTGGATTTTTTGTGGTTTATGGGTATGAAGGAAATTGCAATCTACACTAGGAAAGCTGTAAAATCTCACTGAGCAACCTGAAAATGTGATACAACTTGATAGGGAAAAGGTGGCCGATCTTTCGGCGAGACATGCATAGATCGATTTGTTGGTGGAGTTCATGCTTGACGATCCGACTACACGTGCAAAGCTCGTGCGCAATACAATCGCTAGGACAATCTTCAGGAGTTACTGATCTTGCGGATGCACGATCAGCCTGACCAAAAGGTCTTAATTCCTACTTGAAATCGTGAACCGGTAAGAACTAATATTGCAATCAGAATATTGCGGATAAAGATGAAACATTTATTGAATACTAGTAAAAATTCCCATGCGTTGCCACGGCCAAGCAAAATAGATCCAGGTACACAAATAATATTGGCCTCTTAAATTTAAATAACCAGATGCATAGATAGACCTTTCTAATTAATAAGAAATTTTCTTATACTAGAGCTTTGCCCACCGTAGATTCCTAAAAATATTACAGGAAAAACAAGAATCTATAAGTAGATATACATAATAGCATGCTACATGCTACAGGGTGAGAATGAGATCGTTGTTACTGTACATGATAAAAAAAGATGGCTAAATGAGAAGCACTAACCCCTTCTTTCTGCTTTCCTGATGAAAACAAAAATCTGCACTTATTAGGCCACCTCAGTTAAACTCTGATAGACGTCAGGAATAGTTCAAATAGCAGTCTTGTTCATAGGGTTTTGCTTGATTGCTCCATGCATCTACTCTCTCTATTACTTTCTGAACAATTTGTTGAATTTTGGCTATTCTGCCCTTCATGATTGGGGTAGTAGTATTTTCTTACTCATTATGATAATTAGTCATAGTTCTGACAAGGAAAAGTTTCTGCTTCTTATGATACATCTATTTGGTTCATGTCAAAATATCCTCAATCCTCATTGTGATAGCTAAATTCTAAGACTTCAACCTTCCAAGTTGTGAATAATATTGTTGATAAAATTGTTTCTACTCCCTTCGATCCATATTAGTTGATTTTAGGGATTTCTATTTTCGTGCCCTCGGGTCCTTAGTTGTGCTCAGTTTTCCCCAGCTCCTTAGTTTTTCCTCAGTTTTACCCAAACGTTTGTCTGAAACCATCACACGTGATGTAACGGCCGGTTGCCCGACGGTTGACCGTTATCTTCTGACTAGTGGGGCCACGTAGAGCCTGCAAAGACACGTCAGACCATCCATCTTTGTTTGACCGTAAGCATCGCTGTATCCCTGACCAAAACGCGAACGAGTGGGGCTTCGGTATATCAAATGACAAGTGGGGCCATGACGCTGATACAAGGGACAATACACGGGTAGGATTAGATTTTTAAACGGAGCTCTACAGCGATGGCACGGAGGAGGTGGCATGCGGGGTGCCGAGATAAGATCGACGTCCACAAAGAACTGCATGAGGCGAGACCAGATGCATTAGATAGATATGAACTAGACGCGTTTAACCATGCAAAGAAGAGAATAAATGGTCGACGACATCGACGACCACCTCAAAACTTTGACTGACCGTGTCGGACACGAACGCGAGCAATGTAGAGAAAACTAGTGTCTCTCCTTTCTGGCGTGTATAGGTGGGTGCTAGGAGAGTGTGGTGGCGAAGGGAAAGACCTCGCGGCGGTCTGTGGCGTCCAGCATAGCGGGTCGGCGTGGCCGTGCCCACGGCGTGCATGCATGTTCGGCATTGGCATCAGCATGTACGTTCGGCATTGGCCTCGGCGGTATCTCTGGTGTGTCAGTGATCGAATGAGGGGACGGGATTGAGGGTGCATCTCGACGTTGACCTAGCAGTGGCGGCGAGCATAGCCGTTCTGACCATGCCGATATCGGCATCGGCATCGTTTGGAGGTTGTGGTGCTCGAATCAAGTTGGGATTTGTTTCTTGTAGGCCAAAATAAATTTGAAACAAGTTTCATGTTGAAGGTTAGGTAACGAAAGTTTGTAACTATCCCAAAATTATACTAGCGCCATGGTGAGGTTCTTTTTGATAGAGCTATACGGTTGGGCAAACTTTTTGACACTTTTTAGATAGGGTTCCTTGTTGTTACACGTATGGCATCATGTATGGAAAATTTGGGGTCATTTGGAGATGTTCGAAAAAATCACTTTGCTTAAGCGAATGTCGTTTCGTCTCGCTGAAACCAGCTTTTCTAACAAGGTGATTTTTTCTACCTTCTCTAAATACCCTCAAATTTCATACAGCTGATCTTCTATACATAGATAGATAGATTGTTTCGTTTTTACATTTTTCGAACTTTTTATTTCCCTTTATAATGGCAACAACAAATCGGTGATTGTTTATCATTTTTTTTGCGTGAAAAGTAATGGCTACAAAAAATTGTTGATGGTTTATCATTTTTTTGCGTGAAAAGTAATGGCAACAACAAATCGGTGATGGTTTATCATTTTTTTGCGTGAAAAGTAATGGTAACAACAAATCGGTGATGGTTTATCATTTTTTGCGTGAAAAATAACGCCTAAAAGAGTTTATAATTTTTAGCGCGTGAAAAATAATACAGAAAACCGCCCTTCAGCATACTTAGAGGGTGGAAGCTAATTAACCGCCAACAGAGAGAGAGGGGTTATCCTGCCCGTTCCCTATATCATACGATCAACGGTCGGCGGGCACGATCCGCGTGACATGGGCTAGACCAATCAGGGCGATGATGCACGTCTGCGAGAATTTGTGAAGAGAGAGGGCAAAACTGAGTACTATCAAGAAACCAAGGGCACCTGAGTAGTAAATAGACTAAGGGATTCAAATATGAGATTTAAAAAATGGAAAATGTGTGTTTTGTACAATGAAACCCATCTTGGCCTACCTCAAACTATTTGCAATACCAATATACATCAGTGTGAGAATTGTGGCCTCATTTAGACAAAGTATGATTTGGGGGAAGCTGTTTTGGGAAGGGCTTTTTGTGGAAAACCATGCACCTTCATAGCTACTAGGTGATTTGAGAAGTGGCAATTTGTGGTAAAACTTGATTTATCTATGATTTATCTATGATTTGAGAAGTGGCAATTTGTGGTAAAGACTCCATGAGTAAGTGCCACTCTTTTTCGGATTTTTTTGCACATTAAATGACTCATTTAACTAGTTAATCCCATTTGTTGACTCTCTGTTGACCAGCCACTTGAGGGTAAAACTGAGTATATTGCACTAGCCAGTATTAGCACTCGAGGGGAAAATTGAGCACACAAAAAATGCTAGTATAAGACTCGAGGGTATACCTGAGTATATCTAAATTTCCAGGGTTAGACTCGAGGACACGTGCAATTGTTGACGCGTAGACGCGGGTCGCGGTGGAGAAGTCGAGACGTGCAATCGTGGACGCGTGTCGCGTTGCGAAGTCCAAGACGTGCGACGTGCACCTGTGCACGCGTAGGACGCGCATTAACCACCCCTCGTCTTTATAGACGCCTCCTCGCACTCTCTCTGTCACTCTCACTCGCTCACGCATCGCCAACTCTCTCACGTCCCATCATCTTCTCCAAAGCAAAAACCCTCTCCCTCTCCCTCTCCCTCTTCCTCTTCCTCCGCCGGAGAGATGGACAAGGAGAATGCCAATCCCATCGTCGAGGTTGGCTCGAAGCGCGACGCATCCATCTTCGGCGCCGTCCCCTCTACGGACGACGCCGCCGCCGCCGTCGCCGGTGCATCGGAGGCTGCTGCCGCCGGTGGCAGTCAGATCCCGGCGGGATGGGACCCCTACGACCCCGTGCCGTACGTCCCGCCCCCAAACCCCTACGACACCTCCCTGGAGGACCCATGGAACGAGGTAACTACGGTTTGCTTCCTTTTTTGTTCCCCATTCCTTTTTGAACCCTATTTTTGCTGGTGTAGATGGATCTGAAGATGGATGAGTATTGGGCTAATATTTGCGCCGATTTTATTCCATTTTGTTTTGATCACTTCTTGATTTCGTTTAAGATTTGGGGTTCGGCTGTTCGGTTAATTTATGCAAGTAATATTGGATCTCAATCAGTTAATTTATGCAAGTAATCATGGGATCTCAATCAGTTATTTTATGCACTAATCAAGAGATATCAACCGTTTAATTTTGCAAATAATCTCGAATGTGTTCAAGTTCAGATCTAGTTTAGATCTAGAATCTGTTTCTTTGCCTATGATGAATGGTTGGGTACAAATTTTTACAGGGAGGGTTCAGCGAACCATTGCTGTGTACAAATCTGTTGTGCATGAGCTTTAGTTCGCTAACACCTTCCCTGTAGATATATAATCATGTCCACTCTAACTGAGGCTGACTCTGTTTTTATTAACTTTGTTATCATGTACGTTAGTCATCGTTGCAACTCATTCACTAGTTTCTGTTTGATATGGATCAGATGTCGCAGCGACGAAGAGGAGGAGGACGTCAAGACTCGCCAGTGCTGCGGAGGCTGCAGGTCGGCCAACATCTCCTACTTCGCCAAGGAGGTGTACGGTGCCCCACCAGGAGACTCGGCGCCACGGACTTCAACGCCTCGTCAAGCATGCTGAGAACATCAGCAACACCTTCCCCAACGTCGGCACGACGGTGAACGTCCACTCCTTCCGCGCCAAGCACGGCGCTCGGCATGCACCTCCGCAGCTTGCAGCGGGTGGAGATCTCCGCCGGGCGCATGCCTCCGCTCAAGCCCAAGGCTCCCAAGGGGAGCAAGAGCAACAAGTGGAGGCAGAGCCAGATGGGGTAGGCGGAGTCCTGGACGTGTGCTGCTGTTGCTGCTGCCTCCTAGTTTGTTGTTGGGATCCCTTTGTTGTTAGCTAGGGATCCCTTGTTGTTATGTTAGTATGATGGTGCTGTGAAGAACATGTTACTATGTTGGCTGCTGTGTATGCAGCCTATTATCTATTCTCAGTCAGTATTTGTTTTTTTTAATAATAGCACGAGAACTGTTATGTTCATTGATTAGGAAAAAAGATATAGTACAAAGAAAGGGAGGCCAGAAGAAACAACTCCATGTAAAAAAGGTTTATATAACTTGGATTATATTAACAATAAGATTTCCATTGTCCAATCAATACAGAATACATAAATAAGAGAAAACATTTTATGAATTTATCAAAGAACAGAACAATCCCTATAGCAGAATTACATAAAGATATATCCTTCCTAGCGCAAAGACATCTTCTCCCTACACATGCTATGAGCAAATTGTATCAGAGCAATAATTTATATCGCGCCTCACACATATTTTACAGGAGACCTTCGTACCAGTATCAAAGTTTCATGAGATAGGTTTAGTGAAAAAGAGAAAAGATGCCTAAATTGTGATCTCCGTTGTTTGAAACGGAAGGCGGAAGAGCTCCACTACATGATAAAACTATAATCACATATGGATCCAGCCTCTAGCATAGTACATGAGAAAAAGGGCCCATCAACCTGAAGCCCAACAAAACAAAACGTATCAGGCCAGTAGTTCACGTAATCGATCAGGATCCACTCAAAATAAAAGAACTAATCGATTGACAAGCGAGAAATTAGGTCGACCGAGAGTTATTAATTCTCAGTCGCCTGTGACCCAGGCGCGCCCTATAATATACTAGATCGACGGAAGAGATAAGTGCTCCCTGTTTGCCACAACCTAGTGCATATAATTTTTTGAAAGTTAAATAATGCAAAAGAAACAATTTGTCGAAAAAATCATATGTATCTAAAATACCAAATCTATACCATATAAAAATATACATCGTGATGAATCAAATGGCATTGATTTGGTATCATAGATGTTGATATTTTTTATCTACACATATGATACAACATTAGATCTTTTGACTTTTTTAAAAATTATATACACCGCATTTGTCAGAGGGGTATAATTTTCCATCAATATATTGTTGCAAATATATGTATCAACTGCGTAGAATAGATTTAAGTCTAGAATTTGGCCATAATAATTTAATTTTTAATGTTAGAATTGTTCTCCTTTGCATGTTATTTACCGTGTACATATTTGCTCCCTTTGTGATCATCTCCAAAGAATTTGGAGAACATTTACCGAGGTGTTACATGATAATAGGAGGATAATTTTTGTCCAACATGGATGTCAATATAGTCTATAGATTGTCCCTCCGTCGCTAGTGTTTTATGAGTTTTACATATAGTTGCATTGTGCCATGTTTTGGGTTTTATTTGAGTTATGTGTCTATCTGTTACATGTCTATGCAGATGTCAGGTGCGTGTTCTTTTGAATTCTATCATCCTGATGCTGACTTTTAACTTCAGTAAAACACTTGTTATCGGAAAAAGAGTGTAACATTTTTTTCCGTTACGCTAATCTCAGTACTCACTCCATACCGGTTTATCGGGCTAACTCAGTGAGGCTATGTGACCAAGGCAAGCGCTGATAGGTGGGAAAATAGCTCCAAATTTCTCATTTTTCTACGTTAGTTGTGTCGATTAATTAGGAAAAGCCAAAATCATTTAATTAGGAAAAGCCAAAACATTTGCATGCAAGGCCTTTTGCAATTGGGATTTCTTAGCTTGTATCGTACTCCCTTCGTCCTTAAATAGATGTACGCTTGAACGTGTCTTAAGTCAAACTAGCAAGACTGGTGCAGCGGCACCCCGCGCCATGGAGGGAGCAGTGAGTTCAAGAGTGAAATATGCTCCTATTTGAAGTTACAACGGTGTATAAACATTCAGAAGTGAAGCTTGCATTGCATACCTCATTAGGCGCTGAACACTAATAGCATGCAGAGCGGTGACTATGTACCTGGCGCTAGATTAAGACACACATTCAGTAAACTAAACTTAAGCAGTAGGGTAGATCACTATGTCCAGGCAAGTGCTATGATTATTCCAGCTCGCTGGCGTTGTTGTCATCCTCGTAGGAAAGGATTCTCTACCCTCAGGTTCTTCATTGGTGGTGTTATCTTGGTCCGACTAGTCGAGCTCCTCCTCTTTGTGGGCCACGGCTCACGTGGTGTCATCCAGGTTCGAGCAGTCGAGCTCCTCCTCTTTGTGGGCCTAGCCTCCGTAATCTCATTCTCTGACTCAATTAAATCTTCGATCACCTCCTTTACTTCATCAAAGTTGCATTTTAGGAACCCTAGAAATGGTTACTAATTTAGATAGGTACCAATTTTCTGAAGTTGTATATGTAAACATTGTTAGTATATATGTTTCCAATAAACTATATATCTACCTGATCAATTTTCAAAAGGGCCAAAGAGTGAAGAAAGTTCAAAAATCCTAGTTAATTAATTACGCATGTAGAGAAGGAACCTAATTTACCTAAAACACTAAATAGGAATGCACCACAACTAATCCATTTACAATGCACTTCCCCCAATAATATAGAAAGGTTCAGTTTAATTTAATAGTAGAGGCATTAGAAGAGCATGGCATGGATGCCAAATCTGAGTGATATTTTTGTTTTCTCACCTAACATTTTACATCCTAAATTTTTACAGTAGTTTTAGGTGTGTCCGTTTCAAGGATAACGCCATCTGGGTGGAAAGCTGATGCTGCTGTGTATCCATCTTTTTCCAGAAGCCTCACGAACCTGAAAAAATCACTTTACCTGAAGAGAGTGCATTTGTTCAACAGGCAGCAACTCATTTCACTATCCCAAGTGTACAACAACCTTTACCTGAAGATAGTGCATTTGTTGTGGCTGGAAGGGAAGAACTCCCACCTGCAAGGGGTGATCAGTGCCCAAACAAGAGTTGGCTTAACTGCAATAGGAAAGGGAAGTACATCAACACAAAGAGGAAGAGGGAGAGGAAGAGAAGCTAATGCAATAAGAAGAGCTACTGCAAAAGGGTGCAAGAGAAAGCAGTCACAAAATAAAGATGGGGCAACTACATCACAACAACCAAGAGAAAGAGGTAGAGGAAAGAAGCAACATGTTCAATAGATAGAAGTCCAGGATCTGCTTACTATTTGCTATTTGGTGATGACCAATCCAGAGCTGGCTTGCCTAGTTTGAATGATCTAGCAGATTAAAATCCAGAAGAAATCCAAGTAACTCAGACACCACCTGAATGAGATGTTATCATGGTTTATTACATCAAATAAATGAATTGAACAAATTATATTTGTGTCACTGGAATGTTACCAATATGTAATGTTGCTACCTTGGAATGTTGCTACTCTGGAATTGAAGAATTTTCTATCTTGATTTTTTTTGAACACTGCAGTGTTGCTACCCTTTCAACTGGAATGTTATATGTAATTGAAATTCTGAAAACCAAATATTTATTCCATGCTCATAGTTCATTACAAAGTTGTCTCATACACATTACTTCCAAACAAGCATAGACCACCTACATGGATGGCCACAACCTCCTAATGATCATACAAAGAAAGACATACAACACTACACTAACAGAGAAGATACACACAATCATCAATTCCCTCCAATCCTTGTTTCTAAGCTCCTCCATATGCTTCTTCTGCATTTTTTCTTCTCAGCCTTCCTAGTCTTTAGATCTTGCTCCATAGCCTTAATCATCATCACCAGCAATACATTATCATGTTGCAATTCTTCAACTTCTGATCTTTGATTTTCTGGTAAATGAGTAACACACAACAATGTCTTAGCTACTGAATTACATCACAAATGACTGAATTGCAGACAGGGAAGACACCTACCAGCGTGTAGCAGCAGCAGCTCGTCCTCGTGTTGTCGACATCTCCATTGCCCAGCCATCACCATGCTTCTTGTAGTACTCACTTATCATCGTCGCCCATGGATCTCCCTCCTTCCAGATGCTCCCGTTACCACCATTGAGCTCAGAATCGGGCATCACAGAAGAGGTGGCGGTGGGGGAGGCTGCAGCAACCTTGCGTCGACCCGATCCTGCATGCTGCTAATCTGCTCCTCCAAGATCACATTGGTGGGGATTGCCAGCCAACAACCATTGGGCTCTGACATGGCTGCCCTCTCCTCCTCCGACACGAGGCAGCAGTAGAGGAGCATGAACCTGTGGTACCATTTGTCGTACCGCCACCGTGCCTGCTCCTCCTCCGCCCTTTGCTCCTCTGCCACCCTCTCCTCCTCCGCGCAGCACCCTCCTCCTCCGCCGCCATATCTCGCTGCCGCTACCTTGCGCCCTGATACGTCTCCAACGTATCTATAATTTCTGATGTTCCATGCTAGTTTTATGACAATACCTACATGTTTTGTTCACACTTTATATCATTTTTATGCATTTTCTGGAACTAACCTATTAACAAGATGCCGAAGTGCCAGTTCATTTTTTCTGCTGTTTTTGGTTCCAGAAAAGCTGTTCGGGCAATATTCTCGGAATTCGACGAAACAAAAGCCAAACATCTTATTTTTCCGAGGGACACACGGAGCCAGAAGGGAAGCCTGTGGGAGGCCCACGGCCTCCAGACCACACTGGGGCGCGGCCAAGAAGGGGGGCGCGTCGCCCTATGGGGTGGGCCCCCCTGGCACCCCCTCGCGCCGTCCTTTCGCCTATATAATCCCTCGCGACGTGAAAACCCTCAATCAATCAATCATATTCCAGAAAGACTCCTGGAGCGCCGCCGCCATCGCGAAACCTCGTTTCGGGGGTCAGAAGTTCTGTTTCCCTGCCGGGACGGGGATCGACCCCCGCTTCTCATCGACGCCACCGCCTCCATCATGCTCCGTGAATAGTTCCCCCATGGACTACGGGTTCTAGCAGTAGCTAGTTGGTACTCTCTCTCCCATGTACTTCAATACAATGATCTCATGAGCTGCCTTACATGATTGAGATCCATCTGATGTAATCGGTGTTGTGTTTGTTGGGATCCGATGAATTGTTACATTATGATCAGTCTATCTATAAAGTTTGTGAAGTTATTGTTGCTGCAATATTGTTGTGTTTAATGCTTGTCACTAGGGCCCGAGTGGCATGATCTTAGATTTAAGCTCTATAATTATTGCTTAGATTGTATCTACAAGTTGTTTGCACATGTCTATGTCCGGAACCCGAGGCCCCAGAGTGACAGCAACTGGGATAACTGGAGGTGATGGCTTAGATATGAGGATCACATGTTTTCACCAAGTGTTAATGCTTTGCTCCGGTGCTCTATTAAAAGGAGTACCTTAATTACCAGTAGATTCCCTTGAGGCCTGGCTGCCACCTGCTGGTAGGACAAAAGATGTTATGCAAGTTTCTCATTGCGAGCACGTATGACGATATATGGAAAACATGCCTACATGATTAATAGACTTGATGTTCTGTCTTAATGCTATTTCAATCCTATCAATTGCCCAACTGTATTTTGTTCACCCAACACTTGTTATTGGAGAGTTACCACTAGTGTAGATAGCTGGGAACCCCGGTCCATCTTTCATCATCAAATACTCACTCGGTCCTATATGCCATTAGAAGTAGTATCAACTATTTTCTGGTGCCATTGCCTAGTCTAGTCATGAGGTGTGCTAACTACTTGTAATGCTAATTTGGCTAAGTTTGATACTCTTGTAGTATTCTAGACTTAGACCAAAGTTAACTATAAAAGGAAACTTCAAGATTCAAATTGGAAAACTTGAATGATAAAACTTGGGATAGGTTCATGCAGCATAAGAAAAGGTGAGTGTGCCTTGTTCTTGGTACAACTTTGCACTTTGCAAGAATATTAGCTTGCCTTGGTGGTTGAGGTGATCAAAGTGGTCTTCTTCTCCTTGAAAGTAGACTTCCTCCTCCTCTTGATACTCCTCGGTACTAGCGTCTAAAATATGAATACGAGGATACAATCACCAAACCATTCGTGGGCTATTCCAAACATCACATATATTCACACAAACTATTCTATTCACACAATTAATACAATTTGGTGCTTTGGTGGTCTTGCTTTGAGAAAAAAAATTGCCTCTCATTTTATATGTAAATGATAGTTTCCATATCGTTCTTGAGGAATAATTTCCTCTCATTGAATCTTCTTTAAGATTTAATTTCTCAAACCATCACACATGAATTTATGTTGACCTAGGTCAACCATTCATCATCATCATTTGAGAAAATGATTTAAATGAGGTAGAGATACCTCATACTATTTGACAATTCTACCAATGATTTAAAATCTCCAAAAATTTCATATGAGAGCATTTGACCAGGGGTTCAAACTTCATGTGAAAGTACTTAGGGCAAGATTTAAATGAAGTGAAACACTTCATACAATTTACACAACTTAAACTAGCATCACACATTACTAGGGAGTGGGTAGATGTGTTTTTCTTATTTAAGGAAAGTAAGTTCCTCTCCTGCTAATTAAGGTGTTACTTTTAATTACTTAGATAAATAATTTCCTTTCATTATCTTATTAAGATTTAATTTCTCTCATGAATAATATATGACCTAGGTTGACTAAGTCAACCTCTTCATACTCATCATTTAAGAAAATGATTTAAATGAGGTGAAGCACCTCATACAATTTAATCCTAATATGGTAAAGATTTAATATCATCAACAATTCATATGAGACCTAAATGACCAGAGTGTCTACCTCATTTTGAATTGTTCATGACAAGATTTAAGTGAGAGAAAAACTCCCATATGATTTATTAATAATTTTGGACAATATCTTTGGCTAGAAATAGCCAAATAGTCCTTTAATTGAACTAGGCCATGATCATTCAAAGTAAGCATGAAATATTTTTGCAGAAACAATTAGTACCAGTGTAATGTTATTTATAGGAGTTGGAATTAACTTAAAATCATTTTTGGTTGATTTTTAATAATTATTCTAAGGCAGAAAAGTCCATGTCTTGTTTATTTTTCTTCTTTAATTATACAACAGATATTGATTTGAATCCAGTGGCATTGGATAGATAATTTCACAGGCTTTCCAACCATATGAAATTCACTAAAAATGGCCAAGTAGATTTGGAGATATTTGATTTCTAGCAAAGCATCTGATAGCAATTTAACTAAAAAAGAAATAAACGAAAATTTGAATCAAACGGGGGCGGGAAACGAACACTACTGCAGAAATCCTTATCAGTGACAGGCACATTTTGCTCATCAGTGACAGGCAATACGCCTGTCACTAGGGTACTGTCACTGGTACTGCCTGTCACTAGTGATGTGAAGAATGCCTGTCACTGGTAGGTTAACTAGTGACAGGCAGAAAAAATGCATGTCACTAGCGTGATGAAAGGCTGCATCCATTCGTCATGAAAGGCTGCATCCATTCTGGGTTCACTAGTGACTACTCCATTATCATGCCTGTCACTGATATGATTTTTGTTATTTAAAAATAATTACATTGTCGACGAATCTATCATGCCTGAATTTTGATGTTTTTTTAAAAAATAATTACATTGTCGACGAATATGCACTAACAAGTAGGTAGATTATAGCATTTCACAGGCGCAATCTCACATTGAATTCAAGAAAAGCACAATACAAAGCCTATTATAGGAAACATACGATCAGTTACACAAATTTTAAAACTAAGCGGAAAAAACTCTAGGGTAACTAGAGGCGAACCAAAAGAAACCAAAAACCAGCCACTTTGACATCTTCTACTCGGCGAACCAAAAGACACCAACATCCCTGTATCACCTCCAACATGAGCACCATAAGTCCCAGCCTTGCCTTCCTGGAAAAAAAGGAGAGCAGTCAAATTCAAAATCAATATTTTTCAAACGCAAGAGAAAGATATAAACCAGTAGTGCATTGGACTTGCAAACAGATCACCAATAGTAAAACCAGCAAGCAAAACATTAGCAGCAAGTAGCGGTAGTGTTGTAGTACTCAAAACCAATGCAGTTGATGCTCACCTCATTTTCGAAATTAGAGTGCAATATATTTCTGTATAAATTCTCGTATAGTAGTAGACGGCAGTAGATCCTACAACGGTAAGGTTTTCAACGGCAACTTTGCATGGGTTGAACCAAAGCACACTATACCAAAGAGCAGGCAAAACAAAGTTACCCAAGTGTCAACATATTACTCTATAAATTTACATTAGAAATATTTACTATAGCTCTCTAAATTAACCTACGGGAACAAGAAGAAGCATGGCAGAACAGTAAGTCACTCAGCTAGAACCAACAATAGACGACATAGTTCATAAAATTTAAGCCATTAGACGATGTACTCCAGCCTAACCTGGTTAAGAAATACACCGGAAGCATAAGGAGCATAATGGAACTAGCATCCAATGTCAGATTATATTGCCGTAATGAACATTAATACAACTAGATGATACCACGCGCGTTGCAGCGGGCATTTATATTATTGTGTACACTGTATAATTGGATGTATCCATTCATATGAAATAAAAAGGTATGCGGTGTAGATCTCGACAGCCTTCAAATATGTATCAGCTGGCATTCAGATACTTTCATCTATAAAGTTGCAGATTGTTTATCCTACATGCCCAAAGGCCACACCACTTCTCAATGTTTACTTGTTTAGATAGACCACATGACTCTGAAGACCAAACGTTCCTAGATGCAGAGGAGCGAGACACAACCACACAGACTTCAGTATGCTACGAAGAGGAGTGCAACGAAATAGCAACATATGATAAAATCAACATTAAATCATGGAGATCATCTTTAGTCATATATTTGTACAGAAATCCTATACAGAATGGGTAGTTTCAGATTTACCTATTTAAGAAGTCGTGATCTTCCATTTGCATGCACCGTGCCTTTTCAAATTGTGTTCAGAAACTGAAATAGCAACATACTGCAAGCAAGTGTATTATTCCAAGCTCTATTTGCCTCTATCCGCATGCTCACCAAAGTATACAAAGGTCAAAGTTGGAGCATAATCACCTAGTCAAACAGCCTCAAAAGATGGACAAACTTGATTAAATTTTTGTGCCTGCAGATATGTATGTAACAATACAAGGGTTATCAGTTTAACACCTACAGCTGTTGAATCACCATAAGTCCATAACTCATAAAACCGAACTGGTTTGTAAATCAAGATGTAAACAACTTAAAATATGTGATTTTGAGAGGAGAACTACTTTAATTAGCAAATTGAAAGTTTCACAATTTCAAGAAGCACTCTCATACTGTCATACAGCGATGTGTTTTGGAAGAAGCTGGAGAAAAGAAACGGTTGTGCAGAATTACGCACTTACATCCTTTCAACTGAATGACTGTTCCAATCGATCAACTTGGAACCTGTAGCCTTGATCTACTGGAACTGTGCAATTCCCCTGTTCGGGCCTGCCTGCCAGCGGGCCAGCGATGGTGATACCAATGTTTAATTCCAAAAGATAGGCATTGGTCTCCAATTAGACTGCAAATTAGGAAGCATATATTGTGCCAAAATGAGAAACGCATATTCAGGTACCTTCAGGTGTAGTTTGGCTTCGAGGAGCAGGGATGCAAGGAGGCGTCCTTGTGTCGGGCGGCGGCGTGGCGGATGCAGGGCCGCGCCTGGGATTCGGCCAAGCTCGCGTCCGGGGAGAGAGTCCTGGCATCGGGCGGCGGCGCTGAGGTCTAGCGGCATTGGGGGGCAGGGTGGTTGGAGGATCTGGCTGCGTTGGAGGGAGCAGGGCGGCGGGCGGTTTGGGATTAGGAACTCTGGTTCGGATTTTGACCGGCGAGTCGCCCACTCCCCCCACACACTTTTCTCCTTCAATTCACCGCGGACTTTTTTTGCGGAGATTCACCACCGAATTTAAGGGCTACTACTACCTCTGGTCCGATTAAATCGACGCAAGAGCTGCAAAGATCACGTGTATTTATACGTTGTACGCTTGTCGATTAAAACGGACTGGAGGAGAATATGCCATGGCAAATACAGCGTCCGACTCTGTTTATTTCAACTGCAAACGGGTCGATCGATTGATCTTTTATAGCGATGGTATCTGGTCCGACTCTACGTCTTCTGCGACCTGTAGTCCGGCGGGACTCCGGTGTGGATACGAGGCCGCCACGATTCGCAGATGTTTTCGGCCGGACGCGCGACACTCCGGGACGGATACGAGGCGATCGCGGCAGTTTTTCACCGGAACCGCGCGGGGCGTTGTTCGCGGAGGCTCCGCAGCTGCCTCCCGATATATTGATCGGCCGGACTGCTGCTGTGTGGGCGCGGGTGGCTGGACCAGGTAACAAGCGCGGGAAAGGCCGACCCATGGAGATGACGTGCTGGAAAGATCTCCCAAGGAGGATACGTGCGGCAAATACCGGCCCATGCCTAATGACAGGCTCTTTTACTAGCCTGTCACTAGCTACTTTTCCCTCCCGGCCAGCCTCTGAAAAAATAACCAGTGACATCCATTTTTACGCGCCTGTCACTAGTATTTTTTACTAGTGACAGGCTTATGGATGCCTGTCACTGATTATGGTTACTAGTGACATGCATAATTTTGCCTGTCACTAAACACCTGGCGGCTATAAGCTTTTCTGCAGTAGTGTGACTTGAAATGAATTTGAAAACTTTGGAATGATGGTGCATTCCATTGAATGAATTTTGAAGGTGAATATGACCAAGAGAAGATAGTGATTTTTGATTAAAAACTAATATTGGTTTGAATGCGATACCTTTCCAATTCACCCCACAATACCTGATTATGGGTAAGGGCTTAACTAGAAGTTTATGTACTTTAGTATGGGTTCCCTCTGAACACACATCATAGGGGTTATGCCGAGGCTGCCTCCGTTGTTGATGAATGATGTGAATTGAGGTGAATTGTACGGCCAAGCCCTGTGCAGTTCCCAGGTTGACAGTTGGTCTTCATTGGGAGGCCAAGCTCATGGGGAGAGGTGCTCATACTAGAGTTTGTAAATGAAAGGTTATGGTTGATGATCCGCGTACTGTGTTACGATGATTCGGGTTATCCCGACGGATGAAATCAAATGTTGTGGCACAAGTGTGCAACCTCTGCAGAGTGTAAACCTATTCGAATAGCCGTGTCCACGGTTACGGACGGTTGGAAAGGCCATACTGTTACCAGTGTCAGATTCTTTGAAAATACCGATGAAATGAATGGTGAAATTGGTGACTTGTTTGTGAATCACAACTTGAGTTGTGGGAATGACACTAATGTTCCCACTTGAGTTAGTTAGTACATGAAGAGTTTTTAATTCAAATACTGGTGAACCAAAATTGGCTTTATGCAAAAGAAATTAGAGCTTAGTACCCCTTTACTAGAATTGATAGTACTTACACTAGTATTAGTTTGCGAGTACTTTAAAGTACTCACGGCTGTGTCCCTGGCTATTCAAATGGCCAGACTATGAAGAGGAGCAGCAGTATGACGATGATGGACAGCAGGACGTCTACGACAACTAGGACTACTCCTGACGTCAAGTGTTGGCCTGTGGACTATAGAGTCCCCTTATATCTACGCTTCTGCTATGTATTTGTGATGTGTGTTGGAACAATAGTTCAACTATTATTGTAATATTGGATCATGTGATCTATTTGTAAGACGACTATGATATGTAATGAATGATGACTTACGATATTCAACTGTTATGTCTCGCAACAACAATATTCCTGGAATTGCGATGCACGGCATAACAGGCCTCTGGACTTAAAAATTCGGGTGTTGACAGCAGTAGGCGTCGCCATGCGCCCACGAACGTTGCGCCTCCAGCACCGGCACGTATCGTTGGTTGCTGCGGAGGAGGAGCCGGTGCCGGTGCCGCCGCCTGTGGACCGATAAACTGCGCCAGTTGCGGGGTGGGGGAAGCAAGCGGGTGCGCGTAGGGTTCCGCCGAGGTGGACAATTCTGACGGCGCCGGTGGCCAGACGAGGACCCAGCCTCATGGTCGTTGGCGGTTTCTTCATCCAGTTTGGGAGCTTCATCGTGGCGAGATTGCGGAGGAGTGTCAATGGTGGCGGCCGTGGGACTGGGGGAGTAAAGGCGGGCGCTGCGACGGTTTAATTATCGATGACCATCAATGTCGACGGCCGCACGCGCAGCTTCCAGCGCCATCGGCTGGACACTCGTTCTGTCTGCGCAGCATCTGCGCTGACCCATCGGTTTCCTAAATTTGGTAAGCCCATGGATCATGACGGATGGGTCAGTCTGTTTGGGTCGCCCGCTGAAGCGTGCGGGACTTGTAGATATGAATCGTTTCACATAGCCCAGAACCATTTGAATCGGACCGCTGAACCAAAACTGGGAACGATTCTGCGCTGCCGCAGTAGGGGAACAAATAGGCGGGATGGAGGAATATTATCATATTCTGCACACCAGTAGGCATTCCGTTCTACTTGCTTTCACGATAATCAGTGCCCACGCCTTCGTTGCCGTAGCATGTGGATGTGCTCCCGGTGGTGCCGAGCCATGCCGTCTTTGGTAGGTATAGTGATCAAATCAAACTACTGAAGAAAGAAGGTCTCCGAGTTTAAGATTGATGTGTTCTATTCTTTCTCGGACTTCAATTTCGGAAATAAGTTGACGGAGCAGGTGATATTAGCAATGATTTTCTCCATTCCTTTTTATGTGTGATGAATCTAAATTGTGGATTGGTGGATCCGTGTGATTCAAATTTGTGAGTATCTGAATTTGTATTGAACCCGAGAGGTTGAGACTGAACAGCATATGCAGGTCATCTGAAGGTTTGTTCCTTGTGTGGTTGATTTCGTTGCTGAATTGGGTAGCTGATGGGTTTTTCTATCACGGGTGGTCAATGCTTAGCTCGAGTAGTCGAGTGCCAAATCCAAATAAGACCAAGTTTAACTCTTCTACATTTTCTTGGTGAACGTTGTCCAACGGGAAATATCTTCTCCCTTGGCTATACGTTGTTATATAGATGAGACATCTCCAGCAGTAAATTTATACGTGCTAGATAACATCTTATTTAATTTGGCGCTCTTTAAGACTCGGATCCGAGTAGGCTGGTTACACACTCAGGTCTCTAAAACGAGTACCAGTTGAGGAACCTTGTGGTATTTTAATTAAGAAGAAATAGCTCATAGCGCAAAGCCTTTTCAAATTAGGAAAATAAAAGAATATGATAAAAGATCAAATTTTGAAATCCTTTGAGATGCAGTTATGTTACGTCAGTTGTTAGGAAAAATAACAAACAAGAATTTCGACATATTTTGCAAAAGGTGGCCATGTTTCAGTAAAATTGTTGCAGATTTTGCATACTCGATGTCGGATGAAAAAAAAATTATATGAAAAAACGTCTAGAGAAAAACCTTACATTCGGCTCTTTACATTTTTTTAGAATTCTCAAATTCTAAAGGAAAAATAGAGTTTTTAGAGGTTTTAGGTTTCGCTGAACAAAGTCAAAATGGGCTAAACATACCTGTAGGACACCGTAAATAGTGGTGCGTCACGGGTATATTGGGGAGCCCTAGATCCAATTGTACGATCCAATGGCTCCTAACATTTGTAAAGAAGCACAAGATCAATGTGCTTTTGATTCTGCATTCGTATTGGTCGAAGAAAGGCACACATCCTCTCACCTGCTTCTCTCTTCTTCCTCATCCTTCCTTTCTCACAAGCCTCTCTCTTCTTCCTCATCCAGTCTCTCACCCAACATTTCTTCTTCTTACCTCTCTCTCAACCCGATCCTCACGGTTACTTAGAGGGGGTTATCGTCTATAGGCCTCAGACGGTTCTTGTATCTGGCTCAAAGCGTCGGTCTCTACCAGCGTGCCACCCTGAGTCGGTTCTAATCCTGGCTCAAACAACATCATCCTAAGATGCGAAGTAATAACAAATGCTATCAAATATGATGCCGTCCTCACACAACTATTATTCAAGACCGTCTGCAATACTTTGTTAAACTGAGACATCTATTATTCCAAACCGCTTGGAGCACTTTCTCCGCCTGAGACGTATATTATTCCAGATTGCCTCAAAATTATTTTAAAACATTGTAAATAAATAAGAATCAGTATAATTTAAGCACAGTCATAATTTGTCAAAAATTATACACTGATTAGCTGAAGTAGCCATGGCTAACAATATACTAGCCATGAATATAGTTGGGTAAATCCATAAACACATCAAACTAGCACTCTAGCATAATTAGTACTCTAGCTAACACTTAGCATTGCATTAATTATCGCTTGGAAGGGTTTCAACCATAAGATGCAGCTTTCTCTCAAACTTTATGGAAATCCATAGATACTGCAATGCATCAAACTAGCAGTCTAGCATAATTAGTACTCTAGCTAACATTTATGATTGCATTAATCATCGCCTGG